>CM048745.1:77897112-78609612 GCA_026315105.1 Locusta migratoria
CGTAGTAATCGATGGTAAGGCATCGACTAAAACAGTATGGTGTAAAAATTGGTAATTGACTCCAAATAATGAGAAGTGTGAAGTTGTCCACATGAGCACGAAAATAAATCCGTTAAACTTTGTTTACAAGGTAAATCAAACAAACGTAAAGTCCACAAAATACCTAGGTATTACTATTACTTCAAACTTCAACTGGAATGAATACGTAGATAATGTCGTGGGAAAGGCGTACCAGAGACTGCGATTTATTGGCAGAACCCTTAAAAGATGCAACAGAACTACAAAAAAAAAAAAAAAAAAAAAAAAAAAAAAAAAAAAAAAAACTGCATACACTACACTTGTCTGTCCATTTTTGGAGTATTGCTGCCCAGTGTGCGATCGTTATCAGGTGGGTTTGACGGAGGACGTCGAAAGAGTCTATAGAAGGGCAGCTCGTTTCGTATAGTCACGATACAACGGAGACAGCGTTACGAAAATGATACAGGATCTGGGATAGGCATCATTACAACAACGGCGCTTATCGCTTCGGCGTGGGCTACGTACGAAACTCAAATCGCCAACATTCTCCTCCGAATGCGAAAATATATTGCTGACTGCCACTTACATAGCTAGAAATGACCATCAGAATAAAATACGAGAAATCAGAGCTCGAACGGAGAGATTGAGGTGTTCTTTCTTCCCGCGCGCTATTCGAGAATGGAATGGGATATAAATAGTATAATGGTGGGCCGATGAACCCTGTGCCAGGCACTTAAGTGTGATTTGTACAGTGTCCCATGTAGATGTCGATGTAGATGTAGTTTTGGTGACTACTCTTCCATTACATACATAGATTCAGAAATTCTTGTTAAAAATTTTGAGTGCTTGTAGACGGTGGAAAAATTACTTAATATTTTGGTAAGGTACCTATGACTGAGAAATTCTTGACTTTTTGACACTAGGAATCAAATAAGTACTACTGCAATGTTTCAAATGTTTGTATAGCTTATGGGACTTAACTAAGTGGTCATCAGTCCCTAGACTTACAAACTACTTATAAACTAACTTATACTAAAGACAACACAAACATCCATTCCCGATGGAGGATTCGAACCCCCGACGGGGAACGGTCTCGCGCATCGAAGCATAGCGCCTCAATGCGCTCGGCCACTCCGCTGTAACGGAAGTAAAATGGTCCAAAACAACAACAAAATGTCTAAGAAACACGGGTTCTAAAATGCATACGTTAGAGGTTTGAGCAACGTCTTTATATTCGGTTGTCTAGCGTTTACACGTCTCTTCTACCGTTCAGGTACTCATACCTCTTCAGGCATTCGTGTAGACTACATGTATTACGACATCTTAAGTCCTCCGAAAATGTGGAAAGCAAAGACTTTGCATTGGAAGGTATTTGTTTTACAGATACAGAGGTAAAAAAGTGTTAATAGTGTCACTGGATGATATTTACGGACGTGAAGTCCTTATGAAAAAAAAAAGCACTCTCTCTCCCCTGCACGAGTCCTTGAAATTGATAATGGGAATTTCCGAAAACCCTTTATATTTAAAATGTACCCGGCTCATGTCCTTCCCAATGTTCTTCAGTGTTTGGTTTAAAAATTTGTGACAATTCGGTAAGGAACTTTCGAGATTCTCTGTAAAAGCGTTTCCAACTTTGTATATTAGGCCTATATACACACTGTTATGTCTTTTATATATTTTTATTATCAAAATATGTGAAGAAGACTGTCATAAGAATAACCGATTTTTACAATTATTTTATTAGGGCGACAATTTTGCGTCTCGTACGGGACGGCAATTGGGCTTGCGCCGGCCGCGCGTTAGACATATTGCTGACAGAATCATCTTTTGACTTCTTTTACAGATAACCTGTGTTTCTTAAATGACGTGATATTGCCTATTGTAAGAAATCAGTGCGTTAGACCTCCTCGCATTTGAATTTCATTTCGGATATTCGGGAGAAAGTTTGTCAGTGGTGACAGAAAAAGGAAGGCACAGAATGAAGCAATAGAGTTTGTGAGGAAGCTGACAAACGTTACTTCGAACTTAACAAAAAAGATAACGCCATTGGAATTTGTATTATATCAGACTATCCCAAACATATGTGTCCCTCTTCTGTTGAATTTTTGAAAAGTTCACTTGAATAAGAAATTGCGGAGTAGCATTGTGTAACTGAGTCGGTGTTGAAGATTACTTTTAAACTTGGCGATCGTAAGACCGAAATCGGTGGCGATAGAAGGTGGATTAGCGGAGAAGCCAGCATCGGAGAAAGTTGGGGAAAAATGGAAAAACGTTAACAACGAAATCGTGTAAAAGTGTGTAGCGAAAAGATTTACTTTGTTTTACGAAATATTTAGGTAACTTAAGTAAATCTGTACGCATCTAAATATCACACAATAGGTAGGAAACCAAAAATTTGTTTTTTATAAAAACTGATGAATTAAGAGGTAAGAGCTGATTTTAATCCAAATCTACAGGAAAATCTGTAAATTATTCAGCGACAGCAGGATATGTCCGCAAAATAACAGACACCATATAAATAAATGTATATCTGTCGCAACAGAAAAATGACAATTTCAATGCAGTCGCATTAATACTCAGCTGGCCGCGGTGGCCGAGGAGACTGAGGCGCTTCAGTCACGGTCTGCACGGCCACTACGGTCGGGGGTTTGAATCCCCCCTCGGGCATGGATATTTGTGCCGTCTTTAGTATAAGGTAGTTCATAAGTAGTTTGTAAGTGTAAGGAATGATGACCCCGTAGTTAAGTCCCATAAGCTTAAGAACATTAATACTCTCGACCGCTGGATTCGAATCCCGGTATAGCAAAAATTTTCATCTGTGTCATAGGATTTATTTCAATGCCCTGAAAGGGTCGAAATGTTTAAATACTTAGAATTCCTAAAATTGCGGTCGTTAATGCCAACAAAAGGGTGTCTGTTCTTTCGGACATGTCCGAAAAGAACAGACACCATATCAATAATTTTATATGCTAGTTCCAATTCAAAACGTTCGTTATGACTACTCCCAGATATTGTACAGAAATACTTCCTCCCAGTTATTATTCTTAATGACTTATATAATAACGGATGTCTTTCTGTAGAATCGCAGTCGCAACATTTTCTAATGCTGATTGTCGATTTTTTCAGTTCCTGCCAAAAGTTAATGACCAACAAGCTACGGTCAGAGTCTATATCTGCCCCTTGATAAAACTTACAATTTAAAACCTGGTCCCGCAATCTATATCTTACCATTATAAAATCTATCTGGTACCTTCCAGTGTCTCCTGGTCTCTTCCATGTATACAACCTTCTTTGATGATTCTTAAACCAAATGTTTGTTATGATTAAATTATGTCCCGTACAAAATTCTACCAGGCGATCTCCTCTTACATTCCTTTTGCCCAGTCCTTAGTAACCTACTATTTTCCCTTCCTTTTCCTGCTATCGAATTCCAGTCTCCCATCACAATTAAGTTTTCCTCTCCCTTAATTGTCTGAATAATTTCCTTTACCTCCTCACATATTTCTTCGATCTCGTCGTCATCGGCAAGGTAGTGGGCATATAAACTTGTATTACTGTGTTCGGTGTTGGCTATCTTGACTATGATAATGCGATCACTGCGCTGCTCATAGTAGTTTACCCGCATTCCTATTTTCTTATTCATTATCAGACCCACTCGTGTAATACTCCCAATTTATTTTCTATTTATAATCCTGTACTCGCCTGACCAGAAATCCTGTTCGTTTACAAACGAACTTCGCTTGTCTCTACTATATGTAACTTCAGCCTATCCATTATCCTTGTTAAATTTTCTAACTTCCTTACCCGATTAAGGGATCTAACATTCCACGCTCAGATCCGTAGAATACCAGTTTTGCCTTTCCTGATTATCATATCCTCTTGAGTATTCCCCGACCGGAGATCCGAATGGGGGACTATTTTACCTCCGAAATATTTTACTCGAGAGGATGCCATCATCATATATTAATACAGTGGAGGTGCATACCTTCGGGAAAAGTAACGGCTGTAGTTTCCCCTTGCTTTCAACCGTTCGCAGAAGCTATGTGGCAAAGCCTCATTAGCTGATGTTCCAAGGCCAGCTCAGTCAATCATCCAGATTGTTGCCCCTTTAACTACTGAAAAGGCTGCTGCCCCTCTTCAGGAACCACACGTTTGTCTGGCCTCTCCACAGATACCCCTCCATTCTGGTTGCACCTACGGTACGGCTATCTGCATCGTTGAGGCACGCACGCCACCCCACCTCGGCAATGTCTGTGGTTCATGGGGGAATATCAGAAGGAGCTTTAGGTAACAATTGACAAAAACGGGGGGAAACAAAACAGTAGAAGAAGAATGGGTAGCATTGAGAAAGTAAATAGTGATGCAGCAGAGGACAATGTAGGTAGTAAGACAAGATCTACAAAAAATCCTTGGACATCATAGAAAATAATAAATTTAATTGATGAAAGGAGAAAATATAAAAATACAATAAATGAAACAGGCAAAATGGAGAACAGACGACAAAGAAATGAGATTGACAAGAAGTGTAAAATAGTAAGCAAGAGTGCCCAGAAAGCAAAGGCAAATCTGGGAAGAACGTATAAATAGGCGAAAAACAGAATGAAATAGGAGATACTATACTGAGAGAAGAATTTGAAAGACCTAAGTGGAAACAAGGCTCCTGGAGAGGACGACATTCCCTCAAAACTACTGAAATCTCTCAAAGAGCCAGCCATGGCAAAACTATTTCACCTGGTTCGTAAGATGTATGAGACAGGAGAAATACCCTAGACTAAAAGAAAAATGTAATAAACCCCATTAAAAAGAAAGCAGGTTCAGACAGGTGTTAAAATTACAGAACCATTAGTTTAATAAGTCGTTGTTGCAAAATTTTAACACGAATTATTTACATAATCATGAAAAAGCTGATAGAAGCCGACCTTGGGGAAGACCAGTTTGGATTCAGGAGAAATGTACATTGAGCACTGTAAAAGAAAGCAATGATAAATTTGGAGAAGGAATTAAAGTTCAGGGTCAAGAAATAAAAACCTTGCGTTTTGCTGATGACATTTTAATTCTATCAGAGATAGCAAAGGACCTGGAGGAACAATTGAACGGAATGGACAGTGTGTTCAAAGGAACATATAAGATGAACATTAACAAGAGCAAAACAAACGTAATGGAATGCAGTCTTAGAAAATCAGGCGATGCTGAAGGAATTAAATTAGATAATGAATCAATAAAGGAGGTAAATGAGTTTCTTTTTATTTGGTCAGTAAAATAACATTTGATGATCGCGATACAAAGGATATAAAACGCAGAATGACTGTGGGATGAAAAGCGGTTTGAAAAAGAGAAATTTGTTTACATCGAATAGTAATTTAAGCATGAGGAAGTCCTTCCTGAAGTCATTTGTGTGGAGTGTTGCCTTGAATGGCAGTGAAACATGGACGTTAAACAATGCGGACACGAAGAAGATAGGGGCTTTTGAAATGTGGTGTCACAGAAGAATGCTGAAGATTAGGTGGGTGGATCTCGTAACTAATGAGGTGGTACTGAACAAAATTAGGGAGAAAAGGAATTTCTGGCATACCTTGACCAAAGGAAGGGTTGGATTGGTAGGACACATTATCAGACATCAAGGAATTGTGTATTTAACATTGGAGAGAAGTGCGTGGGGTAAATTCGCAGAGGGAGACCAAGAGATGAATATAGTAAGTAGACTCAAAAGGGCCGGCCGCGGTGGCCGAGGAGACTGAGGCGCTCCAGTCACGGTCTGCACGGCCACTACGGTCGGGGGTTCGAATCCCCCCTCGGGCATGGATATTTGTGCCGTCCTTAGTTGTAAGTAGTTCATAAGTAGTTTGTAAGTTTAGGGACTGATGACCCCGTAGACTCTGCATACATACATTTGAACATTTTAGATTCAAAAGGATGTAGGTTGCCGTTCTTATGAGGGGATGAAGAGGCTTGCTCAGAACAGAGTAGGGAGGAGAGCTGCATCAAACGAGTCTGCAGACTGAAGACCACAGCAACGATAGTCAATTCCACAATAAAGAGTCAAAGAATCTGTTTCACCAGCCTAATAATTGTGTAGGCCTCTCGAGAGCATGCAGTATTGTTGCAACAAGATGTGGCATGTATTCGACTAGTGTCAGAAGTAATGATGAAGGGAACTGTCAGCATGCATTCTGAAGGACTGTCAATAAATCCATGTGATCACGAGAGGGTAGAGATAGCTTCTGAACAGCACAAGACATCGCGGATATGGTCAGTGACGTCCATGTCTGTGTAGTCTGGTGGCTAGCGGAGAAGAGTGCTCCTGGAGCCACTCTGTGGCAGTTCTAGAAGAGACAAACGGCCCTCCTCCATAGTAATGCGCAATGGACATGATTGGACGCAAGTGTAATAACCTGGATACGTAGGTACGTGTCACCTGTCAGAGTGGCAACTAGAATGAATGAAACTTTTCACTCTGCAGCGGAGTGTGCGCTGATATGAAACTTCCTGGCAGATTACAATTGTGTGCCGGAACCGGGACTCGAACCTGGCACCTTTGCCTTTCGCGGGCAAGCGCTCTACCGAGTGAGCTAACCCGACACGACTCTCGAGGCCGCCTCACAACTTTATTTCCGCCAGTACCTCGCCTCCTATTTTCCAAAATTCACAGAAGTTCTCCTGCGAAACATGCAAGACTAGCACTCCTAGAAGAAAGGATATGGTGGAGACGTGGCTTAGCCACGGCCTAAGGTATGTTTCCAGAATGAAACTTTCGCTCTGCATCGGAGTGTGCGCTGATATGAAACTTCCTGACAGATTAAAATTGTGTGCCGGTACCGGGACTCGAACCTGGGATCTTTGCCTTTCGCGGAAAGTTTATGTATCTAGAATATCATGGGCCCCAAATCACTCAAAATGCAGACGGGCAAAAACGATTACAGAGCCTCCACCAGCTTCAACGGTTCCCTGCTGACAAACAGGGTCCATAGGTTCATGAGGTCGGTATTGACGCGCCCGCCGGCCGCTGTGGCCGAAGGGACTGCGGCGCTCCAGTCACGGCCTGCACGGCCACTACGGTCGGGGGTTCGAATCCCCCCTCGGGCATGCCGTTCTTAGTGTTAGCTAGTTCGTAAGTAGTTTGTAAGTTTAGGAACTGATGACCCCGTAGTTACGTTACATACGCTATACAAACATTTGAACATTTATTGTCGCGCCCAAGCTATAGGTCGTGCAGTCATTCAAGTAACATGAATGGGCCTTGGGCTCGGAAAGTTCATATCGATGGAGTTTCGTTGAATGGTTCGCACACTGACACTTGTTGATGGCTCACCATTGAGTATCGTACAATATGTGGTGTGGCTGCACTTATGTCACGTCGAAAGGTTTGACTTAAAACTAAATTTTTGATCAAGTGGGTGGCTCCTATGCGACAATCTGCTGCTTTGTGGGATAAAATATATTAAATTAAATATTTTTGACGACGTTGCAGCGTCCATTTTAATGAAATAAATTACAATTTTCGATCCCTTATGGCTTCACTGTACTATGTTTATATGTAATACCGGGATTCGAACCCGGGAACTCCTGCTTACTAGGCAGACGCGTTGACCACTCCGCCACCGAGGACACAGTGACCAGCCCGACTGCAGAGGACTCTTCCCTGCACGTCTCCCGCCACACCCAAATCTCCATTCGCCACGCTGTCTCCTTCCTGTTATCACAGCCTATTTGTTCTGTGCGTTGGAATTTGTTCAGAAATGTTGTTAAAAAGACGAGTCAGATGCGTAAACAGTTTTTATTTTATTTTACTAGTGCTAAATGAGCTCGTATAATTACAGCAAAGTTTTTAGATCTTTTATAGACCATTGTTACGTAATCATTGCAATGACTTCTCTTGAGGCCTAGCAACTTTGATTCAAGTCATTCAAGTTTTACAGTGAGGCTAAATATCGCACAGGGCAACTTTATTTTCTTTACACAGATAATTTTGATTCTGGTAAACTACTTACAGACTGGCAACCTGAGTGACACAAACAGGTTTCAATTATTTTAGTAACAACTGCCACTTAGGTCTCAAGTGCAAATTTTATTCAAATGCGCAAATGTCTGTATAGCTTATGGGGCTTAACTATGTGGCCTTCAGTGCCTAAACTTACAAACTACTTAATAACTAATCCATCATCGTTCGGGAGTGCACCCGGGACAGCGACAATTCTTCTTCCGATATTTCGGCTGAAAACCTTACAGCCATCTTCAAGGCGAGTCCAAGACTGAGTTCTCAGCGTCTGTGCGTGACTATTTATACGGTAAATCACGTGATCCAAGTTACTGAGGATTAGACTGCGCATGCTCGAAGATATCACATTCGTAACTGCTGCGCTAGTCATAGATAAATATATACTTCAAAGATAATCTGTGAGCAGTGAGTGCAAACATAAACAGAGCTGTTACGTATCCACAGTGCTTACAAATGAAAAACTAATCATTAAAAGTGGTAACATCAATCGGAATAGAGGACGCAGACATTCTTTCAGAACGAAGGCGTGATATAAGTGGCTTCCATGCATTGTCGAGATGAAATCCGTCGTCACGATTTAGCAGGTGGTCCGCCAGTTGTATATGTATAGCTTCCTTTACAACAGAGTCCCAGAAAGTGGAAGCTGTGGTTAAAATCTTTACTCCTCTGTAATTCATGGAGTGGCCAGTGGAAATACAGTGTTCGGCTACTGCAGACTTGTTGGACTGAAGAAGGCGTGTATACCGTTGGTGCTCAACGCATCGTTCCTGCACAGTGCGCGTGGTTTGACCTATATAACGTTTTCCACACTCACAAGGGATTTCATAAACTCCCGCTTTTCGCAATAACAAATCATCTTTGCGAAAAGCTCACAGATTATCTTTGAAGTATATATTTATCTATGACTACCGCAGCAGTTACGAATGTGATATCTTCGAGCATGCGCAGTCTAATCCTCAGTAGCTTGGATCACGTGATTTACCGTATAAATAGGCACGCACAGACGCTGAGAACTCAGTCTTGGACTCGCCTTGAAGATGGCTGTAAGGTTTGCAGCCGAAATATCGGAAGAAGAAATGTCGCTGTCCCGGGTGCACTCCCGAAAGATGATGGATTACTGTGTCCGCCGGGAAAAATTCAAGAATTACTTAATAACTAGCTAACACTAAAGACGGCACAAATATCCATGCCCGAGGGGGATTCGAAACCCCGACCGTAGTGGCCGTGCAGACCGTGACTGGTGCGCCGCAGTCCCCTCGGCCACTGCGACCGGCAATTTTTTATATTTTTATTTTTATTATCTATTAGCAACTTTCACTAAGCAGAAGTATACCTTTCATCAGGCAACAATAATAATACAATTTTTTAAATTAACACTTTTCAGCAATATCGTAATTTTTGGCAGGAGATGGCATTCTGACGTTTCCCATCCGCACCTTGGAGTGTTCCCGGAAGCTGCGTTCTGCGAAGCCCGGAAACCCCGTGGCTTCACGGCCTGCCTCAGTGAGGGGACGCCCTGCTGATTCTGTTTTCGCGAAAGTGGTTTCCAGGCCTCGACGTCTGCCACGCCCTCCTGCACACCTCTTCCTGACAGTTCATACACTGGAGTACTTGTTTGATTTCTGTATGCAGATGGTGACAGGTATGTTGGCAGGAATGGATATTATACAGGGTGTTACGAAAAGGTACGGCCAAATTTTCGGGAAACATTCCTCACACACAAAGTAAGAAAATATGTTATGTGCACATGTGTCCGGAAACGCTTAATTTCCATGTTAGAGCTCATTTCAGTATTTCTATTTAAATGTAAATTGAAATATTTGGTGCAGACAATTGTCAAAATACCCAATTGTTTCTTTAATATGTACTGTACTTCCTCGATTCACCGCCAGTTGGCCCAATTGAAGGAAGGTAATGTTGAATTCAGTGCTTGTGTTGATATGCGACTCATTGCTCTACAGTACTAGCATCTAGCACATCCGTACATAATATCAACTGGTTAGTGTTCGTCACGAACGTGGTTTTGCAGTTAGTGCAATGTTTACAAATGTGGAGTTGGAAGACGCCCATTTCATGTATGAATTAGCACGGGACAATAGCCGTTGTGCGGTACGTTTGTATCGAGACATTTTCAGAACGAAGGAGTTCCGACAGGAGGACGTTCGAAGCAATTGATCGGCGTCTTAGGCAGCACGGAACATTCCAGCCTATGACTCGCCACTGGGGAAGACCTAGAACGACGAGGACACCTGCAATGGAAGAAGCAATTCTTCGTCAGCGTCAGAGAAGTTGCTTCTGTACAAGGTAACGTTGACCACGTCACTGTATGGAACGTGCTGCGGGAGAACCAGTTATTTCCGTACCATGTACAGCGTGTGCAGGCGCTATCAGCAGCTAATTTGGCCTCCACGGGTACACTTCTGCGAATGGTTCATACAACAATGTGTCACTCCTCATTTCAGTGCAAATGTTCTATTTACGGATGAGGCTTCATTCCAACGTGATGAAATTGTACATTTTTCACAATCAACATGTGTGGGCTGACGAGAATCCGCACGAAATTGTGCAATCACGTCATAAACACAGATTTTCTTTGAACGTTTGGGCAGGAATTGTTGGTGATGTCTTGATTGGGCTCTATGTTCTTCCACCTACGCTCACTGCAGCACGTTATCATGATTTCATGCGGGATACTCTACTGTGCTGCTAGAACATGTGCCTTTACAAGTACGACACAACATGTGGTTCATGCACGATGGACATCCTGCACATTTCAGTCGACGTGTTCGTACGCTTCTCAACAACAGATTCTGTGACTGATGGATTGGTAGAGTCGGACCAATTCCATGGCCTCCACGTTCTCCTGACCTCAACCATCTTGACTTTCATTTATGGGGGCATTTGAAAGCTCTTGTCTACGCAACCCCTGTACCAAATGTAGAGACCCTTCGTGCTCGTATTGTGAACGGCTGTGATACAATACGCCATTCTCCAGGGCTGCATCAGCGCATCAGGGATTCCATGCGACGGAGGGTGGATGCATGTATCCTCGCTAACGGAGGACATTTTGAACATTTCCTATGACAAAGTCTTTGAAGTCACGCTGGTACGTTCTGTTGCTGTGTATTTTCATTCCATGATTAATGTTATTTGAAGAGAAGTAATAAAATGAGCTCTAATGTGGAAATTAACCGTTTCTGGATACATGTCCACTTAACATATTTTCTTTCTTTGTGTGTGAGGAATGTGTCCTGAAAGTTTGGCCGTATCTTTTTGTAACACACTATGTAGGCGAGGGTGAGAAACCTCTCAGTGACATCAGTGATTTGATATTTTGGCGGATTCCCGATATGCAGGCGTATAATTGTCCCTTCCTCATCGTCACCTCAGAGATGCCGTGACCCACCCAGTGCGCCGACTACCATGTACCATCTCACTTATATCACGATAACCTTTCATTGTAGCAGCAGTAACCAATGTAACGCTTGCGTGATTCACTGGTTTTATACACCTTGGGCGTTGCCGACCGCAGCGCCGTCATGTGTTTTCGTATGCCTGTCTTTGCATATTCACGTCTATACCAGTTTCTTCATCTCGGCAGTTTATGTCCCTGCACCAATCGTCGAAACGCTTCAGGTCCTCCTGAATTAAGGCTACTTAAAGATTTACCACAACTTTCATCGGCAAAAAAGTCTCACTGGACTTCCGCTGTTATCTATGAGGTAACAAATATATCCTATGCAAAGAAATGGTCCTGTAACACTCCTTTGAGGGATGGCAGAAATAATTTTCACGTGGGAAGACTTTTTCCTTTGAGAATGACATGATTCGTTTGTCAGAAATCACATCTTATATTTTGTTCATTAGGCGACAGTTCGGAAACGTATCGAACACCTTGCGAAAGTCAAGAAGTACGGCATTCACCTGGTATGCAATGAAGGCTTTCACTACCGGATGTCATAGTTGCTGCTAGAACTTCCGGTTTATAAGGCCGTGGTCCATAGAACTTTTCAGTTTCTCCTAACGTTTCGTCCAGAGCTGCGCCGGACATCTTCAGGGGTCTTCTTACTTGCGTCGAGTCTTGCCGACTGATGAGTCGGGTGTCTGAGAGCGAAAAATATACTGTGAAAAGTGGGCGGCCAAGCTGTTACGTTATCAGCAGAGATAAAACATCACTATCCATTGCAATCGGTCAGAGGTAAACTCTGTCGATCTTTCAAAGCTACTGTCCATATGTCGCTAAGTTTCATAGCTTCTTCTTTCCTGTTAAAATTACCTTATGTTTATACATTTCAATAGCGTCCATGTACATTCGTACCAGACGCCTGACACAACTGCAGACCCCATATCCTCACGAGACCGGACTGTCACTTGCAGACATGCAGGTACAATGGATTCATGAGGTTGTCTTCAGATCCACACAAGTCCATCCACTTGATACTATTGTTATGGAGACTCATCAGACCGGGAAACACGTTTCGAGTCATTAACAATCGAATGAAGAGCCCAGGTGAGGCGTGAAACCCTTGTGCCGTGCAGTCATCAAGGGCACACGAGTGGGCCTTCGGCTCCGAAAACCACTGTCCTTACACCAACAGTAATAGACAAGCTCCAAAGGACACTCGGAAATTGACATTGAATCACCCCTTCTAGGCTAGTCTAGCTTCTTTTGGTACACTTGTACCAATCTTACATTCATTTTAAAGGCGTATTTCGTTTCATTTGTGATTTTCGTTTTCGAGTGAATTTGTCCATTTTATCTCTAGAGCCGCATCATCTGCAGTCAGAATATCTTTTTCCGCAACGGAGTGACTTTTCTGTTGTCATTAACTGCCTTGGCTCCGCAACAGTCTTTCTGTTGAAGGAAAGGGATTTCTCTTTTGTGTGTGTGTGTGTGTGTGTGTGTGTGTGTGTGTGTGTGTGTGTGTATGTGTCTTCTTCTAGCATTCCTTTGTAAATTGTGGTGCCTCGCCTAATCTATAACGAAATTCATTTTCATTTAATTCAGTGAGATACCCTGCAATCCTACTATGATAAAATTTTTGCTGTTATTTTCATTCTTTCTTTGATGTATCGTGATAACGCACAAACCTAGCAACATGCCCATTATATTTTCAACAGAAGAGGGGTTTTATCTTTTCTTCAGTTGCTTTTCCGCCTGTGGATTTATTCCAAATAACGGAAAACGAACATTCGCCAAGGAGATACGCCTTTACATTTCACTTCCAGACATGAGGTATTTCTTCATTTAAAGTGAGTGATGAAGAAAATGGTTTTTAGTTTAGAGTTTATTTGCAAGAAGAGAACATCTTCCACCATTACTCACCCCGCACATCGTTCTAGTTGGTAGAGACATCCTGCCGCCACCCCAGGAGGAAATGTGGACGCCAAATGTCTGCGTATACTGTTATACGCGTTTGAAAATGTAATGTGTTACGAAATGTTTGCGAATCATGTAACTGAGACGGCACTTGGGTACCAGCCCGGTATTCACCTAGGGGGATGTGGAAAACTGCCTAAAAACCACATACAGGCGGGCCGGCACTCCGATCGCTTTCGTTAATCCACCGGGCGGATTCGAACCGGGGACTGCTACGCCTCACCGACTCGGAAAGCGGTGCGTTAGACCACACGGCCAACCGAGCGGATTAGCATCCTGCTATAGCCTTAAGTTTCCTTATACACAATATTCACCTTTTACGATGTTATTGCTTATTTTGTTTCACTTTAAATGCATAGGAGAGTGCAAATAATCTGACTAAAAACTATTGAAATAAAGCATTCGTAGAATCTTTCACGCCCCGACACTTGTTGATGATTCAGCTTTGAAACCCACAGCAATTGGCGGGAGGGCTCCACTGCCATAATCTTCAAAGATTCTCTTCAGTCGTCGTTGGTCCCGTTGTGCAGGCATGATTTTTTCCGGGGGCATCGTTGTCGGAGATTTGCTACCTTACCAAATTCCCGATACTTGTTAATGGCTCAGCATTGAAAACCGCAGCAATTGGCGGGAGGGTTGCACTGCCATAACCTTGAACGATTCTCTTCAGTCGTCGTTGATCCCGTTGTGCAGGCAGGATCTTTTCCGGGCGCAGTGTTGTTGGAGATTTGATACATTACCGAATTCCCGAAACTCATGGAGTACTCTTGATGTGGTCGCGCTGGAAAATCCCGACCTCATCACTACCTCACAGATGCTCACTTCTTCTAACGGCTGCGCGTGACACCACTTATACAGGGTGTTACATAAAGGTACGGCCAAACCTTCAGGAAACATCCCTCACACACAAAGAAACAAAATTTCCATGTCAGAGCTCACTTTATTACTTCTCTTGAAATCACATTAATCATGGAATGGAAACACACAGCAACAGAACGTACCAGCGTGACTTCACTTTGTTTCAGGAAATGTTCTAAATATCCTCCGTTAGCGAGGATACATGCATCCACCCTCCATCACATAGAATCCCTGCTGCGCTGATGCAGCCCTGGAGAATGGCGTATTGTATCACAGCCGTCCACAATCGAGCACGAAGAATCTCTACATTTGGTACCGGGGTTGCGTAGACAAGAGCTTTCAAATTGCCCGCATAAAAAAAAAGTCAAGAGGTTTGAGGTCAGGAGAGCGTGGAGGCCATGGAATTGGTCCGCCTCTACCGATCCATTGGTCACCGAATCTGTTGTTGAGAACCGTAGAACACGTCGACTGAAATGTGCAGGAGCTCCATCGTCCATCGTGCATGTTGTGTCGTAATGTAAAGCCACATGTTCTAGCAGGTAGAGTATCCCGTATGAAATCATGATAACGTGATCCAGTGAGCGTAGGTGGAAGAACATGAGGCCCAATCAAGACATCACCAACAACTCTTGCCAAAACGTTCACAGAAAATCTGTGTTGATGACGTGATTGCACAATTGCGTGCGGATTCTCGTCAACCCACACATGTTGATTTTGAAAATATACAATTTCATCACGTTGGAATGAAGCCTCATCCGTAAATAGAACATTTGCACTGAAATGAGGAGTGACACATTGTTGTATGAACCATTCGCAGAAGTGTACCCGTGGAGGCCAATCTGCTGCTGATAGTGCCTGCACACGCTGTACATGGTTCGGAAACAACTTGTTCTCCCGTAGCACTCTCCATACAGTGACGTGGTCAACGTTACCTTGTGTAGCAGAAACTTCTCTGACGCTGACATTAGGGTTATCGTCAACTGTACGAAGAACTGCCTCGTCCATTGCAGGTGTCCTCGTCGTTCTAAGTCTTCCCCAGTCGTGAGTCATAGGCTGGAACGTTCTGTGCTCCCTAAGACGCCGATAAATTACTTCGAACGTCTTCCTGTCGGAACACCTTCGTTCTGGAAATCTGTCTCGATACAAACGTACCGCGTCTCGGCTATAGCCCCGCGCTAACCCATAATCAACATTACACTGACCGCAAAAGCACGTTTGTGATGAACACTAAGCGGTTGATGCTACGTACTGATATTCTTGATCCTAGTGCAGTAGAGCAATGAGTCGCGTGAAACTTCCTGGAAGATTAAAATTGTTTGCCGGTACCGGGACTCGAACCTTTCGCGGGCAAGCGCACTACCGACTGTGCTATCCCGACACGACTGACGATGCCGCCTCACACCTTACTTCCGCCAGTAGCTCGCCTCCTATTTTCCAAACTTCACAGAAGCTCTGCTGCGAAACATGCAAGACTAGCACACCTGGAAGAAAGAATATGGTGGAGACATGGATTAGCCACAGCCTAAAGGATGTTTTCAGAATGAAACTTTCACTCTGCAGCGGAGTGTGCGCTGATATGAAATTTCCTGGCAGATTAAAATTGTGTGCCTGAACCGGGACTCGAACCTGGGACCTTTGCTTTTCGTGGGCAAGGGCACAACCGACGGTGCTATCCCGACACGACTGACGATGCCGCCTCACAACCTTACTTCCGCCAGTACCTCGCCTCCTACTCTCCAAACTACACAGAAGGTCTCCTGCGAACCATGCAAGACTAACACTCCTGGAGTGGAGACTTATCCACAGCCTAAGGGATGAAACTTCCTGGCATATTTAAATTGTGTGCCGGAACCGGGAGTCGAACCTGGGACCTTTGCTTTTCGCGGGCAAGGGCACCACCGACGGTGCTATCCCGACACGACAGACGATGCCGCCTCACAACCTTACTTCCACCAGTACCTCGCCTCCTACTTTCCAAACTTCACAGAAGCTCTGCTGCGAACCACGCAAGACTAGCACTCCTGGAAGAAAGGATATGGTGGAGACCTGGGTTAGCCACAGCCTAAGGGATGTTTCCAGAATGAAACTTTCACTCTGCACTCTGCACCGGTAGTCCGCTTGCCCGCGAAAGGAAAAGGTCCCAGATTCGAGCCGCGTTTCCGGCACACAATTTTAATCTGCCGGGAAGTTTCATATCAGCGCACACTCCGCTGGAGAGTGAAAGTTTCATTCTGGAATGAGTCGCATGTCAACACAAGCACTGAAGTCAACATTACCTTCCTTCAATTGGGCCAATTGGCGGTGAATCGAGGAAGGACAGTACATACTAACGAAGGAATTGGGTATTTTGACCATTGTCTGCACGAATTATTTCAATCTACATTTAAAGAGAAATACTAAAATGAGCTGTAAGATGTCCACGTAACATATTTTCTTTCTTTGTGTGTGTCAGAAATGTTTTCTGAAAGTTTGGTCGTACCTTTTTGTAACACTCTGTATAGCTGTCGCCGACGTAGCGCCGTCCACTGTTGACGTATCTCTGCAGTTTCCTTGGCTCTTCAGTGTGCGCCCACACGGGACCGCTGAGCACGTGGTCTCGCGCGCGGACCCGTAGTGAATGGAGTGCACCGCGCGAAGCTGAATGCACCGGCGTCTCGCCGAGTGCCTCCGAGTGTAGCCGAGTGCACCCGACTGGGGGCGGCGGGGGCGGTGGGCGGCGGGGGCGGCTGCAGCGGCGGCATCCGCGGCTCCAGTCGGCGTCTGGCCGGAGCGTCGGACGCAACGCGACGCGACGTACGCTGCCGCCAGTAGATCCGCTCTCAGCGTAACGCTACTACGCAAATCGCGACGCGCGCGTCCTCGGCTCCCGGTGCCGGCTCCGCTGTGCGCTCCCGCCGTCGACCTGTGGCAGTCTACGTCACAGGTAGATGCCGCCACCTGCCAAACATAGTCTCAGTTATTCCCCGACACGACGCACAGTTCGTGTCACCTGACAACGTATAGACGTTGTCATTGCCTGTAAACAAACTGTAATACGCACGTACAAAGAATTTGCATTGAGAGATAGAAAAGCAAAGTTCCGCAATGCAAGCGACACTCGTCGTGGTTACCACCTGGTGCTAACCTTTTTATGAAATATTCACAGAGTATATGACATCAATTGCGATTGGGCAAAGCTGAAAATGTGTACCCAGCCGGGGTTCGAACCCGGGTCTCCTGCTTTCTAGGCAGTTGCGCTGACCCCTACACCACTGGGGACACAGTGATCACCGCACCTGCAAGGATTACCTAAGCACGCCTCCCGTCAGATACAAATTCCCATTTACACCATGCCCACAGTACTCAATCTCGTTGTTTCGACACTAATTCCCGAAAGAGTAAGGGCCACAAACTCGCCTACAGCTCCCCACTAAAGCAAGGATCATTGCCCGTCACCGGCGTATCCATATCTATAAATGTGAATGTCTGTTCGGTGTACGTTTATCACGTCTGAACTACAAGACAAAAAGAGCTAAAAATCTGTACAGTTACTAATGTATGAAAAATTTGCTCCCTCTTTAATTAAGCTGTTGCATACTAAGACACATGTGTCGGAACACTGATACGCCCTTCTTCAACCTGACAAGTTTCTTTAATCCATGGCAATCCCGACCTATCCCAACATCAAATACGAGGCGCGTCCAAAAAGTAAGTTCCGTTTGGTAATAAAATGAAATTGTACACAGATACAAAAGAAATTTTTATTGTACAAACTTCTACAACTCTTAAACTACTTTTCCACATAACTGCCGAAATTTTGCAGGCATTTGTCATAGTGTGGCACCAGGTTTTGCATACCTTCTTCATAGAAATCTGCCGCCTCTGTCTTCAACCAGCTGGAAACAGTTTCTTTCAGCTCGTCGTCATTGGTGAAGTTATGGCCGCCAAGGAAAGACTTGAGATGTAAGAACAGATGAAAGTCGCTAGGAGCGAAGTCAGGGCTGTACGGAGGATGGTCAAACACGTCCCAGGAGGTTTTTCATCACATTTGCAGTGTGTGGTCGTGCTTTGTCGTGAAGCAAAACAACACCTTTTGACAGAAGTCCTCGGCGCTTATTTTGAATTGCATGGCGCAATTTCCGAGTGCAATAAGCATCTGCTTTGATTGTTTGACCACGCGGTAAGAAGTCAATGAGTAGGATGCCTTTCCAGTCCCGGAACACTATGCACATCATTTCCCGAGGTGTCATGATTTGCTTCGGCTTTATCTTTGGTGGGGATGAAGTGTGCCTCCATTTCCTTGATTGCCGCTTACTCTCATGGGTGTCATAAGAAACCCACGTTTCATCTCCTGTGGCTATCCGTCTCAGAAATTCTTCGCCGCTTTCAGTATGATGGGTCAAAAACTCAAGTGCACTACCCATCCGTTCTGTTTTGTGGTACTCAGTGAGAAACTGGTACCCAACGTGAGCAATGTTTACGGAATTTTAGTTGTTTGTTAACAATTTCATGCATCAGTGATCGTGAAATTGGGGGGAAGTCCATAGCGAGAGCACTAATTGTAAACCTATGGTTTTCCTGGATCTTGTCATCAAACGCGTGAACCAGTTCTTCTGTAACCAAAGGTGGACGCCCACTTCGTTCTTCAACGTGCACATCACTACGCCCGCCATTGAACTGTCGGACCCATCTTCTCACCATCGAATCACACATCGCATTTGGTCCGTAAACATTGCAAATTTGCCGATAAATTTCACTTAGTTTCACTTTCCTCGCTTTCTGAAACCGAATCACCGACCTGATTTCACAGGCGGAGGGATTTTCAATCAACGGCGATATTTCAAACAAGCACAACAAAGAGAACCTAACTGACAGTGATCTCCAAATGGCGCACGTTCTTCTCCTTGATACACTTCGTCAACAGCGCATGTGCGGAACTGCAATCGCAGCGCTGCAGCGGTGATAAATTGACACGGAACTTACTTCCTGGATGCGCCTCATACATTATACTACGATAAGGTTTGCGCGTAAATATTTTTTCCCCCTAGTCAAAGGTCTACAGGAGCAGACTTACATCGTCGTTAACATAGTAACGAACATGATTTTGCTCGTAGCGCACAGTATAAAATTGACTATATATATTAAAATTGGAAAATAGTATTCTCCATAGTGATCAGCTTTAAATCCATTGTAGAAAGATCTTCTATCCACGTAGAAAAACACCCCTCAGACCGTTTTTTTCCTTTTTTTTGTGGTTGTTACTTACAATGCTACTAGATGCGGCATTCAAATAGTGCCACCTTCAGGCCTCACATAGCTACAAAATTATTGTCAACCTGGAACATTCAATAAACGTCAACCATGTTAATTAAAATACACCTTTTTTTAGGTTGTTACGCCAAGATCGCGGACAAAATATATTTATTTTCCCTGGCCGGTTTCAATGATTTAAAAAATCATCTTCAGAAGGGTTTATAAGGTCTTCACTTAGCAGCACATGTCAAATAAAAATTTAAAAAAAATCATTTGATATCTCAACGAGAAACTATTTATTTGATATGTGCGCCTACGTGAAGGCCTTGTAAACCATTCTGAAGAAGATGATTTAAATAATTCAAACTTGTCAGGGAAAATAAACATATTTTATAAAAGATCTTGGCGTAAAAACCTGTGGTTAGTATATTTTTATTATTTAAAAAGATCGCTGTCAATTGGTGTAACATGCCATGTAACGAAGCACATAATAATTTTAACTGAGTAGAATAGTATGAATAACAATGAAAGGTAAACTATACCTTTAAACCAACAGACTGTGGTGCACCCTGTACGATGGTGTCAGTGTAATAGGATGCAACTAACCATGACGACAACAATATAACATGTACTCTAACACCATATCAAAAGATTCCAATTTATACGTAACTACAGGGTTGGGGAATAGATGAACCATAGTAGATTGGCGGTGCGGTCTGAGGCGCCAAGTTACGGATCGCGTATCCGCTCGTGGCTGAGGTTCGAGTCTAACCTCCGGCATAAGTGTGTCCGTTGTCCTTAGCGTAATTTATTGAATGTATTTTGTAAGCCTAGGGATCAATGACCTCAGTACGAGTGCCTGAGCACAAGTATCCCACAGTTTAATGAAGTGTTCCCTATTCCCAGAATTCCTGTGGCTGTAACAAGAGCCAGTCCTCTACTGTATCCTTCACTTGATCGTCCGAGTCGAAGGGCTTACCATTCAGATTTTTTTTAATTTTTATTTTTTTTATTTTTAGCGAACTGATTGAAGTGTCACACGGTGACATGTCCGCACTTCAGGCAACACATCAACCCGTGATACGTCACACTGACCAGGCCTCAGCCACTGGGGCACGCCCCCTACCACGTAGCGGGAAGCCAGTAAGCTGGAGGCCGCGGCCTGGTCAGTGTGACCTAGCGCGGCCTGTTGTGAGGCCTTGTCTCTAGGTGGTGTTGCTTCGGGGCGGATGCTCAAGCTGTTCCCAATTGAACTTAGCCAATACACTTTGTGTGACCCTGTCTAAAGACAAAGCCTCACATCAGCCCTTGCTACGTCATACTGTCCAGGCCTGAGCTGTTGGCTCATGCCCCTGCATCGTAGTGGGCAGACAGTAAGCTGGCGGCCGCGACCTGATCACTGTGACCAAGCACAGCCTGTTGTGAGTGCTTGTCTGTAGGTGGTGTTGCTTCATGGCCGATGCTCAAACTGCTCCACATCAACTAGGAGAATACACTTTGTTTGACCCTGGCTACAGACAAGGCCTCACATCAGCCCTTGCTACGTCACACTGACCAGGCCTCAGCCACTGCGGCACGCCCTCTGCCTTTCAGCGGTCAGCCAGTAAGCTGGCGGCCGCATATTTGTCATTGTGACAGCACGGCGTTTTGTGTGATCATGCTGCTCCCAATTCAACTTGGCCAATACACTTTGTGTGACAATGGCCCCAGACGAGGCCTCACATCAGTCCAAGCTACGTCACACTGACCAGGCCTCAGCTGCTGGAGGCCACAGCCTGGTCAGTGTGACATAGCGCGGCCTGTTGTGACGTCTTGTCTATAGGTGGTGTTTGATTTGAGTTGAGTTTTTCAGGCAAGCCAAAACAGTCGTGGTCCAACCCACCACTGCCCGTATCGAAACATAGTTTATTGTGCGGTATCGCTCCCTGTATTAGTAAAGCCAACCAATGCCCTTGAAAAGTGCAAGGAGTCCCTTTACCAGTTCTTTATTAGACACAATTTCTTCAGGTTTGGTTTTCACAAATGTTCTTTGCCTTTTACTCTCCAATGCAATGCATTCGAAGATTAGATGTGATGCAGTTTCATCACTGTCTTCACAGATCCTTTTCTGTTATTCCCATTGTATGTAGGTGTTTTTTGAAATTCCCATGGCCTGTCAGCAATCCAACCATGAGTCTAATCTCTCTCCTGTTCAGACCCAGGATTGCAGAGCTTCTTTTAAAACATGGCTTTGGCATCATTACCTTGCCATGTTTTTGTTTATAGACTTTGGTCCAATATTCTACGTGCTGTCTTCTGCGCCAGTTACGTAGCCCCAATTTGATCATTGCCTTGGTGATTGACAGGACAGGTTCCGGTCCAATAAATGGAGTCTCTGTCCCCATCCTGGCTAATCTGTCGGCATGTTCGTTGCCACTGATCCCCGAGTGGCCAGGGACCCACAATAGGTTTACTCTATTGCTTTCCCCCAGCTCCACCAGAACCCTGGGACATTCTGCAACAATTTTAAACCTTGTTGCAGGAGCTGCCAGTGATCTCAGGGCTGCCTGGCTGTCTGAATAGATATAGATGCTACGATCTTTGTAGCACCTACGCAAATTCTCCTCCACACACGCCCTGATGGCAGTGATTTCGGCCTGAAATACTGAGTCCAGTTCCCCTGGAGAGATGACGACCTACAGTCTTGGCTGCACCTCGTATTCCCCGTCCCCAACGCTTTGGTCTGCTTTTGACCCATCAGTGAACCAGACAATATCCCCCGTACGGTGCTGAACTATTTTCTCCCACTGCTCCCTACTTCCACTTGTTATATTGAAAGGCTTGTTGAAGCAGTATGGGGTTTTAATATAGTCGGCTGGCATTTCCCCAACCTTTCCTATATTTACCACACTGACTATGTGTGATTGTGGATATCACAAAGAGTTCCAGATGTTGCCAGATTTCAGTCTGTATGCACCAGCCGCTGCCTCAATCTTGACCCAAAGGTGTAATGGGGGCATATCCAGCATTGTTTCCATGCCAGCAGTTGGTGTGCTGCTAATTCCGCCTGTTATGGCTAAGCAGGCTAATCTCTGCACCTTACCAAGCTCCTTAGCAGCAACCTGCTGTTCTACCTTCTTCCACCACACGACCGCCCCATAGGTGATCCTGGGTCTAATCACCGTGGTGTATATCCAGTGCATACCCTTGGGGCTCAAGCCCCAATTTTTGCCACAAGCTCTCCTGTTACTTACTAGAGTACATTTTGCCTTGGAGCAAATATTCCTAATGTGAGGGGTCCATGTCAGTTTCTCATCTAGGGTAACCCCTAGATATTTCACTGTCCCCTTCAGAGGTAGTGCTTCATTGAAAAGCTTTAGATTCCAATTTGAATGTTGTATATACTTCTTTGTGAATAGTACAACAACAATTTTCTTAGGACTAACCTCCACATCCCGTTTTCTGCACCAGTCTTGCACAATGTCCAATGCACCTTGTGCCATATTCTTTACTGCGTGAGGAAATTTGCCAAGTATTACTATGACAAGATCATCTGCGTATCCTTGGCAAAAGTACTGCCTAGAGTTTAATTCTCCAATGAGATCATTCACCACTAGATTCCACAATAAAGGGGAAAGAACTTCTCCTTGCGGGCAACCCCTAGTTGTGTTGATTATCATTTTTTCATACATCATGGTAGCCTCTACCTTTCTTCCACTGAGCATGGCCCTAGTCCACCTACATGGCTCCTAGGTCATGCACCTCTGCTGCCCTAACCATGGAATCGAAGGTCGTGCTGCTAAAAGCCCCCTCGATGTCCAGGAAGATACAGAGAGCTATTTCCTGTAAGTGTAGTGCTCTCTCCACCTTCCCAACAAGTTGGTAGAGAGCTGTCTCAGGTGATTTACCTGGCTGATATGCATGTTGGTTTGAATGTAGAGGAGCACTACTTAACCTCCTTTCTCCAACATGAACGTTAACCAGCTTTTCCAAGGTCTTAAGAATGAAGGAGGACAGGCTGATTGGTCTCATATCCTTGGACTTGGTATGATCAATTCTCCCTGGTTTTGGAATGAAGACAACCTTAACTGCCCTCCAGGCATTAGGAATGATTCCTGCTGCTAGGCTAACCCTGAATAACCTGCACAGGAATCTAATAAGATTTTCTCCATCTTGTTGCAGGAGAGCTGGAAAGATTCCATTGGGGCCAGGTGACTTGAACGGTTGAAATGTTCCCACCGCCCATCGGACCTTAACTGAAATCAACACACTCCTTGGCCAAATCCCAGTCCTCTTTGCAAATACCTGAGAACCGTTGTCTCTCAGGAATCGCATTCTGGTCTGAGTTACCCCCCAGAGTACATTGAGGAAAGTGAGTCTTGAGGAGCAGTTCCAGCGTTTCATGTTCTGTCTATGTATACTTCCCATCCTCCTTCCTCAATGTTCCTCCTGGATTAGTTGGTACCCTAGTGAGGATTTTATGAATCCTCGCTTGAGCAGCCGTGCCCTCCACTTCCTCACAGAATTCCTTCCACGATGCCTCCTTTGCACGTCTGATGGCAAGGTTATAGTTGACAAGGGCCTCACGATACTTTGCATTGTCCTTTGCGGCTCACAAGGTTAACAGTCTTCGTACCTGTTTCCTTTGCATTTCCGGGTTATTATTCCACCAAGGCACACTCCTATTTGTGCACTTCTTGTGATTGAGCAGTTGTCCTGGTATGAGGTCACTATAGCAGAGGTTAAGGCCTCTCCTACTTCCTCAAACTCTGCTGGATTCCTTATCGAAGTTGTAATTTTCGTTAGGCTGAAGTCAAGGTCTCTCCTATATTTGTCTCCCAGTCCGTTTTCCTTGGATTCCTATTGGCCGTGGTCTGCCTGGTTCCCATTTCAACCTTGAATTTAATATACATGTGATCTGATGAGGATGGCTCCAGAACCACATGCAACTGTTTGACGTAACTTCCCATCAACATGGAACCAAAAGTTATGTCAATTACTTCTTCCCTTCTACTATTCCTGAATGTAGGTTCATCACGCCTATTCAGGATCTCCAAGTTGATAGATAGGAGAAATTCAAGAAGGTGCTCACCTCTGGTGCTGCCCCACGATGGATTGTGGACATTGGCATCACATCCCACCAACAGTTCGTCACCTTGCTGATGGCAGGCTTCCGTCAGTCTCTTCACTGTAGGAGGAGAGCTGTCTTCATAAGGAAGGTATGGTGAGTCGAAAAGAATTCCCCTCGTGATATCTTCCTCACGTTGCTGCATCCTGGTGGTCACCAGGTCCCTGGAACAAAACTCCATCATTGATATGAAAGGTATTCCATTTCTAACATAAATGCATGTTCTGGAGTTTGTTAGACTTCTAGCATAAATCAGTTTACCTCCAGTACCACCGATACCCGATACACCCCCTTTGTATAAATAGGGTTCCTGTATTAGGGCCATGTCTCCCCAGGCGACGGCTCAGGGCAGCAGTGGCCCCTCTATTGTGCTGCAGGTTTATCTGCAGCACTTCCAGTCCCCATCTTGCTGCCATTGTTGCCTTTAAGGTCTTTGATTACCCTGATGGTGACCTGCAAGAACCCTAAAAACAGTTTCAGGCCTTGCTCTCGCATTGCCTTCAGAGACTTCTCTCCGACCTCCACCACCATGGTTCGTCCTTCCAGAACGACCTTTTGGTTAATTACCCTCCAATCCTCTGTCGAGACCTTTGGGTTCTGGATCCTTATTTTCTCGAACAGAGTCTTTGGAGGGACATCCTTAGGGGTCTTTGGTCCCTATATTGATACCTTTGCGGTCTTCATGAAATCGGTTGCTGTCTTGATCAGCAGCTTTGCATCCTCCCACGGGGATTGTCCTTAAGCCATACTGCTGAGTGCTCCCCCTCACAGACAAAAATGAGGGCACCACAATCTAGATAGACCCTCCTGAATTTGGGTCCTGGACCAGTGTCCCCCCCCCTCCCGCATCTCTTCAAAGAGGGCCGTCTGCACGAGCTCCTCCTGCTGCGAGGTGATGCTCACCTTCTTGGACAACCGCCATTCTAAACCCCACGCGGTGCAAGGCTACTAACTCAGGTAGGTCTCCCGGTATCCGTGAGGTTCCATTCGAGACATATCCACCCATGTGCCACACACCCCTCAGCACGGATCGCATCACACCTTGGGTTGGGATAGGAATTGGGAAAGGACTGGGAGAGGATAAGGAAGACAGGACGTTGTGGGACACGCTTTGTTAGATTCATCAGCTGATGCCTTTCCGGCAGCCCTCAGCTTCACACGGATACGCAAGCCTCTCCACCCGCACAGACAGTGCTTCATCAATGTGGTGACCCCCGGAGAGGGTAGGTGGTGTTGCTTCAGGGCCAATGCTCAAACTTCTCCCAATTGAACTTGGCCAATAAACTTTCTGTGACCCTGGCTAGAGACAAGGCCTCACATCAGCCCGTGCTACATCACACTTACCAGGCCTCAGCCGTTGGGGCACGTTTCCTAACTAGTAGCGGGGAGCCAGTAAGCTGGTGGCCGCAGCCTGGTCAGTGTGACCTAGCACGGCCTGTTGTGAGGCCTTGTCTGTAGGTGGTGTTGCTTCCCAATTGAACTTTGTGTGACCCTTTGTGTGGACGCACGTTATCACGGTTTAGAATCTCTCCTTCCGTGAGTAGTCTAGGCTGTTTGCTCTTGACTGATTTGCTTAGACTATGGAGTGTTTTACAATACACTTCACTGTAAATGCTTTTTCACGCTCGAGAAATTCTATGAGTATGGGACCTGGGATGTCGAAAAAGACGCCGACAATCACATTGCCTTCTTAGGAGACAGCCTTGAAATTTTTTTAGAGGCAGGTGACGACACTACATTCTCGTCTGTAGGTTCCGCACTACATTGTCCCAAAGCGGCATATTCAAATTTGAAACGGTTTGGTTGTTAAGACGTTTCGTACCTATTCGTTTGAACCCTCTCCCCCCGCCCCTCGTAGTTTGGTTACGTATTTCCTTTGGAGGGAGGGTCAGATGGAGGAAAGCTATCAGATGTGGGCTGGGATTACGGATTATTATTTAGCCTATATAATCCAAATGGCTAGAATTTAGAAAAAAACTAGGAGTAGATCTTTTCCATGATACTGACTTTCCTTGACCCCGTTGTCTTCCTGTCCAGCTCCCTTTTTTTCTCACCTGATAGAAGTGAACGTCATGAAATTACGATGCAGTTCTCCACAGTACAATTTTATGGATTTCTGACATTTCGACTTTTGGGGGAGATCAATTTAGTTTTTCAAAAAGTACAAAATAAGCGTCCTTTTTTGTCTAAAAGATACGTTTTATGGTTTTTAATTAACATCAGATAATCCCAGTAATGTGGGATATACAAGCTAGATAAAATTCCACGCTTCCATTCCCCACCCATCGGTTCACCATTCGGTTTTTAAATATTACCATTGAAGCGTACTGTCAGTTCGCCTCATTGCTTTTTTCAACATTTTTTATTCAAATCATAAATAATAACAGATAGGGACAGACCTTTATTGCTTTTTGGTGTCACGAGATATTTTGTCTGCATTTGGTAAATGCTTAAAGTAAGAGAAAAGCCAGTGACTACAAAAATATGAATGAAATAAAAAAAATCAAGGAGCAAGTCTCCACAGTTCCCATATTCCCCCAGCCTGGTGTGTGAATGTGTCAGATGAGTTGTAGACCAGACTTACATCGAATTTTCAGAGTCCCCTGTGTGTAATTCATACCAGTAATCACCCTCAGTGAATGGTCATAATGTTCATACACCCCCGGTTAAATTCCTTTTTCGATTGAGATGTTATTCTCAGGATTTTCTTTTGTGTGAGAATGTTGGGTCCAGACACGCAGACCTGCCTAAGTACCACGAGCCTTCATTTCTGTGGTTCCGCTGCTCAATATATCGGACTGTAGTAGCATATATTCACTCAAAGTAGTTTAAATTTGTTCCCGAGCGCGTACTGTGTGGGATGCTCGGGAAATGACTGGATTTTTATGACAGATACTTGGACTGGGGAGTATTCCCGCCATTTAGGTTTTCTTATTTCCCTCAGAACATGTTGAGTAACCTCCAGAAGTTATCACTCTCTGTGTAACAAAAATAAAGAATAGATTATCAATATTGTGTCCTGTGATGATAAATAAAAATTTTTCCGGTTTCTTTGCGAGAGGTCATGTCCGACCGAGTCGCCTCACGTGGCAATGCAAGAACACTGTACCACATTTTTAGACAATTCCAGCTATATAAATATAGGTAAATTTTTTCATTTAATAGAGGGAGCGTGTGAAACATTATCTAGATAACAATTGCCAAAGTTCTCGTTGCTGTTCCTTCCGAGAGAGTTGCTAAATTATTATCAGCAATGATTAATACAAATAGAGTAGTGGATGCTACGTAGTTGTTTTGGTGACAGGTGAATATTTCCTTGTTCCCCGCCCTACCATGCGCAAATCTGTAACGGCACAATAACGTATCTAAGTAAGAGACCAATAGACAGTAATTTTCCTGTATCTAGCCAGACGACACATTTCAGTATCCATGTGTTCAAGTATCAATAAATGTTACGTTAAACTATGAATGTGCCCCCCATTCTGTTATTCGAAAAATATCTCTGCCCTATCCTTGTTGCCATACCCCGATTTGTCAATGTGTAATATTAAATAGTAGAAGTAATGATTAGGGGAAGAAATAGTATATGTGGCGGAGATTTAAACTGAAGACTTGTCCGTCCACCATGTTCAATATCAGTAGCTGCGATTCAGAATCAGAGTTATCCGTTGCGCAAAATTAATTCTTTATTTAGTGGATTAATAGTTGCCACAATAGTATTCAGGGTTGCAAATTTTATTAAGATGGTTCTGACTCGTATGCACTGACGAAGGGAGGTAAATACAAACGCCCTGTGGCCATAACCGAAAGAAAAACAATAAAAGTTGCCACAGAGAATTACAGTATGAGAAATTTAAGCGACGGTCAGTTTTCACCGTAATGTGGAATCCTCTCATATTGTATTAGCGTGGTATATGTTCCATCTTTGTCACGGCATTACAGTGGCACAGTGGACCACCATAGTTGGTTTATTTGTATGGTTTACCTTCCCTTGTTACTTACACTGTTTTACTCAAATACAATTATTTTGTGTTTGAAATTAATGATACATGAGCAGAGTGACATTGCTGTGTGTATGTTTCTGTCTGATGTTTTTTGTAACTATGTAGGGGCCTGAATGTGCAATGATTGTAACACCGAAACTGGAAGCTTTGTGAGAATAAATCTTCAAGAAACGAATGTTGGTTGTTTTTATATAAGATTCCCACGTCCCGCAGCCATACTAGGAGATGAATTCACATGAATATGTTGTTATTATTCCTTAGAGAAACTGTGTACTATTACAATTCCAGTCAACACATCTCAGCAAACTCTTCGAACTTTACTGTACACATTGTTTCTGAAATTTCTGTTACAAGTTTCGACTATTTGTAGACGGAGTGAACTCATGTTCGCAAACGTCATCCTGCAACGCTATGAGCAATACTTTGACACCATGAACTATATCTCTTCTCCTTCAAGGTCCTTCCTTTCCCAATTTTGGAAAGAAGCATTATGGACCAGAACAACAAGTTGGCCAGTAAACATTGTCTCTAAAAGGCATACCGTAACTGGTTTGAGCATGTCATCTTTATCAAAATCGTGAAAGCGTCTTTTTGTACTAGTCAAGTACTCACAGCTCTTAAAGTACCCACTCTAGAGTTAATGTTTAGTGGCACTGGGTTTCCTCTCTTGGTCCATATTTACAAAAATATGAAATGTTTCGTGAAGCAAGCCATTTCCGGAAATGGGTTCCTCATCAAAATATTATGTACTCCTCTCCGGTACAAGTCATGGAGGTTTGTAACTCGAAAAGCGTCTATAAGTTTTTTGTCTGTTTTTAGTACAGCGAAAATATTCCGTGGATATCGGAAAGTCCGATTCCGTTATTTACTGAATAGACCAGGAAGCAACGTAAGAATTGACATCCACCACGGAAAACACTTTGAGCTCTACTGTGCACAAAATTACCAGTGCATGACGCCTCGTATGACACAAAAGCAATAGTTTGTATAACAGCTGGTTTTAGCAATGACTATGCTCATAAAAAAATGCTCATCAATATGAATAAAATCGTTCTGATTGGTAGGTAATGCCTTTCTCTGTAACTACGTTTCGACATTTGCCATATCAGACCTGTAATTACGATAAAAGGGTAAAAGGTGTGTGATACACTATATCGAGCTCCATTTTTAATTACAAAATGGAAAAGATAAAGTATTTTTTAACTAAAAAAATTATGGCAGATGCCAGAACGTAATAAGAGAAACAAAGCTTTTAGCGCTCTACTCTGTTTTATTTATATGTTAGCGGACTCATTTTTCTTTCCTTTACAACCAAATGCTCAACATATTGGCCAGTCGTCCAAACAAGGCCTCCAACTTCGTAATTATTTTCGTCACGGAGACACTTGCCACTAGATCTATACCCGTTCAAATACGCTTTTTACGGCGATAGGAATGTAAACTTACTGTAGCTGATTCACTTTTCTGATATTAAAGCTACAGTACCACTGGCTCTTTCAGCATTCTCAAATTTATCTCGCCTCTGACTGCACTCACCCTCCTCTCTCTCTTCGTTTATTTATTTATTGTCTCATTTGTAGTGTGTTCTGGTCCCTCGAGTAAGTTCGCTAGGCAAGGAAAGTTGTGAGTTTGGGGATCCAGATAACACTTCATTAATAAAATCTATTCAGCTTGATTCTATGGTGGGAGCTGAAACCAACAGATGCACTGGACGACCGATATAAAACTTCTAAAACTTCTCACCTGTTACATACGAGTACCTTTCATACAGTGACAAATATTGTATGCATCAAGTATTTTTATTTATACATTATGAATATATATTACTTTTAGCAGTAGACTACAGCATCTGTTACATGTTTTAACGCAAACCCTAAGAGACAATCATGTTTTATAATATAAACGCTCTAAGCCAGTTTTGGGATAGACGTTGGTTAGCACCATTTGACGACTGTACTTACTACTAGAGCTACTTTTAAAATTGACATCATTTGATTTTATGATTTTGACTGCGAACAAAAATATTAACAGGTCATCAATTTTGTAAAATATATTTTAAAACACCAATTAGTTCACATTTTTACCACCAGTTATATATAAACAGTAAACGAGACTCATTAATACAGAACAGTTTAAAGTTAAAGTGCCTAATTACAATAATACGTAACTATTTCTACCACGAACATACTTCATATAAATTTGTTTTTTATATGAAACTTTAAAGAGGGCGTCTTAGTCGCAAATGACGCATGATGACGTCAACTGTGTACGAATTGTAACAGCTGCGTCAGTACGAACGCAACCTACAACGTGGAGGTAGAGATGTTTTAAGTATTTTAATTGTTTTTAAGGTATGGTTTTTTTATCATTTACTTTAACTGAAACTTGTACAATTGGCTTATAACGTGACATGCATGTTATTCAAACTGGTTCTTTATTTTAGCATTGATAATGACCACACAGTGGTCGAAATCTAGATTTGCGAATAAATAAATATATTTTTACGACTGATTGCTGAAAAAATTTCCACCAAAAAAAATAAAAAAATAAAAAAAAAATAAAAAATTATCCGCTTTATTCTTGGGTCTCTTCCTGCCTGTTAATGGTGCCACAGTCTAGGTTATTCTCTACGTAAATCCTTACGTTTAAAGTGTGTGGGCCTTTTGCACATCAATTACCACAGTGGCGGACATCGTTCCAGCGGTGAGTCAGGAGACAACTTGCCGAACATTGTTTCTGTCCCTAGGCATTGGCCTACCTGTGTAAAGTTCTTGGTGATAGGGCTTCGGTGCTGTTCTGTCTTGTAAGCTAACTTTTTAGTTTTTTCCTTGACGACGTTGGCCACATTGTCCAAACCAGTTTCTCTACAGATTCGCTGTCAGCTATCCCAAAGGGGTCTGCTACAGCACTTTGTTCTGACTGACCTAGAGACGTTTGTAGCTGCGACTCGTCTAACGCAAGGATGGGGTCCTTCCACACCAACGTGGTGAGGTATACTGCCACGTCCGTGTTTGTTAGTTTCTGATTAGATGGATCATCCGATGTGGGGACCGCTACATCGTCCACGCGTATGGGCACGATCACCCATTAATACGGTCGCATCTGCAGATATAAGAGGGGTAGGGCAGGAAATGAAGTGTCAAGGCAAGAGCCAAGGGGTAGAAGAGAAAAATGTGTATGACAATGAGTAGCAGTGATAGTGGGTTGCTTGCAATCTTCGGCAGATGCAAAGGTGAGGTACTGTTAGGTCTCCTGGGTTTGCAGCGGGTGCGAACCTGTAACATAACACTGCCAAGTTGCATAGTGTAGTGGGATAGGGCCGGTAGGTTCAAAAGTAAAGTTCTTCAGTGTGATCGTGTTGGACTTCGATCCTGGTCCTACCACTACAATCGAAGTATAACTGAAACTTCACTGTTCAATTACAGAAATTTTTTTTAAATGTTTCTTTCTGGGTCCTTGTGCAAGATAAGAGAAAATAAAACAGTTCCTAAAACAAAATACTTCAAAGTTCAAAAATTGGTATATAGTTATTGCTGAAATTTCGTCATATGTTTTGTAAACCACAGATAATGTTCGTTGAACTAGTTGACAAAATATATCGCTTTGCAAGATACGAACTCACTGTCTTTTAATCACTAAAATTATAGCTAAGTCCCTAATTTTTCAAAAGTAAATTAAAAAAAAAAAAATCTGTAAACAACTTCTTCGATCAGGTCGAAATACTATTGTCAGCAGGTGTTCTCTGCAATTAAAAAGTAAATAAATAAAAAAACAAGGAATGGTCATTGCTTCAGTACCCTATAATGAAATTTATGCTGCGCCTCGCTGTGGCACACAACACCTGATATCACTTCACTTGAATCGCAAAAAAATTGTAGACGGCAAAATAGTCAACAAAAATTTTAGTAGTTGTACAAACGTTACTTCACAATTTGTTCTGATTGCCATTTCCGCATATCCGGCTCACGATTTTTTTTATATTCTTATCGCCTTAATAGGCCTAATTCTGACTTATGCACGCAGATCTTTTTTTTTTTTTTCAAGTACAGCGCTTTCCTTTTCTTGCGTGTCTAACAATTTTTGTGATGTAGCAAATTCGTTCCGAATTTTCTGACACTGTCTTCTGAAATTGAAAACTTTGCTTGTGATAAATGCTGGATCGTCCGTTGTGTCACTTACTATTGCCACTGTTTAGCGAGTTACTGTATGTGAACATTTAAGACAGCCGTCGCTTGGTAAGTCTAGTTATTGGGAACTAACTCAAAATGTTCAAATGTTTGTAAAATCTATCGGACCAAACTGCGTGGTCATCAGTCTGTAGCTTGCAAACTACTTAAACTAAGGTAAACTAACCTAAGGACAACACACACACACACACACATACACCATAGGGAGGACTCGAACCTCCGACGGCGAGCAACCGCATCCTCCGCAGCGACGCATCTTATACCGCTCGGCTACTCCACTGCGGTTATTGGGAATTAAGATGATATGTTATTAACTTACCTGAAGTGAGCTATTATGCCTAACGGCAAAATCGACAGGCGTCGCTAGGTAAGTCTAGTCACTGAGAATAAAGATGCTGTGTTATTAATTTACCTGAAGGGAGCTATTTTGCCTAATGGCAAAAGTATCATTCCTTTGAACTTACATGGAAAACATACTTTTTTTCGAAGACAGGAATTAGTTATGAAGGTCATTGTGAAATTCATATTGCCATATTTACATCTACACCTACATGGGATACTCTGCAAATCACATTTAAGTGCCTGGCAGATGGTTCATCGAACCACCATTATTTTATTTATCTCCCATTCCATTCTTCAATAGCGCGCGGGAAGAAAGAACACCTGAATCTCTCCGTTCGAGCTCTGATTTTTCGTATTTTATTCTGATGGTCATTTCTACCTATGTAAGTGGGAGTCAATAATATATTTTTGCATTCGGAGGAGAAAGTTGGCGATTTGAGTTTCGTAAGTAGCCCACGCCGCAGCGATAAGCGCCGTTGTTGTAATGATTTGCATCCTAGATCCTGTATCATTTCCGCAACGCTGTCTGCCCTGTATTGTGACAACGCGCTGCCCTTGTCTGGACTCTTTCGATGTCTTCCGTCAAACGCACCTGATAAGGATCCCACACTGGGCAGCAATACTCCAAAAATGGACGGAAAAGCGTAGTGTATGCAGTTTCTTTTGTAGTTCTCATGCATCCTTTAAGGGTTCTCCCAATAAAACGCAGCCTCCGGTTCGCCTTTCCCACGTGTTCTATCCAGATAAAAGTGTAAAATTATAGTAATTCCTAGGTATTTTGTGGAGTTTACGGCCATCACTTTTGATTGATTTATTTTGTAAACAAAGCTTAACGGATTTCTTTTCGTACTTCGTAGACCACTTCACACTTCTCATTACTCAGAGTCAATTGCCAATTTTTAGAGCATAGTGATATTCAGATAGTTCTGCAGTTGGTTTTGATATTCAGATGGTTTTACTAGACGGTAAATGACGGCGGCATCTGCAAACAACCCAGCTACTCTGATTTTCCCCAAAAACGCTTATGTAAACAAGGAACAGCAGAGGACTAACAACACTAGCCTGTGGAACGCCTGATATCACTTCTGTTTTAGTCGCTGCCTTACCATCGATTACTACGAACTGTGTCCTCTCTGACACGAAATCCCGTATCCAGTCGCAAATTTGGGGCGATATAACATAACCACACAATTTGATTAAAAGCCCAGAACGAAACTTCACTCTGCAGCGGAGTGTGCGCTGATATGAAACTTCCTGGCAGATTAAAATTGTGTGCCGGAACCGGGACTCGAACCTGGGACCTTTGCCTTTCGCGGGCAAGCGCACTACCGACTGTGCTATCCCGACACGACTCATGATGCCACGTCACAACTCTACTTCCGCCAGTCAGGAAATCAAGAAATACGGAATCGATTTGCGAACCCTTGTCGATACTGCCCATCATCTCGTGTGAATAAAGAGCCAGCTTTGTTTCGCATGAACGATATTTTCTAAATCCGTTACGATTAACATTGTGGAAACTGGGATAGGGTACAGCGTGATAATTCAATCATAATCTGCCTTCTTTTCATACTCTACCAACAACTTCTAAAATGAATGAAGTCTTTATTAACAACTAATGGGAAAATTCATAAGGAATACTCCGTAAGTTGGTTCTATGACACAGGCATTTAGAAATGTAAAAAAAAAAGAAAGTAAGGTATCCAAAATCAAATAGTTGATATTCAGGATCAGAGCTTTTACAACGCAGAGGGGGCGGCAACTGCAGTGCGGCTGCAGTTCCTCGCCGCGGTGGAGTAGCCGAGCGGTCTAAAGCGTCTCGCTGCGGAGCGCGCGGTTGCTCGCCGTGGAGGTTCGAGCCCTCCCTGGGGCAAGGGTGTCTGTGTTTGTCCTTAGGTTAGTTTACCTAGGTTTAAGTAGTTTGTAAGCTACGGACTAATGACCACGCAGTTTGGTCCGATGGATTTACAAACATTTGAACATTTGGTTTTTGCAGTTCCTCGTGACGTCACAGACCAGCCGGCTGCCTTGCCTGCACCGTCAGCCGTGTGGAGTGCCGCATAGGACAGCAGCTCACGGGCGGACAAGCGGCGCCGCACGAGCAAGTGAGCGCTCCCCAGAACACGTGGGAGCGCGCCAGCTGAAACAGCCTGCTCTACCACCACCACCTAGAGCGAAGGCCGCGGCGCTCTCAGAGTAGATTGCATGCGCATAGCTGACTGGCTCGCGGCTTCGGCGTAGTGGGCCGTGCCCCAGCGGCTACCCAGTCAGCTATGCGCGTGCAACCTACTCTGCCTGACGTCACACGAGAACGCCGCGGCTTTCTCTCTATACTCCATTCACCGGAACGAGAGACGTACTGTAAACACAGTGAGGCGCGTGACCACAGCGCTGCCGTCGAGGGGTGTACAGGGCAGGGGCGCACTGTCAGCGTGGCCATCTCACTGGCAGGTGTGAGCTCGTTAGTGCGTGCTGTACAGCGGCGATTTCAGGATCTCTTTAAGTTCATCTTTAGAGACGCTTCAAAGACTAGTTCAACCTTCGAGAAGTGGTTTTAAGGTGTTCTTCCTCGGCTTGCAGTTGTTGATAAAGCGCCATATCAATATCGTAGAAAAGAAGAAGTTCCCAATTCGAATTCCAATAAGCACGAACTATCAGATTGGCTAAAATATAAAAACCTCGATTTTGAAGACCATATGTTGAAGAGAGAACTTTTAGATATATTTCAATACGCGATATACGAAATGGCGAAAAATACAAGGAAAACTGTTCTTAGAATTCCTCCGTACAGCTGTGAATTAAACGCCATCGAGTAAGGGTGAGCCAGAATCAAAGGCAGCGAAAGACAAAACATACAAAATGACGGAAGTTAATGTTCAAATGTTTGTACAGTCTATGAGACTTAACTACGGGGCATCAGTCCCTAAACTTACAAACTACTTATGAACTACCTTATACTAAGGACGGCAGAAATAACCATGCCCGAGGGGGGATTCGAGCCCCCGACCGTAGTGGCCGTGCAGACCGTGACTGAAGCGCCTCAGTCCACTCGGCCACCGCGGCCGGCGGAAGTGAATGAACTGCAAGAAGAAGCAGTAAAAACAGTGAATGCAGAAGTCTGGAACAAGTGCGTCCACCGTGACGTACTTTTAGTTGAAAGTCAAATGTGGAAATTGTAGAGGAGAGGGAGAGGAGCGGTGTGGTATAAGCCTAAATGAAAATAGTTCAAGTTTGACAGAATGAACCTTGTTTCGTCGACCGCGGTGGCCGAGGGGATTGAGGCGCTCCAGTCACGGTCTGCACGGCCACTATGGTCACTTATGGTTAAGTCCCATAAACTATACAAATATTTGAAACATTTGAACCTTGTTTCGCCGTTCTTTACCATTATTATTACTGGCAATGTTATTTAAAATTGTGTATGAATGGAACGTTTTGTTAGCAACCTGTATGAAAAAAAAAATCTGTTTTGATAGAAGGAACTAAATTTCATCGTACTTTTAACATTATTGTGACTGGCCGCGAACTAGTTCCTTCTTTTAGTTAGTTCGCCACCAGTGACGGCTGAGCGGCGTGGTCAGCGCATACAGGTGGAGGGAGAAGTTCCCCCACCTAGCTACTTCATGCACTTGCTGCTTGAGCCGCTAACGATATCACGCAAACCAAAAGAAACAGTTTGTGGATAATTTCTCGCGTTTACGCTCAGAGTTATCTCTATATCTTGGCATTATGGAATTTATTCGTCAGATATTGTAGAGTGCATAATACTTCAAAGCAGAAATTTTATAGCACATAACTATGTAATCTGACTGGTAGACGCTAACCTAGAAATAGCTCTCTACGGTCGGGGGTTCGAATCCCCCCTCGGGCATGGATATTTGTGCCGTCCTTAAGATTAGCTAGTTCATAAGTAGTTTGTAAGTTTAGGGACTGATGACCCAGTACTTAAGTCCCATAAGCTATACAAACATTTGAATCATTTGAAATAGCTCTCAACAGCAGAAGGCAAACAAGTGATTTTTAATTCTGTTCGCGACCTATCGCGCATATTTTAGTTCGCGCATATTTTAGTTCGAGACCTATCGCACATATTTTAGTTCGCGACCTATCGCGCATATTTGAGTTCGCGACCGGTAGCTTTCCTTTTAGTTCGCCGCTCGGCCGCGAAGTAGGTCGCTCTTTTCGTTCGTCCGCTCATTTTGGCTTTTGCTACCGCTACTAAAACTACAGCTGAGCTGCATCCTAACTCGAAATGACGGTAACTGGCAGTAGGGAATCACGCGATTCTGCGCGCTGTCGCGTCCTCTCGCTCTTGCCCATCAGTCTTTGGAAAAGGTGCGGACGAGCTAAGATGCGAGGGATCTGCGAACTAGGTCGCGTAGTGCGCCTGTGGGAGCGTTCTTCCGAACTAGTTCGTTCGCGAACTACACAAGACTAATCAGTACTGAGAACATATGCACTTACTCTATGTGTCTCAGCAATAGAATATGCAGCACCAGTATGGGATGCATCCTCGCATGCTAATCAAGTCGATGTAAGTGTAAACGAGACTATGTGCATTGTTACATGCTGTCTCAAACACCAACAGGTAATATGTACCTCCTTTCTGGCAGTGCCAACCCCTCTCCCCTAGGATCAGAAGGAATGTGGAAGCAGACGCTGAGAGAATAAGGAATGAGAAAGATTATCGACACCCATTGAGAGGGCACGTTACTCTGACTCGGAAGCATGAGCTTCCATTGTAGGATACAACGTCCTTGACGGTTCGCAGGAAGATAACAGAGTCAGTAAATGGAAGAATGAACAAACCGCATTGCTGATAACAACAAAGGAGGTAATGGCACCTGAAAACAACTTCCGTTGTACAGTGTGGAGAACACTAAACAGGCTGAGGGCTGATGTACCCAGATATGGGGCCTGCCGTTTGTGAATGCGGAGAGGTTCAGGACGAGAAAAATCTGCTTATGTGCTGACAATCGCCCTAGCCCTGTACTATATCTCTCCTCAGTAGATAATAACTGAAAGACACTGTCCGATAAGGGAAATTGTGTTTATTGACCAGACACACTAATCTCCTTCTGGAAACATAACAAACTAGCAAATTTCTGAAACTAAGGCCAAAACTCCGGAACCGCCGCTGTGAAACGCCTCACTGGTATGCATCCATTCGCTTGTACCACGCATTGCGGGTTGTCCACTCGTCAGGCGAACCACGGCTACATGGCTCCCTGCAGTTTCAGAGACCTGCTACAAGCCAATGACAAAGTCGTGGCAATGGCTATTTGAAAAATAAAATTTGATCTGGCTACGGAAATGAATGAATGAATATTCAAAGTAATTGTACACTGAACAGCAGCCATGCCATAAATTTGAAAGGTTTCATATTTGCCATATACATAGATAGCGCGATGGGCACTGGGTTCGTTTCCTTGAAAACTGAGACTTAAAACACCGAGCGAAAGGTCGCTTCTGGGACGACGCTGTAGGTGACATTGGATTCCGCCGAAGACGAAGGCGGCGTCGGCTGGTGATGTGGTAGTGGCGGCGTCGTCAGCGATGACCACGTCGGTAGTGGACGCGTCGTCGACGCCGGCGGCGGGGTGTTGTCAAAGTTCATCGGCACCACTTAGGCACCGTACGCGGAGTGGTGGTGGGGGGGGGGGAGGGGGGATCGCTTGATGTGGACCTCTACCGCGTGCACGATCTGCGGCAGAATCACTAATATTCGACCGTCGCACCTTATATTGATGACACTTGTCAGCCCAATGGCCATCTGATCGTTATACCGACCAAGAATTCAACAACGATACCCTGTTCCCAACGTGATCATAAAGCGGTTACAGCATAGATAATTTCAGCCATAAATAATAATATTATAAAATGTAGGAAGATTTCTCTGTTCGGAAAAAGTGACAAAAAGCGGATTTCAGAGTACTTGACGGCTCAACAAAGAAGTTTTATCCCAAGTACAGATAGTGTTGAGGAACAGTGGCCAAAGTTGAAAGCCATCGTACAATATGCATTAGATGAGTATGTACCTAGCAAGGTCATAAGAAATGGAAAGGAGCCACGATGGTACAACAATCGATCTAAAAAACTGCTACGGAAGCAAAGGGAACTTCGGTGCAAACATAAACATAGCCATTCTTGTGGACAAAGAAAAATTAAACGAAGCGAAATGTAGCGTGAGGAGGGCTATGTGAGAAGCGTTCAACGAGTTCGAGTAAATTTCCCGATTATGTTATAGTTCTGGTAAGTGATTTTAATTTACCGGATATAGACTGGGAGACCCAAACATTTAAGACGGGTGGCAGGGACAAAGAGTCCAGTGAAATTGTTTTGAGTGCATTATCTGAGAATTACCTTGGGCAGTTAAACACAGAACCGACTCGTGGCGACAACATATTAGACCTTCTGGTGACAAACAGGCCAGAACTATTCGAAACAGTTAACGCAGAACAGGGAATCAGCGATCATAAATCGGTTATAGCATCGATAATTTCATCCATAAACAGAAATATTTAAAAAAATGTAGGAAGATTTTTCTGTTCGGAAAAAGTGACAAAAAGCGAATTTCAGAATACTTGATGGCTCAACACAGAAGTTTTATCGCAAGTACAGATAGTGTTGAGGAACAGTGGTCAAAGTTCAAAGCCATCGTACAATATGCATGAGTATGTGCGAAGCAAGATCGTAAGAGATGGAAAGGAGCCACCATGGTACAACAACCGAATTAGAAAACTGCTACGGAAGCAGAGGGAACTTCACTGCAAATATAGACATAGCCAAAGCCTTGTAGACAAACAGAAATTACACGAAGGGAAATGTAGCGTGAGGAGGACTACGTGAGAGGCGTTCAACGAGTTCGAAAGAAGAGTTCTGTGTACTGACCTGGCTGAAAATCCTAAGAAATTTTGGTCTTACGTCAGCGCGGTAGGTGGATCAAAAGAAAAATGGCATTGAAACAGAGGATGACACTCTAAAGGCTGAATTACTAAATGACGTTTTCCAAAGCTGTTTCACAGAGGAAGATTGCACTGTAGTTCCTTCTCTAGATTGCCGCACAGATAACAAAATGGAAGATATCGAAATAATTGACAGAGGGATAGAAAAACAAAATCGCGCTAAAGAGGAAAGGCCGCTGGATCAGATGGGATACTAGTTCGTTTTTACACAGAGTACCCGATCGAACTTGCCCCCCTTCTTGCAGTGGTGTACCGTAGGTCTCCAGAAGAGCGTAGCGTTCCGAAAGATTGGAAAATGGCACAGGTCATCCCCGTTTTCAAGAAGGGACGTCGAACAGATGTGCAGAACTATAGGCCTACATGTCTAATGCCGGTCACTTGTAGAATTTTGGAACATGTATAATGACATTTCTGGAGATTAGAAATCTGCTCTGTAGGAATCAGCATGGGTTCCGAGAAAGGCGATAATGTGCAACCCAGATCGCGCTATTCGTCCACGAGACTCAGAGGGCCATAGACACGGGTTCTCAGGTAGATGCTGTGTTTCTCGATTTCCGCAAGGCGTTTGATACAGTTCCCCACAGTCGTTTAATGAACAAAGTAAGAGCGTATGGTCTATCAGACGAATTGTGGGATTGGATTGAGGAGTTCCTAGATAATAGAATGCAGCATGCCATTCTCAATGGAGAGAAGTCTTCCGAAGTAAGAGTGATGTCAAGTGTGCCACAGGGGAGTGTCGTGGGTCCGTTGCTGTTCACGATATATATAAATGACCTTGGGGATAACATCGATAGCTCACTGATGCTTTTTGCAGATGACGCAGTGGTATATAGAGAGGTTGTAACCATGGAAAATTGTATTGAAATGCAGGAGGATCTGTATCGAATTGACGCAAGGTGCCGGGAATGGCAATTGAATGTCAATGTAGACAAGTATAATGTGCTGGTAATAAATAGAAAGAAAGATCCTTTATCATTTAGCTACACTATAGCGGGTCAGCAACTGTATATATTATGATTATAAGTATGGTGTAGTACAGCAAATCTCCAAGAGTACTATTCGAACTTTCATGGGTTTTCATAGGTCAACTGAGAATACCTTGGGGCAAAATATAAGCTTCATGTCATCAACATCGGATCAGGGGAAGAGATCGTAGTATGTAGTTTGTGGTGTATGCTAACCTTGCATTGTAGCACAGTATAGCAGAGATCCGATAGAGACGCTGTTACTTACATAGTATACCAAATAACTAATAGATGACGATGATGCGTTTTTTATTCTCATAACTAAGGTGCAATACACTGAAACAAGGGCTAAGATTTACGATTTTCCTTATGGCAGTGGTGTTGTGTTCAAATGTTCAAATGTTTGTATAGCTTACGGGACTCAACTACGGGGCCATCAAACTACTTATAAACTAGCTAACACTAAGGACGCCAGAAATATCCATGCCCGAGGGGGAATTCGAACCCCCGACCGTGTTGGCCGTGCAGACCGTGACTGGCGCGCCGCAGTCCCCGCGGCCACCGCGACCGGCGAGGTGGCGTGCATTGATGTTGGTTGGCAACGGCCGTTGAATTCTTTTTCAAAAATCAGTCACGTAGGATTAGAGGAATAATTCTTTATGTTCACGATGAAATAAATGATTAATTCTGTTCTACGCAGTAAATTAATCATCCTCCTAAAGGGAATAGTTCGTCGTCAACGATAGCAAACTAAACTGCTGCCACTGCAAGTAAAATTTAATCCAGGTAGGATACAAAATATTTTTTGTTCCTAGCTGTATCCCATATGCTTTGCAATGTCCTGGAAAGAAAAGAATGGGTATAACCACTAAATTGTATATAGAGTAGAAATATATATGGAGTGATTATTGCGTTGTGTGCAACATTACGCTGGAATTAACACATGATATTGAAAGAAATCCACTCTTTCCAAACATTTATTTGCTATTACGGTTCGTCTGTACCGCATTGTCTGCAAAGAAGCTCCACCTCCTTTTCGCAGAGCAACCACATAACATGAAATAATTTTTAAATAAATGAGTCACAAAAGCAACAAGAAAATTAAGGAAGCTGCTCTAAAAGGGCCATTTACACATAACGTCCTAACCGAACAAAAAGGGACCAAGATAAAGTCAGCGATTAGTAGATTTTTCCCAATATCATGGGATATTTCCACCGTAATGTTGAGAATACAAAATCTGTTCTGCGCATCTGAATGCACACTCCGGAGATATTTCTGCTCTCTGCCTGCCACTAGAGATAATATACACACGCGAGCGACAAACTCATCAGATACCTCTCTGCTTTCTAATATTGTAATTAAAAAAGTAATTACTTACTTTTGTGCGGACTACATTAATATAGAGAAAATATGTGTCCTTTTGCAGAGACAATTGCACTTAGTTATAATCCGAGATCTGAATATATGGTTCTACTACACAAGGTCGATTTCAACTTCGTTCTTTACGAAGTAATCACTGCAGGAACCAATATATGGCGCTTATTATTACTATTTCTCATCTCAACGATAGAAGAGTTTTCAGAAGTTTACACCAGACAGACAATTATACAACACAGTATTAACTTCATGAACACAACCTAACATTGAATTTACATCGTTCCGGAGTACGAACTTTAAATAATTACACTTTTTCTATGAAAAACTTTATGAACATTCATCGTTTTCGACAATGACTTCTACTTAAATTTGACACCTTGGCTATGAGAACTGAGTTTATTGACAGACGGATCCAATAAGGATTCTGTTTTTGCTGACCTAGATCCGGAACCCTAAAAAACCATGATATACACAGGTCCCTCTTTAACAACAGAAATGAAGTTCGGATTACACGTTAAACTGCAGGTCTCTATTTTCCGATCATGTAACTGCGAAAGGTTAGGGACACCTAAGCAGCTACAGTGGCGTCCAGTTGAAAGACCTGCAACAGGCCTACCGGGTACACCCTTGCTCATCCTTGTTAGTTTGTTTGCTCTGGTGAACACCTTGCTTTAACGATACAAACATTTTTAAATAACTTGATACCGACAGTTCAACTTTTGCAAATGAAATTCTGATAAAAGTGGTTAGCAGTCAAAATAAATTCATGACAGTGTTTGATGTCATAGACGACTTCCGTCAATGTGGACTTGTAATTTGTTGAAATAAAATGTGTCCAGCAGTACCACATTTTAAAACAGTTCCTGTCGGCCATTCCTTAAAACAATTTTTGAATTTTGTGTATTTGACTATCAGTGAATTAGTTCTTTGTTTATTCCATGTAGTCGTCACAAAAATGCGAAGTGTCTATTGAATGGCAAAAACAAATATTTTTCTTGCACCAGGCACACCGGACAAAGGAAAATGATGCATTCAGGCACTTCCCGGTAACCACAAGTTTTATTTAGACAGAACTGGGAAGGAGTCAGAAATGGTCCCGGCCGTTGTTCTGCATATTGTGGTGCATACCAGGCATACTTCATCAAATTCGTAAAGCATGGCGAAGAAAACTGGTAATGCACAAATGACTGGAGCTTAAGAATACTGTTCTGCTGATAAACCTGAAATGAGTGAGATGTATCGGAAATTATGTTGTCTGATAATTTCCTAGAAAATGCTTACCTATGTCGAAAAAATTCTTTATCTAGAGGTTGAATCGCACTAGTAGTTCCAGGCGAAATCCACATTACATCCACAGAATTTTCGCCGTCCTCCACAAAAACAGAGGCGTCATTATGCCCAGACCATGAATCCAACAATAGTAATGAATTAGTTTCTGCAACTGGTAGGAATACGTTTCCAACGAAATGTTGAAAATTATTCTTTCCCATTTTTCCAGATTACAAGATTTTTGCAATTAAATAGTCCATTTTTAAATTTTTGGTCCTAATTTGCCTTGCGGTTCTTGAAGAGAGATATACAGCTGCGGAAACAGTAAACCACTCATATTTATCAATGGCATTATCGTATATGAATGTGTCGTTGCATTCATTGATTGGGCAATCGACTCCTTCTTGTTTTCACCCCGAAATGATAAAGTGAGGTGTGCACGCAGTTCTTTCACGAAACCTGACTGATCAGCAATATAAACAGCTGTTGCAAGTTTCGTCTTTATGTCACTTATGAACTTCTCTGTGACATTGTCTATCACTGGTAGCTCTTCTTCACGTTTACGTGACGTAAACTTGGTAATTATGCGACTTCCTATTCTGTACATTTCCTTGAACCTTTGTAGCCACGTCGACGAAGCCTGGAGATTAGTAATGTTCGTGTCGGATGCAATTCGGAGGGCCCATTCTCGTAGATCTCCATCGGTAATGGTGCATTGCCTCTCACGAGCAGTTCTAAATCTTCCGAACTGTTTTTCTTTCAGATGTTTTCGAGTTTCCGTTTGGCGCATATTTCTTACTTCAGATTTTACGAAACGAAAACATGGTGTTTTTTTTTATTTTTATTTATTTTTTTTTTTTTTTTTAAACAAGGCTTGGAAGGTATTCTTCTCCAGGACTGTTACTGGTACAACTGACGTCGTCCGAGTCACAGTTCGTGGAATCGTCACAGTTATTTCCTATTTCTTCTAACGTTTCTACAATTTCAAACGGAATGTCGATATCATTCGAATGAATGTCAAAGAAATCAGTCAACAAATGACACATATGTACTTCCTCAGGAGCAGTAGGTGATTTCGGCTGGAAACCACGTTCTTCGTATTTCATCTTTGCTAAATTGAGAACGTTAATTAGATTCCGCATTACTGTGAAACTGGAAGAAGAAAGCACAATAAATATTAATTCAGCTTTATCTTTATTGTCAGTACTTACCAATTCAAAATTCAACTGATAATAGTTAGTAGACGAATGATAACCTGAAACATCCGTTACAAATTACGAACGGGTTGTTTCGTGTTTCTTGTTTACAATATACCGCCGACCTCGACTGTGTGTGTGTGTGTGTGTGTGTGTGTGTGTGTGTGTGTGCTTGTGTGTGTGCGCCTAGTTGCGCATGCGCTGTTGCTACAGCGCCAGTAGGGGTGTACATTTCTACCGCCACCTGGCGCGCTACGAACTTGGTAATTTTCAGCTATTTTTCAAAAGTACTTGCAGTGCCTCTTAGCAGCTCAAATTTTGACAGTGCATTTCTTTCGTTGTCTTCTGCCTGTGTAAAAAATTTCTCGATAGGTTTCGACTCGTCTTATTGGACCGTTATTTGGAAGACAGGTTAAGGAAAGGGAAACCTACGTTTTTAGCATTCGTGAATCTGGAGAAAGCTTTCGACAATGTTGACTGGAATACTCTCTTTCAAATTCTGAAGGTAGAAGAGGTAAAATATACGGAGCGAAGAGTTATATTAAATTTTTACCAAAACCAGACAGCAATTATTAAGTCGAAGGGCATGAAAGGGTTGTAGTGGTTAGAAAGGGAGTTAGGGTTGTAGCCTTTCGCCAATATTGTTTAGTCTGTGCATTGAGCAAGCTGTGAGAGAATGCAAGGAGAAATTTGGAGAGGGAATTAAATTACATGGAGAAGGAATAAAATCCTTGCGGCTTGTTGATAACATATTAATTCTGTCAGAGACAGCAAAGGACCTGAAAGAGTAATTAAATGGAATGGACATTGTCTTAAAAGGAAGACATAAGATGAACTTTAAGAAGAGTAAAACGTGGGTAATGGAATATAGTGTCAGAAAATCACGTGATACTGAAGAAATTATGTAATGAGTCAAGTTAAATTTTTTTTTTATTTGGGTAGCAAAATAGCTTCTGTTGCCTGAAGTAAAGAATATATAAAATGCAGAATGGCTATTGGAAGAAAACCGTTTCTCAAGAAACGAAATTCGTTGACATCCAATACTAGTTTAAATGTTAGGAAGTCCTATCTGAAAGAATTTGTCTGGAGTGCAGTATTGTATGGGAGTGAAGCGTGGACGATAAGGAGTTCAGACAAAAAGATGGTAGCTTTTGAAATGTGGTGCTATAGACGAATGGGGAAGATTGGAGTAAATAATGAGGAGGTGCTTAACCGAATTGGGGAGAAAAGGAGTTTCTGGTACATCCTGACTAAGAAAAGGGAAAGTTTTCAGATGAAGAGGCTTGCACAAGACAGGGTAGCATGGAGAGCTGCATCAAACCAGTCTGCAGATTGAAGACCACAGCAACAGCAAACAAGAATAAAAACCACACAAACACACACACACACACACACACACACACACACACACACACACACACACACACACACACACAACCCTTCACATATAATTACGTAATATTATGCTTAACCATAACAAGCGTAGTGGATAAAATTTGAATTCAAAATGATATTGTATACGTAAGTGCCATATACTTTTAGATGTGAATCTGGAAAACAGCATCAACTACAAGAACATCTTAATATGTCGTAATGAAGCATAAATGTACATTAAATCTTGTATGTTTTATGTTTTGCAAATATAGCCTTAAAAATAAATAAGAAATGTCTTTGTTGCAATATAGGCGTTTTTATTAATTGAACTGAAAAAATAACTGTTTCTGAACCAGGCCATGAAATGGAGGAACATCCATTAGAACTTTACATATGTACAAAATGTAAAGAACATTTCATTTTGTTAAATAGAAACGATTACGAAGCTCACTGTAGATTCTGCTACTGCCGTGAAATATGTCCGCGTAATAAGAAGTATAGTTATTTCTTCTGTTTTTTTTTTTTTTTTTTTTTTTTTGTTTTTTTTTGCCGTTGTAGTTATACTATTTGTATAGGTTATGGGACTGTTTTATGCAACAGTAAATTAGTCTACTTTAGACCAGACGCGTTTCGCTTTATTCTAAAGCATCTTCAGTGGTTAGCTGTACAAGAAATGGTTTGTATTACATTATTTGTTTGATTTTTTAGTAAATTCGATCGGTAACAGTTCTTATGCTATTGGATTGATTTCATTCTGAATAAATTGGACTATTAATATTAATCACGAGTTTTTTATTTCTTCGTCTTCATGTGTGATTTGTAGCACATTGCCTCTTGCTGTCACTGTTTATATTTGCACTATTTACACCTTTTTACAGTAACACTTCTTACAAAAGTTTTTGAAAAATAGCCACATAACACGACTACATAAAAAAACAACAACAAATCCGTACCAACACACTAACACATGCAGAAAATCAGAATCTCTCTCTCTCTCTCTCTCTCTCTCTCTCTCTCTCTCTCTCTCACACACACACACACACACACACACACACACACACTAAAATCATATTTATAAACACACAATACAGTTAGAACATCACACACAAACTTGCTAGCAGACGTCTGTTTTTGAGAGAAACGAAACACAACACACCTCACAGCACGAACCAAAGAACTCGAAAGCAAAGAACACACGCACAGACAACAAACGAACAACAAGCCACAGAAATGGCTATTTTTCAAAAACTATTGTAAGAAGTGTTACTGTAAAAAAGTGTAAATATAAGCAGTGACAGCAAGTGCAATGTGCTACCTATCACACATGAAAACGAAAACATAAAAAAAATCGTGAGTAATATTAATAGCCCTTTGCACGGTCACTACGGTCGGGGGTTCGAATCCCCCCCTCTGGCATGGATATTTGTACGGTCCTTAGTGTCAGCTTGTTGATAAGTAGTTTGTAGGTTTAGGGACTGATGACCCCGTAGTTAAGTCCCATAAGCTATACAAACATTGGATTTTTTTATTAATAGTCCAATTTATCCAGAATCAAAACAATTCAATTGCATGCGAACTGTTACCGATCGAATTTAGTAAAAAAATGATACAAATAATGTAATACAAACCATTTCTTGTACAGCTGACCACTAATGATGCTTTAGAATAAAGCGAAACGCGTCTGGTCTAGACAAATTTACAGTTACATAAGACGGTCCCATAACCTATACAAAAAGAAGTGTAGTCTTTAGCTCTAGGCAGACAAACTCAGTAACAAAAGAACTACTGAATTACTCGAAGTATTCGCTAGTATGTAAAACCAGTGGTGTGTTGAGCTGTTGGCAGCAAACGCTTCCGTATGAACGTGTTACACCAAAGACCTATATAAACAACATAGACTGGCCACAGCGCCGCCATAGATGAAGCTAATTGGAAAGGCTGCCGCCATCTTTGAGAACGTCAGTGTCACGCCAGGTGATACTGGGCGTCTTCTAACACTGAACCATAGGTTTTGTATTAATCATTGCCAGTCTCGATTTTTCCTTAATTTATGGACGACGCATTTCGGAAAGTAATTCCCACTACGAATAACATTTCTCGTTTACTACTGTATCCTAACTGTAATGTTTACAATCGTCGAACTGCTGCATTATTTGATGTTACTATAATGTCAATAATCGTTTGTATTTTGCGACATATCTTCCCCATAGATATAGGCGAATTTCTTTAACATCTTTAATTACCTTTATTCTGCCTGTGATTCAAATGATGTTTCATGCTTGGAAGTACATTACGTATTTATTAAGCTCTCCACAATTTGTCGTTTCCTTGGTTTCTTTTGGTTTCTGTAGTAGCTAAGGAAACTAAAATATTGTTGAAATGGCATTTGCGAGTAGCCGCTTTCTATCGGTGGTAGCATACACGAACTTTTCTTGAAACTGACAAGAGCATATGTAACTAAACTTTGTAAGCTGCCACTTATTACGCCTCATGCTGGTTACCTATTGCGTTAGCAACTCCTTTTTTTGCAAAGGAAATCTGAATAAAGAATAGTTTGATTACAGTTCATATACCAAGGCTACTTACCCACTGGTTAATACGCTTTTGTACACTATATAAAATGTCATTACATTAAAACACGCCAAATACAACTGTCATCTGCCAAGCTTTTTGATGGTCGTGAAGTAAACATAATATTGAACCTTGGTAAACGCGAAAGTTAAGTATAATGAAATTTTATAGACAAATACATGCTGATACATAACGAACTATATAATTACATACCTCTTTCGTTATGTATGATATTCCAACAGTATTATCAATTTGATTGCTGCAGTTGTACGCCGAACATACACTGGGCATGATTTGCCACTAATACTAGCGCTTACACGTCAGTTTAGATAACAAAAGAAGCGTCTGCTACATAAAACTGACGTTCTCAAATATGGCGCCAAATGTTGCTTAGAGCTGCCACCCAGAGCGCTGTAGCTTGCCTATAGCCTCTCTATGTTGTTTATATACCTCTTTGTGTTACACACTGCGCAAACGGAAACGCTGCCAACTTCGCGCCGGGCAGATCCACGGAGTACGCACTCGGCGATAACGCAGCCCTTGTCAACGACCGCTCCCTCCCGTCAGATGGGCCTCTTCCGCACGTGACCCCGCATGACGAACGTGCGGCGCGCGTGCGACTGCAGGAATGGCCCACGCGTGCCGATAATATCGACACGGGGGCCGTCACTGCAGCATCGGAGTGACCCGCAGATACACAGCACTGCCCCACAACACTCTGTGTCCGGCATCGAGTATCTGTCGCTACTAGTTGGACAGTAGCATCAGTGATAACGTTACCTGACATTTTAGGAAACAACCGATCTAATTAGGTTAGTCAGCAACTGCCTTAATGTAATATGGCCAAGATCACTCTCTTGCAGTCCTTTTTTTCGTTTTGATTTTTACTGCCTGTTTCTATGAACTATGAACTCATCTCCAGATCAATTGTCTACAAAATGTTGGTCATTCACTTACACATGTTTGGAGTGACATTAAAATCTTTGTGTGCAAACGTTGTACAAAGTAATAAAGACAATTAAAATTAAAAAAAAAAAAAAAAAAAAAAGGAAATACAGAGTGTTTCAAGAGGGACTTCACAACTTCGAAAATTAAAATTGCTACACCACGAAGATGACGTGCTAACGATGCGAAATTTAACCGACAGGAAGAAGATACTGTGATATGCAAATGATTAGGTTTTCAGAGCATTCACACAAGTTTGGTGGCGGTGACGACACCTACAACGTGCTGACATGAGGAAACGTTCCAACAGATTTCTCACACACAAATAGCAGTTGACCGGCGTTGCCTGGTGAAACGTTGTTGTGATGCCTCGTGGAAGGAGGAGAAATGCGTATCATCACTTTTCGCGACTTTGATAAAGGTCGCGGTTTACCGTATCGTGAAATTTCTGCTTGCATATTCGCGATACAATGACTGTTAGCAGAATATGGAATCGGTGGGTTCAGGAGGGTGATACGAAACGCCGTGCTGGATCCCGATGGCCCCGTATCACTAGCAGTCGAGATGACAGGCATCTTATCCGCATGGCAGTAACGGATCGTGCAACCACGTCTCGATCCCTGGGTCAACACATGGGAACGTTTGCAATACAACAACCATCTGCACGAACAGTTCGAAGACGTTTGCAGCAGCATGGACTATCAGCTCAGAGATCATGCCTGCGGTACCCTTGACGCTGCATCACAGACAGGAGCGCCTGTGATGGTGTACACAGCGACGAACCTGAGAGATCATGCCTGCGGTTACCCTTGACGCTGCATCACAGACAGGAGCGCCTGTGATGGTGTACACAGCGACGAACCTGGGTGCACGAATGGCAAAACGTCATTTTTTAGGATGAATCCAGGTTCTGTCTACAGCATGATGATGGCCGCTTTCGTGTTTGGCGACATCGCAGTGAACACACATTGGAAGCGTGTATTCGTCATTGCCCTTCATTCGATCCCTGCGAAACCCCACATTTCAGCCGGATAATTCACAGCTCCATGTTCAGGAAGCAGGAGATCTAATTAGTTTAGTCAGCAACTTCCTTAAAGGAATGTAGCAAAGATAGATTTTTCGCAGTGCTTCATTATTATTATTATTATTACTCTACATCTACATATATACTCTGCAAATCACATTTAAGTGCCTGGCAGAGGGTTCATTAACCACTTTCATAACTTTTCTCTACCGTTCCATTCTCTAATACCGCGTGGGAAGAAAGAACACCTAAATCGTTCCGTTTTCGATCTGATTTCTCTTATTTTATTGGAATGGTCATGTCACCCTAAGTAGGTGGGTGCTACAAAAATATTTTCACATTCAGAGTTAAAAGTCGGTGATTGAAACTACGCAAACAGATCACGCCGCAATGAATAACGTCTTTCTTTTATGATTTCCACCCCAATTCGTGAAACATTTTTGTGACGCTTTCCCCCACGTAACGTGCTAAAACAAAACCAGCTGCCCTTCTCTGAACCTTCTCAATGTCTTCCGTCAGTCCCACCTGCTGAGGGTCCCACAAGGAGCAACAGTACTCCAGAAGAGGACGCACAAGAGTGATGTAGGCAGTCTCTTTGGTGGAGCTGGTGCATCTTCGAAGCGTTCTGCCAGTGAAACGTAACCGTTGGTTCGCCTTCCCCACAACATTTTCTATGTGTTCGTAATTGTAACTCCTAGGTATTTGGTAGAATTTACGACCTTAATGTTTGACTGATTTATCGCGTCATTGAAGTTCAGCGGATTTCTTTTAGTGGTCATGTGTATTACTTCACGTTTTCTTTATTTGGTGTCAATTGCCAATTTTCGCACCATGTACAAATTTTGTCTAAACCACTTTGCAGATGCTTTTGATCCTCTGTTGACTTCGCTAACGGATAAACGACAGCATCATCCGCGAGCAGTCTAAGGGAGCTATTCAGGTTGTCTCCTAAATCGTTTATAAACACAAGGAAGAGTAGGGGACCTATAATGCTCCCCTGTGGAACGACAGATATCACTTCTGTTTTACTCCATGACCTACCGTCAATTACAACGAACTGTGTCCTTTCTGATAGGAAATCGTGAATTCAATCGCACAATTGGTGAGATATTTCATAAGGACGGCTGTCCATTCCATAGCTTCGGGTAAGTCACGTTGTTACATTGCACTACCTGCTCACTATACTATCTGAACACAACAGCTTGTGTAATTCGTTTGGTAAACATACGTCAATTACACCACCCTCAGCACCATTTTGTTTTCCTTACCACTATCCCCGTTGCCGTATGTTCTTGTCTCTACTCCGAAGAACCAACAGATAGACGTTGAACCATTTTAGTTCATTCTGTCGATGACACTATTTCAGAACCTAGATATCTCAAATTATCCCCTAATGGTTTTGACCGATGTATATAGGTTAATATAGGGTATAAAGGAGAAATTGGACCATTAAGCTTCTTAGTAAAGGCATTTATTTGTGCAGAGTAACTCGGAACGTAACTAGTAGTTACTAGCAGTATTTCCAGAAAGATGGAAACACGTCAGCCAGTCTACCTCCTTTCATACAATCGCAGTTCTATGGCTGGTTAGGTCATAATAGAGGAACAACGTCGGTTGCTCCGCCGCGTGCAGTAAAGTCTTTATTGCGAAGCTGAATTTCCATTCAAAAGACTCTTTCTTACACGAAATAAAGTTGACTTACCTACAGAAACACAGCGTGATTTCCTCGACGGAATGAACCATAAGATTCAGCCATCTAGGGGTTTCGAGGAACTGGCGGTCTTGCTTAAAAACATTCGTCTGAACGATGTTATGCTAAAGAATCTTGAGTTGTTATGGAGCTACGGTTTCAAAGAAACCCTTATTCTCTTGTAAAATCTTATCCCAGGTAATGCGTTTTTTACGGCCAAAGAATCAGTTATGCAGTTCTTTGCCGAAGCACTTCAGGAATTTTTTCGTTGAATCCACTTGCTGAGTACGTTTACAGCTTCTGTTCGGTTGTGTGTGTGGCAAAGGTTAAACAATAGTTTCCATTTCCGAAAACTGCACAAGAGAAAATTTCACACTACATTCAGAGCAGAAAGACGATGTTGGATTTCAGACTGCGCAGAAGTGATACGCGCCACAGATATTTTGAAGCTGTAACAGGTCTTTTAATTGCAGCAATATCTCTCCCATTTCTGAATAAAACGCTGCGACTTTTCTTTAGGTAAAATATAGCGCTGTCGCCTTGGGCGTGTAACACTGCAAGCGAAATCAGCTGTCCTTACCTTTCACATTCAGATTATTTAATTTTGTATCGTAAAGAGGTTAGTCCACTCTAGAATGTTCGAAAAACTGAATTCCCGTTTTTTCTTGCAAATGGTCGAAGAAGCCAGGAGAAAGCTAAAAATAGCTGATTACGAACGTCAGCTAGTTTTGCAATTGATGTCTTGCTATCCAACGAGTCTTTTGGCGAAATGGCCAATGAAGATCTAAATTACACACAAAAACTGTAACTAAAGTTTCAACTGTGTAGACGATGGCATTTTCAGTGGTTAAGTAGTCTTATATATAGCTAAGGATATTGTGTTTTGTGTGTACAATGACGAACATTCAACAGTTTTGTATATAAGATATCTGAAAATTGGACCGAACAGCTACGAAAAGTGCTTGGAGACCGACAAACAGGACGTAAAGCCTTACGACGGAGCGCTGTCTGAGAAAAAGACAAGGATCGCTTCAAAATTGAGTAGAAAATAAATGTAAGCGCAGGATGATCATCTGGAAGGCCAACTGTACGATGTGGGCATCGCGTATTAAAGGTATCGCACATTATTCATGATGTTCTACTATTCACACCATCAAACGAGTGTATCTCGGAACGGAGTTTTTCAAGTTGGCCGGAAAGATACATCGGATAATTTACAACCGATTCGTTTGAAATTATGGATCTGTCATTTGCTATGAAAGTACTTATAATTTTTTTATTTCTGTTGCGTTATAACAATTGAAGGGTTCGGTGCAAGAATGAGGCAGCTCCACTTTTGCCAGTTGGTGGCAAATTGAAAAAAAAAAGTTTTAAAATTCCAGTCTTCGCCAAAACGAAAAAATTGTCACCCTTGGTTCAGGCTATCGGGTATCTAATACTGCTGACGAGAATACACAAAAATGTGCAATATATTTTTAAATTTTGGAGCTGCCTCCGTTTGCTCGAAAGTGAATAATACATTTATTCTACAGTTCTTCAGTCTTCTACCTCCCCTTCAGTCTCCTCACGTTCGTGTGAAGCATCTGACGTCAACTGGTCGTAAAACTAGATTTCGTTTTGCCTAGCATACTTTCTGGCCAGCTCTTTGACATCTTCAAACTTTTGGCCTTTAAGCGGGAGGGTACAATCATAAGCTTGATGAAAGTGGTCCATTGTTATGGGACTCGCAGGTCCTTGGTTGCAAATTTGCGCATTATCGAAGACAGTCATCCCTACGGTCGCACTGAATTGAATAATCCCTCTACCGATGTATGGCTGTTTATAGAGGAATATTTTGTACTTAGTGATTAAATATTTTCTTTTCTTGTTCGATAATGATAAAGGGCTCTTTACAAAAAAAAAGTTCTTCAACTTGTCAAAAAAGTTGAAAATAAATTTCTGGTCCACTTCAGTGATATTTTTGGGACAGGTTCTTCTGATAATGCGAGGATAGTCCACTGGAAAAAAAGCTCTTTCAATGTTCTTCAAACATTTTTCTGTATTACCGAACGGTCTGTCGCATAGCATAAAGCTGTGGCCCGGTTTTGGGAATCGATGAACCATCTGTTGGATTTCTCTGAAACTAGTGGTAGGAGCTGCCTCTTTCTTGCAACAAACGAAGGGGCTTTATTTATGCACCGAGTCAACAACACGACTGCGGCGCAAGTATGCACATGAAAACAAAGACATCCAAATTCCAAAGATTGTGGATGTTCTTCGGTTTTTGGAGGTCTTTGTTTTCATGTGCATACGTGCGCCCCAGTCGTGTTGTTGATTCGCTGCATTTCGGTTGTGTTATGCGCCGCCAGTGCTGGTATCTGGTTTGAATTCTGAAGTAGCACAGTATGCTGAGTACCTTTTTTTGTAGACACGGTTACAAGGGAAGTAACCACGTTATCTTTTATTACGTTTTTGATAGGAGAAGGAGGATATGGAATGAAGAGAAAGAGATGTATAGGGAGTGGAGGCTGACATGGAAATTAAGCGGTTCCGGACACATGTCCACATAACATATTTTCTTTCTTTGTGTGTGAGGAATGTTTCCTGAAAGTTTGGCCTACCTTTCTTAACACCCTGTATAGGGAGACATAAACAATAAGAAACCACATTGGAAAAGGGAAGATTTTGCTGTTGCATTATTCCGCGCTCTTTCAGAAAGTTGAACGGTAGAAAAATGTTATAAAGTGGTTCAGTGAACCGTCTTCCATGCACTTCAATTGTTTTGCAAGGTTTTAATCTAGATATAGATGTAAGTATGTGTAATCTTCTATAGGTTTGAGGTGGAGGAGGATATGGATTGAGACAGGTGAAGAAGGAGGAGGATGCGGATGAGAGGTGCTCCAGGAAAAGGTAGATGACCAGAGAGAATCAGGAAGAATGACAAGGAGTGGGGAGGTACTGATGGGAAAGTGAGAGAAGCCAAGATAAATCTAGGTAAGGGGGAAAGAGATATGGAGTAATGGAAGACTAGGAAATACATAATACGGGAACTATTACTGAAAATTACATGTAGCATTGTGAGGAAAAGACGCACAAAGGAAGAAAAAATGTTTGTAAAGCTTAAGGGACTTAACTGCGGGGTTATCATTCCCTAAACTTACAAACTACTTATGAACTACCTTATATTAAAGACGACACAAACATCCAAGCCCGAGGGGGATTCGAACCCCCTCCCCCCCTTCCCACACAGAGAGAGAAGTGGAATGAGAGAAGGTGAATTGGACAGTCCCATCCTGTATCGTGGGATTTTAATTCATACATATCCACAGTCTTCTCAGAATAGGTGTGAAGGTTACTGCTTAAGCCCGAGACACGCCTTCACCGATCAGGATCATAGTTGGCACAGGTGTGTATTCTTTCATAAAGCAGGTTCTTTGCAAGTCACCGTATGTCGGCGGTGATACCTTGCAAGGAGACAGCGTCAGTAGTAGATAGGAAGTGGAGCTGGGCATGGAAGAAATAGCTTTCTAACAGAAGATTGTAATAAGGAAACAAGGAAGATTTATATCTAAAATTATCATGAGATGATGCTGGAAAAGTGAAATTTGTTATAAGGAAAAAAAGTTAAATAAAAATAATTGAAGAGCAAGAGATGAAAATAAACCCAAACATAACCCCTACTGAAAGATATAAAGTCTTAAATTAGCGACCCAGGGGCTCACCGTTCTTTTTCGTATGTTCGTGGCGAACACGGGACCCCGACCTAATGCTGTCTTCCTTCCTACTTCACTTACCGAACTACATTTCCTCTCCCCTTCCTTTCCTAATCTCACACCTACCCCCCTGCTAACCTTAGTAGTTTAGTCCCCCTATCCCAAATAAAAAACCCATCCCAACTCTAAAATTAGCCCACGGGCAAGGGTTCCGGATAGTCGCCTCAATGGGTAAGTGACCACTGTTCGCAGGAAACAAATCCCTGAAAAAGAACGTTTCCTCGTACTTGAAGTATGATGTTAATTCAGAAGTACTGTACCTCCTCATAGGAATCCAAGAGTCTTGATCTGTCTGAAAATTGTTTGCGTGAATCTACACCTACATCTACATGGGATACTCTGCAAAACACATTTAAGTGCCTGGCAGAGGGTTCATCGAACCATCATTATACTATTTATATCCCATTCCATTCTCGAGTAGCGTGCAAGAAGAGAGAACACCTGAATCTCTCCGTTCGACCTCTGATTTCTCGTATTTTATGCTGATGGTCATTTCTACCTATCTAAGTGGGAGTCAATCACATATTTATGCATTCGGAGGAGAATGTTGACGATTGGAGTTTCGTAAGTAGCCCACGCCGCAGCGATAAGCGCCTTTGTTGTAATGATTCCCATCCCAGATCCTGTATCCTTTCCGTAACGGTGTCTCCCCTGTATCGTGACAATACACTGGGCAGCAATACTCCAAGAATGGACGGACAAGCGTAGTGCATGCAGTTTCTTTTGTAGTTCTGTTGCATGTTTTAAGGGTTCTGTCAATAAAACGCAGTCTCTGGTTCGCCTTTCCCACGATGTTATCTACGTTTTCTTTCCAACTTAAGTCTGAAATAATAGTAATTCCTAGGTATTTTCTGTAGTATACGACCTTTACTTTTGATTGATTTATCTTGTAAATAAAGTTTAACGGATTTCTTTCCGTGCGACGTGGACGAATTCACACTTCTCATTATTTAGAGTCAAACGCCAATTTTTACACCATACTGATATCTTATTCAGATCGTTCTGCAGTTGGTTTTGATCATCAGATGATTTTACTAGACGGTAAATGACGGGGTCATCTGCAAACAACCTAAGAGAGCTACTTAGATTTTCTCCTAAATCGTTTACGTAAATCAGGAACAGCAGAGGACCAGTAACACTACCCTGTGGAAACCCGATATCACCTCTGTTTTAGTCGATGTCTCACCATCGATTACTAAGAACTATGTCCTCTCTGAGTGGAAATCCCCTATCCAATCGCCAATTTGGGGCGATATACCGTAACCACGCAATTTGATTAAAAGCCGTTTGTGAGGTACGGTGTCAAAAGCCGTCTGTAAATTAAGAAATACGGAATAGATTTGCGTACCTTTGTCGATAGCGCCCATCACTTCGTGTGAATAAAGAGCTAGTTGTGTTTCGCATGAACGATATTTCCTTATTCCGTGTTGACCTTGGGTCAATAGATCATTCTGTTCGAGATAATTCATAATATTTGAGTACAGAATATGTTCCAAAACCCTGCTGCAAATTGACGTCAATGTAATAGGCCTGTAGTTTAGTGGGTTACTCCTACTGCCTTTGTTGAATATAGGTGTGACCTGTGCGACTCTGCAATCTTTTGGTACAGATCCTTCTCTGAGGGAGCGGTTGTGTATGGCTGTTAAGTAAGGAGCTATCCGTTCAGCATAATCAGATAGAAATCTAATAGGTATACAGTCCGGACCAGAACACTCGTTCTTGTTAAGTGATTTTACTTGCTGCACTACTCCGATGATATTTACTTCTACGTCACTCATTACGGCCTCTGTTCTTAATTCGAAATCTGGAAAATTGGTTTCGTCTTCTTTGATGAATGAGTTTCTAAAAGCTATGTTTAGTAACTCTGCTTCAGTAGCGCTGTTATCGGCAGGATCGCTATTACTATCACGAAGTGAGGGTGTTGTTTGTTTTTTGTCCCTAGTATATTTAATATAAGGTAAGGTGGTACAATTCGATATAGGTACAATTCCGATCAACATACGTTTTCGCGCCGTTTTTCACTCGTAGCACATGCCTTTGTGTGGCGTTGTAGTGTAACAGGTTTCTACAGCTTCTCCTATCTTTTCCAAGAATACACCACTTTGTGCTAAGGAGATATGAATTTCTTCCTGTTAAGATGGACGTGGAGCTACTTCGATGAATGCGCTCCTATAAATTTTCTAGTTTCCACGCGCTTGTAAATTCATTATTGTGCAACGTTTGGTACAGCGAAGTATGCGCTGGTGCCTGAAGTAAAAAGTGCTTTTTATGTGGTAAAAGTCAGTGATTAAAATTGTACGAAGAAGTGATCATAATTGTACCTAGTGTGGTATATTTCCTATCGTTTTTTCTCAAATCTGTAACCTTCTTTGTGTTCATACCAACATTTGTAATTGTCTAATATTTGTGTTGTATATTCATCAAACATTCGAGAACAAGTGCCATGGTTAAAATTATTTCTTTCCTCAATATATTTGCAGTTACAATTACATTTGTCCGAAATGATCGAAATTGTACCACCTTACCCTATGACCAAAATCTCTTTGGTAATTATTTCAGCAATCAGTCGTAAAAAATATAAATTTTTATTTGTTTGCAAATCTAGATTTCGACCACTGTGTGGTCATTATCAATGCTTAAAACCAATTAAAATACTTAAAACATCTCCAACATGGAGGTCTAGATGTTTTAAGTATTTTAATTTGTTTTAAGCATTGATAATGACCACATAGTGGTCGAAATCTAGATTTGCAAACAAATAAAAATTTATATTTTTTACGACTGATTGCTGAAATAATTACCACAAATCAAATACAGTCGTGGAGCACCAATTCCAACATGGAATCAAGCCTGATAGAAAGAGTTTCGTTGTGATAAGTATTGTAGGAATCTCGCATTGAAATCCTCATTTCGAGCTTCTGTGTAAGATCGCCAATCCTGGGGATTATGTGTTCGTTTAAATTTAGCATGCACCAGAGGACTGTCGTGCGGTAGCAGGTGTTCGTTCTGATACTAGGTATAGGTCAGCGCATCCATTTGCTGTTCCCTGTTTCTCCTTTTCCGCCCTAGTGCGGGACACCTGACGAGACATTTGAAGCGTCTCCAGTGGCATGCTCGCGACGCAGCTGAACACGCAGAAAAAGTGAATTCCTCTACTCCGACAGACACGCAGCCTCGCCTCCGTAGTCGGTGGCAGCGTTTGCTAACGCTTCTACAGGTGTGAGTGCAGCTGCACTTTGCAGCCAGCAGCTGATGGACCACAGTGGAAGGTCGACCAGCCGGTGAAGACGGAACTAGCTCCGATCCGGCGTCCTTTAGAGGGAGCTGAGCAGTGAGCACGCGACCTTCCACAGAAGAGCGACTCATCGCACCACTTGCGCCTCGTGATTGTATTCAATCACTTAGGGCCGGTTTGTCAATGTCTCGTTAAGTTCCAGTGAAGATTTTAACTTATCGTTATGAGCTAACCTGAGGTTAAAGGAACTCAAACTGGCCGTTAAGTTAACGAGTAAAATTCCACTCGTTACACTGCTAACGGCCAGTTAAGTGAGAATCTGTATCAAAATGGCAGGATTCCAAAGTGCTAAAATACATCAACATATTCACGTGAAAAAGACCTATTTATCGAACAAACTAACAGAAGCACTACATAATATTCTTCTCGGGTTATTATAATATTATTATTATTATTATATTATATTATTATATTATGAAGCATTACGCCGGGAAAGCCTACGCAGTCACAGAAGCACTACATGTATGAAAAACTAGTGTGGAAAGCAGCTTTATTGGTAAATTGTGTCGTCATATTTCTCGCCCTATCCAAGTCAGTAGCCATCAGATGAGTTCGATATATTGCAGATACGCAACATAACCTTAAAAATATTGTTGCGATATCAAAATACATACTTCCGGGTAACGACTAGTTAAGTGAGAATCGGTATGATGAAAATGGCTGGAATAAGATTTCGTTGACAATTACTACGATGTCAATATTTTGGATGATCTAGAGGACATTGCCCCTATAAGGCGTCCTAGACGTGTTTATGTTCGTCCAAATCATTTTCAATGCTGGGATAATGCAGAATTTGTTACGCAATTTTGTCTTCGAAAAGCCACTTTGGAAATGCTGCATGAAAAACTACACGACCATCTGAAGAGACCGACATATAATTATGAATTTTGTAAGTTATCTGTTGTAATAAAAAACAGAATACATTATCTATGTGTGCAATCTCATTCAGTATTTACTTATGCTTGTTGCACCTAGTGTAAGGCCTAAAATGTGATTTCTTTCTCCGATCTACAGGAACAGTGCACTTTCGCCTACATGCAATTTATTGCTTGCACTAAGGTAAAATTTTACGACGCTTCTAGCCGGGGTCCAGTGCTTATGTTGGCAACAGATGAACAAGGAATTGTAGAACTGCGTTAATATTTTTCACTAGCTATTTTTCACTCGCAGCAAATTTAATACTGTACCTGCTCTATGGTCGACAGGTTCTTGTATGTACCCTTGTCCGTTCAGAAAAAAATAATTTTCGTTTTAATTGCAGTTGTCACTAAAAAACATTTATTGGTCATCTGAGTTGCCATCATTACCATTGGTGCCAACATAAACGACTGCAGCCCTGCGAGAATCGTCATAGAATTTAACCTGCACTAACGGACTATGCTCTTGGCAGTATATTATCGTACTAGGCCCTAAGCACTTTTGCTGTTCTACATGTTCCATGGCCAGCATTGAATTCATTTGCTGCAAGATCGCTTCCTTTTCGTTCCATGTCGTAGCGTCGGTTTTATTTATTTATTATTATTATTATTATTATTATTATTATTTATTTTTTTATTTTTTTTTAATTTTTTTTTTTTTTTTTTTTTTTTTTTTTTTTTACATTCCAATGTGTCATATTTCTCTATTAAGGACACAAGACTCTCGCACTAATTTCTTGTAAAATTTGAGCTTCTTTCACGTCTGTTTGCCATAGCACCAAATAACAACTGTCTGCTAACCTCTTCCGTGATAGTCAAATATGGGGAACAGCTGTTTATTCAGACTGCACATTCATTTGTTTCTATTGCCAACATAGTCGAAATATATCGTACCTTCTCGTTTTCTCCAGGTTAGCAAACGAGAGGTGTATGTGGCAAAGACAAACGCAGTGCACTTAACGAGCACATTTAACGAGACGTTAAAGGCATCTTCTCGTCTACTAACGACAAGATTCACGAGAGATGGACGAACCGGCCCTTAGTCGTCCTGTATACTGTATGGTTATTTTATGTCAGTCAGGTATTCCCACCTTCTTTCCAATAACGTGAAGTATTATTTTAGTAAGTGTTGACCTGTTGTAGATTATTTCACCATCTCTGTCCTATTACAACCTGACAGTAAGTGGCTTTGGCTGGACGGGAAGCGAAATATGAATGGCCGGACGGTAAATGAATCACCATGCCACCGAATGCGACTCCAATATCCTAACCGATGAGCTCTTTCGCTCGGTGTTTCAACTCTCAGGTGTCAAGAAAAGCCGGCCGCGGTGGCTGAGGGGACTGAGGCGCTTCAGTCACGGTCTGCACAGCCACTACGGTCGGGGGTTCGAATCCCCCCTCGGGCATGGATATTTGTGCCGTCCTAGTTCGTAAGTAGTTCATAAGTAGTTTGTAAGTTTAGGGACTGATAACCCCGTAGTTAAGTCCCATAAGCTTTACAAACATTTGAACATTTTTTGTCAAGAAAACGAACCCAGTGCCAAGCACGCTGGGTTACCGATCGATGTATATGGCAAATACGAAGCCTTTCAAATTGAAAGCATGTCTGCTGTTCAATGTACAATTACTTTAAATATTCATTCATTTTCATTGACCGGTCAAATTTTGTTTTTCAAATAGCCACTGCCACGGCTTTGTCATTGGCATGTAGTCTTGTGAAGATCGCGAACGAACTAGTTCGGAAGAGCGCTCGCACAGGCGAACTACGCGAACTACTTCGCAGATCGCTCATCTCTTAGTTCGTCCGCTCCTTTTCCGATGACTGTCCGGTAACAGCGAGAGAACGCGAGAGCGCGCAGAATCGCGTGATTCCCATCTGCCAGTTGCCGTCATTTCGAATTGAGATGCAGCTCAACTATAGTTTTAGTAGCGGTATCAAAAGCCAAAATGAGCGGACGAACTAAAAAGAGCGACCTACTTCGCGGCCGAGCTGCGAACTAAAAGGATAGCTACCGGTCGCGAACTAACATACGCGAGAAAATATGCGCGATAGGTCGCGAACTAAAATATGCATCATAGGTCGTGAACTAAAATACGCGCAATAGGTCGCGAACTAAAATATGCGCGATAGGTCGCTAACAGAATTAAAAATCACGTGTTTGCCTTTTGCTGATGAGAGCCATTTCGAGGTGAGCGTCTGCCTGCTAGATTACATACTTCAGTGCTACAAAATGTCTGCTTTGAAGTATTCTGTACTCTGCAATATCTAATAAATTCCATAATGCCAAGATATAAAGATAACTCTAAACTTAAACGCGAGAGATTGATCACAAACGTTTTCTTTTGGTTTGCGTGATATCGTTAGCAGCAAGCGCATGAAGCAGCTAGGTGGGGGAACTTCTCTTTCAACCTGCATGCGCAGACCACGCGCTCAGCCGCCACTGGGAGCGGACGAACTAAAAGAACGAACTAGTTCGCGGCAGGGCCGCGACATGGACGCCCCCGATCGCGAACTATTATACGCAAGTCTATTGTTTAGACACAGTGCCGTAATGCATGCAAGGTGCAGTTAAGATTTCTTTTCTCGGGATTGGCTATTGAATAACATGCGTTTTGTTTTCAAATGCGCGTGCACTCATTGTGAGTCCGTGACGGAGGTGGCAGCTCTGTACAGCTCCAGTGGCCAAGGTTTATAAAGGAGAGGTCTGGTCACGTTACGTGTAGACTTGCGCATAATAGTTCCCGATCGGGAGCGCTCACTTTAGTTCGCGGCAAAACAAACAGTTTGTGGATAATTTCTCGCGTGTAAGTTCAGAGTTATCTCTATATATCCGAATTATGGAATTTATTAGTCAGATATTGCAGAGTACAGACCACTTCAAAACAGAAATAATGTAGCACTCAACTGTGTAATCTAGCAGGCAGACGCTGACCTCGAAATGACTCATCAGCAGAAGGCAAACACGTGATTTTTAGTTCTGCTACGCGCCCTCTCACTATTGCTCGTCGGTCTTCGGAAAAGAATCCAACGAACCAAGAAGCGGTATACGTTTGGCATAATAGTTCGCCACCGATCGCTCATATTTTAGTTCGCGACCGATCGCGCATATTTTAGTTCGCGACCGGTCTTTTTAGTTCCTCCGCTCTTTTTAGTTCTTCCGCTCTTTTTGGCTTTCGCTACCGCTACTAAAAGAGCTCTTTCTTTTTTTATGACACCTTTTTTTATATAATGAATCAGTGTTGCCAAAGCGTGTGCTATTACCCGTATTTTTGGGCAAATTGACATAAAATACTTGGACAAATATCACGAATGGGTGATACAATGGTATTCAACTACTTTGCATACAGAGTACTCGTAGTACTTTATTTTTAAAATGGATTTCTTGTGGCAGTGAGCTGTGAAACTACAGCTGAGCTGCATCTCAGCTCGAAATGAAGGTAACTGGCAGAAGGAAATCACGCGATTCTGCGCGCTCTCGCGTCCTCTCGCTTTTCCCCGTCAGTCTTCGGAAAAGGAGCGGACGAACTAATAGGCTAGGGATCTGCGAACTAGTTCGCGTAGTTCGCCTGTGAGAGCGCTCTTCCGAACTAGTTCGTTAGCGAACTACACAAGACTATTTGCCACTATTCATGGTAATAAAGCGATGTCTGCGCCACCCCTGCGAACACCCCAACTGATGTTAATGATTTCTGTGACATAACGTGAGGATCATTGCCCCTTGCGTCAGGTAATATTCTTTTTCTTTTCTGTATGTACTGTTTGTGATAGAAATCAAATGTTTAAATGTTTGTAAAGGCATGGGGCCAAACAGCAGTGGTCATCAGTCCCTAGAGGTATAAACTACTTAAACTAACTTGCACCAAGAAAAATGCATACACCTATGCGGGAAGGAGGACTCAAACCACCGATAGGGATCAGTTGTGCGCTCCGCAGCAAGGTGCCTTTGATCGCTTGGCTATTACACGCCTCCGAGATAGAGATATTATTTCAGACACTGGAAAAGTTAGGAGAGGTGTTGCGGCAAGTGAGAAATTACGAAACTGAAATTTATTTATGAAACATTAATGTACTTGTTTCAGATATACTTTAAATACGGTAATAAATGTAGTTAAACCATTTTCATCATTCGGTGAAGTGTTCACTGGAAAAAATATTTACATAAATTCTAGCAATTAACTGCGAAGGTTACATTAAATTTATTTTGGGCGGTCGTCGTTAATAATACACCATTCTTACAGTTATTAATAAATGCAAGAATATAATTTCTGACTCAAACAGTACGCAAACTGGTTGCAGAATTATAAAAATTTGTGAAAGCGCCGGCCGCGATGGCCGAGGGGACTGAGGCGCTCCAGTCACGGTCTGCACGGACACTAAGGTCGGGGGTTCGAATCCCCCCTCGGGCATGGATATTTGTGCCGTTCTTAGTTGTAGTTAGTTCATAAGTAGTTTGTAAGTTTAGGGACTTATGGCCCCGTAGTTAAGTCCCTGAAGCTTAACAAACATTTGAACATTTTATTATTATTATTATTATTTTTATTTATTTATTTATTTATTTATTTATTTATTTTTTTTTTTTTTTTGTGAAAGCGACTGTTTTCTCTTCTAGCGATTCTGCACAGCGCCGTCTGTTCTAGAGCCAAAATAGATGCTCCGTTAGGAACATTGCTGTCCGACTTGTCTTCTATAGACCTTGCTAATGGAAGTGGAGAGAGGACTGGATATTTTATATGGCGACCTCAATAGCTTCTAATCATTCGTTCTCTCCATTAGCACGATGTACAAACGATAGAAATCCATAGCCAGTTAAATAAGACGTGTGGTGGTGGTGTCACAGATGTGTGCAGGATAAGTTCGTGGGTGCGACAGTACAGAGAACGCATAACGCCGTGTGACAACATACCACGACAATGTTGCTTTCGCACAAGCCGGTCTGACTATATGGTCGAGCGAGCCGAGAAAATTGTATTAGAGGTTCGCCGAAGTCTGTGACTAAATACCAATCCAATTAATATAATCTTCCCGTATCGCGAAATTTCAGTGGCAGATCCTTGCGCAGATAGAAAAAGCATATGATTCTAGGTTTGCACTTTTGTAAACTGTCACTTAGAAGTAAATGTTTTTAAAGTTCCCTTAAATATCGAACTGTCAAACAGAAGTTCGTAGTTGTTCTGATTGCTATAGACACAGATATTACAAGTCCTGTTCACTGGTGATCGATTGCTATATAAGATCGATTTATTAAAATAATACAAATTGATAAAAGTCCTCTTACTTTATCCATCAAACAGAATAACTTTCCTTAAATGTCTTATTTCAAATTTTATGACAGTAAATAATTCTTCAGTCCCCATAAATGAATATATTTCTTGTAAAATTTCGTTGACACTTGGTTAACTTTCGAGACACAATGACATTTATTGCTCTCACAATACAGATCATAACGACAGTTACATAGAGACTGATTTTATAGCCTTTTTTTTTTTTTATTTACCACGAAAGTTTCTATTATAATGTCAGTATCCGCGACGATAACCGCAGAGACCAGCATCTTCTTGCCCCGTGGCCGTCGACCCGCGACTTGAAGTGGCCAGATGTTTATTCCTTGAGCTCGGCGTCGAAAATGTTGCTCTCGTAGGTTTAATCGCCGTCGCAGCACATGAAACACAAGAAACATACAAAACTCTTTTAAGAGTCACATAACATGAACCATTTACATAAAAATCACTTAAAAACATAAAATATAAACATAAACTTCTGCGAAACTGAGCTTACATAAGATAGTGGTGGAGATAATAATCCGTCCCACAAGTCCAATTGAACACATCTCCTCCGAAGGTGGCATTTCCGCACGAGGACGTGAAAATGTGGAGAGTGTCCTCCAGGTTGGTGCTGCGAATGCTGACGGAGTACCACAAGCCTGCGCTGTCAGGTAATTCTGACAAGTGACGACCGACGGAATGGGACCTTTCTTCGACTGTGACAATGGATGAGGTATGGATGCCGTTTTCAATCCCAACACGAAGCACCAGACGGCTCAGTGCAAGTATCAATGTTCAGCGCCACCAAAACAATTATACGTGTATCCATTCTTGTGGATCGAAGTGGGACGTCGGCTGGTCAGTTTAGTTCTTGCAAAAAAATTTCTAACAGCTGTTCACGTTATAATTTTATTTAGGCGACTAGTTTCGGTACATCAATTGTACCATCTTCAGGACCCAATAGTGAATATTTGGATAAGCTCCTCCATTTCATAAAGTTGGACCTCAACTAGCATCCGTTATACCAACCTCCAGTATGTGTCAACACTGCCGCCATTACCTATCAACAGACTGGCAGCGTTGACACATACTGGAGGTTGGTATAACGGATGCTAGTTGAGGTCCAACCTTATGAATTGGAGGAGCTTATCCAAATATTCACTATTGGGGGCTGAAGATGGTACAATTGATGTACCGAAACTAGTCGCCTGAATAAAATTATAACGTGAACAGCTGTTGGAAATTTTTTTTCAAGAACAAAACAATTTTAGGTTAAGCGCCTATGCCGAAAAAATAATGGTAACCACGTTCTGCGACAACGATAGCATTCCAAAGGGCAAGATGGGTACAGGTTTATTCAGCCGGGATGTTTTGCAGAAAAAGTTCTTTTCTGCGTGGCGTCAAAAACGGCTCGAAAAGGCTGCAAGTGTGCTCATTCATCAAGGTAATGCATCCGCTACAATTCAGAAGTGATCTCTCACGCACTTTAATTACCTCATCTGGGGCCTAGCTACTTTTGGCTAACGAGGAAAGACGCTGTTAGTGTTCCCACATCTGCTAGCAGTGTTGCAATTGCATCTTAGATTTCGCAGAGATCAAAGAAGATTACTATAAAAATGTTCAAATCTTTGTTTAGCTTAAGGGACTTAACTACGGGGTCACCAGTCCCTAAACTTACAAACTACGTATGAACAAACTAAGACTAAGGACGGCACAAATATCCATGCCCTAGAGGGGATTCGAACCCCCGACCGTAGTGGCCGTGCAGACCGTGATTGGAGCGCCTCAGTCCCCTCGGCCACCGCGACCGGCAGATTCCTATAGAAGTGTTCGCAGTGGCCATGGGAACAAGGCGGCGTCTTTCTGGAAAATATTTACAGCCGCAGGGACATTACGTCGATGAAAAAAGTCGGGGGTGTTATAACTTAAATTGAAATTGTACATGAAATTCTAGAATCCATCTTCTAAAAATATAAACGAAAACATTATTATCTTACACAATGTAAAAGTCACAGGCACAAACCTGTATATTACTATCAACAGCTAGTGTTCAATATGTACTGAAGGCTTTGGTATCACGTTTCATTCAGTTATGCATGATATACGAAGTATGAAACATCGACGTATATGCTAACTGCATGATTATTCTAGAAACACTAAAATGTAAATTGGATGAAATATTGACCAATCCAATATGGTCTTAACAAGATTCTGTCCAAACTTGCCGTTATAGAATATTTGCCACTAGACTTGCGCATAATAGTTCGCGATCTGGAGCGCTCACTTCGCGGCTCTGCCACGAACTTGTTCGTTCTTTTAGTTCGTCCTCTCCCAGCGACAGCTGAGCGGCGTGGTCTGCGCATGCAGATGCAGGGAGAAGTTCCCCCACGTAGATGCATCATGCGCTTGCAGCTTGAGCCGCTAATGATATCACGCAAAGCAAAACAAACAGTTTGTGGATAATTTCTCGCGTATATGTGTAGAGTTATCTCTATATCTTGGCATTATGGAATTTATTAGTCAGATATTGCAGAAATTTTGTAGCAGTGAACTATGTAATCTAGCAGGCAGACGCTCACCTCGAAATGGCTTTCATCAGCAGAAGGCAAACACGTGATTTTTAATTCTGTTTACGAACTATTGCGCATATTTTAGTTCGTGACCTATCGCGCATATTTTAGTTCGCAAAGAAGTAGGTAGCTCTTTTTAGTTCGTCAGCTAGTTTTTACTTTACCTACCGCTACTGAAACTACAGCTGAGCTGCATCTCAGCTCGAAATGACGGCAACTGGCAGAAGGGAATCACGCGATTCTGCGCGCTCTCGCGTTCTCTTGCTGCTACCCGTCAGTCTTCGGAACAGGAGCAGAAGAACTAAGAGGCGAGGGATCTGCGAACTAGTTCGCGTAGTTCGCCTGTGGGAGCGCTCTTCCGAACTAGTTCGTTTGCGAACTACACAAGACTATTTGCCACTATTCATGATAATCAAAGCGATGTCTGCGCTATTATCTTGCGAACACCTGCAACTGTTGATACTGGTTTCTGTGACATAACGTGAGGATCATTGCCTCTTACGTGAGGTAATATTCTTTTTCTTTTCTGTGTGTACTGTTTGTGACAGAAATCAAATGTTTAAATGTTTGGAAAGGCACGGGGCCAAATAGCAGTGGTCATCAGTCCCTAGAGTTAAAAACTACTTAAACTAACTTGCCCCAAGAAAAATACATACACCTATGCGGGAAGGAGGACTCAAACCACCGACGGGGGTCAGCCGCGCGCTCCGCAGCAATGAACCTTAGAGCGCATGGCTATTACGCGACTCTGTGGTAGAGATATTATTTCAGACACTGTTGTTCACGAAATAAAATTTTCATCTTAAGTTTTACATTATCTCTATATTTTACCAAGGTTCCATAAAAATATAGACCCGAATATGATGTTAATTAATATCGAAACCAGTCATCTGAAATTTTTGTGTAGATGGATAAATAAAATTTAGTTCAAAGACTGTGTAGCGATACAAGGCTGCCAATTCTTCTTTAGAGGGCATTATGCAAAAAAAGTTTTAAGATAGCAGCTCTCCGCCTTTACCATGTGAGATGATTCACAGTTTAGGAAAACAAGGATGCAAACAATAGAATCTACGTATCGCCATATCACTCTTCCATATGTGCAGCAATCACGACTTCTTGTCGATAATCGTAGACATTATCATAACCATTTTTTGACCCAGTCTAGGTTACGGCAGTAACACTAAAAGTGAGCCTTTGCGACCGTCTTAACCATTTATCTGATACGAAAATTCGAATTTGTAGAGGTGAAAATTCTCTACAACTTTGCTCTTTTATGTTTTTTCCTATCTAGTTTCGTTTCAGGGATTTTTGCCAAAATAACGGCGATTTTGAGATGTCTGTCTGTCTGTTCGTAAAGTGTTCCCACTTTTTAGGACGAACCGTTCAACCGAACAGCACCAAATTTTACAAACATAATTGTCGGCCGCCAGAGATCAGAACCTCCCTTTTTCAAATTTTTCGGACAAGAAATACGTCAGTTAACCAAAAAAAAAATTAATAATAATAAATAAATAAATAAATAAATAAAAATAAAAAAAATATAATTAAAACAAGCCGTTCGTAATGTAATTTTAATTGCAAATAAACCGTTCATCTGATGAGAAAAATAAATAACCGAATGTGCAGAGGAGAAAATTCTCTGCAACTTTGCTCCTTTATGGTCTTTCCATATCTCGCATCGTTTGAGAGATATTCGCAAAAATAACGGAGATATGACACCCTCCATTGAATTAACGGAAACCAGCTGTTCAGAGATGTCACGTGACATTTCTCGCCCAGAACTCTCTCTGACATACACCATCTTGCGTTGCGTATTTGATAATTTTTTTATTGTAAGTTACACGTTATCATTTCACAGCAATGGCGCACTGAAGAATTAATAAAAACACGTCGTTCTTCGTACGATAAATGTTAATCTAATGTCTAAAGATGCTTTATTAGTATCAGTTAACAACTGCCATCAATAATACGAGATTAAAAAATGCTCGTTCTAATTGTTAGCCGTAGCGTAGTGGGGAATGCGTTGACCTGTGATGCTGAAGGTCAGTGGTTCGCAACCTACCACTACCTAATTTTTTTTCCTAAAAGGGTTTCAGACACTCTTATTAATTAAATACCGCTATGTTCTTCAGTGTTTAGAATTGTGTATATGTAAGAATGCTCCCTCTAAAATGCGAATTTGTTCTATTTCGTGAACATGCCGTAAAATACGTAACAACGAATCGAACAATGGTCTTCTGAAGCATATGCACGTAAACTGAAAGGATACTGTAATAATGAACATTCTGCACAAAGTGCTGATACAGGTACTATCGTATATAAAGTAAATCCCAGATTTCTGTGGAAAGTGTAGTTCCTTAATCAAACAGAAGGGAAGTGTCTACATTGCAACAAATTACCCTGTTTATTTTTTTCTAAGCGTTTATTCACTATTTGTGGAATATATTGAAAGTCATTAATTAGAATCAAAGCATCGACTAAAATGTTTGTCTTTGACATGGTTGCTGTGGAAGCTTTTAACGTAGATGGTATTACCTTTCCTGTAGTTCAGATATGACTTCGTTCATGTTGCACTGCTCTGAGCTAAAAGAAAGAGCAAATATTCTATTTCAGACCGTGATTACGTTTTCTTTTACAGCTAAAATCACAAACGGAATAAGTGTGGTAATACTGAATTCCACATACCTCTATTAATATAGTTGGTTGGTTGATGGGTGGATGGGACCAAACAGCTAGGTCATCAGTTCCTCTATTAATATATATAAAAAGTTAGTACTATCAATACGTCATTTACAACAATCATTGTAACAGTATCTCCCCAGTTTATGTACATGTGTAACAGAAGTCTATGTTTACAATTCGTTGCTATGTATTTCATGGCAACTCAGAATCTTGCAGAATACAGTTGCGTTCAATTAACAAGAGTGTGCGACAAACTTTTAGGAAGCTAGAGCAAATATTAAGTGGGACAAAAAAATTGACAGTGCTGGTTGTTTTTTCTTCAGTAAAATTGATGCTTTGCGGTCGTTTGTTCACATTTGTTCTGGGTTGTTCGTTGTGTATTTAACTCGGTTGTTTATTACAGATGGCATGGGACCAACACCGTCTAACGAGAATGTCTGCGCACTGCCATGCCACGTCACGTCACGCAGAGTAGGTCGCGATCGCTCAGATTACTGGCTGGCTGGTGGGGCACAGCCCACCGCCTCAAATCGGCCAGCCAGTGAGCTACGCGATCGCGACTTACTCTGTGTGGTGTGATGTGGCACGGCAGTGCACAGGCCTTCTCTTCTGATGGTGTTAGTTGAACCGTCTTTCGTTTTATTTGTTTTGATTGGTTCGTCGGTTTGAACGGATACTTTGTGAACGTTGGTTTATTTTGTCCTATTTTGATCATTACACAGGGCGTCGAGCTACTATGCCGGCAACCCTCTGACCGAGAGCGCTGAGCAACCGCGCCCTAGCAAGTTTCGAACCACCGTGTAATATGTTAGTACATCACAAACTAATTCCTCGCCTATTACGCTATGGCGAACAGCTGCGAGAGGAATCCGTGATTATCGTACTATCGATGGCAGGTGTTAACTATCTAACCAACATTAGATTCTAATTCATTGTCCTAAGAACTTCGTGTTTTTCATAATTTTCAGTGCGCCATTACTTTGAAATGACAACGCTTGAATTATAATAACAAAATCATCAAGTAGAGAAAGCAAGATGGCATACGCAAAAGAGATTTTGGTGCGAGGGATGTCACGTGACTGATTTACTAACGCCAAATGTTCGCTGTGTTCCATCCAGGCTATATTCACTCGTCCGAACGCCAAATGTACGCTACGTTTGTTCCAGCTTATAGTCATTCGTAACCAGTACAGGCAAAGAAAATAAACTTAGAACTACCAAGGCAAGACAGGTGATGATATTTTAACGGAAAAGTATAATGAAAATGTGGGAGAGATATTAAAATGATAGTTCAAAGGAGTAAAAGTTAAAAAAAGAGTATGGTTGCCCTAAACTCAAACATCATATAATTTTGGCTGTTTGTTAAATTCGGTCAGAAAGAATATTACGTGTTGGGTTAATAGATATTACCGCAATAGTACAGTCGTACTCTTATCACCATATTTTTTATTACTTAGATTATTATTTTGGTCCAAAATGTTTGCAAAAATTTATAAAACTACAAATCAAAAGTAGTCCGTAAAACACGCTAGTGCGATTTTTTTTTCATTCTCATGTTTCCGATCATTGTACTCGATTTTTATCTTCAGCCTTGGCAGTAGTATCTGAACAGTACAGGAAGGCCCGATAGAGGTAGTTGTAAGGATTTCCGATAAGGTTTGAATTCGAAAAACTCATCCAGGTGCATTTAGAAACACGCACGAACACCGGAGTATCGTGCTGGTAGCTCACTGTACCGAGAAAAAGAAACAGCACATATGTCGTTTACATGGCCCCTACGAATACGTGAGTGCTTATGTCGATCCATTGCGCTTGACGAATGACGAGATCTGGCCATGCCTCGAAAACGATCCCCCCACCATAACACTCCCTCTCCTTATCGGAACCCTTGAGACGCTCCTTTTTCTTTCAAATGCCTCACTCCATACACTACAACGGCCGTCAGATGAAGCTTGAAATACGATTAAAAAAGGGAAACGAAATATTGGAATTTATTTTCTGCATACGCATTGAACATTGGAGCTCGATTCCTTACGTAATCGGTGCCGTTACTAGAATCTAAAAAGCCCAAAGAAAATAGTGCTTTCGAATGTTGCAAACCTTGATGTTTTGAGGCATCAGTGATAATTCTCAGATAATGCTTCTGCTGGGGCCGAGCGGTGTGTTCCCAGCTTTAGGTCAGGATGAGGCGTGGAACCTGGTGGAGCGCCAAGGGACGCCAGTGAAACAGAATTATAGCTGACACATTTTATTCCGTAACATAGATACGTTTGATGAAGGCGCTAGCTCGATAGGAGCTAGAGCAGTAGGTGACGTCGCCTTCGAGCTGCAACCTTGGTGTTTCGTATGATGGTAGTTCCCGCGCCGCACCGCGATGCTGGGAAGCGATGCAAAGACTGTTATAGTGAAGTTCTCTATACCTTCACCAGGCTATGCAGCGGCCAGTGGATCCACGCAGGGACCCCTCTGAAGTCGGATGTCGTGCTGGTTCCCGACTCGGGACACCGGCTGGCCGGATTAGCACCAGAGTGCTAACTCGACGACAGGAACATTAGCCTTTACTAACCAACCACTGAAGACTGCGCTGGCCTCAGGCAGCCACCATAGAGATGTGAAGTCGTCAGCACAGCGGATCACCATCATCCCAAATAATGTTTAGTGTGAAGTATGGCCTCGACCAGACTCCATCTCTTAGCTGCCTCTAGCAGCTACCCGTATGTACTGCTATGTGACAAAGACTGAGCACAACGATTAGGCCAGTGCCATCTCCTGGTCATCGTCGATTCAGAAGACCAAGTGACTGCTACTTCTAAATTTGGGAGTATTTATACATAAAATTGGCTGAAGCTATGACGTATTAAACGGTTTGAATGTGTTCCCTTTGAAAATGCAGTGTTCGCCCGATGTGTCTTTACCGCTGACGCATCCGCGGTCTTATTCACTCTTGTGACAGAGTTACGTGTAGTTATGAAATGTTTACTAGCTGCGTCTCTGTCTGACAGCCATTTCACTCACACACAGTTCGCTGACGGTAGGCTTTCCAACTTGCCGACGCAGCGGCTGCCGTCATCACGCAAGGCGGGTGAGCATTTTCTGCTACCGGCTGCTGACCTTATTCCATCTTGCTAAAGTGAGCAAACCAAGATCTTAACACATTTCTCTGTCACAATGTTTGCGGCGTAACATTTCTATCAAAATGGAATTCTATTAAAATGAGCCCTGAATTTTAGATGATAATTTGTCTATGCTAATACAATCTGTTACAGAAACCGTTAGTTCAGCGAGCCGATGAGATTGCGTTTCCTGCAAATGGCGTACCCATTAACGGGATTCGATTTTCACTTTGTTGACCAGAAACCCAATATCCGATACCGGGCAATATTCGCGTGCATATTCGCTTAGATCCGATGTGAATAGCGGCGGACGTATCAAGAAGAAGCGCGATTGCCAGGTTATTGGTTTATCGGTTTGATTTCGGAAGCCTGTCGTCCTTGATTGGCGGTCGTGTCAGGTTACGCGCAGCCGTTCCGATAATATGCTGAATTCCTGAAGTAGTAACCGTGGAAGCAATGCGACTCTCCGGTAATAATATTGCCGAGCCTAAATCGGAATCCAATAGGCCTACCACACGAAGTCACCCTTCGCCGCCGACGAGTGCCACGCTTATTTGAGTTTAAATGAATTCAGTTTCCCGGTGAGAAATGCAAGAATAGTGAGCAGATTCAGCAGTGGAAGGAATCAGCTTAATATATGGAAGACGGATCCCTCGCCGTCGTAGAGAGACGATGCGGAAGATAGTTACAGAATGAATATAAAAACTGTGACTTGATTTATTCATTTTGTTTTTATTTATTGCGCCCGAAAAGATCAGTGTTTGTGATATCAAAATAAAAACAAAGTTTGGTATTTAACCAAATCTGATCTGATCTATTCTAATTTGATCTGTCATCTGACTATTTGGCTGCTGTATGGCTAACTCAGGTTTGGATTTAGTATTGGGAGAGCAGTTAGCAATGTTATTAGATTTCAGAGTGTGATATTCAATAACAAAGTGTGAATAAATAAGAAAGAGATGGGCCCCTATATTAACTACTGTCTGTTTCTTGCGAAACACAGCTTTCCCTTTATTCACATGAAGTGATAAGTGCCATCGACAAGGGATCTCAAATCGATTCCATATTTCTGGATTTATCGAAGGCTTTTGACACTGTACCCCACAAGCGGCTTGTAATGAAATTGCGTGCTTATGGAATAACTCCCCAATTGTGCGATTGGATTCACGATTTTCTATCAGAAAGAACACAGTTCATTGTAATTGAGGGTAAGTCATCGAGTAAAACAGAAGCTATATCTGGCGTTCCACAGGGAAACGTTACAGGTCCCCTACTCTTCCTTGTGTTTATAAACGATTTAGGAGACAATCTGAATAGCTCCCTTAGACTGTTCGCGGATGATGCTGTCGTTTATCGGTTAGTGAAGTCAACAGAGGACCAAAAGCAACTGCAAAGCGATTTACACAAAATTTCTACATGGTTGAAACTTGGCAACTGACACTGAATAAAGAAATGTGTGAAGTAATACACATGACCTCTAAAAGAAATCCGCTGAACTTGAATTACGCGATAAATCAGTCAAACCTTAGGGTCGTAAAGTCTACTAAATACCCAGGAGTTACAATTAAGAACAACTTAGACTGAAGAGAACATATAGAAAATATTGTGGGGAAGGCGAACCAAAGATTACGTTTCATTGGCGGAACGCTTCGAAGATGCACCAGCTCCACCAAAGAGACTGCCTACATCACACTTGTGCGTCCTCTCCTGGAGTACTGTTGCCCCTTGTGGGACCCTCACCAGGTGGGACTGACGGAAGATATTGAGAAGGTTCACAGAAGGGCAGCTCGTTTTGTTTTATCACGTTACTGGGGGGAAAGCGTCACGGAAATGTTGCACGAATTGGGTTGGAAATCATTAAAAGAAAGACGTTATTCATTGCGGCGTGATTTGTTTGCGAAGTTTCAATCACCGACTTTTACTTCTGAATGTGAAAATATTTTGCTAGCACCCATCTACTTAGGGAGACATGACCATCCCAATAAAATAAGAGAAATCAGATCTAAAACGGAACGATTTAGGTGTTCTTTCTTCCCGCGCGCTATTAGAGAATGAAACGGTAGGGAAAGGTTATGAAAGTGGTTAATGAACCCTCTTCCAGGCACTTAAATGTGATTCGCAGAGCATCTATGTAGATGCAGAAGTGATTTCTACGCTGAAACTATTTTCTGTTCTTTCGGAAGAGACATATATATATATATATATATATATATATATATATATGCCGGTAACGGGCAATGATTCTTGCTTTAATGGGGAGCGGTAGGCGAGTTTGTGGCCCTTACTCTTTCGGGACTTAGTTTCAAAACGACAAGTTTGAGTACTGTAGGCAGGGTGAAGCTGGGAATTTGTGTCTGGTGGGAGGCCTGCTTAGATAGTCCATGCAGGTGCGATGATCACTGTGTCCCCAGTGGTGTAGCGGTCAGCGAAACTGCCTAGGAAGCAGGACAGCCGGGTTCGAATCCTGGCCGCGTACACATTTTCAGCTTTGCCCAGTCACATTTGTTGTTAAGTGTTCTGTGAACATGAAGAAATTACAACTGCAGGATGAGAAGTGATGTCTGTTCTTTCGGAACAGACGCCACGTGTATATAAATATGTATTCCCTAAGCATTTAAATACTCGAGAACAGTTCGTTATGGAATTAAAAACTCGTTCCAATTTTGTAAAATGAAACTAACTCACCTTCAGTCAAATAATCGTCTTTTATTGGTGTACGATATTTATCGAGCCCTGAGAGCTCATCTTCAGGTGCTGACATGTATCTACTCATATTTAAAGACTTGCTCCTATAAAGACAAATTTCGCAACTTCAAATAGAGGTTCACATAATTAAAGAGATTGAACAATTGACTTACTTATTAACAGTGGTGCACACACAAGTCTTGTGCAACAAGAGAATTGGCTCAATGATTGTCCTGAACGGCGATTCGACGATGATCTATCACTTGGTGGATAGTCTCCTTCAGAGTCAGCCCTTTTCAGTATATGTCAGGCCTGTCCGGCTTCATATATAGAAAATTCTAATCTTGCGACGTCGTTAACATGATGGAAGGCATTCACAAGATGTGCACGATGAAAGGGGAAATTCTCATCCATGAAGACGAATGCCTCACTGAAATACTCCCGATATGGATGCACTATACATCAGAAGATATCATCGCTGTATCGTGTATCTGTCTGACTGCTATCAATGCCATGGCATAGCGATGCCCAACATACTGCCACACGAAAATAACGGGGATCCACCACTTTACTGCTATAGAGGTACGGAGTGTTTAAGATGTTCCAGCTGTCCAGGCTGCCTGCATAAACATCTCAGGCGATCGCCTGGTTGACGGTAATACAAGTCTCATCTCTGAATACCACTTCATGCCAATTATGACATCTCAGACGAACGTCTGGTTGAAGGTAGATGCAAGTCTCATCTGTGAGTACTACTTCATGTCAATTATGACATCTCAGTCGATCCTCTGATTGAAGGTAGATACAAGTCTCATCTCTGAATACCACTTCATGCCAATTATGACAAGTCCATCTGTTCTGCGCTGCGTGGTGTCTAGGTATCAAAGCTGGACTTCCCCAGGGACGTAGAAAGTTGCATATCATGGAGCCTACTATGTAAAGTCTGAGTCGAATCACGACGTTTTGTGGCGTTCTTCTCAAGGTTCCTCTCAGCTGAAATCCGTAAGTAGCGGCCATCAGTTGCAGCTGTAGACTTTGAGCTCCAAGGCGAAGCAAGTTGGCGAGAATTATTGTATCCCTGTACGTCATACACGTCCGAACAAAATCGCTTTGGGTCACACCGAGTCCTTTGGAAACTTTCCTTGAGGTGATTAACTTCTGACATAAGGTACGAATGCCGATACTTCGTAATCGACCTTCTAGCCACGGCAAAATTGCAGTCAACACAAGCAGTGTACTTTTTTCCTGGAGTTTGGAACCAGTCGGCCTTCTTATCCCCTCCGTCAGTGTTAAAATGATCAAATGTTTGTAAACGCAAGATACCAAACTGCTGAAGTTATGGGTCACTAGACTTTCGTACTACTTAAATTAAGGACAAGACACACACACACACACACACACACACACACACACACACGCACGCACACACATGACCGAGGGAGCCGGTCGCGGTGGCCGAGGGGACTGAGGCTCTGCAGTCACGGTCTGCACGGCCACTACGGTCGGGGATTCGAATCCCCCCTCGGGCATGGATATTTGTGTCGTCCTTAGTCTTAGTTAGTTCATAAGTAGTTTGTAAGTTTAGGGACTGATGGCCCCGTAGTTAAGTCCCATAAGCTCTACAAACATTAGAACAATTTTTTTGACCGAGGGAGGAAACGAACCTCCGACGCAAGCGGCCGCGCGATCCGTAATATGGCGCCACAGATTGTACGACCATTGCAGAGAGCTCAAAGATAATCTGTATTCGGTACTGTGAACTACGAAATCGTGACGGTTGGCGCCATAATGGTGAACTTAAATCTGTCTCACTATATCCAGTCGTTAGTAGTATTTGCTTACACAAAATTTTTCTTGCATTTTTAATCCTTCGTTCCAGTTATTTTTGAAGAAACTAACTCAAATACAATGGTAGCTACGTCTAATCACAAAATAGTTCAGTACTGAAATAAACAGTACTCTAGAAAAGAAACAGCAGCAAACGGCATGAGTTGTATAAAACGTATACGTGGTTTCATATGTTCAAATGTTTGTAGCACTTATGGGACTTAACTACGGGGTCATCAGTCCCTAAGCTTACAAACTACTTATGAACTAGCTAACTCTAAGGACGGCACAAATATCCATGCCCGAGGGGGGATTCGAACTCCCGACCGTAATGGCCGTGGAGACCGTGATTGGAGCGCCTCAGTCCCCTCGGCCACCGCGGCCGGCTATACGTGGTTTATATGTTTATTCAGAACTAGTGTTTCTACCACATCGCGTTTTTTGAATAAATTATTTTACTCTAGAAAGATAACTAAAGGTGTAAAAACAACCAGTTCGAGGTGTCTGATGTAAGCTCGTACGGAGGTCTATAGACAAAGTAAATTGTAATTTGCGGCTGTTTGCTGATGATACTGTGGTGTACGGGAGGGTGTAGTCTTTAACTGACTGTAATAGCATGCAGGATGACTGAGACAAAATTTCAAGTTGGTGTGAAGAATGGCAGCTAACTCTCAATGTAGAAAAATGTTAGGTGATGCGCATGAGTAGGAAAAACAATCCCATAATGTTCGAATACAGCATTAGCAGTGAGCTTCTTGATGCAGTCGCGTCGTTCAAAGATCAAGGCAGAGCTACACGAAATGGAACGTACTTGTAAGAACAGTAGGAGTAAGGCGGATAGCCGACTAAGGATTATTGGGAGAGTTTTGGCAAGATGTATTTATCTGAAAAGGAGACCGCTTATAAAAAGCTTGTACGAGGACGTCTTGAGTATTGCTCAAGTGTTGGGGACCGGCAACAGATAAAGAAAGCAGTTCAGAGGTGATCACCTAGGTTCGACCAATGCGCGAGTGTCACGGAAATGCTCCAAGAACTGAATTGGGGATCGCTGGAGGAAAGACGACGTTCTTTTAGAGAAATTCTATTAAGGAAATTTAAGAGGGCCGGAATTTGAAGCTGAGTGTAGAACGAGCTTCCTGCCGCCTACTTACATTTTGCATAGTGACAAGAGAAATTACGGCTCCTACGGAGGCTTTTCTTCCTCGTTCTATTTGGGAGTGGAATGGAAAGGAAATGCCTAGTAGTGGTACAGTGTACCCTCCGCCACGCACCTCGCGGTGTATTGCGGAGCCGCAGTGCAGTGGCCGAGCGCATTGCGGCGCTATGCTGCGATGCGCCAGGCTGTTCCCCGTCGGGGATTCGAATCCTCCCTCCCCTCCTCGGTCATGGATGTTTGAGTCGTCTTCAGTATGAGGTAGTTCATAAGTAGTTTGTAAGTTTAGGGACTGATAACCCCACAGTCCCTTAAGCTTGACAAACATTTGAACATTTTAGGATTGCGGTGTATAGATGTAGATATAGAAGCATTATTTTCCATTAATTAAGCAGTGATTTCCAGTCAGCGAGCTAAAACGGAAATCGTTATAAACAAGAGGCAAATGTAGAACTGAACACGAGAAGTAGCGTCTACAGCAGTGTAATTTATTCGTCAAATTAAATGCGATAGAAATACTAGTTCTGAATGAAATTATAGCTCATACATGGATCTGAACTCTACTTCGTTTCCTTTGAGTTCTTTACAACTATAAATGACTCCAACTTTATCATAATGTATTTATTAAAGTAATTAATCGTTCATAACCGACTTTTAAAGGACGTAAAGCATAGAACAACAGCACGACCTACACGTACGGAGTTGCCAACCTTACTAAAATAGTCACAGATTCAAGTCACTACAGTTGTTTCAGAATGAAAATAACAGTTACGTTCGCAAAATGTTTTTACAATTTATTTGATACTAGGACGACTGCAGTCGCCGCACGCTCATCGCTTCCTCATCAACGGTGAGATGAATCTGTCTGATGATGGTCTCGGAGTAGATCGAAACCGGTCACCCTCTCTATATATATAAAAATGAATGTTTGTGTGTCCTCTACGTGTACATAAACGATTCATTTGATTCCAATGAAACTTTGGTGAACTGTTCACTGTACGCTCACGAAGGTTTCTGACCCAAAAACAAAAGAGCACGACACATAGCTCAGGAGATATGACATCATAAATAATAAGAGGCCACCGCGTGAGAATGCCCAGATTTATGCGTCAATTATTGGAATATGGGAGCATTTCAGGACCTGCAACAAAGTTTGCATGTAATTTCGGACGTTTAGTAAGCGTTTTGTAACTGACATCTCAACCCATCCCCACCACAAAATGATGAAACGAAGTCTACCAGTCACAACAGTTAAATAAAGTTATCATTACGGATTTGCATGTTACTGTTTATTTTTGTTTGCAAGTCAGCCCTTAATTCTCTTGCATCGAAAATTAAGGAATCTGTTTTCTTAAGCTCTATGTATATAAAAGTGAAAGGACACTCACGCACTCACTGACTAAACACGAAATCTCGACAACTACTTGACCTATGAAGCTGAAGTTTGGCAGGAATGTAGTTTATAGGTCGATTACGTCAGCAAAGAAAGTATTTTGTGATAGGTGAATGGCGAAAAATACTTCTCCTACAGACTCACGAAATCTACAGTTTCATTTTGATCTTCACGAAATTTCGCACCCTTCAAAACAAGAGGAAGGTCACCGTCTACCTTAAGTTTCATATTTTGCAACATAAAAATGGATCCCTAAATACCTTTATCTTGCCATAACTTGAGAACGGCTTGAATGATTTCACTTTTTTTTCTTTTCTTTTTTTTTTTTCATATACTCTGAACATGGGCTGTATGAAATAAAATTGGAATATTTGAGAACAATGAAGTGCGATTTTCAATGTGACCCTGCGCTTCTATATCAGAGATATCTATAGTTTTGTTCCGATATTGATGAAATTTTGAACACTCTACCTTAAAGAAGAGGAATGACACCGTATTTATAAAATTTCGTTCGGTGCATTGTGGAGGATACTTAACTTATGGTTTTTTTATACAGAATGCATAGTTTTGCACCAATCTTTATGAATTTTTGCACACACGACACTTAAACTAAGAGGAAGATCACCGGGTACATAATTGTTTGTATGGTACATGACAGAGATTGGGAAAGGTGGAAACGAACAGAGAGATGGGATGTGGGCTACGAGAGTGTAGAATATATAAACACCCGGGCACGGCGGGTTTACAGCTAGTTATCAAATAAATTGTAAAATCATACTCGTTCGCTGCTTTTCCAATAGGTAAAAATGTTTTCCAAACTCATTAACTACGGTAGGGTATCCAGTATCAATAATTGAGGTCACTAAGCCACTCCCGCACTACGTCATATTGTCACTGTTCATGCGTGATTGTTTTAATATTTGTACGGATTGGGTGACAGCTTGGAAATCTAAGGAGCTGTGTTTTCGATGCAACATGTACCTTACAACCAAACTGATGCTGTCCTTTTTGTATGTGTATATCGACTTTAGGACCTGTCTGGGGCATTCATGCAGTGACCTCGCTCTCGCAATCTGAAAGTAAGTGTAACAATGTACATTTTATTTATGTACTAGCTGAAAACCCGGCGTTGCCCGGGTATTTATTTATTTATTCTAGCCTTGAATTAGTACTTTTCCTATACACTCTCTCTATCTCTGTCTATCTCCTTTTTTTTCTTCTAAAAATGTTACATTTATAAGAGAGTATGTACAAAATAAAAAAATAAAAAAAACCACACGTAAAAATGCACTCGTTTCTAAGAATCCAATCACGAAATTCAAGAATAGTGAATGTAATAATATCACAGATCGATCACTTGATGTAATGTGCGAAACGTCAAATCGATTTTTTTAAAGAGATGTATGAAAAGAAATTCATTTATTCTTATAATTCCTTATTCGTATGCTTATCCTTACAGAGAAAGAGCTGAAGACATTATAGCACGCATAGACAAGATATGGTCTATGGCATCACGTTTCGCTGTATGCAACCTCCTTGCTATAGAGTCACGAACGTCATCGCTGGCCGTCAATCCGATTTTTTTTTATAATTTGACGACTTTCAACCAACATATCTTCCTCTCCCTTATAGCTATCGGCATGGAACTGTTATGATGTACAACGAGAGACTTCAGACAACAATTACATACAGACCATTCGTTTGCGTTCTGTAGTTTTCGCTGCACACACACACACACACACACACACACACACACACACACACACACACACACGTAGAATTTTATATACACCGATAACTTTCCATCTCAATATACTACACCCTTTTATCATTATCAACCCTCAAGCAACAATGCAACCAATAAAACCATTTTCGAGAGTAAATATAATTTTCAAAGAGTAATTATTGTTCCGCACTTCGCGTTATATTCTTCAAATTATTAAATATCTATCAGATCGTCATAAAACCATGCCTAAAGCCTTCCCCAGGTAGACATTAGTAACTGTGGAAATTTTTATCTCTTTATGTCTTGTGGTTCAGACGTGATAAACGTACACCTAACAGACATTCACATTTATAGATATAGATTACGCTGTCGTCAGAAGTAAACGCATCGTAGTTGCCACTTATTTTGAGAAGAATGACATACCGTAACAACAACTACCACCTTTCGCATTTTTTGTATAAGTCCAATGCACTGCGAATACTGTTAGAGACAACGGTTCGTGAGCACCACTATAGCATAAGAAGAATTTCTACGCTCGCTCACAAGCCCAAATTAAGGAAGACCTGGCCTAATACTTGTAACCCCTGGTTGAACGTGAGTACCAGTAAATCTGTACGCCTCCTACGCCATCTTCTACTGGTTTCTGGCTATTTTCACTCAAGAAAGCTTAATACAGGAAGGCGTAAATCGTATTTGATGTAAGAGAGAATACTGTTCGCCTGCTATGTCCTCCTATAAACCTTTATGCATAAATTGTTATGTGACGTACGACGTAAAGTGAAATATCGTGCAATCGATGCAACTAGTGCATAATGAACATGTCACCAAAGACATTCAACATTAATGACAATTAGTGTAATAAAAAAACTTTTTGTGATGTATGAATAGTTGTTCGTCCATTTTCTTTCTTCCTCAACTGAGTTCAATAGGGTATACGTGATCAACAATCATGAGTTCGATACCAGATTGTTTCTGGAATTCGTAGTATTTCAATAAGAATAAGGTGTGTATTGTGTGTAATTGAATAATACAGACATAATACGTCTTTCCTAGTTACAATTTTGTAGCTGGTCTTAACCCCAGAATTTGCATATCTCCGGCATAACAATTCAACGACGCTGAACGAAAGCACCGTCTGCTGCAGTGTAGCTACCGCCGCCATTACGCGACAAATTCAAATTCAATAATGAGTTTAGGTAAGGCAGGGCGGGTGCAGCTAGATCCGTAATAGCTTTCTATTTCAGCATTCAAATACGCCTCTGCCGAGCAATTTACGTTATTAGCACAAACATTTACGAATAATTATACGTCAGTAAATGCAGTCAGAGGACGGAATACTAAATGCAACGAAGAGATTTACGAACCCAGAAATAATATTCAGAGAATGACTTTTCTTGAATTTATGTGAATATTTCAAATATATTTTGTCCATTTCTGTCAGTAATTCATGAGCGACTGTTTTACTTCTGCAAAATAAAACGAATTCGCCTGCAGTCACTAAAATCGTGTGTTATTTGTGCTTGATGAATTTTCAGGTCCGAAGGCTCATCTTCAGATGCATCTCAAAATATGGATGGTAACAATATGTCAAATTTGGAATACACGTGCACATAACTGAAGAGAGTGACAATTGAGTTACATGTTAAGAGTGGTGCAGAAACAAGTCTGATGCAGCATGAGAATTGTCTGCCCCGTGGCACATTTGCAGGTATAAATACCCATCATCATAAACACTAACCATCTTTAAGCACATTGTGAAATAATAACAACTCAAAGACTTACAGCTATGAAGATGTTCCACTTTTAAATTACGAAGATGCTTTATACATTTAATTGTGTCCTATTATGTATACATAAAGGTGTTTTGTTTAAAATAAAATAAAAAGATTTTTTATGTTATATTACTCTTAATGTAGAAAGAATAACATAAAAATCTGTATCTTCTTTATGTTATAATGTAGCAGAGGTGACCACAGGGTGGGTGGGGTGGTGGAGGGTCATGATGCAAACTGCATCATTGAAGTTATTTTCGATGAGGGGTTAAAAAATTAGTACTTTTGGCCAACCTGGGTGGGTCTTTATAAAACCTGGAATGAAAGATATTTAATTTCAATATTAAATGGAAAGACCGGAACTAACATCTCGGGTTTGGGAGGGGGGGGTTGGTCGCAATTTGGGATTGGAGGGGAGGTGTGAGTCATTGGCCAAAGGCTGGGGTGGACACCTCAGTAACGTAAAAAGAGATCATGAATGATGTTGGATGTAACACGTATGTGGAAATGAAGAGGAAGGCAGACAGAAGAGAGGAATGGCGCTGTGCCGCAAACCAACCTCAGGGTTGAACACTGAAGAAGAAGGAGAAGAAGAAAGATGTCACATTGTCTATAAGTATAACATATATTTCTGATGACGGGTTTATATCCGTCGAAACCGTGGTCAAGTTTATTAAACAACTATTATTGCAACTTGTTGGCTGATTATTAATTAGCTAAATTGTGAAGGTTTTACAGGGGGGTCTTCCTGCTGTTCGTAAATTGAGTAAAAGTGTGGATACCGTTTTTGAAGAGCACGTTGCAAGGCATCCAAAATGTGCTCAATAGTATTCGCGTCTTGAGAGTTTGGGACTTAGCGGAGGTGTTTAAACTGAAAAGACTGCTCCTGGAGCCACTTTGTAGCAAATTCTGGACTTTGTGAGGTGTCGCATTGCCCTGCTGCAATTGCCCAAGTCCGTCGTAATGCATGATGCGCATGAATCAGTGAATGTGATCAGCATTCATACGTACGTGTCACCGGCCACTGTCGTATCTATGTGTATCAGGGCTTCCCTCTCAGTCCAACTGTACACGCTCCACTGATTGAAAATGTTTGAAGACATCTGACAGTACTAAATTAAGTTTGTGAGTAGCATAACCTAAATGAACAACATTAGTTTTCCTTGCTACGTCCACCATAAGACTCGCGTTGTCAGTGACGGGAAAACACCTTATCACCGATTCCCCATTCGGAAACAATTGTTTTAATGCTGTTGGCAATGTTCTCAGAAGTGTGTCGATGAACGATGTGCACAGTGGCCAGAATAGCAGACTGCAGCTTGTACTGTACAATAAAGTGCGCTGTCACTGTTAAAAAACCCACGTTTTTGGTCCACGTATCCGCAGTCAGTGCTAAAAAAAAATCAAATGTTCAAATGTTTGTAAAGCTTATGGGACTTAACTACGGGGTCATCAGTCCCTAAACTTACAAACTACTTATGAACTACTTACGAACTAGGACGGCACAAATATCCATGCCCGAGGGGGGATTCGAACCCCCGACCGTAGTGGCCGTGCAGAACGTGACTGAAGCGCCTCAGTCCCCTCGTCCACCGCGGCCGGCGGCAGTCAGTGCAACATATTTAGTTTCAGCCAGTATATTGCCAATAACTTCCCTAATTTCTAGACAACGATCATTTAACAGCTTGTTTGTCATGGTTTTCCTGAAAGGCAGTGAATACCGCGGCTCTAGTGTCTGAACTAGTTTGATAAAATTGGTATTTTCAACCACAGAACATGGAAGGTAGCCCTTAGCCACAGTATCAACGAGGAGATTGTCAATCTCTTTAATTTTACTACTAGAGGGTTCTTTTACCTTCTTAGTACCAAAAATCATCGCCTGCCTTGGTATTTTTCTGGACGCTTGAGTGATTACAGTACTTGGGCGATTAGCAGATTGGTTTACTAGAGTTGTTTCAGACATAATATTGACATATTTGACATACATGATCGTAGCAGTGCCAACAGCTAAAGGCGAAGAGGCAGCGCACATCGTGGAATCGGACGTGGAAGAAGTAGACATGGTGCAGACATCAGATGGGGCACGTTGGCTGCCTGTTGTATCTTCTGACGCACTATCCGGGGACGCAATGTTTAAGAACGGATGGTGCTTCCTTTTCAAGTGGTCCATTAGATTACTGGATGAACCGTGAAAACCTATTTCCTTTTTACAAGATCGTACAGACAGCAACATCTCTGCCAGTTTTAGTGTAAAAATCCCACGCAACAGAGCGTTTAGGCATTTTGCCTCAAACATAAAACTCACTATTGCGTAAACACACTACCTAGAGCTCCTAAAAACACAGGCTGGCTCATCTGCTATTTCCAATCCTGCGAATGCTAAATACAGCACGCAGCTTCTATGAACAGTTTTGTTTTATTTAAGTTTAGTGAAATATTTTACAAGTGCCCGACATAGTGCCTTAGATCGTGTTTTTTTGAGCTTGCATTCCGCTCTTCTTTACATCGATATGTGGATTAGACAACAAAATCTCGCGTTTTCTTTACGTATTGCTGCTTCTGTCCAAATACAAAAAAAAAAGAGCAAGAAACATATATTTCTGTGATAAAAATCGCGTACTACGTTTAATGCTGACGAAACTGGTCATCTAGATAAAATTTTGAAGCGATCTTGGCTTCTATTTGAATAATGACTGTCAATATGCCAAGTTTGTTTGCCGTCTTGCAGTAAATGTTTGTTCAAAATGTTCAAATGTTTGTATAGTTTATGGGACTTAACTACGGGGTCATCAGTCCCTAAACTTACAAACTACTTATTAACTACTTACGAACTAGAACGGCACAAATATCCACGCCCAAGGGGGAATCCGAACCCCCGACCGTAGTGTCCGTGCAGACCGTGACTGAAGCGCCTCAGTCCCCTCGGCCACCGCGGCCGGCGTAATTGTTTGTTGTCTGCCGTGACAAATTCACCACATCGGATTTTTGTACTCAAATTGCTGAAAGTACTTCTATTATGTTACTGAGAAAGTTTCAGAATGTATTACAAACACTAAAACGAAAAAGAATATTGGTGTACAGGATCTAAAATTTACGGTCCTAGAGGCACACGCTGCCGATGTTGGGAACAACCTTTGAATGCTATTTGAAAACCTAATCGTATAGAATGTGTTGACCAAGAAATAAGTATATAATTCTGTTCCTTCTCTAAGCTTGACAGGTTTTCGTATGTAACAGTACCCTTGTCTCATCAGTAATTTAATAATCCTTGTAAAGCAGACATTTCGTTGCCAACGTTAGCACAGTACGCCGCCGCAGCCGAAAGTAGAATTTACCCAGTATTCTTTGCCAGTTATGTTACAGCTTCTTATACATAAGCGTCAATATTGGCATTTACTAATAAGAAATTGAATTGAGGGTGTATTTTGTGATAAAACATCAGGTACCGTACTATTCTGTCACATTGCATACTTCAAGTTAGGACGCTAAAACTTCGAAATACCACAAATAGCATTCAACGGTAATTGCCTGTATCAGCACAGTACGATGCCCACAGCCGTAACTAGACTTTCTGCCCAGTATATTTATATTTTCCGTTTTAGTGTTTGTAATACTTTCTCGCAATAACGTAACATAAGTATCTTCAACAATTTGTGTAATGTCAGTACAAAACTTTTTGATGATGTGTATTTCACAATAGACTATATAAGACACACATATTGTGCTCTAAAACAGTATGTTCTGGCATGCTTTGCTGTAATATATTTTGCTGTTGCTAATTCCCTACAGCCAGGTTCTCTGTTAAGAGGTAGTCCTTTCGGAAGAGCTAAACAAAACCGTAAGTTCAAATATCACAGACGATTTTTACTATTAAATATTGCTTCAAGTCATAATAATAACTATTTACTTACAATACGTAAGTGTGGGCTCGGTTCTGGTACCCAGTGTTTGCGCCGACATTTAATGATCCATTCTTTCTTCTCGTAGAATCTCTTGGGAAAATAAACGTTCTGTAGCTACCTCTGGAATGATATGAGCAGTTTATGGCAACACAACAACCCATAATGTCGTACTAAAGTGCAGTGACGCAAATCCTAAAGCACCGCAGTGTGTTTAACTTACGAGCCACGAGAATGAAAATGGCGGATGAGTCAGCTCGTACTTATAGGAGCCTCAACACTACCAATACAGGCGAACGATAAACTGAAACGCTGCTATTCTCGGAACGGCAGTGACGACAGGCGACAACAGAGCAGAGTTGCCAGATTTTTCTGTTGGTCTGTCGCCAAATTTTAAACAAAAAGTAGCCAAAATGTCGCCAGCTCTTCATCAATAAAATGCCAAAATATAACCACCTTTTCATCGGTAAAAATAGCCAAATACCGCAACCTTTAATCTGTTAACATTATTGCACGTTCACAGACACCAGACTGAACTTTCCTAGGAAACTCATACTTCACAGAAACATTTATCACTGTCCATCCAAGAACTGAGCCCAGACACACCACCAACTGACAATGAGGGCAGCCAAAATATTGTCACATTGTATATATAATAGAGAGACTTCGGAAATTGTTACGTATATATATATATATATATATATATATATATATATATATATATATATATATATATATTTACAGATGTTAAATAGAGTTATTGAATCTTTCAAACATTTCTTTAATACACACAAAATCATTCAACATTTTGAGGTGACGTACTTGATAATAATGCACTAAGCATTTCATACTTTGAGGTGATTCGTAATAATGCGTCATTACACACTGAAAAATCAGCCATGAGAATGAATGGGAAATCACCGCGTGTTCTCCATCGACATTTATACTCTGTAAACCATTGTTAACCACTGTGAAGCGGGTAGAAAAGAGCTCACTTCACAGTAGCAGTTGTTACGAATTTCTGTTGTCGTATGGAACGCGGGAAAAAATGCTGTTTAAATGCCTCCTTGCATGCTGTAATTTATATAATCTTATCCTCATGCTCTCTGCGGGAGGCATAGCCTACATACGGTGTTGTAGTATATTTCGAGATATCATTTAAAGCCTGTTCTTGAACCATCGTAAGTAGGGTACATGAGGTAGTTTACGTCTATCTTGAAGAGTCTGTAAGTTGAGTTTGTTTACATCTCTGTGACACTCTCCCATACATCCATGATACTTGTTAACTATTATTCATAGAATATATGACATCAACTGCGATTGGGCAAAGCTGAAAATGTGTACCCAGCCGGGATTCGAAGCCGGGTCTGCCGGCCGCGGTGGCCGAGGCGACTGAGGCACTTCAGTCACGGTCTTCACGGCCACTACGGTCGGGGGTTCAAATCCCCCCTCGGGCATGATATTTGTGCCGTCCTTAGGATAAGCTAGTTGATAAGTAGTTTGTAAGTTTAGGGACTGATAACCCCGTAGTTAAGTCCCATAAGCTTAACAAACATTTGTAATTTGAACCCGGGTCTCCTGCTTTCTAGGCAGTTGCGCTGACCCCTACACCACTGGGGACACAGTGATCACCGCATCTGCAAGGACTAGCTAGGCACGCCTCCCGTCAGATACAAATTACCAGCTTCGCCCTGTCCACAGTACTCAAACTCGTAGTTATGAAACTAATTCCCGTAAGAGTAAGGGCTTCAAACTTGCCCACCCCTCCCCACTAACGATAGGATCATTGCCCGTCACCGGCATATTATATATATATACATGTGGCGTCTGTTCCGAAAGACCAGACGTCACTTCTGATCCTGCAGTTGTTACACATTTTCAGCTTTGCCCAATCGCAGTTGATGTCATATATTCTATGAATAATAAATAATAACAATATATAATATGCCGGTGACGGGCAATGATCCTATCGTTAGTGGGGAGGGGTGGACAAGTTTGAAGCCCTTACTCTTACGGGAATTAGTTTCATAACTACGAGTTTGAGTACTGTGGGCAGGGCGAAGCTGGAAATTTGTATCTGACGGGAGGCGTGCCTAGGTAGTCATTGCAGATGTGGTGATCACTGTGTCCCCAGTGGTGTAGGGGTCAGCGCAACTGCCTAGAAAGCAGGAGACCCGGGTTCGAATCCCGGCTGGGTACACATTTTCAGCTTTGCCCAATCGCAGTTGATGTCATATATTCTATGAATAATAAATAATAACAACTGCAGGATCAGAAGTGACGTCTGGTCTTTCGGAACAGACGCCACATGTATATATACTTGTTAACATTTGTGCGAACTTGTGTAGGTTGACCACATTTCCCCCAGCATTCTACCGAAGTATAACTGGTATCATTGACACAATGTCTAAAGAGTGATTGCTTTACATTCGTTGTATTTAAAAGTAAAATAAAATAGCCACTAAGTCGCCACCCAATTCCTTTACTAGCCAAATGTAATCGCCAGTCGCCAGACCGTTAGAATGGCTACTATTATAAGAAAAAGGTAGCCAAGAATGCGAAAAATCGCCACACCTGGCAACCCTGCAACAGAGTGCAGTCAACAATGATGCTATAGCAGCTTGCTCCTGCTAACAATTGTGTGAACCGAATGTCAGGCGAGACCCATTGTCGCTCTCAGAAAACTAAGCGGTTCCAACTAATTATGCTGGTAACAGACTGTGTACATTGCTGCAATGAGATATGGCTAATTGTGAAATTGAAACACCAGTGTCTGAAAGTGAGTGTTCTGCTCCTTACCCGTCAAGCACCAACTACACATGCCTCTTTCCACACACTGTAAAATATAAACGGCACATAAATACATTGCTGAATATATGTTTGTGGGCTAGATGCAAATGAATTTTGTGAATACCCACCCCACATCTCCTATAAAACTTGTAGAAGCGACTATTATGCTCACCTTTAACCTTTAACGGGAGGTGAGCATTCATAACGTAACTAGGGACGTGGGGTGTTCACATTACCTTACATTAATATAATACGAAGGTTTATATTTTATTCTTAAATTGTTTATTATACAATAAAGAAAGCATTTAGTCTTTCATTAATTCATTTTAGATGAAATTTAATCACTGAGGTACTCGAATAAGTATCCATGAATAATAAATCAATAACTTGTGTGAAATGATTTCAAATGCTCATATACATACTATTTTTCAAATTAATCAAAGAAGAAAAGCTTTAACCATTTTCAAATTATAGAGAGATGTTAACAGACAAAGCAACATTCATATTTAGATAACTCAAAACAATCTTTCATGTCAAAAACACTAGAGAACACATTTCCACATTGAACATTTTCATCATCACTGGAAGAAGATTCTGAATTAATATATTGACTGCGGATGATTTTCATATGATTTAAATACAAAAATTAGTTGCGTTTGCAATAGAAGAGCTACGTTTTTTGTCTGCATTTCTTGGGCAAACCTTGCATCTTCCTGATGTACATTTATTTCTTTGAACTGCTAGAATAAACTCTTCCGTGTTTGAGAACTTAGCTGCCTTCAGTGGGATGGATCTTGGTACAGCCGAATTTGTAGCTCTTTGTAAGAGCTGAAGATAAGTATAAAGGTTGGCGCACTCCGCTACTGAGCGAATTGTTTGTGCATTTATGAGCACAGAAAAGTATTTTACAGCAGTCTTGCAGTTTTCAGCAATTAGTTTGGTACCAGGAAGCTGAGTTACAATATTTGGCTTCCTTGTTCTCATATTATTAGCTTTCGGTATAGTCATACATTTAGTTACTTTATCCTCACTAAGCATAAACCTCTCCGGTGTTGCTGTAAAGGAGGATGCTATATCTCCAGCAGCATCTTCATGATACTGATCACATTCAGATCGCATTTCTCTTCTTCTTCATTCTCATCGGAATCTTCAAACTCCGGAATCTCACAGCCTTCATTATCATTGAAAACTTCCTCCAACATCGTTCTAAGAAGTTTTTGGTCCTCCACATATGACATCTTTATGTGCACCAACCGACCCATAAAGTCGCACTACTAGGTAGGTGGGGTGTTATCAGCACCCCTGCGTTTAAAACTTGATGTGTACAGCGTTGCGTACTATTAAAAACACGAACAATGCTTTCACAACAATGTACATCCCTTTGAACGAAGGTAACAAGCCGCTCATCAGTGTGACCAACATGCTTTACTAAATACCAGTAAACGTTTACAGCTGGGGTGCTGTAAATACCCCACATCCCCAGTTAGAGGCTAAAACCCCAACTGTGTCTGCAGTTATGTCCAGTTATTCGCGGATTGGTCCTAGCTTTGATGGCGTCCAGTGCCGTATTGGAGAGATTTATACACAACTGTCAGCAATAAACCAGCATCATTTCTCTTATTTCTTGAAAGTCAATTGTTTATCAATAGATTCTTAAATAATAATAATTAAATGAGTGCCGCCCCACAGCTAATTTCTTAATTATAGCTTACTATCTTAAACCCGTGGCTCCGCTCGCGTGTTGGTTGATTATGATACATAAGCTACCTTTCAGTATGCTAATCCTCACAGAGAAAGAGCTGAAGACATTGTAGCACGCATAGTCCAAAGATATGGTCTGTGGCATCACGTTTCGCTGTATCTAACCTCCTTGCTATAGAGTCGCAAACGTCATCTCAGGCCTTCAGTCCCAATTTTTTAATAATCTGACGACTTTCATTCGCCATATCTTCCACCCCCTTGAAGCTATCGGCATGCAACTGCTATGGTGTACAACAATTACACACGGACCATTCATTTGCAGTAGAAAATATTAACACACACACACACACGTAGAATTTTATATAGACCGATAACTTTCCATCCCAATATACTCCACCCTATTGTCATTATCAACCCTCAAGCAACAATACAACCAATACAACAAACCATTTTCAGAGAGTAACTATAGTTTTCAAAGAGTAATTATTGTTCCTCATTTCGCCTTATTTTCTTCAAATTACAAAATATCTATCAGATCGCTATAAAACCGTGCCTAAAACCATCCTCAGGTATAAATTAGTAACTGTATAAATATTTACGTCTCTGCGTCTTTTCGTTCAGACGTGATAATCATACACCGAACAGACATTCACATTAATATATATACATATATATATATATATATATATATATATATATATATATATATATATATATATATATAGATATAGATAAATAGCTACTCGATCGCCATAAAACCGTGCCTAAGTCTTCCCCGGATAGACATTAGTAACTGTACAAATGTTTGGCTCTTTATGTCTTGTGGTTCAGACCTGATAAACATACACCGAACAGACATTCACATTTATAGACATAGATTAAAAAACAGAAGCAAGCACGCTTAGACGCTGTCCTGTACACGTACAGTATATTCGAAAACGATGTTTTTATTTTTGATCACTTATATTGGAGATACGGAGATAGGTAGAAAGGCTCGGTTAGTGGCATGATGTTCACACGCATGTATATCTGTGTGTGTGTTTTTTTCTTCTTATTTTCCCACGTCAGTTATTTGCTTTCCACCTCTCAGCAGTTGGTACAGTGTCTGGAATAGTTGTGCGCAGCAAAAGCACACGTTAATGACGAAGTACAAGGTGGTCATGGAACTGGAATGTCGGTTAGATATCTTGTGTGCTACTTACTACACAAATTTAATGTAACCTTATCCCCCTCTTTTTTATGACAGTCGCGATTTTTCTAGCTCTGTCTCGAATTTTTACGATAGAACGAACTGTACTACCATCAAACATAGATAAATACTAGATGAAAGCTCATAATATGGTATGACTGCTTGACACACAGGAAATAAAATTACGTTCGACTACAACTTCCAAAAAATAGTTTCAAATATTTATCGAAAATTGAAAAGATATACACCAGGGGTGTTCAAGTTATGAACACGACTTAACAACTAAACCGGTTGAAATTTGAATATACAGCTTTAGGATAACGGAGTGCAACATCTATGGACGCGAACCATGTACACTTGACGCCAAAAATGTGGGCCACCCCTGAATCACATGTGTAAGCTGCAGCTGATTATATGCAACCAAAAAAACGCAGATGTGTTAAAGGTCCTATAATCACACCGCAGTACAGTCATTGTACTATACACAATGGGCACTAAAAGAAACTATTTGACACTACATCTCCATATGGCAGTCAGTTCAAACGTAAACCACTACCGTCATACAACAAAAATGAGAAAACACTTTTTTTCCCTAACGATAGTGACAAGTCATTACACTTATTTAATACCATGAGGAAGTTTTGTTTGTAAGCTGAATTTGAACCTACTTTTTACTAAAAATTTGCCTGTCTGATCGAAACTCGATTAGGCATAAAGAGACATAAAATATCGACTCAGTAGCCGCTTACAAGGGCGAATGTCTGAACCTGGAAATAAATTATGATAATTTTAGCACTGCGCCAGGACTTTCGTGCATCATTGAACATGACAGAGAACCACCAAAGATACGTAATGTATGGAAACGCACAGGTGTTAAACGCCAGGAGGTAAGGTTGCAGTAATGGACGCAGATTAGAACCCAATACTTATATGAATACTATGCACAATAAAATATTACGTATTAAGTACGTCCACCAATAAGATGATAGTTTCATGCGAAACACAACTATCTCTTTATTCACACGAAGTGATGGGTGCTATCGACAAAGGTTCGCAAATCAATTCCGTATTTGTTGATTTACAGAAAGCTTTTGACACCGTACCTCACAAACGGCTTTTAATCAAATTGCGTGGTTATGGTATATCGCCACAAATTTGCGGTCGGATATGGGATTTCTTGTCAGCGAGGACGCAGTTCGTAATAATCGATGGTAAGGCATCGACTAAAACAGAGGTGATATCGTGCGTTCCACAGGGTAGTGTTATTGGTCCTCTGCTATTCCTTATTTACATAAACGATTTAGGGGAATATCTAAGTAGCTCTCTTAGCTTGTTTGCAGATGACGCCGTCATTTACCGTCTAGTAAAATCATCTGAAGATCAAAACCAACTGTAGAACGATCTGAATAAGATATCAGTATGGTGTAAAAATTGGCAATTGACTCTAAATATTGAGAAGTGTGAAGTCGTCCACATGAGAACGAAAAGAAATCCGTTAAACTTTGTTTAATAGATAAATAAATCAAATGTGAAGGCCGTAAACTCCACAAAATACCTAGGAATTACTATTACTTCAGGCCTAAACTGGAAAGAAAACGTAGATAATATCGTGGGAAAGGCGAACCAGAGACTGCGTTTCATTGGCAGAACCCTTAAAAGATGCAACAGAACTACTAAAGAAACTGCATACACTACGCTTGTCCGTCCATTTTTGAAGTATTGCAGTCCAGTGTGGGATCCGTATCAGGTGGGTTTGACGGAGGACATCGAAAGAGTCCAAAGAAGGGCAGCTCGTTTCGTATTGTCACGATACAGGGGAGACAGCGTTACGGAAATGATACAGGATCTGGGATGGGAATCATTACAACAACGGCGCTTATTGCTGCCGTGTGGGCCACTTGCGAAACTCCAATCGCCAACATTCTCCTCCGAATGCAAAATATATTGTTGACTCCCACTTACATACGTAAAAATGATCATCAGAATAAAATACGAGAAATCGGAGCTCGAACAGAGAGATTCAGGTGTTCTTTCTTCCCGCGCGCTATTCGAGAATGGAATGGGAGATAAATAGTATAATTGTTTTTCGATGAACCCTCTGCCAGGCACTTAAATGTGATTTGCAGAGTATCCCATGTAGATGTAGAAATGACGATAGAAATAACTTTGGCCGTTTAGTGATTAGAAACCATCATATTTCGTCAATTAATTATACCTACAAATATATTTATTGTTTCGTCAGCAGTAGCACGATATGCACATGTTCAGCTAGAGATAACGTAAAGAATAATTCTGTGCTGCCTGGGAGTCCACTAAAAATACGAAATGAAATCCTATAACCTTACGTGATATTGTTAGTGTATGAAGGCCTACTGGTCACAGTTTCTGCAACCCTGTCAGACAAAAATCATTTGTACCGTCATTCAGGTTACAGTAACACGTTATTGGTGATTGTGCACAGTTATCAATTCATGCATGTACAGGGTTTTAATCTGCGTCCATTACTGCAACTTTTCTTTATTGCGTTTAACGCGAGTGAATTTCCCTGCATTACGTATCTTTAGTGTAACTCTCAGAGCCAATATTAGCCTCACGGGAGTTCTCATACAGTATAAAATTATCATAATTTATTCCTAGATTCAGACATTCGCCGTTGTAAACCAATACTGGTGAATAGTCGATATTTTATGCCTCTAAACGCGTAATCGAGTCTCGATCAGAAACGCAAGCTTTTTTGGTTAATAATTGGTTCAAACTGAGATCACAAACTAAACTTCGTCACACAATTTAATGCCATAAGACCGTCTTACGTGTCTCTTGTTGTGTTGAGTTTAATTTTCAAGCGTTAAGGCCTGTCTCATCTCTAATAACGTCTTTTCTAATATTATTGTACGATGGCATTGTTTTAATCCTGCTTTGATTGCCTAAAATAACAGGATTCTCTAGTGAACTTTATGGTTTCCATTTTGTATAGTGAAACTACTGTTCCCCACAGGCGTTTCGTGTGTAGAGTACCTGCAACACAGCTACGTTAGTTTGGTTGCATTCAGCAGTGGCCCACTTTTTTTAGCGTCAAATGTAAAAACATAGGTCGAATTTGTTTTTAATTGCTTGATATATAGCCCTACATGATATCTTGATACACAGTTCTATATGTAGCCCCAGAAACACTCGATCTTCAAATTTGTAGTGACCTAAATCACGACAGGCAGTCAATGGCTGCTCCCTAAACACAGTGCAAACACAGTGACGTAACTTTTTCAAACAATTTGTGGTCTTTCTGTCAGACGTGTTAAGCACGCGAAAACAATGCCGCTTACGTCGGAAATTACCTGCCGTTGTGTAACCTCCGATGTGCAGTTACTGATATGTCGTGCGCCGATTGTTATACCACGATCAATGTCAGTTCAGTCACCACGTGACCTCACGTACATTACACAACTGAGTGTTACAGGCTGCACGGATGCCGAGTAGACAATGGCACCGCATGCAGTTCTCTCTGCAACATCCTAGTAGCGAGTAACATACAATGACGCAACCGTTCCTGCAAGAGTCTACAGTCTAATGCAACTCGGTCGAATTACAGTGCTACCTTCCTCTCACACTGATACATATTTAATCATAGCGCCCCAATTTTAGTGAATAATATTGAATAATGGCGATTTTTGTTGTAAATTCCACATAGAGGTAGTGGTGAAGTTTAGGTACACACATCAAAAGTAGCTGGACACACCGCCACGACGAAGTGGCCGGGCGCATTGAGGCGTTTTGCTACGATGCCCGAGGCCATGCCCGGCGGGGTTCAAATCCCCCACCCCCTCGGGCATGGACGTTTGTGCTTTCTTTAGTACAAGTTAGTTCATAAGTAGTTTGTAAGTTTAGGGACTGATGACCGCACAGTTAAGTCCCATAAGCGTTACAAACATTTGAACATTTTCTGGACACCCCTAAAAAGATACGATTTTCATATTAGGTACATTGTGATCAGCAAACCAGGTAGTCATTAAGACCGAGAAAGAGCAGAATAGAGCATCCCGCAGAACTCAAGGACTTGGAACGTGGTCACATGTTTCGGTGTCACTTGCGTGAAAAGTCTCTATGCGAGATTTCCACAATCCTACAGACCGATCTCTTCTGTTGAGTGACAGAGTCCGCCGACACTTTAAGAGTATAAAATGTTTGTAAATCTATCGGACCAAACTGCGTGGTCATCAGTCCGTAGCTTACAAACTACTTAAACGTAGAGCAACTAACCTAACGACAAACACACACACCCATGCCCCAAGGGAGGACTCTAACTTCCACGGCGAGCAACCGCGCGCTCCGCAGCGAGACGCTTTAGACCGCTCGGCTACTCCACCGCGGCTGAAGAGTATCGTACAATATAATAGGTAGGCATTTATTCAGAACAGAGGCCGTAATGAGTAACATAGAAGTAGATATCATCGGAGTAGTGCAGCAACTAAAATCACTTAACAAGAACAAGTCTTCTGGTTCGGATTGTATACCCATTAGATTTCTATCTGATTATGCTGAAACGATAGCTCCTTACTTAACAGCCATATACAACCGCTCTCTCAAAGAAGGATCTGTACCAAAAGATTGGAAAGTTGCACAGGTCACACCTATATTCAAGAAAGGCAGTAGGAGTAACCTACTATACTACAGGCCTATTTCATTGACGTCAATTTGCAGCAGGGTGTTGGAACATATCCTGTATTCAAATATTATGAATTATCTCGAACATAACGATCTATTGACCCAAGGTCAACAGGTATTTAGAAAGTATCGTTCATGCGAAACACAACTAGCTCTTTATTCACATGAAGTGATGGATGCTATCGAGAAGGATTCGCAAATGGATTCAGTATTTCTTGTTTTCCAGAAGGCTTTTGACACCGTACCTCACAAACGGCTTTTAATCAATTGCGTGGTTATGTTATATCGATCCAAATTTGCGATTGGATAGGGGATTTTCTGTCAGAGAGGACACAGTTCGTAGTAATCAATGGTAAGGCCTCGACTAAAACAGAGGTGATATCGGGCGCTCCGCAGGGTAGTGTTATTGGTCCTCTGCTGTTCCTTATTTACATAAACGATTTAGGGGGAAATCTAAAAGCTCACTTAGGCTGTTTGCAGATGACGCCGTCATTTATCGTCTAGTAAAATCATCTGAAGATCAAAACAAACTGCAGAACGATACGAATAAGATCAAGTGTGAAGTCGTCCACATGAGTACGAAAAGAAATCCGTTAAACATTGTTTGCAAGATAAATGAATCTAACGTGAAGGCCGTAAGCTCCACAAAATACCTAGGAATTACTATTACTTCAGACTGAAATTGGGAAGAACACGTAGATAATGTCATGGGAAAGGTGAACCAGAGAAGACTGTGTTTTATTGGTAGAACCCTTAAAAGATGCAACAGAACTACTAAAGAAACTGCATACACTACGCTTGTCCGTCCATTTTTGGAGTATTGCTGCCCTGTGTGGGACCCTTATCAGGTGAGTTTCACGAAGGACATCGATAGAGTCAAAAGAAGGGCAGCTCGTTTCGTATTAACACGATACAGGGCAGACAGCGTTACAATGATACAGGATCTAGGATGGGAATCATTACAACAGCGACGCTTATTGCTGTGGCATGGGCTACTCAAATCGCCAACATTCTCCTCCGAATGCGAAAATATGTTGTTGACTCTCACTTACAAAGGTAGAAATGATCATCAGAAAAAAATACGAGAAATCAGAGCTCGAACGGAGAGATTCAGACGTTCTTTCTTCCCGCGCGCTATTCGAGAATGGAATGGGAGATAAATAGTATAATGGTGATTCGATGAACCCTCTGCCAGGCACTTAAATGTGATTTGCAGAGTATCCCTTGTAGATGAAGATGTAGAACATCACACAGCAAATTCCATGCATCAGGATCCACTCCAACAGGCGGGAGGCTGCCACACATCAGGCAGGTCAATAACAAATAACGCATCGATTGGCGTATGGTGCGTAAATATTGGACGACTGAACAGTGTAAAAACGTTATGTGGAGTGACGAATCACGCTACACAATGTGGCAATCAGATGGCCGGGCGTGGGTACGGCGAATACCCGGTGAACGCCAACATTATGATACTGAGGTGGTGGTGTGATGGTGTAGTTGTATTTTTCATATTCGGGGTATCACTATCACGGCACACACCTACATTGATGTTTTAAGCACTTTCTTGCTTCCCACAGTTGAAGAGGAATTCGGGGATGGCGAATGCATCTTCCAACACGATCGATCTGTCACGCGACAATAACATCCCTGTGAAGGACTTGTCTGGACAGAGACCTGACTTGAATCTCATAGAACACCTGTGGGATAATTTGGAACACCGACTTCGTGCTAGGCCTCGCCGACCTACATCATAGCTCTGTACCAGCGCTCTGTGGAGAATGGGCTGCTATTCCCCAAGTAACCTTCCAGCAACAGATTGCGAGAGTGGAAGCTGACATCTAGGCTAAGGATGTGTCAACACCGTACTGAATTCCAGCTTTACTGATGAAGGGTGCCACAAGCTTGTAAATCATTTTCTGCCAGGTATCCGGATACTTTTGATCGCATAGTCTATGTCAATTCATGTAATCTGTATATTACTGCCTACACTTGTTCAATTTGTACATTGAGAAAGCTGTAGAGGAAAGCAAGGAGAAATTTGGAGAAGGAATTAAAGTTCAGGGTGAAGAAATAAATACATTGCGTTTTGCCGATGACATTGTAATTCTGTCAGAGACAGCAAAGGACCTGGAGGAGCAAATGAACGGAATGGACAGTGTGCTGAAAGGAGCATATAAAATGAACATTAACAAGAGCAAAACAAGGGTAATGGAATGCAGCCTTAGAAAATCAGGCGATGCTGAAGGAACTAAATTAGGTAACGAAATAATAAAGGTGGTAGATGAGTTTTGTTACTTGGGCAGTAAAATAATATGCTACTGTCGCAGTACCGAGGATATAAAATGCAGAATGGTAGTGAGAAGGAAAGCGTTTTTGAAAAAGAGAAATTGTTAACATCTAATATTAAAGCCTAAGGAAGTCTTTTCTGAAGGCATTTGTGTGAAGTGTTGCTTTGTGTGGCAGTGAAATATGGACGATAAACAGTGCGGACCGGAAGAGGATTGAGGCTTTTGAAAAGTGGTGTTACAGATGAATGCTGAAGATTAGGTGGGTGGATCGTGTAACTAATGAGGAGGTACTGAACAGAATTGGGGAGAAAAGGAATTTCTGGCATACCTTGACTAAAAGGAGGAATCGTAAACTTAGCATCGGAAGGAAGTGTGTGGGGTAAAAATCGCTGAGGGAGACCAAGAGATGCATATAGTAAGCAGATTCGAATGGATGTGGGTTGCCGTTGTTATGAGGAGATGAAAAGGCTTGCTCAGGATAGAATAGGGTGGAGAGCTGCATCAAACCAGTCTCCGGACTGAAGACCTCCACAACAAAAATCGGAAGATATTTTACTTTGCTATTTTAAAACCGTCCGGCGACCAACCCGAAATTGTACCGTGACCTACTAGTGGCTTCCAAACCACAGTTTTGGAAACACTAACTTAGAAAATATATCTTTCTCTACTAAATTATAAAAAGACTGGCAGCTGAAATTTCATCCCACTTAACATGGCCAGAATTAAAAATTAGCGCACCCTCGTAGCGTTTTCCAATTCACCCAAGATGTATTTTGCATACGGAGTACATGAAATGATAATATCTACAGATCAATAGCGGAAGTGGTACTGAATTACCAGGTGTCGATCGGCGCTGAAACTCCCACGTTAGCACGTGATGTTCCCTCATCGGACGGAAATATAGCCGCAGATTCTGGCACCCACTAGACCATAGAGACGGTAAATACTGTTCTTTTTTTCTGAATATAAATGGGTCTCCAGCCTTCCCTTTAACCCTGCCTAGCGCACACCATCAGAAAATTCTGAATTTAGCGTTGGAGGGAAGTGTGTGGGGTAGAGGAAGACCAAGATATGAATATAGTAAGCAAATTAAAATGGATGTAGGTTGCCGTTCTTATGAGGAGATGACGAGGCCTGCTCAGGATAGATTAGATTGGAGAGCTGTATCAAACCAGTATCAAGAAAGAAGACCACAACAACAACATTGCCCACACAGTAGCAATCGGTGCAATTCTATCTTGTGACAGTAAACAGCTATTATGAATGATAATATTAAGTTTTGCTTTCCACTACTTCATACTTTTGTACAAAGTAGTCGTTCTACAACAAAACCAAATTCTTCCTCGTATCGCAGACCCGAGTTAACGTTAACCACTGATTCCTCGTCACTAATGCCGTGATATTTCAGGTAGCTAACCTTGCAGTTGTGTCGCGCTAGTATTTAGTTATACGCCAACGAAACTAAAAATAAACTTTTCTTTCATATTTACTCCTTCAATAACTCTTAAAGAAGTTTTACTTTGTTATAAATTCAAGCCCATTGAAATGACGATTATTTTGTTGAGATGTAAGGGTACTAAGTCCCGTATCTAAAGAAAAACCATAACTATCGTTTTACCACTTGGTAGTATCCGGAGTTCTGAAAGACAGTGTCCCTTTCTGAAAGAAAATGAAAGCTGGCAGTTCTTTGTTTTGTTACTACCATAGCTGCTTTGTGCATTCGTTGAACGAGAATTCCTAATGCTCTTTAGACTACGAACAATGGAAAGAATGTCCGATAGCCTGACTTATGAAAGGCTGACGTTAATTGCGCAGGGCATTCAACGTTTCATTTCGAAATGTAAGCACTTCCTGCCGTGAAAATAGCCAGTAACGCTAAGTTTTACTAGCCTTTTTTCTATTTCTGACACAGACAATCCACGTGAAATTTCCTTTACTTTCACATATACACAACATTTATGAACTCTGTTGGTAGCACCTTATCTTATGCCATGCCACAAGATAACCCTCTATTTACGCCTTATTTTCAGGGCACAATTCTTCACCGGACATTATATCCTTTGTCTGTCTCTTAAACAACACTAAGAATTCTCGGTAAACGTATGCAAGAAGCAACTGTGCCAGTTCTAGAATAATGAACGGGCTCAGGACAAGCACAGTTTCTAAACGCAGGTTTCCCAAATGCCTTCACCAAATAAGGTGTTCAACATTCCAGATTTCCAATTAAGAATAGGTACCAATATGAGAAACGTAGAAATAGATATCCTTAATATGGTAAGGCAACTTTAATTGCTTAATAACAGTAAATCTAGATTGTATACCGAGTTGGTTCCAAGAGTATACGAATGGGGCAGCTCTATATTTAACAGTCGTGCATACCTGTTTCCACTAGATCAGAGATTTCCAGACTGGGTGTCACATAGTAGTATCAAGGGTGTCACGAGACTAAAAAGAATTAGACTCTAAACAAAACAAAAAAAAAAAAAAACAAAAAACAAAAAAAAAACAAAAAAAAAAACTTGTCATAAAAATAACGCAAAATATCCTTCTCTTCATACTACCCTGAAGACTCGCCTGCAGCTTATCATCCTTCTCTTCATTCAGTGCACCACAAATCACGTATTAAAGGAATGATCGGTGCACATTAATTGCGTGCTCAGTCGTTGGGCGGCTGGGCGGCAGCTCTGCTTCAGCAGCAGTAGACACTCAGGGGTTCGTTCAAGCAACTGCCAGTAGCCAGATTCCAGCAAACTGCGCATGCGCAGAGCTGCTGCTGACACTCGATAACACCTCTTCCCAGTTCCCATGCGCAGTTTGCTGGAAATGGCAGTTGCTTGTACGAACTTTCACTGTAGTCTGCTTTTTCTCAAAAAGCTACACCTGAGCGTTTTTAATGGATTTATCAAAGCCACGTCACCCTCGGTAGCATTTCTTACAATTAAATGTCAATCAATGACACAGTGGCTGTAAAAGCTGTCACAGATTGTAAAAAAAGTCACAATTGTCCACTGTTTAGTATGGAATATGGCCGGGTGATTATAACGGAGAGTAGTATTTTAAATGCAGTGATAGTTGGTTCGAACCTTTGTATGCGTTAATATTTTTTCTCTGAGTTTCCTGTATGTAACAGATTCTGGAGCCAGAAAAGACATTCATATTCTTACTTGTCACAAATATTTATCCATTTTTCCGAATATGTCAGGACTTCTGTGGTCGTGGTGAAGAACAATAGAACTTAAATAATAATTCATCACTTGTCATAAATACATCCTCTTTATTTCTGAAAATAATGACATAATATTGCACTGAAGGGGAACAGCCACTGTGCTATCTAAATCGGAAATCCCAGAAGCTAATTTCCAGATGCCGTTTTCAGTCAATCCAGAAAATCCGTATCTGGCCTTGACATGAATACACGACAGCGACAAACGGTTTCCGACATTCCGTTTTCGTCTTTCGGAAGTTGGGTCGCATGCAGAAGAAGCAAATATTACTGTTTGAGTTAGGCACTGTTGTCTGCGGAGTTACTCTGTTGTACATCTCCGTAATTCCTAATGTTTCCTTTTCTTGCGATGAGTGTACGTAATTGCTCCAGTCAGGATCAACATTAAACATGTCAGTGCGTACGAGGATTAGTGTTTGGTTTACAAACTACATTTAAGCGATACTTTATTTCCGTCGCCACTCCCCTCCCCAATTTAGAACCATCTAAATTCTACCATATGTTTATATTGGTGAAAGGGTGTCGCGCAAAAAGGGAGCTATAAAAGGATGTCGCCATGAGGGAAAGTTTGGAAAGGACTGCACTAGATCATCGAAGGATCTGTGCGTAATATTAAAAAAAAGGCAATAAGAGTAACCCATTAAATTACAAGAGAATATCATTCCCATCTCAAACATGAGGGTTGGAACTTAGTGGCAACTCTTTATTCACAACCGACACAAAAGCGTTACAAGTTTTCACCCATTACTGTCCTTCAGAGTAGTCACCAACGACGTGTAGAATCCGATGCCAACAATCTGTAAGGCGTAGTATACCCTTTCTGCTGATGGTGCGATTGGAGCCGTGAACTGCCCGAAGCGAATGCCACGAAATGGTTCCTTCATCTTCAGAATCAAATCAAAGTCAAGGACGTACATCTTAGGAGTATGTTGGATGGTATCCACCGTGATGCAATTTTTCACATGCCCGGGCGTTCCTTGCGGATGCGAAGCACAGTCGTATGCACTAATCCGGTTTCGTTGGCGAGCTCACGAATCGTCAGGCAACGATCAAAAACGTGGCAACAGTGAGCACTTCTTCAGAGACGCTACGACGACCTGTCCGTTGCATGTCTGACACAGTACGCCGACGGCTCTTGAATACCTTGATGACTGTCGTACTGTACGACCTCTGACACATTCAATCTTGATCCAACCCCATTGTTACTCTTTTGAAAACATAGTGACACCGTTACGTTAAACTTCTCGTTCACAAGTGACTATGTTTACCTCGACTGTGCGCTCGCTCGGAGGTAAGCTAGGTATGTCAACTACGTGTGCTATACGCGACATTAGTAGATTTCACAGCAGTGTTGCCAATACTGAAGTTCCAATTCCCGTATATAAATTTCCAGAAGGCTTCTGACACCTTACCTCATGGACAGCTTTGAACCAGACTGCGTTGATACGGAACATGTTAGTGTTATAGGATCTCTGCTCTTCCTTATGTAAACTATATGGAAGACACTCTAAGCAGATCGTCTACACACGACGCTGTTATTTCTCATTTTCAGAAGAACAAATTCAGAACTTGCACAACACAGACAAGATAGGTTGCAGACGCAACTACGAAATTCTTCACCTGGTCCAGACGTACTGAAACGTATTAACGTAAAAAGCCATTCGCCACCGTTAGCTGAAAATCATATAATAGATTGTTTCAAGTTCAGATCGATGTAGATAAAGTATCTGTATGACGCGAAAATTGGCAATTAACCTAAATAATAGAAAGTGTGAAGTCTTCCGCAGCACTACCCAAAGAAATCCGTTTAAATTTGATTATAAGATAAATCATCTAATTTGAAATGTCTAGAGATTAGAATTACTACCGATTTAAGTAGGAAACAACAGATAAAAATGCCTTGGAGCAGGAGAGGTAGATAACCTCAATTTTTCTCGAGTTTACGTAGTATTTCGCTTCTAAACAAATACTTCTGGACAGGTTATATTATGTTATTCAGTTATCTGAGTATTTGAAATTTAGTATTTCGCCTAGATGTTATATGCTGTTATGAAGAAGCTGCATCTCTTAGTAAGGAAGGTGAACGATTTGTGAGCAGTGAGCTATATATAGCATGGGAAGCAGAAGTACTGGTTTTCTGTGCAGCGATTACGTCTAATTTTTTTGGTAAGTCTTTACACTTAAAAAATTAAATCAGTGTATTATGATACTACAGCATAATATAGATTCAAATAAACTGCCTCTGACTAGTACAGTAATTGCAGTTTCATAATGCAAGGTACATTTTTTTTACAAACTAGGTCATAAGGTGGTGTGTATTTTCCAGTACTCGAAGCAAACCTAAGCGTAGTAAGTTGGCATGCACTACCTGCAATATAGCTTTGTGTAGGCAATGCTTTGGACCCTTCCACCAGCAGAGCCAAAGAACTGAACAAATGTTGTCTGTGATTTTATGTATGACTCATTTGTATGTATTTTTATAGCTATCTTGTATCACTTGCAGTGTAACTTTGTGCAGACAAAGCTTTGACAGATCTATGTACATTTTGTATGTATTTTATGCATGTATGCAAAATAAAAGAAAGTACATCAGTTGTCACAAAAACAAACATACATATGAATAAACAGTTACAGATATCTCTGTAACTGTTTATTTATATGTATGTTTGTTTTTGTGACAACTGATGTACTTGTGTCCAAAGATATTGGTGTGTGATGTTTGACATGTGTGAGAACTGCCACAAATGGGGCAGACGAAAACTCAATGACAGCAGAATGAAGCAGACACTCACACACTCAAAATATCATAAACAATATGATACAGCACAAAAACGCACTTGAAGATGGGAATTATTTATGGCAACGCGTCGTGCTAAATAAATAAAAAATCGTTGCACTATTGTTATTTATAAACAAATCCAATATTACGACTGTTGCTATTATGAGCTGACATTTTGTTATTAGAGATTGACGCTGACAGGAGAGATGTTGTTAGTATAATCATAATTTCATATTTGTATTAGGAAATTCATCGCCACATCCACAAAGAAATAGGAGAGTAAAAAAAAAAAAAAAAAAAAAAAAAAAAAAAAAAAAAAAAAAAACAACTTTGTATCATGCCATTCTCTATTTACTACCAACTAACTGTCCACTTGGAGAGCTTCACTGCTCAAAAGGTCGCAGTTTTCCCAAAGACCTCGTACAGATTTTCGTGACTGTTTTAGACTGATTTCAATGATGAATACGTTTCGTTAGGATATGTATACAGCTCCGGAGCGAAGTGTACTTATTACTGCCTCACATCTTAGAAATAAGGAAGGGTTACAGAAACGAGTGAAATGTGATGAATACGTATATCTTGCGAATAGAGTACAAAGCAAAAATAAAAGAGTTTCGAGCTGAATATTTCTTCCTGCTGACATTTCACGACTGGTATTGCTGTCAGTTGCAAGAAAAAAAAAAAAAAAAAAAAAAAAAAAAAAAAAAAAAAAAAAAAAAAAAAAAAAAAGCATCAGAAGGAGGTTTGGTGAGAAAATATAAACATGCTTAATTCATCATTGTGTGCTGTCGGGGACACCGAATGCATAATTAGCATCTGAATAGCACTTGATGCCGAATCTGATGAATTCATTCAGCTCGCTGAACGGCGTCCAGGTGTCAAATCTGGACATCGCCATAGACTTCTGCAGGGAATTTGCATGCTGTTTGAGTCAAAACACGACGTCTTGTTGCTGCGAGGAATGCATTACCCAACATTACTTCTCCTGTCGAGGTGAAATACGCAAGGAACGGTCATCAGGTGCTGTGGTAGTACTTGGGCGCCCATAGCTTTGGTTCTCTCCGAGACGTCTGCAAACTTCTCTTGATGACAGCCCCTCCTGATACAAACTAACAATGCGCACGTTAGAATTGCAAAAATATAGTCAACGCAAAAAGTGGTGTTATGACAGGAGTTGATCTTACCCATGTTACATTGGCACTGCACATGTGCTGTTCTTTACATCTTTGTACGGCTTGAGTGACAACTACACTCCTGGAAAATGAAAAAAGAACGCCATGAATTCGTCGAACCGGCAGAGCGAAATTTTATCGACACACTAGTAAACCCGGCAATGCTTCGCAATTGCTAATATGTATGTACTCAGTTTTGAACGTCAAATGTGCAAAATTTTATCGTAATCGCGAATGATATTCGTATCTCAAAGAAAAGATCTCTTTCAGTTTCCCAAAAATTTTCCTATTTTCTGGCCAACTATTCCAAATTTAAAATCTTTCAGAGAAAAATATAACTCGGATATTTAATCTGCCTAAAAATTATTTTTAAACAAACATTTCTTTACTGTTAATAAATTTAACTCGATTTACACAAACAATGTTACAACAATACCACAAGAACACTACCCATGAAATTCCTATTTCATAAAAAACGCAATCTCAAAACTAAACTATTACATTAAATACTTTTCCTAACACAGAAAGGGGTCCCTAACATGAAACGTGAGACCACAAGCTAACAGCGAAATCTTTTCCCGACCGTTACTGTAACCATCAGTTTAGCCTAACAATGCGAAGCTGTGCCATAGAAACATGCCAAGAATTTCATGAAAAACTTTACCTTATAAAAACTTCAAAAGATCGTTTCTACAACGTCGTCTATTCCTTTTCGTCTCCATATCTCAAACAGACAGCTTGGCTCAACATTCAAGTCTCAAAATCTCATCTCCTCGGCTGCCCCGCCGCAACGACAACTGCACACAACCACGCAGTGTTGCCAACCATCAGTCAGAGAAAATGGCAAAACAGTGCACCAAAAATGGCTAAATTACAAGTTATAAGTTTTATGCATAAAAATTAAAATGTGGAAAACACTCACCTAGCAAAAATAAACATCATTGTCCTCATCCTCATTTTCTTTGCTACTGCTGCTGCAGATTTCACTGGTCTCCCTCGTGTATGTAGCATTCGTACCAACAAGCTTCAGTATTTCTTCTGGGATTTCACATGAAAAACAACAGTTATGTTCACCTCTCAATTCATACCTTACACTCAGAATAGCAGAGAGTGTATTCGTTTTAAGTCTGAGTTTGTTTTTCACCAAGTTCACTCGGCTAAAAATTCTCTCGATTTCGAATTGCAGTATGGTAAAGTTAACACTGAAATGCGAGTGAGACTAACTCCACAAAAGGATTTTCTCCTCCTGCATCACTGTACTGAATAACCTCTTGCCAGAATGTAGAAGTCGATGTTTGATTCGTCCATTTTATGTAATTAACGTTTCGTCACTGGTTTTCAATCTTGTCGGCATTTTGCTGAAAACCCATTGCCAATACCAAACTAGTAATAGGCTGTTTCAATGTTTCTTTCACACTTAGTAACGATATTTGTTGGAGTACTTCCAAGTTATCTGGAAGCCTTTTCTGAAGCTCATGAACCAGCTTTTTGTGAAACTGACACATCTGTCACGTAAAGTTTTCTTTGCATCATCGGACATATTGGAGAGTTTTAGTTCATTTTCGACTACGTGGCCGAGATATGGGGATGGGTCAATATAACTATCAATGCTGCTCTTGAGAGGATCAATTATAGCAGTAGGATTTATTATTCTGACGCTTATGGACCGAACCAAATTGGCCAAACTGCCTAACAACTTGGTAGGATCCGCATTCTTCGATTCAAAAAGTTTATTGGTTTTTTGTAGATCATTCAGGATATTCTGAATGTAGTATAAGTATACCTTATTGGCTGTATCCTTATACAAATTGTACAAAAGTTCTGCAGTAAAGCAGTGCTCTATTTGGCGGGCAATTTCATAGTGTAATGTTAGTTTTGTGTACAGTTCTAAAATTCTGTTAACAGCGGGTTCAATGGAAATCCAGCGAGTATTGCAAATTTCTGGAATATTTCGAGGATCACATTCACCTTCCTCACAATTAATTGTGTTGTGTATGTGCCTATATTCTAAGCAGCGTTGAGAAGAACACGAAAACCATTTGTGAGTTTCACGAATAAGAAATTCAACATTTCTGAGCAGAGTTTCTTGTGTGGCATGAGAAAGTGCGAGCTGCAGTGAGTGACAGACGCAACGCATGAGAACAATAGAATTGTTTTCAAATACCTTTTTCATCCTAACGTTATACTCCATTGTTAATGCCGCACATCACACTGACATTGTCTGTTCCGAGCCCCTGCACTTCTTTAGGATCAAGTTTCAGATTCAGCAAAAGTTATTTTATTCCTGAAACTATACTTGCAGCATCACATTTTTCTAGTTCAACAATGCCCAAGACTGTGAACACGATTTCGTTCATTTGTGTGCTGTAATATCGCACCGCAACGGCTAATAATTTGGACACTGAAATGTCTGTCGATTCATCTATAATAAGACTGAATTTGTGTTCGCCTATATCTCTCACTAACAGATCAGTAAAGTGGCGTGCAAGTATATTCACAATTATTCCCTTACATTTTGTCAGATACAGACGAAGATCAGCTGGTTTATTGTCACTCAAAATATGTTACTGCCTAACTGTGACAAGTGATCAATATTTATTATTGCGGAATGTGTTGCAATGTACAAAGCTACTCTTGTCTTGGCCTTTTTATTACTAGTGATTTCCTCAACTCGTTTAAAAGTGATTTTTGTTTGACGCCTGCTGCTAAATGGAGCACACGCTGAAATGTGTTTTTTAGAATTTAAATGATGCTTTAAATCACACAATTTTCCCCTTAGTTCTGTTTTGCAAAACCTGCAAAATGCTATAGTTTTGTCTGTTGAAATTGGCTGTACCCATTCCTTAAAGTCAGTCATATTTTCCCATTCCTTCCTGTAAGTTTGTGTATATTGCGGTTTCGGCATGGCTAGATAATTAACTGTCGCAGTCACAAAACACTGGTACAGGACACGGTATTCTTCCAACACTCAGTGTTAATACACGTTAAAAAAAGAGACACTTCACACCACACTGTTGTAACGTACAGCGTTTCCAAGCTAGTGCAACTACATACTGTTAGCCATTGTTTGTATGTTTCAAAACAATGAATCGATATGCGGTACTGATTCATTGTCTCGAAACTTCCAGGTATCACTGTTTCGATACAGTGGTGTTTCATTTGTCGTAATTTGGAGGAACGTTAGAAATAATAAATCAATAAATACAATTCTATTCATAATAAAAAGTTCAGAGTTTTGCGTTTTTGTTGTGAAAATTATCGAATAATAAAAATGGCTATATAATATCACCAAAACGGCTAGGAATGCCAGTAGTAGCTTTTTTAAAAAAACAGTGGCTACACGCCACTTCAAAATGGTCAGATCTAGCCATAAAATGGCTAAGTTGGCATCTCTGCAACCACGGTACCCACGCTTCCGCAATCTCATCCGCGGGCCTAGCAAAATCTGCACTCTCAATAATCACAACCTTACTTCCCGGCAACAATACTATCGCCGTCTCCAATATTGGTAGTACTGCCATCGAAAAATAAGCCTGCAACCAAAGATAAACGACCCATGCCTAACTAGCTTGACACTGATCTCAAATTCGCTGTACATTTGAATATGAAATGTATACCTTCACATTCTAAAAGTCCATATAAAATCAGGGAATGATCATACGGTAAATATAATTATATGAATGGATTCAGGAGACTTGGGAGAATCAAACGCCGTAATTACAATTTCAATATCCCTTACAGATAAAAAGTCGATAAATGTCAGTGCTATAATAATAGTATTATAAGACTTATATTTACAATTATTGATACATAGTGTTTATCAGTAACAGATTTAAGAAGCAAATAGGCAGCATTGCACCACGCTACCTATCTTAAAACACGCACCACGTTATTTCCGTGGTCTTTCAATAAACTGTTTTACTCGCTTGTTCTGCTTTTCGTTGAGGTAGTAATATTCTTGTGTCACAACATAGATTCCAACGCAGAAACACAAAACATGTACCCAGCAAAGCGCATTTTATTATATTTCATCTTATTCATAGTAACGTTCATTTTATATTGCAGACTGCCAGTTAAATATTTCATGGCCGACTGAAGATAGTATATATGCAGCAGCTAACTTATACATAAACAATTATATGTGATTGTGGACAAAAATGAATACATTTGCATAAAAAGACATGATAAATTAAATTTTAATTGTGGAACTATATTTCGACGGTGGCAGTATATTTGAACAGTGAGACGCCACGCTTAATAGCTACCTGAGCAAAGAGCTTCGGTCTGAACCGATTTTAGTATTGTTATATATATATTTGTTTGTTAAATGTAAACAACATTTGTAGGGAGGTGGTCAAAGCATTTAATTCTGTGAAATTCAAATGTTTAATATTGTGGAAGGGAAATAGTATTTTAGAGATGAGGCGTTAGGATGAGCGGAAGGACACAATTTTGGAAGCAGGTACAGCAAGCTTTCGAACGCTTGGGAGAGGACTCGTAACTTGGTCGTGGTGGTGAGAGGTTGTGAAGCTGGGCGGTCTGAAGCCATGTTACTAACTTGTGATTTGAAGAGATCGTGTACTCGTGTGATGACAAATTGTGTTTTATAAAAATTTCTGTAATTAATCGCGGATTAATTTGAAACTGCAATGTTCGACGAAACTTTTACTCTCAAGTGCGTGTGATACTTATTGTGGCTTTCATGAACAATAGTTGGTGAAATATTCAGTTAGCCGGCCGCGGTGGCCGAGGGGACTGAGGCGCTCCAGTCACGATCTGCACGGCCACTACGGTCGGGGGTTCGAATCCCCCTTCGGGCTTGGATTTTTGTGCCGTCCTTAGTCTTAGCTAGTTCATAAGTAGTTTGTACGTTTAGGAACTGATGACCCCGTAGTTAAGTCCCATACACTTAACGAACATTTAAATTTTATTCAGTTATTTGCCGATGTATAAAGTAGGATCACCTCCGCATTTTCATGTCCAAATAGAGTAATAAACTCTATGTATGAAAAATTAGAGAATCCATTTTGTTGGTTATTCAGAGCTTTAATTTATGTTTCATTAAATATTTTTTTCGTGTCAACAATTGCCGTTTGATAGACTGGCTAAACTGCAGATTAACTATTGATCATATTTAAACAGTTTGGGTAGCTGTTTAGGGCGTAGAAGCCGACATTCATAGCTCACACCTATGAACAGAGACAACGAGCCCTAAACTACCCTGAGTTATGTATTGCCCAATTCTTATTTGTGAGTACCGATAGGAAGGTCGAAAGCATGTTTTGCACCGAATGAAACGTCTGCACAATCGGCACGAAATCTGATCCACCTGAAGCACCAGGCGAAAATTGCATGGCAAGACATTCCACTATACATTCGGTACCTCTACTGTCTTCTCTATGGGAAAATTGAAGCTTCCATCGCCGCAAAAGTTGTGTATACACGTTACGAGCTTCGACCTTACAAACGCTATAGTGACTGTATCAGGGCCGGGAAGCTCAAGTGCCGCCCCGTGCGAGTTACTAAATTGCCGCCCCCCGTTTTTTTTATTTTTTACTTTTTTAACAAAACGTTTGTGGAATTTTATTTAAACAAATCTTTCGGAAATCTCAGCAATAAATCGCATTTTTTTTTTCTTTTCAGAGCTTCCTAGGCCAGTCACAAAGCTTTTAATATGTGCTTACATCTAAACCGTCATGTTGACAGCTACGTTCAGCAAGACGGTATAGATGTAAACGTAATTCAAAGCATTGAAAATAGCCACACTGTGCCCGAAATCTATATAGGTCTGGAAAATAAAAACAAAAATTGCGAGTGATTGGTGACATTCTCTAAAGATTTGTACAAGACAGTTGCTGGGCACCAGCTCAAAAATTGAATCAAACCTGGATGAAGAAATCTAGCTAATTTTAATAAACCTTGTAAATTAACAAAAATGTTCAAATTTATGTGAAATCTTATGGGACTTAACTGCTAAGGTCATCAGTCCGTAGGCTTACACCCTACTCAACCTAAATTATCATAAGGACAAAAACACACACCCATGCCCGAGGGAGGACTCGAACCTCCGTCGGGACCAGCCACACAGTCCATGGCTGCAGCGCCTTAGACTGCTCGGCTAATCCCGCGCGGCATGAACTTACAGTAAATGCAAATAAACATTTTTCAATGGTAATAAACAGATAATGTATTTAATAGAAAACAAAATATATTTACAATTTAACGATAATTTGATTTGAACAATAATATTTACACTAACTATTTAATGTTGAACAAAATAAGAAGCAACACAGTAAATAACCAAGACGCTGAACATAATATAAAAATTTAAAAACATACTAGACAAATCGAACTTTCTTGGCTTTTGCTGGTGCAAACTCTTTCACACGATCTGTGTAATTTAACTCCTCTGCAAGCTCTTGCTCAATCTACATTGTTGCAAGATCATTCACAACGAGTTTGGCTCATCGTTGATCGGAGGTATGTCTTTATCAATTTCAGTTTCTCCTCTCTCCACTCGCAACTGTTACTGGGAGTGTTAGGAGAATTCTCAGAGCAATGTTAACATTAGGGCAAAAAGTTGTGTGTTCCTATAAACTTCATAGTCTCTTTTGCGCCTTTTCCAGATTTCAACAATGTTGAAAGCACTTTTAGTTCTTCCCTCAACTCTAGTGCATCAACGTCGCTTGACTCATGATCTTGCAAAATCACTGCGAGGTTTCTACACTTTGTGTCCAGGCTGTCAGGAGGTGCATTCTTCAGCTCTGTCGTAGAGAAAATTAAAATATTCACATTGAGATTTCAGTTGATTGAATCTGTCATCCAAAGATGTGGTTACTATATCTAAAAGGTAATAGTAGAATTCAATCTTGTAACTTTTGTTGGGTCATCTACTGTCTCAACCCTTCCTTCATAAGTAAAGTGTATTGGCTTCTTACTTCGTCGCCTGGCTTCTTACTTCGTCGCCGGGAAACACTAATCCGTGATAACGTTAGATCTTCTAACTCTAATTCTGTAGCCAATTCTTTGGAATCCTTCAAGAAAGATACAAACTTTTCTTCTGTTTTGCAGGTCTCACAATATGCTTTCGTTTTTTCAAGAATTTCCACGGCCTCAGAAACATTTATGTCAATGGTCTGGAGGGTCTTACTGACTACACTGATGTGAAGCAGAACGTCGTACCAGATTACCGGAGAAGTGAGAAAGGTGTAATTTTTTATTTGATTCGCAAGTGACGTTGCTTCGTGAGCGGTCATGCCATCGAATTCTTCTGATATTTGAACCAGTGCATCATAAACGCCTCCAATTTGAAACCTCAGGGGAGTAAGTGCATCGATGCGACTTTCCCACCTAGTATCTCTCAGTGACTTTAGCGTCAGGTTAGGCAGGTACTTCTTCAAGACATCCCAACGTCGAACGGAGGACGAGAAGAAATCGTACAAGCTCTTCACTGTCGAAAACACGAAAAAAAGCATATTTAGATGACATAGCGGCATCATTGACAACAAGATTCAATGTGTGACTGCTACATGGTACATAAAATGCTCTCTTGTTAATATCTAAAATTCTTTTCTGGAGACCAGTCTTCTTTCCTTTCATGTTTCCTCCATTGCCGCATCCTTGGCCTCTCATATTACACAATAGGATGTTTTTTTTCTTCCAAGAACTTGAGTACGACCTGCGTCAAAGTGGAGCTTGAAGAATCGGGCACTGGAAGAAATCCTAGGAAATGCTCCCGAATTCGGACATTCGTATATCCCGTCGAGTCTTGCCTCCTGGACGAAACGTACCACAACTGTCATCTGCTTAACTTTTGAAATATCTGGTGTGCAGTCCAGAATTATACTGTAATACTTTGCAGATTTCATCATTAATAGAATGTTGTTGGTTGTAGATGATCCAATAAGATGAATTATTTCATTCTGTGTTTCTTTTCCAAGATGGTGATGACCCTTGTTCTCACCGTGCTTTGTTCTCTGCAGGTGCTCCATCATCACAGTGTCGAACTTTCCGAATAATTCAAAGAGTTACAAGAAGTTTCCGTTGTCAGGCTGAAAGAGTGTATCTGTACTTCCTCTCAAAGGCAGACATTGCCGATCCAGGAAATGAATTATTGCTATTAAGCACCCAAGAACATTTTTCCAATGTTCGTTTTCAGGATTCAGCAGCCTTTGATGATGGGCGTCGACAGTTCGTGACTTTTTCATCCCCTCAGAAAACACGATCCACTTTTTATGTGAGTTCAAATGATCGGTAGACTTCCCGCGACTTTCGAGATACGAATCAAGATGCCGCCAGTCGGTTGTACCGTTCTTTGCAATTTTTACAGTAGATGACGAAAAAAGTTTGCCGCAAAAGCAGAACACAGCGTCCTTGCTCTTTGAGTACACCAACCAATGTCGCCGGCCGCGGTGGCCGCGGGGACTGAGGCGCTTCAGTCACGGTCTGCACGGCCACTACGGTCGGGGGTTCGAATCCCCCCTCGGGCATGGATATTTGTGCCGTCCCAGTTTGTAAGTAGTTCATAATTAGTTTGTAAGTTTAGGGACTGATGACCCCGTAGTTAAGTCCCATAAGCTTTACAAACAACAACAACAACAACCAATGTCTATCTGCTTTTTCTAAATTCTTCAAAGAATAGCTGTAGTGCACAGGGCTGAAACGCCGGTTGTCCGCGTTTTTAGGACATTCTTCAGCTTCCTTAATGCGCTCGGGAGGACCTCGCATGACCAACGTCGTTCGAATGCAGTCGGTAATTATTTCCGCCCCTCAGGGGCTCAGCATTAATTTGCTGAGTACGGGCTTGGCGAACCCGGGGTCATGAGCTGTGGGCTGTGTCGCGCCAACAGTTCGCTACACCGTAAGCTCTGTGCGTGCTTCAACGACCATCGTTCGGCGCGACGGTGGAACGTTGTACGTTTCAGAGCCCGAGGATCTTGGCTTAATCGCCCGGGTTGCGAGGACGGTACAAACCTCTATAAAAAAAAACCTCAATCTCAAGGTGTGCTACGTGCCGAGGAGATGCATGGCTGCTGAGGTTGAACAGTCGCTAGCGAGCAACCTCTGAGGAACCTGCCGCACCTCAGTTGTATAAGGCTTACCCAGGCAAGCGGGGCTCTGTCTGGGTGGACCGACCACGAAACGTAGGCGGACGTACAAACGCCGTCTCTAAGCGCGGTAGAAGTGATTACAACGCTGAACAGTATGACCCCCAAACGTTTCCTTCCCTGTCTACACCGTGGGAGGAACGTAGGGCCAAAATTCAAGGCGAGGCTTACGCCCCAAAGTATTTAGTGTGCAGCCGTACAGATGGGGAATCTTTCATGTCCACAAAGCCAATGTTCTTTGTGGAACATCTAGAAGACAAATATGGAGAGGTCGATGGATTGTCAAAAATGAGGTCTGGATCCGTTTTAATAACGACGTCATCCCCAGCCCAGTCACAGGCTTTGCTAGCCTGTGACAAGCTGGGTGATGTTTCCCTTTCCGTTACACCACATAATACCTTAAACATGGTTCAGGGCATCATTTTCCACAGGGATCTGCTGCTGCAATCAGACGATGAATTGAGAGCTAACTTGGAGCGGCGAGGTGTTCACTTCATCCGCCGTATCTATAGGGGTCCGAGGGACAAGAGGGTTGCCACCCGTGCCTTCATCGTGGCTTTCGAGGGCGATTCATTGCCTGAGAAAGTCAAGGTGATGGTTTACCGGGTCGACGTCAAGCCCTACGTTCCTCCCCCTGTGCGCTGCTTCAAGTGCTGGAGGTTTGGTCACATGTCCTCCCGATGTGACGCCAACCCAACATGTCGGGAGTGTTGGCGTGCATCCCATCCAGACGCCCCCTGTACCCCACCTCCAGTGTGCGTCAATTGCAATCAGCAGCATCCTCCTTGTTCGCCCGACCTTTCTGTACTCCACAAAGAGCGCAAGATCATGGAGTATAAGACCCTGGACCGGCTGACATACGCAGAGGCTAGACGCAAATATTTGAAGCTCCATCCTGTCACCATGACAACGTCTTACGCCACAGTAGCTTCATCGTCAGTCACCAGACCATCTGTACCATGAATGCCACCGGGCCCCCAGGCCCGAACTACTGCACCTTCCCCCTTGACAGTTGGGGGTACTACTCCTTCGGTTGCTCCCAAACTTTTCTCGTTGGGAGCAACAGACAAATCATTGTGGGGGACGTCGGTCCCCACCCCAGCGCCGGAGAAACAACAGCCTTCTCCGGCTCCTCTCGCCCGGAAGGGGTCCCACGGGACACTCCCTTCCGAGGCTTCTCTTCATGGGAAAGTGGATCCCAGCAAATGGCTGTAGGATCCCACGGCTGCTGATCGAGGGGCCTCCACCTCTTCGTCGGCAGCTGCAGCCCCTGTTGAGAAGCCCTCACGGCCCTTAACACCCAAGGGCCAGCGAGAGGCTAAAAGGAAGGAAAAGAAGAAAAAGGATTCTTTGGTGGCTTCCAAGCCACCCACACCCACATCCTCTGCTTCAGAGGATGAAGTCGAGATCCTCGCCTCCGCTGAGGATCTCGCACTTCTTGATTCGCCCGAATGTAGGAACTCTGCACATCCAGAATCACCTATGGTCTTAGATTCTGTAGATCCTGACCATAAGGCGGCAGATGTTCCTATGGAATGATCTTGTTTCCTTTCTTTTGTTTTATGGCTTCACAGCGAGGAGAAAGAGTTATTCTCCAGTGGAATTGCGGCGGATTCTTTAATCACCTGGCCGAGCTGCGCCAATTACTGTGGCGCTACCCTGCACTTTGTATCGCCCTACAGGAGACATGGTTTCCAGCACAGCGCACCCCTGCCCTCCGTGGGTATCGGGGCTACTACCGCAACAGGACCCTTTACGACAGGGTGTCTGGCGGTGTCTGCCTGTATGTCCTGGACACTGTACCCAGTGCCCCAGTGCCACTCAACACCACTCTTGAGGCAGTAGCTGTCAGAATCCGGGCAACGCAGGAATTCACTGTCTGCAGCTTGTACCTTCCTCCGGATGAGGCCGTGTCTCTCAACACCCTTACTGCTCTGGTCTCCCAACTTCCCCCACCATTCCTCCTTTTGGGGGACTTCAACACCCACAACCCTCTGTGGGGTGGACTCCAGACCACAGGCCGCGGTAGGGATGTTGAGACATTAGTGGCGCAACAAGACCTTTGCCTCCTGAATACAGGTGCCCCCACGCATTTTAGCGTGCCACAAGGCACGTATTCAGCGATCGACCTCTCCGTCTGCAGCCCCAGCCTTCGACCACACTTCGGTTGGCGTGTGTATGAGGACCTGTGTGGCAGCGACCACTTCCCAATCTTTGAGTCGCTCCCGCAGTACCAAGCTGCAGACAGCTTACCCCGTTGGTGTCTCCGTAGGGCTGACTGGCCAGTCTATACTTCAACTGCTGTCATCGCTGCACCACTTCCAGATGACATTGACAATGCAGTCCAGCAGGTGACTGATAGTATTGTCATGGCCGCTGAGGTAGCAGATCCACGAACCACCGGTTCCACTAGGCGTAGGTCCGTGCCTTGGTGGACACCGGAGATTGCTGAGGCCATCCGGGAACGTCGGCGAGCGCTTCAGCGCCATCGACGCCACCCTTCCGTGGAGAATTTGATGGCCTTTAAACGGCTCCGTGCGCGTGCTCGACTACTAGTAAAGCAGAGCAAGCAGGATTCCTGGGAGCGGTATGTAGCCAGTATCGGCTCCCGCACCTCCCTGACTCAGGTATGGACGCAAGTCCGACGCGTCTTTGGATACCGCCCGCCGACAGGAATCCCATCCCTCACCATCCAGGGTGTGCTCAGCACGCTCCCGCCAGCGATCGCCGAGCACATGGCAGACCACTACGCACAATGCTCTGCGACTGCCACGTACAGTGCCGACTTCCGCTCCCTCAAAGAGCGGGCCGAGCGGAAACAGTTATCTTTCCGCACTCGTCGTCGGGAAGTATACAACGACCCGTTTAGCGAGTGGGAGTTCCGAACTGCCCTTGCTGCGTGTCCTGATACAACTCCAGGACCTGATAGGATTCACGGCCAATTCCTCCGACACCTTTCACCAGAGTTTCAACGCCGCATTCTCGCCCTGTTTAACCATCTATGGGCAGAGGGCACTTTCCCATCGCTGTGGCGGGAAAGCATTATCATCCCAGGTGGCTGACAATTACCGTCCGATCAGCCTTACCAACGTTCTCTGCAAGCTCTTCGAACGTATGGTGAGTCGGCGGCTTATGTGGATCCTTGAAGAGCGTGGACTCCTTGCTCCACAACAAGGGGGCTTTCGCTAGGGCCGTTCTACCATTGACAACCTCGTGTCACTGGAGTCGGCCATTCGCACGGCGTTTTCTAGGCGTGAGCATTTGGTAGCTGTATTTTTCGACCTACGAAAGGCGTATGACACCACCTGGCACCACCATATTTTAACAATTCTTCATGACTGGGGCTTACGGGGTGCCCTTCCTATTTTTATTTGCAATTTCCTCTCCCACCGCTCGTTTCGGGTGAGGGTTGGGGCATCTTTTAGCTCCCCCCGTATCCGTATTCAAGAGAACGGTGTCCCACAGGGCTCTGTCCTCAGTGTCCCGTTGTTTTTAGTTGCAATTAACGGTCTTGCTGCGGCTGTGGGGTCATCGGTCAGTTGCTCCCTGTTCGCCGATGACTTCTGCCTGTATTTCAGCTCCGTTAGCATCGGCGTAGCTGAACGACGGCTGCAGGGTGCCATCCGAAATGCCCACTCATGGGCCTCTACTCACGGATTTCAGTTCTCCACGCAGAAAACCCGCGCGATGCACTTCTGTCGCCGTCAGGTAGTTCACCCTGACCCAGAGCTCTACTTGGGTGGTGAACTACTTCAGGTCGAGGAAACACATCGCTTCCTGCGCATGGTCTTCGATGCCCGACTGACTTGGGTGCCACACCTACGCCAGCTGCGACAAAAGTGTTGGCGGCATTTAAATATTCTTAGATGCCTCAGCCATACCGGATGGGGAGCAGCACGTTCCACCCTTCTTCAGCTCTACAAGTCACTTATTCTGTCTCGGCTTGATTACGGGAGCTTGGTTTATGACTCGGCAGCCCCTTCTGCCTTGCGAGTCCTAGACCCCTGTCCACCACACAGGTGTACGTCTCGCAACAGGGGCTTTTCGCACCAGTCCCGTAACGATCCTTCTAGCTGAAGCTGGTGTTCCCCCTCTGGGGTATCGCCGGCAATGGCTGTTGGTGAGCTACGTTGCCCGGGTTCATGCTTCACCCCGCCATCCGAACCACAGGCTTCTCTTCCCACTTTCTGCACTCCCTTCCCCACGGCGTCGGCCCAGGTCGGGTCTTCCGATTGCGGTCCGTGTCCGTTCCCTTCTCTCCTCACTTGATTCCTTACCGCTTCCTCCACCTTCCCATTACTCCCTCCGTATCTCCCCCTGGAAAATTCCTCGCCTGGAGCTTCGGCTGGACTTGTCCCGGGATTCGAAAGCCTCGATTTCACTACTGCTTCTCCGTCGCCGGTTCCATGCACTGCTTGATTCGTTTCACGGAACAAACATCATCTACACGGACGGTTCTTTGGCCGATGGCCTTGCTGGATATGCCTTTATCTATGGTGACCGCATCGAACAGCGGTCATTGCTTCTGGAAGCAGCATCTTTACTGCAGAACTGGTCGGTATTTTGAGAGCTCTTGAACACCTCAGAGCTCGCCCCAGGGGGTCGTTCGTCATCTGCAGCGACTCCCTGAGTGGCTTACAGGCCCTCGACCAGTTTCTCCCCAAACATACAGTGGTGCGAGCCATTCAAGATGCTGTCTTCGCCCTTGGCGAGTCAGGCCGTTCTGTCGTTTTTGTCTGGATGCCAGGGCACGTAGGTATACCGGGCAATGAACGTGTTGATCAGCTGGCCAAGCAGGCCACCACCATGCGGTCCCTGGATATTGGCCTCCTAGTTTCCGACCTCCAAGCCCAGTTGACCCGCAAGGGCTTAAGGGTTTGGAATTCTGAATGGGCAGATTCGACTGAACCGAATAAGCTCCGTGCTATCAAGCCGTCTACCGCTGCATGGAAGACGTCCCTGAGGGCTTCTCGCAGGGAGTCGGTCGTCCTTTGCCGACTCCGTATAGGCCATACTTGGCTTACGCATGGTCACCTCCTGCGTCGCGAGAACCCTCCTCAGTGTCGATGTGGTGCGCCTTTGACGGTCGCCCACATCTTAATTGAATGTCGCAATTTCGCCGCAGCACGACGCTATTTTAATCTTCCTGACACTTTGCAGCTAGCATTAGCTGACAATACCTCCACGGTTGACTCTGTTTTAAATTTTATGCGTGAGTGTGGACTTTACAAGTCAATTTAAAGTTTGTGTTTGTCTGTCATTTCTCTGTCCTCCGCCTGCTTAAGTCTGTTAGGTAGGTGGTTTTAACGTGTTCCAGAGTGGCTGGGTGTGTTCCTTATATCCTTGTGACCACCCAGCAAAAACACTCTTGTGCTGTTTCAGCTGTTTTATCCCTTCTTCGTTTTTAATCGTATCCTTTCTTTCTATTAGTCTGTAAGTTTTAAACTTTGACTTGTTAATGTATTCACTTCTGATCGCTTAACAAAATGTTTTATCTCTTTGACTGGAAAAAGGGACTGATAACCGTCGTTGTTTAGTCCCTTCAAAAATCCAACAACAACAACTATTATTTCCGGCCATCTTCCGGGATTTGAGTCAACTGTCTCTTCCAGTTTTGGCTCGTCTTCCGTCCCTTCTCCGCTGGTGAGTACCTCGGCTGATGTTCCTCCGGTATTTTCCGAATCAGGTCGCCTAATTTCAGTTCTGCCTGATGTTTCAATCTCTGAGCTATCGTCGCAAAGCAGGTCTTGAGTCCAGGCGAGGTCTGTTGAACATGTTGTGGATGAACCACCATCAGCATTGCTACTGTATGCGGTGGTCGTAGTACTGTGTTCATCAACTTTCTGGTCATGTCCTGAAGATAAAGATGTAGCTGCAGTAGCTCCACCAGTTTCTGTACATTCAGGATCTATTTTTCCACCCTCGCCGCTACTAGGTCGTCCTCTCTTCGGCTTGAAATATCGTTGTAGTGCATCCTTTTGCCTTCTTTCCTTCAACGCCCGTCTTTTCCTATAATCACTGCCAGACAGTCTTTTTCTATCGTCGGACATGTTTCGATCCAGCCTGTAATGAACGATTACGTAAAACTAACTGTTGATGTCATTGTTCATTTGGCTTTCATCGTCCCTGATTTGCCAATTTCTTAAAGAAAAAAACTAAAGGAAAGTGGCAAGGAGGCTATTTAATACCGTACAAAAACTTAAATTTAAAGTTCTACTCTAACTACTAGTTAGTTCCCTTTGACTTCAACCTGTTTTTGTTGCAGACGCACAGACGAATGCTGAAAAAATATATTAAGTTATAGTTTTATGATTTGCTCTTTCGTGGCTGTACGAACTGCGGAAAAGTAGTAAGCTATAAATCTTTTCGCTTTCATAATTTTGTTGGGATTGTCAATGAGATAAAGTTTGGCTAAGTGTTTTCATTCGCAGTAGTGGATGAATAAATTTTTATCACACACAGCATGATGGGCATTTTTTGTGACGCTTACTGTTTATTACTTCACGTCTCCTGACATATGTATTGTAGTATTACGTGTAATATTACTATGTAATGGGGCATGTTAAATAAATAAATAAAACAAATATCTATTGTAGCTAGTTTTTACCCTCATAGGAATTGTGTCCTGAAGGCAAAAATGTGTACAAAATTCTGTTAAAATCGGTCCATTAGTTTACGAGCAGTTATGGAACAATATCCCATGATGTGGATGGCAGTTTTTAGCGAATTTCATTCCTTATGTCGTCTTAACTCCTGAACTACGTATTCTGATAGTGAGGAACATGTGTACCAAGTTTGACTGATATCGCCCCCCCCCCAAACATACACACCACACACACACACACATTTTGTATTATGTGTAGATTGTGTAGCAAAATTATGTTTTTCTCAATCAAATAGTTCAAGAAGAGAGCTTGAAGTTGTCACCCCAATAAGCAGTATACTTAATTGGCTGTACCTGAAAAAAAATTAATTTCTGCAAACCAAATTATCTAATAATAAAATAAATAAACTTACATCCTTATCTCTAGTTGGGCTTTTCTGCACCATGTGAAACTTAGTTTTTCTCTACCCGTCTAAAGATATTTTCGTTTTCTTACTTCTCTCATAACAACGAAGGAAACATTTCAGGAAAATGAAGCCCGCTGGGAGGGTCTGACTTCATGCTTCACTGAGGACCAATTTCGTAAATTTTGATAACATTCTTCTGAACGTGCTATTTCAGAAACAGCGCGCAGCAGAGACGAGGCGATTTATAATAACAACTGCATTCTATAGAGATAACAAGAAGATTCTCATAACAGCAAGCAAGTGGGATGAAGCTCTATTCATTTTTCATAACTTTTTGCTTCACAATTACGTAATCAAGAACGGAATAGAAAGTAAATCTGTATATACTGTCAAAAGGGTGTGTGTGTGACCTAACAGCTTCCAAGACGAAGGAAAGTTTGATTTTCAGTACTTCGCATAGTTATCGACCGATTTCGGAAAAAAAATGCTGTCATTCTACTCATTAAAAGGCGTAATTTCATATAAAGATGAAAACGGTAAGACAAGAGTACATAGAGACTATGAAGTCTCTTCTTGAAGCCGACCTCACTCAAAGAGCCGCGCCGGAGTAGCCGAGCGCATTGAGGCGCTATGCTCCGATGCGTGAGGCCGTTCCCTGGCGGAGGTCGAATCCTCCCTCGGGCATGGATGTTTGTGTTGTCTTTAGTATAAGCTAGTTGATAAGTAGTTTGTAAGTTTAGGGACTGATAACCCCGCAGTTAAGTCCCATAAGCTTAACAAACATTTGAACATTTTGCACTCAAATATTCAAATTTGTACATCCATCACTAGAAAATGATAAAAGCTACGTCCAGAAAATATCGCATGGAGTTTCAAACCTTTACACAACTTATTCTTGCCGACATCTCCCACAAAATGATTAAAGGAAAAATATTTTTCCCTTACCACATTTTAGCTATTAATTCGATTATACTTACGCAAGTGCGACGACGTTTTAATTTGTTACTTTTTAACTATTAATTCTGTTTGCAACACACTTTGCAGGTAGTATCTACGTATAGGACACAATGAACATACGAAATTATACCATTGTACGGCTCTTAGTTCAAGAGATACGTCAAGATAGACATTTACAGGCGTCGAAAATTACCATCTGCTTACATTTGCGTTCAGTGGAACTACAGCATCAGGCGTGACTTTTTAATTTATTACTTGTTTATAATTTGCTAACATTATCCACATTTAATCACTGAATTTAGCTCCAAAATTATATCATGGTAGTTAAGGAGATATGAAGGCATAGGCAACTAGGTTCTTCGGAATCCACCCCACAATGGAAGAGGTTTTAATTAAGACGTCTTCACCCAGCGGACGTCGTCCAGAGCACACCTCTCCAGTAGCGTAGCAGTAATTTATCAGTTGTAAGTGTAACCGGCTTCTCTCTAGAAGCTACATATTTTTACTTTTCAGTGCGTTTTCCCTTGAGTCCATTAAATTTATTGTGTGCTCGCGTTTTTGTTTGATTCATATTCGAGTTAAATATCTGGTTAGTGTATTATTCCGCCGTGTGAATCGCGTCGCGACAGTCGTCTGTCTTTGTTTTCTGATTAGAAGCGACATATAGTATTTTGAGTTTCGTCTACACTTTCTCGTCTCAATTTGTAAAGTTATACTGAGCTGTCGTGCGTATTGGATTCACATCCGCGTTCTAACGAACAGTTTAGTTTTCCTTTGAACGCATCGCGACTGTAGTTTTTGTTTTTGTTGGCACTGTAATCATGAATAGGGACTGTGACTGCTGTGTGCGGATGCAGTCTGAGCTGGTGACACTTCGCTCCCAGCTTCAAGCTGTGTTAACCTCTGTTGCACAGTTGGAAGCTGCGATCGATGGGCGTCGTTGTTGTTGGCCGGCGGTGGGGACCGAACGGACTCCCGTCGTCTCCACCGATCGGCCCGCGGCAGCGACATGCCCTGAAACTGCTAGCAGTGAGGCAGACATCCCACCCGTGGTTGCGTGGGAGGTTGCTCCAGTGCGTGGCAGGAGGCGCAAGACATTCCGGGGGACCGATCGTGAGGCCTCCCCGGTTCGTCTTGCGAACAGGTTTGAGGCGCTGTCTGCTCAGGACGACGTTCCTGAGTCGGATGGTGTCTCTCACCCTGTCACCACCCAGCCTGCAAGATCCGGGCTTTCACAGAGGGTGGGTTTACTTGTAGTTGGGAGCTCCAACGTTAGGCGGGTGATGGAGCCCCTTAGAGAGATGGCTGCCAAGGAGGGGAAGAAGGCCAACGTGCACTCCGTGTGCATACCGGGTGGAGTCGTTCCAGATGTGGAACGGGTCCTCCCGGATGCCATGAAGGGTACGGGGTGCAGCCAACTGCAGGTGGTGGCTCACGTCGGTACCAATGATGTGTGTCGTTTCGGATCTGAAGAGATCCTCTCAGGTTTCGAGCGGCTAACTGAAGTGGTAAAGACTGTCAGTCTTGCTTGCAAGATGAAAGCAGAGCTCACCATCTGCAGCATAGTTGACAGGACCGACTGTGGACCTCTGATACAGAGCCGAGTGGAGGGTCTGAATCAGAGGCTCAGACGGTTCTGCGACCGTGTAGGCTGCAGATTCCTTGACTTGCGCCATCGGGTGGTGGGTTTCCGGGTTCCGCTGAATAGGTCAGGAGTCCACTACACGCAGGAAGCGGCTACACGGGTAGCGGGGGCTGTGTGGCGTGGACTGGGCGGTTTTTTAGGATAAAGAGCTTCGGGGAAATAGAAAATGGGCAATCTCAAAGGGTTAAGGTGGATCACAGGAGAAATGTAGATCCGGAAACTATCGGTATAACAGTTGTAAATTGTCGTAGCTGTGTCGGGAAAGTTCCAGAACTGCAAGCGTTAATAGAAAGCACCGAAACACACATCATTATAGGCAGCGAAAGTTGGCTCAAGCCGGAAATAAGTTCAGAAGAAGTATTTTCAAAAGATCTAACGGTATTCAGAAAGGATAGATTAAACAAAATAGGTGGGGGCGTGTTTGTCGCCGTCAAAAATAGTATTTCATGTAGCGAAGTTGAAGTTGATAGTTCGTGCGAGCTATTATGGGTAGAGGTTGTACCCGAAAATCGTAAGAAGTTAATAATCGGTTCCTTTTACCGGCCTCCCGACTCTGACTATACAATAGCAGAAAGGTTCAAAGAAAACCTGAGTCTAATTACAAAAATGTACCCGACTCACACGATAATAGTAGGTGGTGATTTTAATTTACCCTCGATCTGTTGGCGAAATTATATTTTCAAATCAGGAGGTAGGCATAAAACATCGTCCGAAATTGTACTCAACGCATTCTCTGAGAATTACTTCGAACAATTAGTTCATGAGCCAACTAGAATTGTAAATGGATGTGAAAACACACTTGATCTCTTAGCAACAAATAATCCTGAGCTCATAATGAGCATCAAAGCGGATACAGGTATTAGTGAACACAGAGCTGTAGTAGCGAAATTGAATATCGAAAGTCCCAAAGTTACCAAAAATAAACGCAAAGTATATTTGTTTAGGAAAGCAGATAGAAACAAAATACATTGCTTCTTGAAAGACAGCTTCCACTCGTTTCTAACACTAAACGTAGGTGTAGACCAGATGTGGCTCAAATTCAAAGAAGTGGTATCGACAGCAATTGAAAGTTTTATACCTAATAAATTAATAAAAGAAGGAGGCGATCCCCCTTGGTACACAAAACAGGTTAGGACACTGTTGCAAAAGCAAAGGAAAAGGCATACTAAATTTAAACGAACACGAAATCCCCAGGATTTGCGATTGTACTCAGAAGCTCGAAATTTAGCGAGGATTTCAATGCGACATGCCTACAACGTTTATCACAACGAAACTCTTTCTCGTAATTTGACTGAAAACCCAAAGAGATTTTGGTCATATGTTAAATATACTCGGGGAAAGTCACAAACTATACCTTCACTACGTGATAGTAATGGCGATCCTGCCGATGACAGCGCTACTAAAGCAGAGTTACTAAACTTAGCTTTTAGAAACTCATTCACTAAAGAAGACGAAACCAATATTCCAGATTTCGAATTACGAACAGATGCCGTAATGAGTAACATAGAAGTAGATATCATCGGAGTAGTGCAGCAACTAAAATCACTTAACAAGAACAAGTCTTCTGGTCCGGATTGTATACCCATTAGATTTCTATCTGATTATGCTGAAGCGATAGCTCCTTACTTATCAGTCATATACAACCGCTCTCTCATAGAAGGATCTGTACCAAAAGATTGGAAAGTTGCACAGGTCACACCTATATTCAAGAAAGGCAGTAGGAGTAACCCACTAAACTACAGGCCTATTTCATTGACGTCAATTTGCAGCAGGGTTTTGGAACATATCCTGTATTCAAATATTATGAATTATCTCGAACAGAACGATCTATTGACCCAAGGTCAACACGGATTTAGAAAATATCGTTCATGCGAAACACAACTAGCTCTATATTCACATGAAGTGATGGGTGCTATCGACAAAGGTTCGCAAATCGATTCCGTATTTCTTGATTTCCAGAAAGCCTTTGACACCGTACCTCACAAACGGCTTTTAATCAAATTGCGTGGTTATGGTATATCGCCCCAAATTTGCAATTGGATAGGGGATTTCTTGTCAGAGAGGACACAGTTCGTAGTAATCGATGGTAAGGCATCAACTAAAACAGAGGTGATATCGGGCGTTCCACAAGGTAGTGTTATTGGTCCTCTGCTATTCCTTATTTACATAAACGATTTAGGGGAAAATCTAAGTAGCTCTCTTAGGTTGTTTGCAGATGACGCCGTCATTTACCGTCTAGTAAAATCATCTGAAGATCAAAACCAACTGCAGAACGATCTGAATAAGATATCAGTATGGTGTAAAAATTGGCAATTGACTCTAAATAATGAGAAGTGTGAAGTCGTCCACATGAGTACGAAAAGAAATCCGTTAAACTTTGTTTACAACATAAATCAATCAAATGTGAACGCCGTAAACTCCACAAAATACCTAGGTATCACTATTACTTCAGACTTAAACTGGAAAGAACACGTAGATAATATCGTGGGAAAGGCGAACCAGAGACTGCGTTTTATTGGCAGAATCCTTAAAACATGCAACAGAACTACTAAAGAAACTGCATACACTGCGCTTGTCCGTCCATTTTTGGAGTATTGCAGCCCAGTGTGGGATCCTTATCAGGTGGGTTTGACGGAGGACATCGAAAGAGTCCAAAGAAGGGCAGCTCGTTTCGTATTGTCACGATACAGGGGAGACAGCGTTACGGAAATGATACAGGATCTGGGATGGGAATCATTACAACAACGGCGCTTATTGCTGAGGCGTGGGTTACTTGCGAAACTCCAATCGCAAACATTCTCCTCCGAATGCGAAAATATATTGTTGACTCCCACTTACATAGGTAGAAATGATCATCAGAATAAAATAAGAGAAATCAGAGCTCGAACAGAGAGATTCAGGTGTTCTCTCTTCCCGCGCGCTATTCGAGAATGGAATGGGAGATAAATAGTATAATTGTGGTTCGATGAACCCTCTGCCAGGCACTTAAATGTGATTTGCAGAGTATCCCATGTAGATGTAGATGTAGATGTAGACTACAAAAACTATTCGGGTCACATTTTGCAGGCTGTATGAACATATAACACCGAATGTACCATCAAAATTATATCGTAGTAAAAATCATAGTTCAGGATATATGACGTCATAAACAATGTGTTGTATGAAAAACCTCACCATCACGCATCAGATTTTAATTTATTTCATCTTTACTACTAACTTTTTTGCAACACACTTCGCAGAAAACTTTTTGATATTCCACTGCAAGTAAACGGAAAATTATATTGCTGTAGCATACACTGTTCAGGAGATGAAGTCATTAGAACTGAGCCGCGTGAAATGGAATATCAGGTCGAATTTCACTACAGACGAAGGTGAAATGGTCAAAGAGTGGGGCGGAAGACAATGGAGAGAGGCAGAATAAGGAGATGAAGTAACATAATAATTCAATAAATACACACCCGGGCATCGACGAGTACTAATGCTAGTCGAAATACATTAACTCTCTGCACTGCGTTTTTCATTGCAAACAACTGACACTCGACATGTGTCGTAATTTCCATGAGTCAGTTCTGTCGTGTCTGATTATGGAATAATGGGTAACAAATTAGTCATTGCTGTATCACTTCACTTTTCTTCGCTTTATTTTCAGTGTAGCTTTTGGGACGACACGTGCTTATTTGCCGACTTGTCTATTTTTGAAGTAACAGATCATCAGAAAAATAGTTCTAACTTATGAGTAACATGCATGCGCAATACTAATTGTACGTTATATGAAAAGCACTTTCCTATTACATCGTAAGTTGCAAGATATTCGTGCGCACCAATTCTTCTGTTCTTACGAAACGTAATGGAAGTTCTGACCAATCTTGACTCAGTCGGCCAACTACCGAAACAAATTCTGTAGTTTTCGGTTTAGAGAACGTAACAATACCTATTGTCTGGAAAGGCGAAGTGGTGACGCGGCAATGCCAGGAACTACTGTAGGTCACGTGACGAGGTACAGCGAGGCTACGGTTAAACTAGCGCCCAAGAAGAAGAAACAAGAAGCTCACAATAAGTATGTGACCGATGATATAGATAAATGTATTATCAGAAAGCAATTTCTATGGCATTACGAACAATAGAAAGGAATAAGAAATTTGCGAAAACTGCACAACTTTTGTCAAACAGAAATGAGATTCAAAGCTAGCAAGGAAACTCTTAGAAGCGATGTTCTGTCTATGGATTTTCGATTTAGAAGGTGTCAGAATTAACGTTTTGTTTTGTGCGGACGAGAGGGCATTCCGCATTATTGCTAAAAGACCATACTTTCTCAGGTGTTCAACAGAATCAAAGCGACCAGTGGTTTACTTAGATGAAACATGGATTCACCTGCATTATACAGTAAATAAATGTTGGCAAAGTGATAGTTGGCGAGTAGTATTGTCAAACAAAAGTGCCGGTCAGAGTTTGATTGTTGTTCATGCAGGCGGAGACAGGTGTTTCACGGCTCAAAAACCAAAACGTCAGACTATCACACAGAAACGGATAGCAAAATTTTTCAAAATTACGTCGAAACGCAACTTATGTCAGGATAACTAGCAATATCTTTATCCCTTGTAATTACTCGCAGCGTATTTAGCCATTCGGAATACTTCTAGCCATTGGAGGTGTTTGACATGTTTGACTGTAGTAATGTTCAACCATTTTTTCCCATAATACGGGAAGAATAAAACACTCGGAAACTGCCATTGAAGGGCTTAGCAAAATTTCTTCAGGCTCAACATGTAACCGCAGTATCGAATATTGCATTTGAATTTCTAAATTAGATTTCGAGTTCTGCAAAATTAGTTGCGCGTAAACGCACGGCGCGTAACAGGCTGGCAGCGCTCCACTAATAAGAATACTGGTGTGCAAGGTAGCTAGACAATTTGACTGGCTGCTTCCCCCACTCTTTAGGTAAGCCCTGCTTCCGATCCTCTGGCGTAAACACGACGGTGCTGCCACAGTGGCGAGGAAGATATCAATCCTCCTCCCTCCCCTGGTACGACAGGGGCGGCCGGCAAGGTAGTCGAGGCGCCATGCCACATTCCCGAAGCGCTCCCTCCGAGGTTTGGTATCGAATCCCCTCTTGGGCACGTCTGTTGTGTGATCGTGTGCTTTACACATCCACATGAATGTGTCAACAAAATTTCCCTCTGCTGGGTCGACGTATTAATGGTGTTAATTTTCCAGGAAATGATGCAATACACACACTCAACGTCAGTGTTCAGGTGACACTGAAAGCAAGGTGATGCATCACTTTTCACCATATGTGTATTATCTTTGCCTCTCATTTTCTGCCGTCTGGGACATTAGCTACATTAATCATCGGGGGAAGGAAGGAAGTGGAATCACACTGACAGAAACGAACATTTCTTCATAAACGAGGACTATCGCTATCCAATGCTGGTAAGCTGATGTCTGCAATGACATTGTAGGCAATGTAACGAGGCAAGGACACAGTCGGAGAATAAGAAGTTGGGTACGTTATAACTGTAATACTAAAGGATGACACGATAATTTCAACGTGTTGAAAAAGGAGAGAATGAAGATTAAAAAACAAAATATGAAAACACCCTTATCTGAATGCAGGTGAACTTTTAAAGCGCTGAGAGATTATCTTTTATCCCTCGGTAGAGAAAGAGACACCTTGAGGAAAATTACTCGTGAACAATGAAGAAAATGTTCTTTCCCAAAAGCAAATAGTTCTCTGAAATAGCGCAATGCGATTACGCTAGTTGTAGGGATCTTATCTTGTTATTCTAGCTGTAACTGGAGTTTTCAAAAGAGTACTGTATGTTTCGTTTTAACTCTACTTCTGGTAATTACACTATACTTAATGACAGCTGCATAATGGTCAGGCCCTATTATGTTTACAGGTAACGCTTTTGTTGTGTACACACAACGCATTAAAGTAAGAAACGTGGGTCCTAAAAAAAAACTTAGCTACGTAACTTTACTGTTTCCAGTGACGTGTTAACAGGTAATTTGTTGCACCGGGTTCCGAGAACCGGTTATGTTCACCTTGTTCAACCTTTGGAGCGATGTGGGAACACACATCCCTGCGAGTTATTCTTTGTTCATCGCCGACGAAGTTTGTTCTGAAAGCACAGCTGGGATAACAGTTGCGACTTCTGCAAACATTTGACTTAGACGGGAGTTGATATGTACACCGAACTAATGCGAAATAACCAGTAATCGTTTTAAATAACTGTTTCTTTAAGGAGAGTGCCCGTTCTAAACTTCATTTGAAGAAAGTGGTATTTTACATCTTAGTAGAGAATTCAGTTGGATCCCGAAAGGACTTCTCTGTGTTCAAAGTACATCCAAGAAATATTTGCAATATGAATTGCAGTACGGTGTGTAACACATTAACGGTTGCAAAGAATGTTGAAATGTTTGAAATTCTTATGGGACCAAACTACTTTGGTCACAAGTCCTTAGACTTACGAACTATATAAACTAACTTAAACTAACCTAAGGACAGCACACACATCCATGCCCAAGGGAGGATCGAACCTCCGAAGCGGGAGGCCTCGCGATCCGTAACGTGGCGCTCCAGACCGCTCGGCTACTCCTGCGCAGCTTAACGGTTGCGAAATAGAATGTTTGATTAGCATAGCGAGCGGAGCTCCACATACCCTGTTAATGAGTAACACAAGTCGGAAAATTTCTAGGAAAGCTAGAAACGGCCATTGGAAATCAGTAACTAAATCAGTCAATATAAATGTAGGAAATGAACAAAGATACGGTTCAGTACAGTCAAGGTCAACGAGCTACATAAACTACATAGAGTGACTATCTCTGAGTGAACAGCTCTCCGTGTGGCAGCAATCAGGAACTGTGGCAGCCAATTTTTTTTCAACGTCTAGTGCGCCGAATACGAAAGTCAGACCAACGCTATTTACGTGTTTTGGTTTCACATTTTATGTATCGTAGTAAGCTTCTAAGTTTATTTCTTAAGCTTAAATGATGCCGAGTACGAAAGTCAGACCAACGCTATTTACGTGTTTTGGTTTCACATTTTATGTATCGTAGTAAGCTTCTAAGGTTATTTCTTAAGCTTAAATGATGCCGAGTACGAAAGTCAGACCAACGCTATTTACGTGTTTTGGTTTCACATTTTATGTACCGTAGTAAGCTTCTAAGGTTATTTCTTAAGTTTAAATGATGCCGAGTGTATGCACAGCATATAACTGTACGAATCGCAGTAATGAGACAGTTGGAATATCGTATTTTCAGTTAGTATTTGTATGTCTTAGTTTCTAACATTTCGTGTACTCGTCTTTTATACTTAGGCTACCACATTTCTCCATACAATAGTCCCATGGGCTGTGTATGTGTTTAACTGTGACTAAAGTAAGCTGTAATTATATTTTTCAGTATTCCTTCGAAAAATGACGAACTTACAAAACGATGGTTAGCCAATATAAGGCGAGATAAGTGGAAACCTGCTGCATACAGTTACATCTGTTCATCGCATTTTGAGGAAAACTCATGTAAGCAACATATTATACAATGCATCTTCTGGCTAACAGCTGAATCAGCTTCATTAGAAGATATGCCATTTAGCCAAGCAGGATACATGGAACCTCTTTTATTACCTATTGCAAATCATGATTTAAGCATTCAGAGTGCAGTAGGCCTACTCAGTTTGATCATGACTATGTGCCAGAATACGAAATGCTGACATTATATTCCGAAAAAGTAGTTGAATATATTTCTGGAAGCATCATTAGTAAAAAACTTAAGTGTTTAGATTGTTTGGAAGTTGACCTTGCTCCTAAAAATGAGAGTAAAACAGGATTAATCGGATTAAAAGGTATAAAAGACAGTCTGTTCAATCCCTATAAAGATCTTGTAAAACTTTTCGAAGTGGCAGAAACGGTTCTGAGGAACCATGAAACGTCATCAGGAAAGAAAAATTTTCTTTTGCGAATGTGTGTACATGTATTTAGAATGTTGGGAAACAGACCTACTTTATTTACCAACTAAGAGGACTTAATGGTATCCTCGGAATTTTGGTAGGAATCTCATTACTCCAGCCTAATAAAACTGTTGTTAAAACATTACTTCAGTTGTAGAATACATCATTTATATAAAGCAAAATCTGCGGAGGAAAGAGGTAAGCAGTTTAGGCAAATGTACACGACATTAATATTCTTTAAAGGATACTGGCCAGCCGCGGTGGCCGAGGGGACTAAGACGCTCCAGTCACGGTCTGCACGGCCACTACGGTCGGGGGTTCGAATCACCCCTCGGGCATGGATATTTGTGCCGTCCTAGTTCGTAAGTAGTTCATAAGTAGTTTGTAAGTTTAGGGACTGATGACCCCGTAGTTAAGTCCTATAGACTATACAAACATTGAACATTTGAAAGGATACTGAAAAGGCATGGTTTTTGTATGAATGAGACGATGTTTAGCCGATCCAGTGTATGTGCCATTTGTAATTAAACTTTAGGATTTGTGTACCACACTCTTGTTGTTTACCATTTATCCTTTATCCATATTAGCTTAGGTATAAAAATAACAATAAGCAGGTAGAGAATGGTTTGTTAAGTCATTGCACAAAGTGAAAGTGATATGATTTTGTGCTAAACAGAAGACTGGTTACGCCTACGTGACGTTGTAAAACATGGCGGCCGAGCTTTCAATTTGCTTCAAGTATGGCAGCTCCTTAGCCAGTCTATGCTGTTTATATAGGTCGTTTGTCAACGTCCTATAAAATAGACAGTTGTTTGCATGCGGTATCTGTTACTTTCTACTCACATGGCGACTAAGAGTAGCCCTATATTTTTACAGATATAGATTGTCTCAGACATCCTGGTCTTTAAAAGAAACAAATTCTTTATAGCAGAAATTTTAAATTCAATTTTTTCATGACTATCTTGTTAAGTTGAATGTGATCTTCTTCGCATTAACTGATGTAAGTGAACTTTTTAAAGGAATTAGTCTTGAGGTATCTGTGAACTTCTATGCATTAATATTATCGAAAACGTAATGTTCTAGTCTTCTATTGGAGGAAAGATAAATAATAAAAATTAACCTGTAACATTTACTATAAGATAAATGCGTAGATCTTACGAGATTCTCTGGCTGCCACTTTTGGCTGGGGCTGATTGACCGAGCTCATTGAGGCGCTATGCTACGATGATATATATATATATATATATATATATATATATATATATATATATATATATATATATATATATATATATATGTATATATATTATGTATATATATTATATATACATATATATGTTTGTGAATATACGTAATGTAGAATAACGTGATGCAATACAGAAATTTACTTAAAAGCGATACGCTAATCCCTTCCATATTACCACTGCAAGTCATATCCAAAATTCCAACTAAAAAACCAATGAAATTCTGGTCTTAAAAACGTGGATACAGATACATTCTTACATGCATGTTAGGACTTTTTTCATTGGAATCAGCAGATTTAGAGGAAAGTAATATTTTTATGGGGAACCTTTAATTCCACTTGGAACAATGTGCAAGCACTTTGGCTTCCATATTTCCGGAAGAGCTACCTCGGTACAAGCATGAAAATACGGCCAGTAAACAATCTGTAAAATGTATACCTGATGAGCACTTGTTTAACAGATGTTTTTCACGGTATCCACGATGGAAAAGCAGTCATAGCTAACAATAAATGAATATTATCGTGCATGTGTATTGGACTTCTTTTTCTCCGACCAACCTCCTATAAATAATTGGAAAGCAAGGAACTTGCAACAAAAGACAATACCTTAAATGAACAGTGTCCATGTCTGGTAAGGAATACATTTAAAGTCTCTTCTTTACAAGTCTTTTTCATGTTTTGGGATACGATATCTGCCCCTTAGTTGTCGCTGTATACAGCTAACTCAAGTTATGTGATAGGCAGTACTGTTTGACACTTTTTTGGTGATAAACTAATGGTAATACATACTTTTATAATTCTAGGTTACTATGAAAAAGGAGTGTGAGTGACAAATCTCTTTATTTCATGCCACATATAGTGATGAAGCCACAGTCACTAATAATTGAGATTTCTACATCTACATACATACTCCGCAATCCACCGTAAGGTGCGTGGCGGAGGGTACACTGTGCCACTACTAGGCATTTCCTTTCCTACTCAACTCCCAAATAGAACGAAGAAAAAAGGAATGCCTATATGCCTCCGTACGAGCCCTAATTTCTCTTATCTTGTCTTCGTGATCATTACGAGAAGTAGGCGGCATCAAGATCGTACTACACTCAGCTTCAAATTCCGGCCCTCTAAATTTCCTCAACAGAAAGTCACGAAAAGAACGTCATCTTTCCTCCAGCGAACCCCAACTGAGTTGCCGGAGCATTTCCGTGACACTCGCACATTGGTCGAACCTACCAGTAACAAATCTAGCTGCTCGCCTCTGAACCGCCTCTATGTCTTCCTTTAAACTGATCTGCTGCGGGTCCCAAACACTTGAGCAATACTCAAGACGTGGTCGTACAAGCGTTTTATACGTGGTCTCCTTTACAGGTGAAGTACATCTTCCCAAAATCTTCCCAATAAACCGAGGTCGGCTGTCCGCTTTACTGACAACTGTCCTTACATTATCGTTCCATTTCATATCGCTCTGCAATGTTACGCCTAGATATTTGAACGACGCGACAGCATCAAGAAGCTCACTACTAATGCTGTATTCGAACATTATGGGATTGTTTCTCCTACTCATGCGCATCACATTTTTCTACATTGAGAGCTAGCTGCCATTCTTCACAAGAACTAGAAATTTTGTCTAAGTCATCTTGTATGCTATTACAGACAGTTACAGACGACACCCTCCCATACACCACAGCATCATCAGCAAACAGCCGCAAATTACAACTTACTCTGTCCATCATATCATTTATATAGATTGAAAATAATAGCGGTCCAATCACACTCCCCTGGAGCACGCCTGACGATACACTCGTCTCTGATGAACACTCGCCGTCGAGAACAACGTACTGCGTCCTATTACTTAGGAAGTCTTCCATCCAGTCACAAATCTGTGAACCTATTCCATAAGCTCGTATCTTCGTTAGCAGTCTGCAGTGTGGTAGCGCGTCCAACGCCTTTTTGAAGTCGAGAAAAACACAATCCGCCTGTTGCCCTTCATCCATGGCTTGCAAGATGTCATGTAACAACAGGGCAAGCTGAGTTTCACATGAACGATATTTCCTAAACCCCTGCTGATTCATAGAAAGAAGGTTTTCCGTTTCAGGGAAATTTACTATATTCGAACTGAGAATAAGCTCCAAAATTCTACAGGAAACTTGTCAATGTTATTGGCCTGTAATTGTGTGGGTCAGTTCTCTTTCCTTTCTTATAAACGGGAGTCACATGCGCTTTTTTCCAATCACTAGGAACTATGTGCTGAATTAAGGATTCGCAGTAAATGCAAGTTAAGTAGGGGGCCAACGCCGCATAATACTCTTTGTAAAACCTTACAGGTATTCCTCCGGACCAACAGACTTTTTTGTATTTAGCTCTCTCAGCTGCCTCTCTACACCGGAAATACCTATTACAATTTTTATTTTACACAATAGTTTCATAGCACTCCGGGACCAACCAAAAACGTTTGGATCGAGAAAAGTGAGAAATTAAAATATGAAAGCAAATAATGGGTAACATTGCCCTTTAAAAATATTTTGAACATCACAGTTGATTTTGAAACTGGAGCTAAGACGCATTAAGGAATCCACTCGATCCCAACTGGCTTATATATCCAAGGCATATAATATCAAACGATTTTCGAGCAAAAGTCCGCACCTTAACGGAGCAAGGAATTCTAGGTAATCCTTACACCATTCTTCTTACTTTGCAGGTGAAGTTTCATCAAGACTAGAACAAAGCTGTAGATTTGTTTGCATTACTACCTCGCAAAAATATGGACTCTCAGCTTTAAATAGCCAAGAACATTGCGAGTATATGCCACTGCTTTATATATAAGTAACTATAAACCCGGCATTGCCCGAGTATTTTTTTATATTCTATTATCCTAGCCGCCCCCCCCCCCCCCCCTCTTTCTATACTCTCCTCTCAATATATTAGAAATAAAGCTATCTTGCACAATGTCCAAAATTATAACTGTAAAATCTAAACAAAGAAAAATGTAATGAAAATGCAAATGATATGTGTTTTCAAAATTCGTGACCGTCTGCGTATTTGTATACATATAGTAGGAGAAGAGTTATTCTGTGATTTTCCATGAACAAAGCGGTTCCTCGAATTTACTACGAATATTTATATTTCCAAGGCTTACAATTTCGCCTAATATCGTAATAAAATTGTAATGGTAATAGAATTTTACGCTTTCATCTACCTACATTAACTGTAAAATGCATATGGAATTATTAATTTTTAAAAAAAGAAAATACTGTGATATAATTTCTAATTAGCAGCAACCATCATTTAATAAATGAAATAAAGCTGTTTGTGATGCAGCAGATAATATATAACAGCATGTAATTAATAAATAACATTTACCATCCTATTGCGTAAATATAAACTGTAATAGCCTTAATACTATAAGTTTTATGTAGATTTAAGCACCGATAAAGGCTTGTGCTAGAGCTTGAAACCGATAGTAAAAAAAGTAATAAACGCAGCTCTGGTAGTCACTGAATTACAATGCACTTTAGTTGAAAATTATTTTAATTTTTAAAAGAAATAATAGAAATTAAACGTTTCCTGCGAGTAATAGCTAACACTGATCACCTGCATGCCATTTCGACACGCTTTCTGCCGGTGCTGTTTAGCCATACACGTATGCGTGTCACTGCGTCTAGTATAAATACATAATAAATGTGAATGTCTCTTCGGTGTACGCTTATCACGTCCGAAGCAGAGAGGTAAAAATGTCTGTATAACTGATACCCGAGGAAGGTTTTAGGCACGGTTGTATAGCGATCGGATAGATTTTTAGTGATTTGAAGATTAAAACGCGAAATGCGGAACAGTAATTAATCTTTGAAAATTATATTCATTCTTTGACTGTCCAACTATAAATTATTTCTAAAATAGGTTTAATTGATTGCTTTGTTCTACTAAATGTGGTGTATAATTCTTATATAATCGTTAGAGTGTGTAATCCATATTTATATACTAATACCACAGTGTAACTGTTAGCATATAAGTACCAATCTGACAGTCACTGTTATGAAAGATTACGCCCAACACTTGGAGCGATAGTATCGCCCATAACGGAGTTTCTGCTTTCAAAGGCTCCGTAAATGGTTAATTGCAGCCCCACAAGTTGCTTTAAAATAATTACAAAACTTTATCTACCTTTTGAAAACACGACGGAAGTCATCATCTTACATTTTAGAAAGTACGCTGTATGTGTGAATGTATGTTCCACATCTCCTCCTAAGCTACTGGACCTATTTCAACCAAACGTGGGACACATGTTCCTTCATATCAGGCAACAATCGCTGTCTGGGTTAGAATCAGCTACGACACATATGTAAGGAGATATGACGTCATAAACAATGAGATGCGAAAAAAATTGCTGCGTCAAACGGCAATTCTGCCAATTTTCTCCTAAACCACTTGACCGTTTTTAACCAGATTTGGTACATATATTCCTTACGTAAGATAACAATTGCTGTAGGAGTACGAACCACATACGACACATGGTTCAGGAGATATAACGTCATGAACAATGGGAATCGCAAAAAAACTTATACATAATGCGACGAGACTTTATAAATGTACTATAGTACTTGCGACTTGCAACAAGCTTTAAACATAATTTCAAACCTTTATTAAACTTTCTCTCGCAGACGACCACATCAAAATAATGAGTTTATATAATTTTTACACTACCAATTGCACTCGCATGAAATTTTGCAGACGGAATACTTAGAACTGAATGTACGTTCGAAATTGTATCACTGTACGACACGTAGTTCATGAGATAGAGGACGTAAAGAGTAACGTTCATAGAAAATCACCCCATCAGGCATCACGTTTTAATCTATTACGTCTTTACTACTAACCATATTCGCAACAGATTTTACCGATATACAGCACTTATACAAATCAATACATTCCTGTAAAATTTTACAGTTGTACAATATATCTATACTAATAATAAATCTGTAAATGTAGGCCTGTCGCTGTTCGCTTCAATCTTCAAAACTACTGGACGAATTTTCATGCGATTTACACAGGAAACATGAGCGAATATGGGTTCAGGATGTAGGCATGCTTTCATCAAAATAGAATCACGAAGTGTTTTCATAGATCGTCTGTTCATCTATTAAAACCACTTCTCCAAAGCTAATTCACAAATTGGGATGGGGTTTTCACAGGTAACTTCAGTGTACCTTGGGACAACATATAAACTTAGTTTCATAAATATAGGATAACGGAAAGAAGAACATCACAATTTAACGTTTTTCATCGACAACCGTCATGTCTTTCTCTTTCATCTCCAAAACTATTAGACGAATTTTCAGGTTGTTTTCACAGAAAACGTGAGGGTATCTTGCGATTACAGAAACGCTTCATTTCACAAAATCGAATCAGAAAAAGTAAGATATCACAATTTAAACATTTCTCTGAAAGCAATCGCATGTGTCTATTTGTAGAGAGGAATCTCCAAAACTACTAAACGAACATTCATGGTGGGTATCACAAATAAGTAGAGAATATCCTGTGGTAACATATAGGCTTCGTTTCATCGAAATAAGATCAGGAAATTTGAAGTTTTAGGTGTTGAACCATATGAATTGTATTGACATTTCATAGATAAATCTCTTTCTATTTTTCTCAAATTTCCCATTTTCCGGGAAACTTTTCCATATTTCTATTTCATAAGAACGTTACTCTTGCTTTCATCATCTAATATGTAAAATTTTATCGGAATGAGTCGAATGATATTGATATCACCTTGAAAAAAGCTCTTTCATTTTCTCGCGAATTTTCAAATTTTTAGTTCATAAGAACGTTCATCATTCTTTGAGCGTCAAATGATCAAAATTTTATTGCAATCGGATGAACGGTTCTCAACCGTTTTTTTTTTTTTTTTTTTTTTTTTTTTTTTTTTTTTTTTTTTTTTTTTTTTACTGAAAACTTTTCCAAGACCATAATGAACAAACCAAAAAAAGAATTACCGCTCTCTATCGTGCGAATAGTCAATTATAGTGCTGAATTCAATCAAAAACACACAGAGAAACGCACTTTCACTTTTTCTCAAATTTTTCAATTTTCCGCAAGATTTTCCAAAGAATTTATTTCATACAAACCTTGTCCTGTCACGCCGTACTCAAGTGATGCTCCTTCAACCATGTGGTAACTGATTTTTATTCATAGAAAAAAATCGCTTTCAGTTTTTCCTAAATTTTCCTACTTTCCGGGTGAATTTTCTAAATTTTTATTTTATGCGAACTTTCCTCTTGCTTTCAACATGAAAATTTTATCGCAATTTTATCGCAATTGGACGAACGGTATTGATAGCGCACTGGAAAAAGCTGTTTCAGTTTTCCCGATTTTTCCTCTTTTCCGGACAACTTTTATACATTTTATCACCGTTTAAACCTTCTCTGTGCTTACACGAATATTTCTAGATTAAAATTGGCCAAATCGTTTCAGCCGTTCTCGAGTTTTAGCAAGACTAACGAACAGAAATTCCGTTCCATTCTGTGATGGCTCCCGGAATAAAAGAACATTTAAATCGTCACGTTTACGATCTGATTTCTGTTGTTTTATTGTTATCATCATGTCCCATATGTACGAGAATGTAACAAAATATGTTGACATTCAGAGGGGAAAGTTGGGGAAAGAAATTACGCAAATAGATATCACCATAATAATTCCCTCCCCAACTTGTGTGTCATTTTCGTGACACCCTTACCGCTGTCTCGCGGTAGTATAAAACGAACTCCCCTTTCGGTGAACGTTTCTATTTCCTCCGTCAGTTCCATTGGGTGAATATCCAACAGTGCGGAACAATACTGCAAATTATGATCGACAAGTATAGTGAACGGAGATTTATTAATAGAGCCGTTGCATCTTCTATGTGTTTTGTCAATGAGACATTGACTATCCTTCGCCATCCACACTATTTTTCTGTGTTCTTTGCAATGTAAGTTTGTCCTGATTAGAATTCATAGGTGTTTCGTTGAATTTGCGGCTTGTAGATTTAACCGAGTTATCGTGTAAATGAAATGCTCATATATATATGAGTTCACACGTTTTATTATTTAGGGTCAATTGCCAATTTTTGCACCACGAAAATATGTTGTCTAAACCTTCTGCGATTTCTTTCTGACAGGAAATCACGAATGTAATCTCACCCCTTGGACGCTATTCTATAAAAACGCAATTTGGGTGGAAGTTGCCTGTGAGGTACAGTGTCAGATGCCTTCCACGAACCTAGAAATATGGAACCAATTTCATATATCACTCAGTAGAGAGCCATCTGTGTTTGACAACGATACTTTCTGAATCCGTGTTGACTATGGGTCAATAGGTCGTTCTCTTCGAGGTATTCATAATGTGTGAGGAAAAAATATGTTCTAAAATCCTGCTACAAACCGACGTCTTTGGTACACTCCTATTGTCACCCATTGTACAACTTTTAAATCCTTGGAGTCCGATCTATCGCTGAACGAGCGAGTGTATATCGTATGGATCTATTACATCACCATTCGCCGAATTGAAACTAATAGCTAAAAATATGGACAGGAAGACGTGGACCTGTTAAGTAATTTACGTTGATTTACTACTCCAAGGATTTCTACTTCTAAATTACGCATACTGCCAGCTGTTTTTCATTCAAATTCTTGTACATTTACTTCGTCTTCTTCTGTGAAGGAATTTCTGGAAACTGTATTTGACAATGCCGCTTTCGCAGCTCTGTCATCAGTAGAAGCACCTTTGCTGTCGTGTAATGAAGGTAGTGACTATTTTGCTGATAATATATTCTACTGGATTTTGTATCAAATTACGAGACAGAGTTTTTATTGATGAAGCTTTCACAGACTTCTCGCATTTAAGCCCGCCTAAATTATGAGTTTCTGTAAAAGAATGCCAGTCTTGGAGCTTTTGTGCCCGTTTAAATAGGGCGTTAAGAGATTACAATAGTGGTACTAACGTTAGGAATACTTACGGTTGTGCACAGTTTCCAGAACTTGCGAATGGTTATCCTTGCATTAATTTTAATTAATGGCATCTCCGTCAGAACGCGGTAACAATATTAATTGCAGAAGAGATCAGCAAAATAATTTTCTAATAGTAATAAAGAAAAATTCAAATATGTTTCGGTGATTCTCTTAAATTTAACTGATACTAAAGAACCTCTCGGACAAGCAATGTTGTTGAATGCCTGTAGGCGTGGTTTGAGGCCTCAGCGCTACTTGAGCGGTGACCTTTTCCAGTTTCGGAAAATCCCTTTTCATTAAAAGCGTAAATTATGCAGAACGCTGGAAGCCACCTGGATTTCCGGAGAAAAACCACATCGAGGTAATTTTTTCCTTTGATAAAAAATGCAAGGTTTTTTTAGCTTTACCTTTGTTTTGAACTTAGCACTGCAATGGTGCATACAGGTAAACGGAGCTTTTCTGACGCCATGAATATTCCTTTTTACGTGTATCACGTATCAAATTCCCAGGACGCAATGTAATTGTAGAATTAGTAGCATTCTAAGCGTGCGCTAATTGAAAAATACCTTTATTCGGCAAAACATTGTTGTGGCTTTTATTAGTGGAAAAGTAACATTTCTAAGAGGTGTAATTTCATCTCTACGTCGATTTCCTCCCTTTATATCTCCTCTTACACATCTGCGTAAGGTAAAGTGTTTTTTTACTGTTATGTTAAATGAATCCGTAAGTTCTTCACCGAATGCCTTTTGACACAGCGATGCACTGGAAGAAGCACATGTTCCTAACTAAGTAATTTTTTAAATATAGGGTGTTTCAGGAGAAATAATAAATGTTTTACGATAAGATGGTATACAAAAATTGCAATAGAAAATGCAATACAACAAAGGTCAATTTTTTGTTGAATACAGAGATACAACTGTTAGACTTTAAACTGTGATGGTCTTGTAAGCCGAAAACCAGTTAACTAAATAAAAATAAACTTGTAGAACCTAGACAAAATTTTGCTATTAATTCAATATGATGTTGTTCTACCAAGAACTAACAAGGGGAGGCCGCAAATGGTGAAATTCAGATTCGATTCATACTGCGCATAATGAAAGCTCATGGCCAGAGGTGTAATATGGCAAAGCACCAAGATGCACTTCTCAGCCGTTGTCGAGAAAATCGACAGTTAAAAAATAGCCGTTGCGGTGAAATTCTACGATCTCTACGATTAGTAATATTGATCGGAGGCGTAGCGCTTGAGTTCGTAATCCGAAGGTCGCCGGATCGAATCTCGCGGCATGCAAGTTTTTTCATTATTTGTTTTTTGTAATTCAAATGCACACACACACACACACACACACACACATATATATATATATATATATATATATATATATATATATATATATATATATATATATAACAATTAATACCATTTGATTTTCGATGTCTCCAGTTTTTCCACGACAAACGACTTTCAAACAACTTATTATATGCAACTGGCGACGTCAAACATCATTATGTTTTCCGTACACAAAGTTGTATTTCACAGATGTTATTAATTGTCTTCATAATTTTTACCACGTATAGTTAATAGAAGTATAAACGATATTCCGAAACGAATACGTATAGTTTAAGTCAAACCTGACGAACGATGTAACAATTTTTCAGAATGTCAATCAGGTGTGTTTCCCTACAGATAATTTAAAAAACGCATCGTTTATCAGACGTGCTCGATGTCGTGCTGTTTTCTGCTTTCCATATTTCTATGATAACTATCACTATATATATATATATATATTGAATTTAAACAAACACACAAATTACATCCCTGGTCATGAGCTTTCATTATGCGCAGTATGAATCGAATCTGAATTTCACAATTGGCGGCCTCCCCTTGTAAGAGAAGAAAATAAAAATATAATTTGCCTTTGTTTTGCGGTTGATTAGATTACATACTAAGCTGTATCTCCGTCTACAATAAATATTGGACTTATGACATTTTCTATTCCAATTCGTCTATCCTACCACACAATGGCGGATTCAGGGAGGGGGGGAAGGGGCACGTGACCCTCCCCCTGACGTGTCTGACGAAATTAAAAGAGAGAGAAAGGAGAGAGAGAGTGAGAGAGGGAGGGAGGGAAAGAATCTCAGCATTACAATAGTCAACTCTTACGTACGGGCGGCATGTAATTGTTTTTAAAAATGCAAAATCCCTGTAATTAACAATACTTAATTTAACTGTTTGTGTTCCGTTTCCATTTAATTCAAATGTTCAAATGTTTGTACAGCTTATGGGACTTAACTACGGGGTCATCAGTCCCTAAACTACTTATGAACTACTTACGAACTGGGACGGCACAAATATCCATGCCCGAGGGGGGATTCGAACCCCCGACCGTAGTGGCCGTGCAGATCGTGACTGAAGCGCCTCAGTCTCCTCGGCCACCTCGGCCGGCTCCATTTAATTGCTCTTGTCAGTAATGCACGATAAAAATAAATAAAAGTTATTTATTGTTTGTTGATTGCTTAGGAGATAAATGAGTTATTGTGTATGTTTTACTCATACGTAAGTGAAGGGTTTAACTATGTGTATATCAAGGGCTGCATTCAAGTTGGCGCATTCAGGTGTTTTCGGTAATCAGTTTATCTCTCTGGATTCTTTCCCTAGACAGTAAGAGGCAGTACTGCCACCCATTATGAACAGTTTGATTTGAAGCTACATGTTTCGATTTTCCAGTTATTGGAGCAAATTAGAAATTTCAACGGCATTTTTTCACACATCAGATTCGAGAGATTTTCAAGGTAGTAGAAATTCTTCTTGAAACTCAGTCTAATATAATTTTCAGAATGAAATTTTCATTCTGCCGCGGAGTGTGCGCTGTTATGTAACTACCAGTGGCGTAGCTATGTCACCAAGGGCCCCGGGGCATAAAACTATACAGATACAAAACTACTTGATCATCAGCTCCTTACCACCCTCTGGAAGACATAATAACACAAACCTAAATACCAGTAAGTAAATTATTATGTGTCATGCAGCAGATAATAATTAATTGTAATCTCTAATGTAATTATAACAGTGAAAATTTGATTGTTCGTTATGCTTTCACGAAAAAATTACTGGGTGGATTTGGATTAAATTTTGCAGAGGTATAGAGTTGGACCTGGGTAGGACATTCAGTTAAAACGACCCCATGGGATAGTTTTCGAAGTTGCTCCATACTAGGTGAATGTAGTTGCTGGCAGAAACTTCACTGATGACGCGACGATCAGTAATACAATCCACAAGACCATCCACTATGCATATTTTCTCTTCTTCTTGCGCTAATTTCAGAATGGAGTTGGTTACAGAACATTAGGATCTATGGTTAAGGAACACTCCCTTGGGGAATTCATTACACAAACTGTTGGGTTACTATAACAATACCGTTCTTTAATAATACATTGTAGGGACCTCAAACGTGGTCACACTGTGTATTGTCAAACACAATGCTAGTAATTCAGCGCCATTGACAGTTATTTCGCAAAGATTGGCAGCCACGGCAACTCAGACTTTAACCGACAATACGCTAATAGTGGCAGGGTCCATGTCTTTGCGGAAAAGTGATATACAAGCAACAGCCCTTGTAATGTTTATATTATGAGGTGGAATAATTTTTCGATTGCACTTCGTGCGTTTCAGGTTTTTTGATCAGGGTTCAAAAAGTTAAAAGACGAAATTCTTTCATTCAACAAAAAAATTATTATTTACACTAGAACGTTGATTATCCGAGGTAATTAGGAGACCTGGATGTTCGTAAAACCGGTTTATTCGGATAATCGAACTATACACTTGGATTTGCCAATAAGAAGTTTATACAGTATTTGGAGACGCTCGATCCCTCACACTGTCCCGAGCAGCATACCGCAACACTTGGAGGCTCAGCTGTTGCTGTGAGCAGCTATGATGCTGCCGCTACTTCTGCTGCTACGCCGACTGAATTGTCGTACACAACGATTGGCGGCTTGGCCGGTCAGCAGCGCGACAGAGAGGACGTCTTGTGAAGGTCCCATTGGAAGCAACGTTCCGCCACCCATGGCGCAGTGAGGCTACTGTGGGAAACTTTGTTTGAGGAGAGGGGGAGGTGATGGGCATTACGACGGGAGAGTAAAATAAAATTTAAAAATTCGACGCTCTACTGTTTTTTCGGATGTTTTTCACTAAGGTCGAGGGCCCCTTGAGCTCGAGGGCCCCGGGGAACTGCCCCGCCTAGCCCTAGCAAAGCGACGCCACTGGTAACTACCTGGCAGATTAAAATTGTGTGCTGGAACCTGGATTCCAACCTGCGATCTTTGCCTTTCGCGGGCAAGCGCTCTACTGGCTGAGCTATCCCGGCACGCATCAGATTCGTCCTCACAACTTCACCTCCAGTACCTCGCCTCCTACTTTCCAAACATCAAAGAAGTCCTCCTGCGAAACTTTCAGCATTAACACTCCTGGAAGAAAGGATGTGGTGGAGACACGGATTCTGCGAGGCAGTCCCGCATTTGGACTCGTTGTCCCGCATTGGGATGATTACTGAAAATGTCCCGCAAAATGGCAAAAGCGTCCCGCATTCCAGTAATTTTAAAATTGTTGGTCTAAGAGCACAAGCCGAAATTTTGTGTCCGGCACGCTATGTCTTATTGCTTGCAAGTCAACTTCACAACGCATACTCTACGAATAAATGACAGTATTCTTCATTAAATAAAAAAGAAAAAAAAAGATAGAGATAATATGACAATTTCAAAATGACAAATTCACTAGCAGTAGAAGTTGTTTTTGTTTTAAGCTGGTACTTCATTTGGTGATAGCAAAGTTATTTAAAAATTTTGTTTTTGAATTTTCTGTGCCTTCTTTACTACGTTTGAATAAAGTTTAATGGAATATTTTTCGGCGCTCAAGGTGGCAAGCATGATGTAATTTTATCAGTCTGTATAAACGTATTTAAAATGAGACCTGCAAATACAATATCAGCATTCATCTTACTTCCTTCAGGAATAAAAAGGTGGCGGAATTCTGAAAATGCAGCAACGAAAGTGACTGAGCATTGCATTTAGTAAGGCACAATTAAACTCTGCACTTTATCGAAATAACGTCTATAACAGAGTAATTGAAATGGTTTAAAATGTACTTTTTATCGAATTTAATGCGAGGTTATTGCAAAATATTATTCTTTGGGAGAAAAAGGTAACGAAGAAAGAATAAATAAAAATTGCCAGACTCTAAAATTCAAAATGGGACCATGAGAAAATATTTACGAACTGTAAATAAACATATAGCATTGAGAATAAATGTCACTCATGTCAGATATGTTACTTTGAGCCGGCCGCGGTGGCCGAGGAGACTGAGGCGCTTCAGTCACGGTCTGCACGGCCACTACGGTCGGGGGTTCGAATCCCCCCTCTGGCATGGATATTTGTGTCGTCCTTAGTTGTAGGTAGTTCATAAGTAGTTTGTGAGTTTAGGGACTGATGACCCCGTAGTTAAGTCCCTTAAGCTTAACAAACATTTGAAGATTTTTTTTGTTACTTTGAAAGTAAAATAGTAGGCCTACTCTGTTTGCCTAAAGTTCTTTCCTAATTTCAGAATAACTGGCACAATGAGTCACTTGATCTTAGTCTTATTTTACATCCTCGAAATCTCCCGCATTGAGTTTAGAAAAAGTTGACCGCTGTAGCCTAAGGGATGTTTCCAAAATGAGGAGTGCAAGTCCTGAAAGGTACACTGAAGAACTTCCGTGAAGTCTGGAAAGTGGGAGGCGAGGTACTGGCAGAAGTAAAGTTATGTGGACGGAATGTGATGCGTGCCGAGATACTTTGAAATCCACCGACAACCAAAATAAGATGGAGCTGAAATACCCTAAAAAAACTGGGGCAAAATTTGGACAAATATCAATAACCGAATACTGACAACAGATGTGCAAGCGTCATGGTACAGAGTAATAAATAATGTAGTTAGCACGAACGAAAAACTTTAATCAATAGGACTGAGCGCAACCAACGAATGCCCAAAATGCAAACATTTGGACTCATTAAGCCATCGCTTCACCTGTAATGGATACAAAAGTATTTGTAAAGACGTTATATCGCAAGTCGCTTTCATCAAACGGAGCGATGGAAGGGAATTAACAACAAACAATTTACTCTTCCCAGAAAATGTTCATTTCCCATCACAAAAGAACAACGTGATATTATGGCTATTTGGAAACTTTGTAAATTTTGTAGTCAACAAAAAAGGAGCCGACAATGTACCAGAATATCGAGAATATATAACAGAAGAATACTTCAAAATATACAAGAAAAAAAAACCATAAAAAGAATTTTGGAAACATGTTGCAAATTTTGTTTCAGAAACAAGGTATAGGTTAATCTACATATTATGAAATAGACAGAAAAAGGTAGAATGCCAAAGTAGGGGAGTGCTGTTGAGGGTGAAGTACGGTGGGGACTTCGTGTGCCCCGGGACCGCTACGGTAGCCGTGAAGGCCTCAACAGAACCCCGAAAAAGCATTTCTGCCGAAGAGAAATGGAAACAGATAAATTGCCACGAAGCGTAATTATTACTGGAACTATACAAACGCATAAGAAGAGGTAAAGCAACGAAAATTATTTTTATTAATTATTCTACTTTTCTTTCCTTTTGAAGAACATAATTGGTTCCGTTAAAACAACTTTATAAAATTTTCAAGTAAACTATTTAATAAATCAAGGTATTCGGATAAAGAATTTTAAGTTTGTCTTTAAAATGCAGGAAGGCATTTTTCTTTCAGTTAAAATACATTAATAAAAAATAATAAAAAAATACCAAGAACGGTACTTCAAAACAAACAAAAAAAAGCGGTCTAAAGCACCTCGCTGCGCAGCGCGCAAAAAATAGGGTGGGGGAGAAAATAAAAAAAAGCTGTCTAAAGCGTCAAAACAAAAACAAAAAAAAGGGACTGAGGAAAAAAAAAGGGGGACTAAAAAAAAGTGGTCTAAAGCACAAAAGAAAAAAAAAGATACTTCAGTTGGTAGACCGCTTGTCCGCAAAAGGACAAGGTCCCAGGTTCGAATCCCGTTTCTGGCCAACAATTTTAATCTGCCAGGAAATTTTAAGTGTAATTTTGTTGATCCCGAAAGATTTCTTGGAAGCTTACTTCGTTTTGCATACCAACTTTACAAAGAATGAAGAAGAAATTGCTTCAGTACAACGCAAACACTGGAAATCTGATTTTAGGTTTTGAGGGAATATCAAACTTAGCGCGATATATTTACTGGCTCTTTGCTTCTGAGCCGTAACCGGGCGACGTTTTAGGCTACGCTATTTTTCCAATATATGCACTGTTTAGTAATGACACAGCTGCACCCGATACTCTACAGTTTGTCCACGGTAAATTGACGATTCGTGCGGCGGCTGTTGATAGCAGGAGGAGGAATGGTACCATGACTGCCGGGGGGCGAGCATCAGAGAGCAGAAGGCAGCGTCACGGTGTAAAGTATAATAATTTACCAGAAAATAATAAAGAGTATCGGAACACTATATTTGTGTTGTTGTTATGGTCTTCAGTCCGGAGACTGGTTTGATGCAGCTCTCCACCCTACTCTATCCTGAGCAAGCCTTTTCATCTTCTCATAAGAACGGCAACCTACATCCACTTTAATCTGTTTACGATACGCGTCTCTTGGTCTCCCTCTGCGATTTTTACCCCACACACTTCCCTCCAATTTACGATTCCTCAATGTCTAAGAATGTGTCCTACCAAGCGATCCCTTCTTTTAGTCAAGGTATGCCAAAAATCCCTTTTCTCACCAATTCTGTTCAGTACCTCTTCATTAGTTATGCGATCTACCCACCTAATCTTCAGCATTCTTCTGTAACACCACATTTCCAAAGCCTCTATTCTCTTCCTGTCCGCACTGCTTATCGTCCATGTTTCACTCCCGTACATGGCAACACTCCACACATATGCCTTCAGAAAACACTTCCTTACACTTAAATTAATATTCGATGTTAGCAAATTTCTCTTTTTCAAAAATGCATTTCTTCCCATTGCCATTCTGCATTTTATATCCTCTGTACTGAGACCATCGCATGTTATTTTACTACCCAAGTAACAAAACTCATCTACCACCTTCATTGTTTCGTTACCTAATCTAATTCCTTCAGCATTACCTGATTTTCTAACACTGCATTCCATTATTTTTGTTTTGCTCTTATAATTGTTCATTTTATACGCTCTCTTCAATATACTGTCCATTCCACACAACTGCTCTTCCAGGTCCTTTCCTGTCTCTGACAGAATTACAATGTCATCAGCAAAACGCAATGTTTTTATTTCTTTCCCCTGAACTTTAATCCCTATTCCAAATTTTTCCTTGCTTTACTTCACCGCCTGCTCGATGTACAAATTGAATAGCATCGGAGAAAGGCTACAACCCTGTCTTACTCCCTTCCCAACTGATGCTTCCCTTTCATGCCCTTCGAGTCTAATAACTGCGGTCTGGCTTTCGTACAAGTTGTAAATAACTCTCCTTTCCTTGTATTTTATCCCTGCTGACTTCAGAATTTGAGAGAGTGTATTCCAGTCAACATTGTCAAAAGCCTTCTCCAAATCTACAAAAGCAAAAAATGTAGGTTTGCCTTTCCTTAATCTATCTTCTAAGATAAGACGTAAAGTGAGTATTGCCTTCCGGGTTCCTACGTTCCTCCTAAATCCAAACTGATCTTCCCCGAGGTCAGCTTCTACCAGCTTTTCCATTCTCCTATAGATAATTCGTATTTACCAAAATGAAAATCAATCATTTGCGCCGCACGGGAATGGCCCTGTGTTCTGGGGCGCAACGTCGCTGAGTACACGGCCACCCCCACCAGAGGTTGGAGTCCTCCCTCGGTCATGGGTGCGTGTGTGTGTCGTCCTTAGAATAAATTAGTTTAAGTAGTTTGTAAGACTACGGACCGATGACCTTAGCAGTTTGGTCGTTTCAGATGACAAACTTAAAAAAAAGGAAAAAAAAACTTTTTTTTAACCATATGCTTTTGGTTTTTGTACAAGTCATTTGGCTCATTTAATATCATAATCCTGTGAGCATCATGGTACCAAACTGTTATTTTTCGACCATATTGTACAACTGTTTGAATTTTGATGATGATGATAGATGAAACAAGTGTGCCCACAGGTGAACACGGGGCATTCAGGCTCTAAATTCTCTGGTTGTTTTTATTTTTTGATAAATTTAGAATATTTGCACTGCAACTTCCTGTCAGATTAAAATTGTGTGCCGGAACCGGGGCTCGAACATGGGACCTTTGCCTTTCGCGGGCGAACGCTTTACCGAGTGAGCTATCCCGACACGACTCAGGATGCCACCTCACAACTTTACTTCGGCCAGTACCTCTCTGCATATTTCGCAGGAGAGCTTCTGTGAAATTTGGAAAGTAGGAGGCGAGGTATTGGCGGAAGTAAAGTTGTGAGGCGGCATCGTGGCTCAGCGCGCCCGTTCAGAGCGCTGAACGCTCTCTGTAATAAAAAAGCTGAGCCAAAGAACACATAGAACCAAACGAACAAACACGATCACCGTCCGCAAAGACAAGAGCTACCCAGAGAGCAAAAAAAAAAAAAAAAAAAAAAAAAAAGGTCCCAGGTTCCGTCACACAATTTTAGTTTGCCGCGAATTTTACATTGCAGCGCACATTCCGCTGCTGACTGAAAAGTTTCATTCTAAATTTGCACTGTTTAATGTGAATGAATAACTGTAATATTTCTGTGGTCAGACGCGGCTGATTAGCCGTACGCACTGGGGCGCCGCGTTACGGTGCACGCGTCCGTTCACCGACGGGGGTTTGAGTCCCCTCTCGGGCACGGGTGTTTGTGTTGTCCTTAGGTTAGTTTACCTTAGTTTAAGTAGTTTGTAAGCTACGGAGTAATAACCACGCATTTGAGTCCGATAGATTTACAAATGGGCTTTTTAAAATCACTGCATAGTGCGCAGAAACTAATAGTGTATTAGTAGTCAGATGGAAGTATATTAAAAAATTTTCTAAGAAGCGACTGTAGCTTTGAAACATATTTTGTGTTTTTCCTATAGCAGTTATAGGTGACAATGACTGTCATACAATTATATATCTATCTATAATTGTGTGTGGGGGGGGGGTTTAAAATTAGGCTCACAAAGACCTTAAGGAGATGTTCACCCTCGTCAGTCGTCAGCTTTGTGCCCCCCACCCTCGAGAAAAAATTCTGTATCCGCCACTGCTACCACATATTATTCTTATAATTAAATATTACAATATAGTGAAATAGTATTCTTTCCAAAACACTCTGAATAATTCAAACATGAATTTATGTAAATTTAGTTGTAAATACCACCCTGTGTTAGAATGAAAAGTTGTGTCAATACGTCACAGTAATCGATGAAGAATTTTTGTTCTTTGGGGCCGTGTAAAATATGTCTTATAATGACATGATTATTGTAATGATGCACCAACAACACTACTTGCTGTCATTATTTATAAATCACAATGAGCTCATTTCGGCCTTTAGCCAGGTGTAAAAAATAAAGACCGCATAGATACAAACGAGGCATCAGTCGACATCTAGGTGAAAAATAAAGACAGCAGTGACACATACGATATTCCATCTAAGGTAAGAACGAAGAAATTGTAAACCACTTCCATCTATAGTTACAATACATACATGTATATTCAGACCATTACAAATGTATTTACAGAGCACCTGATGATGGTTAAGGCCGAAATGACCTCATTGTGATTTGTAAATAATAACAGCAAGTATAAAGTAGTGTTGTTGGTGTATCATCATAATAATCATGTCATTACGATGAAGAATTTATGTATAAAACTACTCCACATTCGGCTCGCTTAATACGTATACCATTTTTTACCTTCTCTTTTTATTCCCATTTTAACTCCACGTCATTACCATACTTTTTACTTTTTATTATATTTAAATTGGAAAAATAAATATTTCGATTTTGTTCCAATTATTTTATTATTAACCAGATATCGGTCAATTGGGCAACCTGAGAGTCATAAATGGCTTGCAGACGAGAGACAGGCTCTAAGTCATAATGCAACGTACACAATGGACGACAGATGTTTAGTTTCACTTTTGTGCACATAGAGAGATATAATTTACAGGACGATGGTGACATTGTGAGCTCTTGACACATTCCGTGACCAGTGTGATAACTTTGTAGACGCGAAATGGTTTACAACTTAAGATTTTTCCTTTTCTTCGCCACGGTCATGTAATATTTTTTAATGGAACTCCACAAAAGATTGTGCTAGTGGTAGGGTAACATAAATATTTTTGTTTGAATTTTAGGTCATTATACTGATAATTTTGACAATTGCAGTTTCACAAGTTGCTTTAAAATAATTACAAAAATTTATCTAGATTTCGACAACACTACTGAAGTGATCATCAGAATGTAAAATTACCACACGAGACTTTTACAGAAGTAAGGAATGCTCATGTTGTATCAAAGATTAAAAAACAATATGCTAGTTATTGGCTAGCAGTTTGACTGCTAGCCAATAACTGGCATATTGTTTCTTAATTCTTTATAAAACCTGAGCATCATCACTCCTGTAAAAGTCTAGTGTGGTAATTTTTTATTCGTATGATGACTTCCGTAGTGTTATCGAAATCTAGATCACGTTTTCTAATTATTTGAAAGCAACTTGTGGGGCTGCAATTAACCATTTACGGAGCCTTCGAAAGCAAAAAGTCCGTTATGGGTGACTACTATCGCTCAAAGTATTGGGCGTAATCTTTCATAACAGTGACTATCGGAGTGGTACTTATATGTTAACAGTTACACTGTGATATTAGTACATAAATATGGATTACACACTCTAACGACTATATAAGAACTAGCTTATATGCCCGTGCTTCGCAACGGTTGTTGAAGGAGGGCCTGTGTATATCATGGCTTTCTAGGGTTCCGGACCTCAGTCAGTAAAACTAGAATCCTTGTTGGATCACCTGTCAATAAACTCCGTTGTCCTACTCAAGATGGCAAATGTAATTAAAAAACATTATCCGAAACGACGTATCTTCATAAAGATGTCAAATGTAAGTAAATGTCGTAGTCCGAAACGATGTATCTTCATAAAGTTTTTGGTAGAAAAGATGAAACGTGTCAAAATAAGCAAAGAAATGTTGCTAAGTATTTAATACACAAAGAGAATTCAGTAACACTATGTTCAATGTTTGTTGATATTCGGAGACATAAGATTGCTTAGTTCTGCCACAGGCGTTCGCTTATTTGATGTACTACCCAACAGTTATTATGCAGCAGCGGTGTTTATTGACCCTTTGCTGCACTGTAGCGCCTCTATCGCTTGTTTGCTGTCCTACGCAATCCTGAAAACACTTAAGATTGCGCTGTATCATTTTTCCGTGATCTGATTTTGATTAAGTCATACCTTAGCTCAAATATTCTGTGAAAACCGCATAAAAGTGTGTCAGTAATTTTTTTTTTTTTTTTTTTTTTTTTTTTTTTTAATACGTTCGCGAAACATGTTAGAAATAGGCATATCTTCCTGAATATTATGTAGCTAACATCATACATATATTATATTCGCCATTTAAAACATTTATTTCATGATCATTCGTATCTCTGGACAATGGGCTGAGGCATGGAAAGCTGAAATATAATAAGTATTTCCTTAATGAAGTAGAAATGTTACTGAAAATAATTATTTTTACGGTTGGCTCTCTTTTCGTTAGATGCGCTATTGTCGCTCCAAGCGTCCAGTAAGACTTAAACTTCCATAGCAGTTGTACACATACGTTAGACCTTGATATCAGTATGTAAATATATGGATTAAACACGGCGAGGATTGTATCGGTTTCATATTCATAGCGTTGAATCGTATTTCGTAGGACATAGCAACCAAGAAAACGATTTTTCGAAATGTGGTAAACTTGAAAAGTCAAAGAGAAGGTAGTATTTTCAAAGGGTAATAATCCGATCACAAGTCGAACTTCACATGAACACCCACAGTGCTATCTATTAGTTCTTTACTGCATTACACTGTTGTTTCCAAGCATAAAATACACATAAAACTTCAAACATTCGACGTTCAAAGCGAGAGGAAGGTTTGAATGAAGTAAAAGTTTGGAATACTTGACCAGAAAATAGGAAAATTTGTGGAAAACTGAAAGAGCTCTTTTCTTTGTAATATCAATATTATTCGCACGATTACGACAAAATTTTGCACATTTGACGTTCAAAGCAAGAGTACATACATAATTGGCAATTGATAAGCATTGCCGGGTCGACTAGATAACACAACAACCAAGTCATTATTTTACCTGTTTTAAATTTAAATTTTCCTCGCAATTTTTCCATATTTTTTCAACGTTTAAACCTTCCCTGAACTTCCATGAACGTGCCAGGAGTATTGTCCTGGACGTGTGTGCGTGATCGAAGTGATACGAAGTTCACCGGTTCATCTAGTGAAATATGAAAGACAAAAATCAATTTCAGAATAAATATGTAGATGGTTGTGAATCTCCTATGGGATCTTTATTTGTCATAGATCTCTTATTGATTTTACATTGATGCCTAGTTTCGACTCGTTCAAGTGTCATTTTGAAATCTTAATTGTCCAGGCATGGTAACGTCAATGTAAGTAAGCGATCTATGGCAAAAAAAGATCATGCAAGCGACGGGTATCCGCTCAATGGACGATTTGCATTCGTGTTGGGCGCATATTACCTTCACTCAAATTGCGACTTCTAACAGGTAATGAAAACACGTTGTTGATTACTTCCTTCAATAACCTCTTGTGTGTTTTAGTGATGCGGTAGGCGCTCTTCAAATACTTGTCACTTTGATATGTTGCCGGGATGGGAATAAGATCAATAACATCGTAAATTTGTGTGCTCCGTAACTACGTTGGAAAAAGAGCTGTCAGTAAGCAGCGCAACAAGTGCACGTTGGAAAAAGAGTTGTCAATATATAGCGCAAACAGTGCACCCAAAATCTCAGTACCACCGGTTATGCAAACCCCAATGGCTTTGCGTTACTGCCTACAGCTAAGATAAACAACCATGCTACCGCTAATGCGATTACATATTACATAGCAAATTACTTTGAGGGTCCAAAATCATATAAGCAATTGTTGCTTATCTAATCTATAAAGCAGTGTGTCCGTATGTTTGTACATGTTGCATACAAATCTACAGTTTTGTTCCAATCTTCATAAAATTTTCTACGCTTAAGCTTCAATCCACGAGGACGGTCGCCGTAAGTGAAAGAATCACATACGATATATAGTACACGAGATATGACGTTATAAACAATGAGATGCACGAATAACTGTTGCATTTTGCGACAATGCTGCTCATTTTCTCCTAAACCATTGGACAGATTTTAACCAAATTTGGTACACACATTCCTTAATGTGAGGTAACAATTGCTGCATGGTTAAGAATCACATACGGCTCGTGGTTAAAAAGATATTACCTCATAACCAATAGAAAACTCAAAAAATGCCATATAATGCGGCGAGACTTTCGAAATGCCCTGTATGAGAATGACAGTACTTAGCGACTTGTAACAAACTTTATACATAATTTCAAACCTTTATTAAACTTTTCTAGCTGGCAACCATAGTAAAATGATGAGAGGAAAAACTTCCCTCGCTTACTACTTTTCCGCTGTTTATGGAGTAAAACTACGGCTCTCGGTATGACGTTACAATTTATAATTTCAACACTACAAATTGTAGCGACAGGCAATTTTACAGACAGTAAACACATATATAGTTGAATGTAGCTTCTAAATTGTATCACATTCTAACACGTAGTTCATGAGATATGAGCACGTAAACAGTAACGTTTCGCTGCCCATGAACTAAAACTACGGCATTTGATATGACGCTACAATTTATAATTTCTACACTACAAATTGTAGCCGCCGGAAATTTTACAGACAGTAAACACACATATAGTTGAGTGTACATTATAAATTGTATGACAAGTGGTTGATGAGATATGAGCACATAAACAGTAACGTTCGTGGAAAATCGCCCCATCACTCACCAAGGGGGAGGAATAAATAAATACCCGGACAACACCGGGTTTTCAGCTAGTCTAATATTTAAAGCAGAGTGTTCATATGTTTGTACATGTTGCATACAAATCTACAGTTTTGTCCCAATCTTTATGAAATTTTGTACACGTAAGCTTCAATCCATAAGTACGGTCGCCGTAAGTGTAAGAATCACATACGATATATAGTTCACGAGATATGACGTCATAAACAACGAGATGCGCGAAAAACTGCTGCATTTTGCGTCAATGCTACTCATTTTCTCCCAAACCATTGGACCGATTTCAATAAAATTTGGTACACACATTCTTTACCGTGGGGTAACAATTACTGCATGGTTAAGAATCACATACGGCTATGATTCAAAAGATATTACGTAATAACCAATAGAAATCGCAAAAAATGCCATATAATGCGGCAAGACTTTCGAGATACACTGTATGCGAATGACAGTACTTAGGGTCTTGCAACAAACTTTAAACATAATTTCAAACCTTTATTTAAGTTTATCTCGCTAAATGATGAAAGGAAAAAAGTTTCTCGCTTACTATTTTTCCGCTGTTTATGGATTAAAACTACGGCTCTCGGTATGACGTTACAATTTATAATTTGAACACTACAAATTGTAGTTGCAGGAAATTTTACAGACAGTATACACACATATAATTGAATGTGCTTTCTAAATTGTATCACAGGACGACACATAGTTCATGAGATATGAGCAGATAAAAAGTAACGTTCATGGAAAAACGCCCCGTCACGCACCAAGTTTTAATCTATTATTTCTTTACTACTAATTGTATTCCCAAGAGATTTTTCAAATGAATATATACCTGAATAATGGCAGGAATAAATAAATAAATAAATACCCGGGCAACGCCGGGTTTTCAGCTAGTAAGAGATATGCATGGGCTTAAGTATGGTACTTGTTCGTGATACTCGATTACGTTTCTTTCATTTGGATAATCTTTATTTATATATTCCTTGTGCTTATTTAATATTGAACTGAGCATTGAAATAAGTATACAGTGAAATTAAAACTGAATATAAAATACCTGACACGTTTAGTTATTTTGAGAACACATTCCTTGTTTTATCGCTGAAGTCCTTCACTGAATATTCTTATAGCATGTAACAAATTCATTCGTACTGTTACTGACCTTGTCCTTCTGCGGTACTGAAACAATATGTTGAAAACTGTGAGGGTAGTAGCTGAAATGCTGTTATTCACCATGATTTACGACATTGTTGACACGTATTCTGTGATATTACTACTTCATAATTCCGAGGAACAATATTCAAAATTAGTGCATTGTCAAGATCACATTATACGTTACCTACAGTCAGTTGCACGGCCTAGGATTTGGTACTGGGGAGGGGCTGATTTTTTAAAAATAAAGGATAATTAATTTATTAATAGTAAAGGGTTCTTATCATTCGCTACCAGAAATATAAGAAACTCTCGGATGTTATAACTGTCCAATTACATATCTATGTATAAAAATTGAACTAAAATAGCGCTATTGTTGTTCATAGTTTTTGGCGGCCTTCATAAGATTGCACTCGGTGGCGCCGCTGACCTTTTAAGCAGCGGGTCGACGCACATGAACAATGGAATCGTAACCTCAGCATAGCAGCAACAATAGCGGCAGCATCAAAACTGGTCGCGGAGGTATTGAAACCGCTCGCAACAGCAGGACCCTTTCTCAGTGGTGGCGTCACGTTGGCGACCCATTGTCACGTTTTATTGTGCTTGACAAATTATAGTTACGTCGTGATTTATTACATCTTAGGGGTGCTGGGGGTGCTTCAGCCCCATTAGCCCTCTCCCTCCCCCGCCCGACTCCGTGACTGCGCCACTGCCTGCAGTTGCCAGCGTTGCACAAGGTGATTTGCCTGGTATGTATTTTTCTCAGTCTTCAATTTTCCTCACTCCTCCTCTGTCCCTCTTCTCATCACACCACTCACTGAAAATGTTCTCTCCTATCCCTATCTATTCCCTCGTTTTCTCTGCCCACTCTGCCTCTCACATTGTTTCGACCCCCCCCCTCTGCCTAAGACATCTCCTCATCATTATATTACATTAGATTAGATTAATACTTGTTTCATAGATCATATATGCTACATTTCGTAATGATGTGGAACATGTCAGTCCAGTAAATGTTGTCTACACTTGACAATCAAAATTTTAAGGATTTTTTTTACATTTTTTACTTTTTTTTATTTTTTTATTTTTTTAAGTTTCATCTAAAAATTCATCTACATTGTAGAAGGAGTTGCCATTCAGAAATTCCTTTAATTTCTTTTTAAATACTAGTTGGCTATCTGTCAGACTTTTGATGCTACTTGATAAGTGACCAAAGATTTTTGTGGTAGCATAATTCACCCCTTCCTGAGCCAAAGTTAGATTTAACCTTGAATAGTGAATATCATCCTTTCTCCTAGTGTAGTAGCTATGCACACTGCTATTACTTTTGAATTGGGTCGGATTGTTAACAACAAATTTCATGGGTGAATGTATGTATTGTGAAGCTACAGTGAAAATCCCTAGATCACTAAATACATGTCTGCAGGATGCTCTTGGGTGGGCTCCAGCAATTATTCTGATTATACGCTTTTGTGCAATGAATACTTTTTACTCAATGTTGAATTGCCCCAGAATATGATTCCATATGAAAGCAATGAATGAAAAGAGGCGTAGTAAGCTAATTTAATGAGAAGTATATCACCAAATTTTGCAATGACTCTGATAGCATAAGTAGCTGAACTCAAACGTTTCAGGAGAACTTCAATATATTTCTTCCAATTCAGTCCCTCGTCAATGCAAACACCTACAAATTTTGAATATTCTACCTTAGCTACAGATTGATGTTCAAGGTCTAAATTTACTAATGGTGTCATGCCATTTACTGTATGAAACTGTGTATACTGGGGTTTATCAAAGTTCAATGAGTGTCCATTTGTAGAGAACCATTTAATAACTTTCTGAAAGATATCATTTACAATTTCATCAGTTACTTCCTGTTTGTCAGGTGTGATAGCTATACTTGTATCATCAGAAAAAAGTACTAGCTTAGCATCTGCTTGAATGTAGAATGGGAAGTGATTAATATATATTAAGAACAGCAAGGGACCCAAGACCGAACCTTGTGGGATCCCATTTTTGATAACTCCCCAGTTAGAGGAATTAATTGTTTCATCTATATCGTGTGAACTTCTCCTCCTCACCTCTTTCAGATCCAACTTCCCATCTATATCCTGTTCCTACGTCCCCATCTCCTTCCCTTTTCCTGCCTTTCCATCTGGCTCTCGCTATTACTCTTTACCGTGTCGTCCCCCATGACCACCTTGTCTGCCCCTTCACTCTACATGATACCATATGATACCAAATCACACTAGATGAGATGCTTCATACCCGCACAATATTTATATCACAGTTAATAATATATTTATGAGGTTCGGTTTTAACAACGGTGATTATGAAAGATAGGGGATATTTCGACAGAAGCTTCTTCCTCCTGTCATAGCGTGTGTACGTGAAGGCCCATCAGTTCATAACGTCATGTCGCAACGCTGCTGAGAATAACAAGCGAGCAAATTGGATAACACGGGAGTTACTAGACACTAACCACAATTATAAAGGAAGTAACCAAAATCGAACGATACTGCCTCTCGCAGATCTCCCAAAGCAAACCGTACGCGAAAGAGAGAACAAACAAAGGAGGCAGAGAAACAACGCTTCCCTTTAAATACGCCCGCTATCCGGGGTACTACGATAGCGTGAAAGGCCACAAGACAAAAGAAACTGCTGGCCCACTTGCGTGCCCAAAGGACTAAACAAATACACTGATAGCTAATGCAATTACCTCTACAAATAGCATCACGGCACATTTAGGTGACAATTGCGTGATGGTAAGTCACTGCCTAACCAACTATGAGATGCACCAGCAACTCCGAGGTTTACGATGCAACAAGGAAAGCACCACCGCCTGAAAACTCGCCACGCCTTACGAGACTACGCAATGCATATTACTTCAGTACTTGTGTCGATCCGGACAGCACCCCGTGCAAGTACTCCCAGTCAAAGGCAATGTCACGCTCGCACCACTAACAGGCAACAAAACAGAACTCCCTGTGACCGTCGCCCCAGCAGTCCGCTTCCCGATTCAGCATTCCAATCAGCCATATGGTTCCCTTTAAGAACATCCACAGATCGAGACTCACGCAAGTCTGCACACGTGGTTAAAACACCAGCGGAGTAACCCCCTTCCTGCAGAACACTTGCCATAAGCCAAAGGTTACACTACAGCCCACCCCCTTCCGGGCTCCAGAATGGCACACGCTGTATCAGCATTGTCAGTCCCGAAGCACAGTTTCCCCCTAAATCGTATGTGAAATCTTCCTAAATCCCACCAAATAGTGTGAGTTGTATTTTCAGCGACAATAATAATAATAACAATAATAATTATTAGAGACTGATTATGCCTTTTAGCGTTCAGTTTGGAGCATAGTACCTCTAATAAAATTCCTCCATGATCCCCTATTCACTGCTAACATTGATACCTTGTCCGATGTTATGCCTTTTACTTCAAAATCATTCTGCACCGAATCTAAGTACTTTCTTCTTGGTCTACCTCGACTCCTCTTATCCTCCGCTGCCGAGCTCATGAGTCTCTTAGGTAACCTTGCTTCTCCCATGCGTGCAACATGACCCCTCCATCTCAGTCTGTTCGCACTGACTGCTTCATCTATGCTGTTCTTTTCAAGTTTTTCTTTGATTTCTTCATTATGGACACCCTCCTGCCATTGTTCCCATTTATTAGTACCTGCAATCATTCTTGCTTCTTTCATATATGTACCCTCTACCTTATGAATAAGGTAACGTATAGCCACCCAACTTTCACTCCCATACAACAAATTTGGTCGAAAGATAGAGCGGTGCACTGATAACTTAGTCTTGGTTCTGACTTCCTTCTTGCAGAAGAGAGTTGATCTTAGCTGAACACTCACTGCATTAGCTTTGCTGCACCTCGATTCCAGTTCTTACAATATGTTGACAACCTGTGAGAATGTACATCCCAGGTACTTGAAACTGTCTACCTGTTCTTTGTTCCTCCTATTTGGCACTCAATCTGAGTAAATCTCTTTCCCAGAGACATTACTTTCGTTCTGGAGATGCTGATCTTCGTATCATAATCCTTGCACCTCTGATCGAGCTCTGAAATATTAGTTTGCAACCTTTCAATCGAATCTGGTATTACAACTAAGTCATTCGCATATGCGAGGCTGCTTTTGTTTGACCTATTTTAATCGCGCCCTGCCAGTCTACTGTTTCCAACATATGATTCATGAATAGTATAAATAACAGTGGTAACAGGTTACAGCCTTGTCTTACCCCTGAAACTACCCTGAATCATGAGCTGGTCTGGGGATTTTGGCAAAATGTCTCAGCGATTTTCACTTCGTCAATTGAAATGGCTGACAAGCCAAATTTCTTTCTAATAGAAGAACATTTAATGTGTGTGGCAGTGTGTGAACCTGATAGACACTGCAGAAACAAACGTGGTATGGTTTTGTCTGAGTGAAGGGTCATGATCATTATACCTCCCATTTCATGGAACGTATTTTCTCCATCAATTGTGTTAGCAATCACATCTGCATTGTCGAACACAAACTGCATAAACGCCCCTTTGTCAAATAGTTGGGTCACTTCTCCACGGAGGATAGCAGAACTTTCAAAACGCATAACCTCCGTATGTGTTCAAGAAATTTCCATACTGTGGCAAAGTCCAACATGGTGCTTTGATCCAAATTTTCTATACAAATAGGTTCCAAAGCTTCGAATTGAGGATAGGAAAGATTTGGGCCTCGTTGCAGCCATGATTCCATGAGCAAATCCTATGCACTTCTTTTTTTCCACTGTTCGAGAGAAGAACGTTTGTTTTTCAGTATAATCTGTTCAAGCAACAGTTGCAGAGAATCAGGAACTGATGCCCTTGTGTCTTTTAAAAAGGCATCTCACGGGGAATATTGAGTAGTGTCACATGTTTGGGAACGAATGTCATGTAGAATAATCTCTGCTGCAGTTCTGACAACTCTAAGCCGCTCTTCAGCAGGAACGCTAAGTCTTTGATTGTACCACTTTTCATAAAGAATGTCTGTGAATATCAAGACTGGGCTGTGATACGGACCAACATGCGCAAAAAAAATTTTTTTCTCCTCATCGCCTTTTTAGATGAGCATGAACACTTGCAACTGTTGGTTTGTATATACCTGTGAAGTTCTCTGCAATCAAGTCACTTATGGAAAATTGCTTTTCCTCTCTAGTTTCTGCAAGGTATGCATATACACGCTCCATACCCTCGATAAGGAGGGGATGTTCAGGACGCCCTCGTTTACCTCCTGCACCAGTAGATCGCGATAAGGAGTGTAATTTTAGATAGCAATGTTTGTGGTACTTACCCTCAGCAGCAACAAGTTCACTTATACATGAAAGACGCTGAAGAATCTGTTGTCCCCATTCACCAGCTTGCCTAGCTTTCTGCACACTCGATTCTTTCACTTCCATTGTTTCCACTTGATGGAGTTCATCTCGTAGATATTGAGGCAATTTTATCTGCTTTTCGAAATATTACTTGCAGAATTTTTCACCATAAGAGAAAAAAATCTCCAATGATGTGACGCCTTGAACTCGACGCACTTCTCAGCCGTTCCCCACACGAAGACAATGGTTGAGCAGACGAAACATCTCCTCCTCGCTGGACAGATGCTTTCGCATTACTTTCCAAAGTGTACCTCTTCCTGCATGCGTCATGTTCGGATAATTCGTTTAAATTGCACGAAAACCTTACGTTCCTTTCAAGCCTACGTTTCTGACACACTTTTATCAGCATCTACATTCCATGCCTTTTCACTGACACTGTTCCCTCTCCATGCACTTCCCCATGACCCCGTAACAAACATCCGACGGTGGTAGCTCCGACATATTGTAAAAAATCAAGTACTTAAAACACCACCACGATCGAGATTTAGACGATTCTTGTTTGAAACGTTCGTCACAGATCCGAATACGGCCGTTTCTAAGGGCAGACTGGGTGTAGTGAGGAGGACCTGGGAGGCAAGAAGTTTGGGAGGGAGGACAAAATACCCGCTGGGTCACCACTCGGAGTGAGTCCCTTAATGGCTGACCAATAATCACAAACGGAGAGGCTTTCGTTTTTTTTACAGCAATACTTACATACAAAAATATATTGATATGCACTAACACATAAATTACACCTATTTATATACAATGCGTTAATAATCATCGTCAAAGAGTAATGCTTCCTTTTTCTTTAACACATATAGGATAAGAGGACTGCAATTCATCTGGGTCAGTTTACTGAATAATCCGATTTTTCCAACTTTTCGTTTTTTAACGATAACTACAAATCTATTGGGACTTCGTTCTGTACTTAGATTAAAGCTAAATAAGTGCTCTATAACTCTGCTTTGTATGACTTTCCCTGAGGTATGATCATTAGAGCCAATATTCTAGCCGAAAGATGGCTGAAATCGGAAATTTGAACGTTTTGGAGAAATAAGTTAATTTTTGAAGTCCAATATCTCTGGAACTATTGGATTTACAGAGCTGCGGTACGGCTTAAATTTTGGAATATTTTATCTATATTAATAGAGGTGCGAGTGACGTTTCGTCAAAAAACCACCCTACACGAGTTATAAGACAAAACCAGAAAAAAGTCCGAAAATTTCGAGTTTTTTTTTGGCTCTTAAAAGTTAAGCTAAATGATTTCGAAGCTGCAAACTTGGTCTAATACTACTCTAATATGTCCTAACAACATACCAAAAATTCAGCTTCCTGCATTTCTTTTTTTTGACGTAAGGCCATTTTTTTGTCTACGACGACTAGCCTAAATTGCCTGCAGAAGTTTGCCTCCTATACCATAATCATGTAGAAGTGACAGTAGCTTCCTCGTAGGAACACGGTCATGAGCCTTTTCTAGATTTATGAAACATAGATATAATTTCCTGTTCCACTCATAGTACTTTTCCATTACCTGCCGTAAGCTAAAAATCTGGTCCTGACAGCCTCTAAGAGGCCTAAACCCACACTGATTTTCATCTAATTTGTCCTCAGTTAATAATAATAATAAATTAATTAAATAAAATAAATCTGAAGGGGAGGCGAATGTAACTTTCAGTTAAATAATTTGGGGTGCGATGTCTCCCAACTGCTACCAATACCGTCTAGGAGGGGGAAGTCCCTTTAAAATTCCCCCCAAACCCACACTCCCCCCTGAAGGACTTATCTCCCCTAGAATTTTAATCCCCCTAAATATCCCCCACCTATAATTTTTTCACCTAAATTAGGGGAAAACCACCTAATTTGAGAACCCTGTCCCGTAATGCTCTGAACACAATACTCTGTCAAAGAGCGCAGCGAGCTACTGATACAGCGTAGCGCCACCTATGACGAAGGCGGCAACTGCTTCAGATGCATTAACAACGCTTACAACGTTCATGTAAGACATTTTAATTAGACCTATTACGTATGCTAATCAGCTGATACGTTTCTCTTTATTGCAAATTACAGAGACACCATATGGTGCTCGAAGTAATTACAAACAAAATACATCCATTTCAATATGATTACAATGAACACTTGTCTGTCTGATTAATGATTATCTAGTCTAATATATAAAGCAGAATGTCAGTATGTTTGTACGTGTTGCATAAAAATCTACAGGTTTGTTCCAATCTTTATGAAATTTTGTACACGTAAGCTTCAATTCATGAGGACGGTCGCCGTAAGTGTAAGAATCACATACGATATATAGTTCACGAGATATGACGTCATAAACAATGACATGCGCGAAAAACTGCTGCATTTTGCGGCAATGCTGCTCATCTTCTCCTAAACCATTGGACCGATTTCAACCAAATTTGGTACACAAATTCCTTGCCGTGAGGTAACAATTACTGCATCGTTAAGAATCACATACGGCACGTGGTTCAAAAGATATTAAGCCATAACCAATATAAATCTCAAAAAATGCCATATAATGCGGCGAGACTTTCGAAATGCACTGTATGAGAATGACAGTACTTAGCGACTTGCAACAACCTTTAAACATAATTTAAAAACCTTTATTAAACTTTTCTCGCTGGAAACCATAGTAAAATGATGTAAGAAAAAAAGTTTCTCGCTTACTACTTTTACGCTGTTTATGGAGTAAAACTACGGCTCTCGGTATGACGTTACAATTTATAATTTGAACACTACAAATTATAGCGACAGGACATTTTACAGACAGTATACACACATATAGTTGAATATAGCTTCTAAATTGTATCACAGTACGACACATAGTTCATGAGATACGAGCACATAAACAGTTACATTCATGGAAAACCGCCCCATCACGCACCAAGTTTTAATCTATTACTTCTTTACTACTAATTGTATCCCAAGTGATTTTACAGACATACAACTCTTATACAAATGAATATATACCTAAAAATGGTTGGTATAAATAAGTAAATACCCGGGCAGCGCCGGGTTGTCAGCTACTTATAAAACAGAATCTTTTAGAAACCTACAAAAGTGTACAACTGCACAATTTTTTGCGAATTAATATTTAAAATATTACCTGCAGAATCAACACGCACCCGGTGCGTTCATCTACCGTCAGCCCATTCACTCATCCAATGAAACATATGTGAAAACCGGTCCGTTGTAGTGAATGTATCCATTTGAAATTTATTCCAAAATAACTGATGCTGAATTAAAGTGCAATGAATCTCGACATACAGGGTGTTACAAAAATGTACGGCCAAACTTTCAGGAAACATTCCTCACACACAAAGAAAGCAAATATGTTATGTGGATATGTGTCCGGAAACGCTTAATTTCCATGTTAGAGCTCATTTTAGTATTTACCGATGAGGCTTCATTCCAACGTGATCAAATTGTAATTTTTCACAATCAACATGTGTGGGCTGACGAGAATCCGCACGCAGTTGTGCAATCACGTCATCAACAAAGATTTTATGTGAACGTTTGGGCAGGAATTGTTGGTGATGTCTTGATTCGGCCTTATGTTCTTCCACCTACGCTCACTGGAGCACGTTATCATGATTTCATACGGGATACTCTACCTGTTCTGCTAGAACATGTGCCTTTTCAAGTGTGACACAACATGTGGTTCATGCAGTCGACGTGTTCGTACACTTCTCAACAACAGATTCGGTGACCGATGTATTGGTAGATGCGGACCAATTCCATGCCTCCACGCTCTCCTGACCTCAACCGTCTTGACTTTCATTTATGGGGGCATTTGCAAGCTCTTGTCTAAGCAACCCCGGTACCAAATGTAGAGACTCTTCGTGCTCGTATTGTGGACGGCTGTGATACAATACGCCCTTCTCCAGAGCTGTATCAGCGCATCAGGGATTCCATTCTAAGGAGGGGGGATGCATGTAACCTCGCTAACTGAGGACATTTTGAACATTTCCTGTAACAAAGTGTTTGAAGTGACGCTGGTACGTTCTGTTGCTGTGTGTTTCTATTCCATGATTAATGTGATTTGAAGAGAAGTAATAAAATGAGCTCTAACATGGAAATTAAGCGTTTGCGGACACATTTTCATATAACATATTTTATCTCTTTGTGTGTGAGGAATGTTTCCTGAAAGTTTGGCCGTATCCTGTATATTTTGTCTTAACTATTGTAATGCTTCTATTTGATGATGCCAACAGCAAGCTGAAGCTGCAGAGACAGCACTCCCTCAATGCTCCGTTCTTGGACTTTAAATCGTTCAGACCGGTTTATCTTTTTGTTCACCATTGTCCACTGTTGCTAGTTTGATACTCATGAGGCTATTAGCCAACTCACTATGCTGCTGGCTCCACTGAAGCAAAGATCGAACCTTATCACTACCTTGACTACCAAGAGAAGATAGGATACGTTCCATTGTGGAAGATTTGACTCCTTTGCTTTCCATTTCTGCTTTGAATCCAGAGCGTCGTGCAAAAGATTGTAGTGAATGGTCATCATTTTTAACTGAACGTTGATTTGACAAAGGATGTGTCGCATTTCGTTCAGCAATACTGGAGGGGAAGGTTCGTGTGAAAGTGGTACAATATTCAGAAAAACACACACCACCTTAAAAGAGTAGAGTTAGGATCGTCTTACTCACGGTATATTTTCAGTAGGGTGTTCTAAAAATTATTAAATTTTCACTCACCCAAGTTCACTATGTATCTAGTAGGCACAGGGTTCGCCTTGAGCCCTGATAAGTTATTTCCATGCTTGAATTCGACGCTTATAAGACGCTAGTGACGTCATGTGCTATAGCTACTCATTCTTCAGACAAAGCCTGTGGATGTTGTAATTGGGTCACTGCACGGCACCTGTAGTTTCACGATATCCCACATCCCCAGAATAACGCACAGCAAATGACTTCTTTTATACACAGCGTTAAATAAATAAAGCGCACCCTTGTCAACACCTCGTTGATGTCATCCCGCGATACTCCCAAAAGACGTGCTGCTAATTTGTCGCTGGCGTATGAGACTTACAGCAAGCTGTCCTCTTTTTCTCCCTCTGCGTTTTCTTTCTGTTAACAGTACGGATAATGATCTGCAGATGCTTCCACAATGGCAACCTGAGTCATTACATTTCTTCCGTCTGGCTAAAATATTTTCGATAACCTGTCGTTTGCGCCGGCAATTTGAAAAAGCAATGTGATGCATTGTTAGAAATTCTTCACTCTCTCTTCCTTCATGTCAACGCCCGAAGACTCATTACAATCTTAGCGACAATATTTTGGCTTTAATGCGTCGGTTTTTCATCTTTCAGTGGCGGCGTTTCACCTGGGAGTTCTCGAAGCAGTGAAGATGTGACTGTTCTGTCTGTTCCATGTAGCACTTTTCTTAGCAACCGCTAGAACGCCGGTTTTGCACAATCCATTCACCATTCTAGCGATTACTGTTCGCGCGGAAGTCGTTCGAGCAAACCAATGCAATAAGTTTTCGCCATTCTGCTTGTTGGAGGGGTGCCACATTCAGCTTCCAGTACAACGCCTTCGCCTTAATCTGCTGTCGTTGGAGGATATATAGCCGCTGTGGTCCGAAAAGGAAAGCGATCATTGTTCGGTGTCCAGCACGCCACAAGCAAGAATTTGAGAGACATAGGAGGGTTGATATTTACATAGTGGCAATTATTTACTCACAACCGATACAAAAGCGTTACATGTTTGCACCTGTTACTGTCATCTAAAGTAGTCACCAATGTTGTGTGGAAGGCGTAGTATAACGTTAGCGGAGACTGGTCTGTTGATGGTGCGAATGGAGCGGTCTACTGCCTGTCGTGTCTATGAATCAGTTCTTTGTCACACGCAGCTGTTGAAACTCTCAGGGTTTTGTATACGGCCATGTATTTTGATAAGTAATTTTCTATCCATATTGGCTTTTTTGTTTGTGGCAGGCATGGAATGTTTATGGTGATATTCTTTGTCTGAAGCATCTGCGTGCCGTGTGTGCAGACATTCGTTCAAAGAGCGATTAAAAGCATAATAAATAGTTAACAGTAAATAAACCATACAATTTTTGAAGCGGCAACAAAATATGTCTTTAAGACATTTTCTTCGATTTTTCAGTTATTTTAACTTTTATCAATAATGAAAGGAGCAGTATTAGCCGCAAAATCTTTTGCTTTATTTAGGCAAATCGATTTCGGTTTTCCAAGAAACCATCTTCAGTGCTGTCAGCTGGTCCAAAAAGAAATATACAAAATCAATAAGCTAATATCAAATTATAAGCTCTCCAATAGGTACAAGGATTAAGAATAATTAATACTTACCAAGTTCAAAACAGCATATTTGTAAAATGTATAATGACATTTACGTCTAACATATCAATTGACATAGTTAGATACAAGTGACACTATCTGGTGTCATACAAAGTCAAACTGGGCCAGCTGCTTACATTTGTCCACAGGTGGGCTCTGTGTGGACGTCGTTAGCGCCCTCTTTATTGCCTCAAAAGGTTTACATTGTTTATATGTATATAAAAAAGAAAAGTTACAATATGAATAAATTGACATAATTAAATGAAACATATTGGCTCTATCATTTTCTGTTATGGATACAATAAAAGAACAACTCTCGTTAGAGCGTGGACCAGATAAAGTTTTTACATATAACTGCACTCCTTACAAAGATGGATTATTAATTAAAACAAACTGGATAAAATAACATAATTGACAATATTAAGAAAAAAAACAAAAATAGCATTCTTTCGTCAGCAGTTTTAAGTGCTCAGAAGAGTAATGGGCAGCGTCATCTATTGTTTGAAAAATGTAGCACGTTGTGTAGTGCTAAAATGCTGCGTTTCCACGGAATAGGGTGGGAGAACATATGTCATGTAGCACCTTATCGGTTGCTTATAAGAAATGTGTTAGGTTCTGAAACCAAAAACCATTGCAGTTTGCTGCTAAATATTAGACTAATAAAGATTCAAGTGAAAAGTTCACTAGTGAAGACGGCTCTGTGTTATTTATGACCGACGTTCTCGCATCGTGAGCATGAAGCAGTCGCCAATATAAACCATAACTAGTACAATGTGACCGACACAATTTATATCCGCAGCACTGCTCCCCTACCATATGCCTTACTCTCACACATAGACAGCTCCTTCACGACCTATGTGATTGCCGCCGACCTTAACCTTTCTTCCCATCCACCCGCTGAACTCCGGCGGTGGCGTCAGTTCATCACCAACTCGCTCCGGGGCGACGTCCTTCCTCTTCTCCACCCAACCCGCCATGAAAGCAATACCACGCCCGGCGACGTTCTGGCGTCTCCCAACCTCCTTGGGCGCATCACACCGGATGTCCTTGACCTTATAGGCAGTGACCACAGCCGTGTCCTACTTACCCTTGACCACCGCCCCCGCCCTGCCCTTGCTCCCCATCCTATGCCCCCTCCCAAACTCGTTCATGATTATTCCCGTGCCGACTGGGATGCCTACCGTCGCTCCATTGACACCTCGGTCGCAAGCCACTCACTTCCCCTCCAAACTCCCGCCGATATTGATCATGCCTCCTCCTTCCTCCAGCAGACTGTTGCTGACGTGGTCCATGTCCACATCCCCACCCGGGCGATTTATCCTCACTGTCCCACCCTTCCTCCACAGGCCGTCCTTCTCCTTCGCGAATCCCGCCGTCTGTACCGCTCCTTCCTCCAGACCCATGATCGGGACACAGTCCAACACCACTGGCAACTCCAACGCCACATCCAAAACCTCTTGTCCGCGAAAAAACTTCGGGACTGGCGCTAGACATGCATCCGCCTCAATTCAACGCTCCCTGTCAACTCCTCCAAGTACTGGCATGCCTTCCGCTGCCTTACTGGCAGTCTATCCTCCCCCCACTACCCGCTTCTCCATGATGACCGTCCTTTCCCTGACAACACCAGTAAGGCAGAACACTTTGCCTCCTACCTCTCTGGTGTTTTCCATTCCTGATGATCCTCTCTTTGACTATTCTCTCTTCCCGGACGTCCATGAGCGAACGAATACCTCCACTCCTCTGCTCGCCCCTGGCTGCCAGTACTTGGACCACATCCCCCCTCAGAACTGAACACACCCATTACCGCCCATGACGTAATCGACACTCTTCAGACTAAACGCAACACCGCTCCCGGTCACAAACGGCTGTCCTACCGCCACCTCCGAGCCTGTCCCCCCCCTCCTTCCACGAAGCTCTTGCCACCTTATATAATGTCATCCTTTTCACTGGCTTTTACCCTGACCTGTGGAAGACCTCCCGTATCCTCATGTTCCTAAAACCTAACAAGCCCCCATCCCAGACCTCATCCTACCATCCCATCAGTCTTACCTTCGTGTTCAACAAGGTCCTGGAAACCATCCTCTCCCATTGTATCCATCAGCACCTCCATCGCCACCAGTTCCTCCCCCTTTCCCAATGTGGCTTCCGACCCTCCTTCTCTGCCGATGACCAGCTTCTTCGGCTAACTCATCTGCTATCTGTCCAACTCAATTCCCGTCGCTCCGCAATTTTTGTCTCCCTCAATATCCTAAAACCATACGACCGTGTATGGCATTTCAGTCTCCTTCAAGCTCCAGTTCTACGCCCTTCATATTAATTACGTCCGCCTCATTGCTTCCATTCTCACCCACCGCCCCTTCTATGTCGCTGTCTGCAACTCCGACTCCTGTTTTTTCTACCCCTTCACTGGGGTGTCCAAGGCTCTGTCCTCTCTCCTCTCCTTTATCTCATCTACTACGCCGACATGCCCCAACCCGATCCTCCCGTCTATCTCCTACAATATTCTGACGACACCACCTTCCTAGACCTCGCCCCCTCCCTTGCCCATTCCCAGTTTTTGCTCCAGTCCTACCTCACCGAGTTCGCCTCATGGTGTAACCGGAGGCTCCTCTCCGTCAATCCTGACAAATCCCAGGCAATTATCATTGGTTGTACCACCCCCTCCTACTGCCTCCATCTTGACCCAAATGTGTAATGGGGGCATATCCAGCATGGTTTCCATCCCAGCAGTTGGTGTGCTGCTAATTCCACCTGTTATGGCTAAGCAGGCTAATCTCTGCACCTTACCCAGCTCCTTAGCAGCAACCTGCTGTTCTACGTTCTTCCACCACACGACCGCCCCATAGGTGATCCTGGGTCTAATCACCGTGGTGTATATCCAGTGCGTACCCTTGGGGCCCAGGCCCAAATTTTAGCCACAAGATCTCCTGGTACTTACCAGAGTAACACGTTAGATTCGAATGCAAACAGAAGCGCCTGCTCACTCTGCGACATCAGACTGACGTTCTCAAATATGGCGCCTATTGTTGCTTAGTGCTGCCACCCAGGGCGCTGTAGCTTGCTGTAGCCTCTCTATGTTATCTCTTTGACTGGGACCTTGGTGTCCGCGTCCTTCCGCCTGCCAGCGCTGGTTGCCGGATGACTGGTCCGCAATATTTACGCTGCAACTGTGCCGCGGCCGGCCGGCGCTCGCGACGAGCTTTTAAATACGCTCGTAACGGTAATTTATCGCCGCTGTTATTGCTTTCATGAAATTTCACATAAAAGTGGAGCTTGTACTGGCAATAAAACACGGCAGTAAAGCGCTAACATGTTCGCAGCGCGCCCCACTGCGCCGCCTAGTTCCTAATCATGCCGCTCTCCAAAATGCAGCGCGCGTGTGCCGCCAATGCTTTAAGGGCTTCGCGTGGGGTTGAAACCACCCCTCCAGCGTGTTCTATCAGCCGAGGCAAATTACAGGCCGTAGAGGTGCCGTCCCATCGCTTTCACTGACTTCCATTTAGAACTAAATTTCCACTACCGTTAAGTATCAGTACCATAGGGGGAATCCGCTTGAAAGCTTCTTGTTGTAAGTTTATTAAGTGAAAGTGAAAGCGTGATCAAAGTTTGTTAAGTGAAAGTTTCCTATTCTTATTAAGTCTTTCTATTTAAATCAAGGAGTTTCTCTAATCATATGTGCTCAACGTATTTAACAAACAAAATTAAGCCCTGTAAGTAAAACAATCTGTACTTCTGTGAACATTATTTCTGACAGTGAGATTCAGTGGCATGTAAGGACTGATTACTTTACTGTTACGTGAACATTTACATTTAAAAGGAAATCTTTTTCTCAAAAAACTCAACACGTACCATACAACAAAATAAAAAATGCCACAATCAGGAAAATGAGGGACGAGGTTGAGCTGAAATAAGAAAAATTGGTAATCATTAAGTTATTTATTGAATTAAAGAAACATACCTTTGTTGAGTCTTCAATATAATACAATGGTTTTATGCAATTCCGTTCCATACAAATATTCTCTTCCTCTTGATACAGAATCCACTGTCCAATATAATACGTTTCTATTCATAAATATAGATTGAAATAAATCAAACTCAATACAATCATTGCTGACCAATTCAACCTTAGTACACAACACAGTGGCCATACGTCTGTCAGCTAGCCTAGCTCACAATCGACTCTTCTGCTCAACAGCTCACTCTCTATTACTCGCCTCAGCGGTCAAAGAAGCTGCTGTAGCGCAGCTGAAAAGACATTACATTCTGCAGTAGTTACTAAATGTGGACTGAGATTATCGATAATGATAATGGATGACGTTTACGTACAAAATAAAGCTATAAGGCTGATACACGTTCAGATTCACAAAATAAAAATAAAATTCCATAAATAATGAAATTCAGCCTAATTTCACGCTTATCAGACGAAGCAGTGGCGACGCTTTCAGTGAACCCCCGAAAAAAAAGCTCGTCGTGAAAATAAAAAAATAAAATCAATAAAAAAAATTAAAACTGTTTTTAAATTAAATAAATGTATGGCGACGAATTACAGTCTTGATATTTTTATCAATATTATATCGCAAAAGCGAATTTTTATTTCCATCACTGTTCAAAGTATGGATGTTATACCAAATTGTGACATATAAAAATTTCTGCAGGGCCGGGACTCGAACCGGGGTATCTGACTTTTCCCGAGCGGTCGCCTTATTTTTACTGATACACTCTAGTTATTAATTGTATCGGGTGATCTAAAAGTCAGTATGAAAACTTATTAAATCACGGAATAATGTAGATAGAGAGGTAAAAATTGACACACATGCTTAGAATGACATGGGGTTTTATTAGAACGAAAAAAACCAAAGGTTCAAAAAACGGCCGACAGATGTCGCTTCATCTGATCAGAAAAGCAATAAGCAGCACAACAAATTAAGACGAAGCAAAGATGATGTTCTTTATAGCAAATGCTCAATATTGTCATCATATTTCCTCAATAATAGCTGTAGTCGAAGAATAATGTTGTGAACAGCAATGTAAAGTTCTGGTGAAGCATTGGCATCGTATGTTGCCTATCAGCATCCCTAGAGATGTCGGTCGATCACGATACACTTGTGACTTCAAGCAACCCCAAAGCCAATAATCACACTGACTGAGGTCTGGGGACCTGGGAGGCCAAGCATGACGAAAGTGGCTGATGAGCACACGATCATCATCAAACGACGCGCGCAAGAGATCTTTCACGCGGCTAGCAATAAGGGGTGGAGCACCATCCTGCATAAAAATCATACGTTCCAGCAAGTGTTTAACAGCCAGGCTGGGGATAATGTGATTCTGATACAAATCGGCGTACCTCTTACCCGTCACGCAGTTCCTCGAAGAAAAAAAGGCCCGATAACGGTAGATGTGGTAACTCCCACCCATACCGTGACTTTCTCGTCTTCCACGACAGTTCTAGGATTTTCGGTAGCCCAAATTCTGCAGTTGTGAGAATTGACAGACCCTCGAAGCATGTAATGAGCTTCGTTGGACCACAACACATTACTCAACCAATCGTCATCTTCCGCCATCTTTTGAGACGCCCACACCGCAAATGTTCTCCGCTTCACTTAATTTCCAGGTAGCAGTTCACGATGGCGATGGATTTTGTAAGGACAGCATCGGAGGGTACGCCTAAGTGCCAACCAAACAGTAGTGTACGCAATGCCGGTGCGACGTGCGACTGCACGAGCGCTGACTTCCCCGTGCATAGACGAACTCGCTACAGTCTCCATTTTTTCCTGAACTGTCTCAGCAGCATTACGCCTTGTTCTCGTTCGCCCACTACGTGTAAACAACCCGTGGCTTCGAACTTCGAAATCATTCTCGCCACAGCTGCTTGCCAACGGACCTTTACCCGTTCGAATCTCCTTCCTATGGCGATAGGATCGTAACGCTGAACTAGCACATTCCCAATTCTTATAATACAGCTTCACTAAAAGCGCCTTTTCAGGTAACGTCAATATGCTGCGACTGGTGGTGCATCTAATTCTCTCTTTCATTACAGCACCTTTTCTACACGATTTTCACGCGCAGTCACTGACGTTTTGCTGTCCAGCGCCATCTGTCGGACATTTTTGAACTTTGGTTTTAATAAAACCCCATGTCATTCCAAGAATGTGCGTCAATTTTTACCTCTCTATGTACATTATTCCGTTATTTTACTAATTTTTCAAATTTATACTGACTTTTTGATCACCCGGTAAGATGGTATATTTTGTGGCAGTTTTAAACAGAATGCAAAAAAATCTTATTGGATAATAAATAAAAACAACAAGTATTAAAAATAATGAAGTTAATAACACGCAATAATGACTACAGTTCTACCGCCATCCATAAACTCCACAATATCATTAAAAATAGCATTAAAAATAAATACAGTAGTAAAGAAAGATCTATATCCACATCATGCACCACATTAGCACAAACATCTCCTCAAAACTCTGTAAAAATACATATGTATAGGCTACCATTGATTGGTGAAGTGTCATATCATATGGCAAACCGGTTCTGTACTAAATATATCAAAATTAGTTTTTCCATTGATAATAAAGTGAATGACAAAATAATTCGTAACATAAATTTAAAGGAACAAGTACACCATAGGTCTGACATTTATAAACTAAATTGTTCCCTATGTCCCGGGTTTTACAATGGCCTAACTGGAAGGAGTTTTAATACACGATACCGTGAACACAGCTGCTCTCGGGCTCAGCAACTTAAATAAATCTTTGATACTCACTTGGCCTAACACAAAACCACAAAGATAAGCATTGATTAAAACATAGAAATACTAGTTTATATGCCCGTGCTTCGCAACGGTTGATGAAGGAGGGCCTTTGTGTATCATGGCTGTTTAGGGTTTCCGACCTAGTTCAATAAAAATAGTATCCTTGTTGGACCACGCTATCAATAAATTCAGTTGTCCAAGCCATGATGTCAAATGTAAGTAAAAGTCATTGTCCGAAACGATGTATCTTCATAAAGCTTTTGATAGAAAAAGTGAAACGTGCCAAAGTAAGCAAAGAAATGTCGTTAGGTATTTAATACACAATGCTAAATCAATAGCACTAGGTTCAATGTTTGTTGGTATTCGTGGACATAAGATTGCTTAATCCTGTCACATATGTTAGCTTCCTTGTTGTACTACCCCATACTTATTATGCAGCAGCGATGTTTATTAGTTCTTTGGTGCACGAATTTTCATGCGGTTTTCACATCGAAATTGTTCAAGATCTAGGCACCTATATCGCTTGTTTGCTGTACTACGCTATCTATACTTCAAGCATAAAACAATCTCACTGATTCCACTTTTAAAAAACGAAGTTGCTCCATACAAGTCCGTGAAGTAGTTTAGGAGATTAGGTATTTCTGATAGATAAACAGACAGTTACTGAAACACTTAAGACTGCGATGTATCTGTTTTCCGTGATCTGATTTTGATGAAATCATGCCTATATTTTGCCCCAATTTTAGCTCAAATTTCCTGTGAAAACCGTATGAAAATGTGTCAGTAGTCTCTTTAATACGTTTGCGAAACGTGTTAGAAATAGGCATATCTTCACGAATATGATGTAGCCTACATTATACATGAGTTATATTCGCCATTTAAAATATTTATTTCATGATCATTCATATCTCTGGATAAAGGGACTGAGGCAAGGAAAGCAAAAATATTAAAGTAAAAAGTATTTCCTGAATGAAGTAGAAATATCGCTGAAAACAATTATTATTCTTACGGTTGGCTCTCTTTCCGTCAGATGCGCTATTGTCGCTTCAGCGTGAGACTTAAACTTGCATAGCAGTTGTAGACATACGTTAGACTGTGATATCAGTATGTAAATATATGACTTAAACACCGCGAGGATTTTATCAGTTTAATTTTCATTTCGTTGAATCGTATTTCGTAGAACATAGCAACCAAGAAAACGATTCTCAGAAATATGGTAAATTTGAAAAGTCAAAAAGTAATATTTTCAAAGGGCAATAATCCGCTGTCCCGAACTTAACACGAGCACCCGCAGCTCTAACTATTAGTTCTTTGCTGCATTACGCCGTTCTTTCTAAGCATGAAATACACCTAAAACTTCAAATTACGATATATTTTACTTCCTTGATCTGATTTTGATAAAATGAAGCTTATATGCTGCCCCATGACATTCTATATTTATCTGTGATACTCCCCGTGAACGTTCATTTAGTTCTTTTGGACATTACTCTCTGCAAACAGACACATGCGATTGCTTTCAAAGAAATGTTTAAATTGTGATATCGTACTTTCTCTGATCCGATTTTGTGAAATGAAACGTTTCTATAACCGCAGATATCCTCACGTTTCCTGTGAAAAACCCCTGAAAATTCGTCAGTTATAGAGATGAAACAGAAAGATAGACATGAAGGTTGTCGATGAAAACGGTAATGTGTGATCTTTCCGTGATCCGATTTTTATGAAACTAAGTCTATATGTTGTCCCAACCCCATGCGAATTAGTGAAGTAGTTTCGGAAAAGTGGTTTCTAACAGATGAACAGACAGACACGATGGTCTATGAAAACACTTCGTGATTCTATTTTGATGAAATCATGCCTAGATCTCGAACAAATTTCGATCATGTTTCCTGTGAAAACCGCATGAAAATTCGTGCAGTAGTATTGAAGATTGAAGCGAACAGCGACAGGCCTACATTTACAGATTTATTACTAGTATAGATATGTTGTACAATTGTAAATTTTACAGGAATATACTGATTTTATAAGTGCTGTATGTCGGTAAAATCTGTTGCGTGTATGGTTAGTAATAAAGAAGAAATTGATTAAAATGTGATGCTTTATAGGACGGTTTTCTGTGAGCGTTACTCTTTACGTCCTCATAACTGATGAACTACGTGTCCTACTGTGATACATTTTGGAACGTACATTCAGCTTTAAGTGTGTATTCTGTCTGCAAAATTTCCTGCGAGTACAATTGGTAGTATAGAAATTATAAATTGTAACGTTACACTGAATACCATAGTTTTTCTCCATGAACTGCGGAACAGTAGCAAGCGAGAAACTTTTTTCCCTTCATTATTTTGATGTGGTTGTCTGCGAGAAAAAGTTTAATAAAGGTTTGAAATTATGTTTATAGTTTGTTGCAAGTCGCTAAGTACCCTCATTCTCATACAGTGTATTCATAAAGTCTCGTCGCACTATGTAGCAGTTTTTTGCGATTCCTACTGTACATGACGTGATATCTCCTGAACCATGTGTCGTACGAGAGACGTACTCTTACAGCAGTTGTTACCTCACGTGCGAAATATGTGTACCAAATTTGGTTGAAATCGGTCCAGTGGTTTAGGAGAAAATGTGCAGCCGTTTTTCGCGCATCTCATTGTTTATATCTCCTTACGTATGTGTCGTACGTGATTCTTACCCTGACAGCGATTGTTGTCTGATATTAAAGAACATGTGTACCAAGTTTGGTAGAAATCGGTCCAGTAGTTTAGGAGGAGAATTGGAACATACATACATACACACATATAGGCTATTTTATACGAAGATTACATTTTGCAGAAAAAAGGAGCAAAAATCAATTTGCTTCAAGAAATTGATATATTTATTTACAATAAACCTGATTGTCTCCTGAATGAATAGCTAGTATTAAGAAACCAACTGTACCTCCGAAAATTCGTACTGCTTTTATAATTTCAACCAACAAAGTCGGCATTTAACTGGCCATAGAATTTGTTTTTGTATGTATTTATTTATGTCACGTTGTCTCCAGTGCCAGGGTAGCCGAGCGTGGAAACGCTGGGACGACAATCACTGTTACTTCTACACAATTGCCCAACTTTATTGAAGTAGACTGAAATTCACACACGATTCTTAAGGAGCAATGAAGCAAAACGTGTATCGGTAATAATCCAAGGACCACGCGGGCTGCCGCGCGGGAGAAGCCGAGCGGTCTGGAGCGCCACGTTACGCATCGCGCGGCCTCCCTCGTGCATGGATATGTATGTTGTCCTTAGGTTAGTTTAACTTAGTTTACGTTGCTTGTAATACTAGGGACTGATGACCAACGTAGTTTGGTACCGTAGAATTACAAACATTTGAACCACGCGTGCTGCTCCCGCTCCGGCACCAGACTGAGCCGCCTTTCGGCTGGGGGCGATGCAAGCCTGCGGCAGGAGTCACGGATTGGAGGCAGCTTACGTTGCCAACCTCCTCATGTGTCGTAGTCGGTTGGAAAGTCGATACTCGACGCTTCCACAATTTAAAAATGAGTATAAGTATCTTTGCAGTTTCACTGCAGTATGCCATATCTGTAAATACGTTACGTTCTTTAGTGCATCAAGTTAGCTGATGTAAACAAACGCCGCCTTATTGAATTTAGTGTACCTCACAAATCAACATGGAGCAATAAAAATACAAATATCTCTCTCAGATAATCTATAAAGAAGCCTTTTTCTGAAGTAAGTTCAGTGTATAAGCAATAGATGTAATCTTGTTTCAGGTGTATGCTATACAAGCAACAAACATTTGTTGTATTTACGACAAAAATATATAATACTATCTTATATTCCCGAGCTTCGCAATGGTTGTTAAAGAGGAACCTGTGTATATCATGGTTTCTAGGGTTCCGGACCTAGGTAAGCAAAATCAGAATCTTTGTTGGAGCACTCTGTCATTAAACTCAGTTTTCCTAGCCAAAAGTCAAATTTAAGTTGAAGTCATTGTCCATAACGCTGAATGTTCAGAAAGTTTTCATGCAAAAAGTGAAATTAAATTAAGTCCGTTCTCCGGAACGATTTAAATTTAACGTTAGTTTGTGTTCATAAAGTTAAGACTGCGGTGTTAAATTGTCTGTTTGGCGTGAACTTATGAAAACACGTCTATCGTTGAGATGAAAAATAGTAATAATAATAACAGCGCCATGTTTTGGTTCTATGCTGTAGTACTAAACTGTAAGTATATGTTGAAGTATTAGTTCAAATGTTCAAATGTTTTAGAACTTATGGTAAAAGTGTTAGTATCTTGCAATGTTGCACTGGGAACAATGTTGTTATTCTGTATGCAGTGCTCCCTATTATCGAAAACTCGACGAATGCTGAAAGTCTGGTAATTTAATCAACAGAGCAGTTCATGTCTCTTTAAATAAGACGTCATGGTGGTGTCAATGTGCGGTAAAGTAAGTCTGGGTAATCGTTGAAAGAATGCCGTCAGCTGATCGTATGTATAGAATTTTCCATTAAATATAGTATTTCCAGTGAATTGTCTCGACGTGTTAGCAGAATCTGCCACTCTTTCATATAGCACATGTCCTCACGTCCTGCAGTGATTACTTCGTAAAGCCAGAAATGGATTTCGACCTTCTGTAATAGAACTATATACTCAATACTCAGAACATTAAGTAAAATTTTCTTTGCAAAAGAAGAGGTCTGTATCTATCTTAATGTAGTCCGCACCAAAAGTAAGTAATTTCAATTTTAAATCTCAATCTTGTACGGAACAATTATGAAAGCAGAGAGGTTACTGATGAGTTTGTTGCTCGTGTGTGTATATTATCTCTAGTGACAGGCACAGAGCAGAAATATCTCTGGAGTCAGTATTCAAATGCGCAGAACCGTTTTCGTGCCCTGAACATTAATGTGGAAATGCCACGTAATAATGGGAAAATATATGAATCGCTGACTTTATCTTGGTCCTTTTTTGTTCGGTTAAGACAGATGACTATGTTTAATGGCTCTTTTAACGACGCTTCCTCAACTTCCATATTGCTTCTGTGACACATTTATTAAGATTGTTACGTGGTTGCTCTGCGAAGTAGTGGGAGGGGGGGGCGGCTTCTTTGCAGCCAATGCAGTACAAACCAATAGTAAGGGCAAATAAATTTATGGAAAGACTGCATTTGTCTCAATATTACGTGGTAATTACAACTTAATTTTGAGAAGATGAACAGAACGCAATGCTCATTCCATAGATATTTCTTCCATGCACAATTTAGTGGTTATACCAGTCGAAAGATGCACTTCTTTTCTCTCCATGACATTACAAAGCATATGGGATACAATTAGGAATAAAAAAAATTGTACCCTACCCGGGTTAAATTTTACTTGCAGTGGCAGCGATTAGTTTGCTATCCGCTTTAGGAGGATGATAAATTTACTGGCCAGGACAGCATAAATTATTTATTTCACCATGAACATAAACAATTATTCCGCTCATTCTACGTGACGTACTTTTAAAAAAGCATTCAATGGCTCCTGCCAACATCAGCACACAACGCCGCCGCCATAAGTAAAATTGTATCCCTTCTTGTAGCGTATTACACTATAGTTATGAGAATGAAAAAGAAAATCGCAGCAACGCCATAATTAGTTCTTTGGTGTACTATGTAATTAACGTCGCCTTACGTTGACCTTTCCTGTACTATGGCGTTTTCGAGACATTCCTAAAGAGAACGCACTCAAAATGTAATGAGGATACACCGATATCAAAAGGGGGACTACATAAATTCGATTTTTCTTACAAAAAATTGTTATGTAAGTTACAGTATCGATAGACGTGAAGGAATGTCGTTCTGTTTTAATTCAAATGTCCCCTGTCAAAAGAAGCAAAGATACATCGTTAAGCTGTGAATATACAAAGTGTAATCAGCAACTCGCTGTTCAATGTTAGTTTGTATTTGCAAAGATAATATTGCGGCTCTTAATTCAAAATACTTCTGAGGGAATACGCAATACACGATCAGGTATTGTTTCTTTGTATCACTACGAAACCAACAGCACCTTTAGTGATTCGTTGCTGTTATATGGCATAATCATCGCAAAGAAATAAAACATAAAAAAATTGAAAAATTCAGCAGCGTCAACTATTAGTTATTTGGTGCACTACGTAACTAACAGGGGCTCTGTTTGTTCTGAACTGTACTATCCAGTTTTATAGGCATTACTAAACAAAATGGACTCAAGATGTAATAAGTACGCACCGTAATCAGAAAGGAAATGATACCCGCGGAAAGAAGCACTTTTTTCTTTCCATGGCATTGCAAGGCATGCGAGATACAGCTAGTAAAAAATGATTTTTTTTTGTGTCGTACCTGGGTTAAATTTTACTTGCAGTGACAACGGTTTAATATGTTAAAGTTGGTAACTAAATATTCGCTCTAGCGGGATCATTAATTTACTGATCGCAACAACATTATTTATTTATTTCATCATCAACACAATAGTCCCCTCATTGTACGTGACTGATTTTTCAAAAAGGATTCAACGACCGTTGCCAACATCAATACACAACACCACTGCCATAAGGAAAATCGTAGCCCTTGTGTGAGTGTATTACACCTAAGTTACGTGAATAAAAAACGCAACATCGCCGTCTATTAGTTATTTGGTATACTACGTTACGAACAGCGCTTCTATCACATCTTTGTTATACTACGCTGCAATTCAAGCACAGCGTACACCAGAAACTATAAATTACGATGTCTCTTCTTTCCCTGATCCGATTTTAATGAAATGAAGCTTTTATGTTGCCCCAAGGTACTCTCAGTTAACATATGAAACACCACGAAAGTTCGTATAGTATTCTTGGTGATTTGCTGAACTACAGCATACTTATAAGCATAGTATACACATAAAACTTCAAATTCCGATATCTTTCCTTCCTCTGATCCGATTTTGATGAAATGTACCCTATGTTACTCTCCAAACTATTCCAAATTTACCTGTGTAAACCCATGAAAGTTCGTGTAAAGATGTTCAAATGTTTGTAAAGCTTATGGGACTTAACTACGAGGTCATCAGTCCCTAAACTTACAAACTACTTATGAACTACTTACGAACTAGGACGGCACAAATATCCATGCCCGAGGGGGGATTCGAACCCCCGACCGTAGTGGCCGTGCTGACCGTGACTGGAGCGCCTCAGTCACCTCGGACACCGCGGCCGACCGAGTTCGTGTAGTACGTTTGGAGATTACCTTAAACAAATAGACATACACGAAGGCTTTTAAACCAATGGTTAAATTATGATATCTTCATTTTCACTGACCCGATTTTAATTATTGAAGCCTTTATATATAACCGCACGATATGCTCAAGTTACGTGTGAAAACACCATGAAAATTCGTCAAGTAGTTTTGGAGATAAACGTGTTGAAAGAGATCGACAGACATGACGGTTGTAGATAAATAAATTCAAATTACGATATTCTTTTTTTCCGTGATCCGATTTTTATGAAACAAAGTTTATATGTTACCCCGAGTTACGCTCATGTTACCTGTGAAAACCCCATGCAAGTTGGTGAAGTAGTTTTCGAGATAAGAGGTTTTTAATACTTGAACAAACAGACATGGTAGGTTACTGAAAACACTAAAATTTCCGATATCTTATTTTTCCCGTACTCTGATTTTGATAAAATTGTGCCTATATGTTGATCCAAACTTTTCCCATTTTTCCTGTGAAAACCGCATGAAGATTCATCCAATAGTTTTGAAGATTTAAGGGAACAGCGACAGGCCTACATTTACAGATTTATTATTAGTATAGATTATATATTTTTTTGACGACGTTACAGCTTTCATTTAATGAAATAAATCTCAATTTGCGATCAGTTGCGGCTTCACTGTACTAGTACAATGATGTCGCAACTGATCGCAAATTGAGATTTATTTCATTAAATGAACGCTGTAACATCCTCAAAAATATATATAATAGTATACAAGCCGAGGCTTGGCTCCCGACGACATTTGTGTCTCGATACCTGATGGTCTGTTTTCCCTGATGCGGGAATACAATATTGTGGCTGCGAGCATTACAGAACAAATAGGCTGTGGTAATAGGAAAAAGACAGCGTGGCGAATGGATATTTGGATGTGGCGGGAGACGTGTAGGAAAGAGTCCTCTGCAGTCGGGCTGGTCACTGTGTCCTCGGTGGCGGAGTGGGCAACGCGTCTGTCTAGTAAGCAGGAGATCCCGGCCGGGTACAAATTTTCATTCGCCGCACTTGGTATTACATCTAAACCTTGTACAGTGAAGCCATAAGTGATCGCTAGTTGCGATTTATTTCATTAAAATATATAAACTTTGTAACCTATGGATTCGGATAAGTTCGTCATTTTAGGACGCCAATATAGACCTGAAATCAACAGTACCGTCTGATGGTTGGATCAGGCACGAAACTAGTATCAGTGAAATAAATTGATTTACAAAAATCTTGTGTCTGGTTGCAGAAATTATTTACTACAGTTTTTTTACGAAAACAGCTACGGTGTTCTGTAAGCAAAAGTGGATAATCTTACAAGATCCAACATCAACATTCCTCCATGATTGCCGATTATATGGTAACTTTTTCTATCTCCTTAGAAGTAATTATGTTGATTCTTTGTTGCTTTAGAAATTCTACTTTTCAAACAAACAAACAGAAAAAAAAATATATATATAGGCTCTTCCTTGAACAAAACACTCCTTTCCTTCATTTTTATAGCCAAACTGCTACTCCACCTGCCATCCTGCAACGATTGAAACTTCGTACTCATTAACCCCAAGGATGTTCAATTAAATGGAATGGCGTTTCCTATGTCAAGCACCGACGTCAGTTCAAGTCTGTCCGCCAACTTAGCGAGTCGTGCATCGTTATTACTTCGTTAACACTGAATGTGACAGCCAATGTAAAGAAAGTACTTTCAAACAATATACTTTCTTTTGCTTTATAGGTAAGGTCCGCCTTGAGCCAACACAAATGTATTTAGTTTCTCCCATACATGTTTCGCTGGCGTTGCAGCATCATCAGTGGGATGTTTAATTCATACTGTCTGTCAAACTAACAATGGAATGACTGTTACTTTTTGTACATTAAGTGTGAAAACTACAGATAATTGTGAAACTAATATAAATCGTTTCTTATTTTTATAGGTATATTAGGCCTACCTTAATACCACATATAGTTGTATTTGTGGTTCTTCAACTCACATAACGTCACAGAGAATTTTTGACAGTTTGACATCTGCAAGCCAAAACGTGTGTAGTTAATGGGGTGAATGGTTAGAGAGAGTCAATTATGACAAAACTGTTGCTCCTGGTGTATAAATTGTATGAGATAGTTGCAAAATCTTAAAACGAATTATCTACAGGATAATGGAAAAGCTGGTAGAAGCTGACCTCGGGAAAGATCAGTGTGGATTCAGGAAGATCATAGGAACACAGGAGGCAATACTAACTTTACGACTTATCTTAGATTAAGGAAAGGCAAACCTAAATTTTGTAGATTTTGAGAAAGCTTTTGACAATGTTGATTGGAATACACTCTTTCAAATTCTGAAGTCAACAGGGGTAAAATACAGGGAAAGGAGAGTTATTTACAACTTGTACAAAAGCCAGACCGCAGTTATTAGACTCGAAGGGCATGAAAGGGAAGCATCTGTTGGGAAGGGAGTGAGACAGGGTTGTAGCCTTTCTTCGATGTTATTCTATTTTCTTGTACAAAAGCCAGACCGCAGTTATTAGACTCGAAGGGCATGAAAGGGAAGCATCTGTTGGGAAGGGAGTGAGACAGGGTTGTAGCCTTTCTTCGATGTTATTCTATTTGTACATCGAGCAGGCGGTGAAGGAAAGCAAGGAAAAGTTTGGAAAAGGGATTAAAGTTCAGGGTGAAGAAATAAAACCATTTCGTTTTTCTGATGTCATTGTAATACTGTCAGAGACAGCAAAGAACCAGGAAGAGCAGTTGAATGGAATGGACATTGTGTTGAAAAGAGCGTATAAAATGAACATCAACAAGAGCAAAACAAAGATGATGGAATGCAGTTTGAGAAAATCAGGCGATGTCGATGGAATTAGATGAGGTAACGAAACAATGAAGGTGGTAGATGAGTTTTCTTACTTGGGTTGTAAAATAACATATTACGGTCGCAGTACAGAGGATATAAAATACAGAATGGCAATGGGAAGAAAAGCATTTTTAAAAAAGAAAAATTTGCTAGCGTCGAATATTAATGTAAGTGTAAGGAAGTCTTTTCTGAAGGCATTTGTGTGGAGTGTTGCCTTGTACGGGAGTGAAACATGGACAATAAAAATTTCGGACAGTAAGAGAATAGAGGCTTTTGAAATTTGGTGCTACAGAAGAATGATGAAGATTAGGTGGGTACATCGCATAACTAATGAATTCGTACTGAACACAATTGGTGAGAAAAGGAATTTTTGGCATACCTTGTCTAAAAGAACGGATCCCTTGGTAGGACACTTTCTTAGACATCGAGGAATCGTAAATTTAGCGTTGGAGCGAAGTGTGTGGGGTAAAATCCACAGAGGGAGACCAAGTGACGCATATGGTAAGCAGATTCAAATGGATGTAGGTTGCCGTTCTTATGAGGAGATGAAAAGGCTTGCTCAGGATGGAGTAGGGTGGAGAGCTGCATCAAACCAGTCTCCGGACTGAAGACCAGAACAACAGAAGTTTAGGCCTAGAAAGAAACAAACAAGGCATGAACATTGCCTACCATATCTGTGTCATCCTCAGGTGGTTCCAGAAAACAAGAAATGGTTTCTTTGTGGAAAAAAGCTATTTAAACATATAGAACGTTCTGCTAATCAAGCTGCAGCCCAAATAATTCTTCGTACCAAACAGAAGACTACGGAAAATGCTTGCATCAGTGCGATTGAAAATGAACAGGAGGTGACAGCGAATATATTTCGCACTGCTTATTACATCACGAAAAGGAACCAAGCATTCAATGATTTTAGACCGACATTTACTTGCAATAACGTAATGCAGATGACAGCGGCCGCATTTTACATTCTTCAATTGAAGAGTCTCCTCATGGATAAAAGCTGACGGGTGGTATCCCATGCTTCAGTTTTCAGTAATTTACGCTGATTTATATCTAATGACTGAGTTCCCAGAAACCTTATTTAGAAAAGAGCATTGGGAAAAATTTTGTAATCTCGATTCATCAGTGATGTATCCATTCATTGATGGTTTGTAATTCACTGTAATGTTTTTAAAGGATACTCCTTTTGCTGCTGCAAATGAAGGGTTCTATTTTTATAAGTCACCCATACGCGCTTCGCCTTTGTCACAAGGCTTCATCAGTGGGTTTCCTGAAATATTTACATGTTTCTGTTTACACACAAAGGTTAGGTGCCTTACATATGTACAAAACATTTCGTTTCTGATTTAAAGCAGTTCGTTGTTTGCTATAAAATGGTGTACTTACAGCATTTGCTACTCCAAAAACAGTGGAACGTTTCAACCTGGTTGCCGGAAAGAGACTGATGTGGAGTAGGAAGTGCTGTAAGTACACCATTTTATAGCAAACAACGAACTGTTTGAAATCAGAAACGAAATGTTTTGTACGTATGTAAGAAACCTAACCTTTGTGTGTAAACAGAAACATGTAAATATTTCAGGACGCCCACTGTTGAAGCCTTGTGACAAAAGCGAAACGCGTATGGGTGACTTATAAAAATAAAACCCTTCATTTGCCGTAGAAAAAGGCGTTTCCTTTAAAAACATTACAGTGAATTACATAATATTCTGCTGCTGCTCAAATGGACACTGGAACGTATTGTTTGTTTGGTTTGTCTCATTACTTGCTCCAAAAATGTTTCAAATATTTGTTAAGCTTATGGGACTTAACTACGGGCCGGCCGCGGTGGCAGAGGGGACTGAGGCGCTCCAGTCACGGTCTGCACGGCCACTACGGTCGGGGGTTCGAATCCCCCCTTGGACATGAATATTTGTGCCGTCCGTAGTATTAGCTAGTTCATAAGTAGTTTGTAAGTTTAGGGACTGATGACCCCGTAGTTAAGTCCCATAAGCTTTTTTCAAAAAAAAAAAAAAAAAAAAAAAAAAAAAAAAAAAAAAAAAAAAAAAAAAAAAAAAAACTTAACTACGGGTTTATCAGTCCCTAAACTTACAAACTACTTATCAACTACTTTATTCTAAGGACGGCACAAATATCCATGCCCGAGGGGGGATTCGAACCCCCGTCCGTTGTGGCCGATGCAGACCGTGACTGGAGCGCCTCAGTCCCCTCGGCCACCGCGGCCGGCATTACTTGCTCCATGACAAGGTTGAACATAAGTGGGGTAGATCGTCGACTTGCTCCAGTGTAGTTTTGTTGACAGAACAGTCGGAGACTGAAGTATAGCCCTCTAATAATCGCCGTCTACTTTCACATTTTTATCAGGCATGTGAGTTTTTGCGATGCATTATGCGTAAAAATGCTAAAACTATTTATATTTCTCCTTTAACTGTTGTTTGACACATTTTCAATATATGAGCTGTTCCCTCCGGAGTATTTATTTATTTATCGTATGACAGTGAACATCGTTTAACAGGTCTTATACAACTATAAATACAAAAATGTGTAAAACATACAAGAATACAAAATAGACATAAAATAAGGTATATAAGATGCATACAGCACACAAAGAATAAATTAACACAGTCAGATACAAACATAAAGTTTGCGTATGTAGTCTATTGCGGCGTCTTTTGCAGTCAGGAAATCGGAGACGCTCCCATCGTACGCTCTCATCTCGCAGTCATTATGTGGCGTGTGGTTTGCCTATCGGTGCCGCAGTTGCAGTTGGGAGATGGAATTTTACCCCATCTGTAGAGAGAGTCTGCGCATCTTCCACGGTTCGTGCGAATTCTGTTCAGAGATGACCAGGCTTTACGGGGCAGCTCGTATCCAGGCGGTCTCTCGGTGATGCAGGGGAGGGCTTGACATTGCTCAGGACATGCCTGCCGCCATCTTTCCTTCCAGGACTCTATTATGTTAAAGTCCGTATTCTGTAATTCCTTGGCTGTTTTCATTGTTGGGTGTCTGGATGGCAGTCAGGCGTGTCATTGTGTATGGGGAGCCGAGGATTGTTAGTTATCATCCTGTATTCCCGGAGGAGAGCAATGCTGCTGCGCAGATCCGCAGGTGGAATGTGGCTCAGGATGGGCAGCCAGGAAGTTGGGGTTGATCTAATGGTTCCGCTGACAATTCAGCTGCACATCAATCTTCCTTGTGTGAGCACTATTCATCCATACCGGAGCGCAATATTCGGCTTTTGAGTAAACCAACCTAAGTGCTGTCGTACGAAGCGTGTCGGCCGAGGACCCCTAAGTGGTGCCGCATTACTTATGAAGAATATTATTCTTCGTCCTCATTGACTGACATTACCTGACATCGTAGTTTGTGGAGATTAATAATCTTCAACAGTGAAAAGCCAAGTTCGCAAAATACTTATTTATTTTAAGACGAACGGTTTTAGTTGGCTATACCACTATCATCTGATCGTACCAAATTTTACAAGTAGGCCGTCTGTCAAAAATATAACTGACGTGCCAGAAATTGCGTAACAAAAAGTTAATAACATTTAAACTGGCAGCCAGACAATCAGAACGATCTCCAGTCTATTAAAAGCACATCCGACATCCCTCCGGAGTAGAATGTGTACTAGTACGGTTTGTAAACATCAAAACTGCCGACAGATGCGACAGTTCTACACCCCAAGCGCAAACTACAAGAGTACCTCCAAGCATTAATGTGCTTGGCAGTTGTGTTGGCTCTGTACTGCTGTATGAGTTGCGAGTGTGGAAGTGATAATGTTCAGTCGGTTATACGAGATGCACGCTAATGCACTCTGACAGGAGGTCCCTCGCGTAATTCGACGATGCAGATCGATATAGAGTGCACTGGAGACGCGTGGACATACCAGCCGACGACAGTGGCCTACCACCGCGCCGAGCGGGATGCAAGAAGCATTCAGAAAACACTGGTCCACAGACCGCGCTGTCTTTCTCACCCGGCGATTGTGAATAGGGCAGCCCTCACAAAGGAAAGCACAGAGAATGTCAGAATAGCTACGCCTGGTGTTATCAATAGAATAAGGAATACAAGTGTATTATGTGACACAGAAATAATAGTTTTAGGGCACAAACGTAAACATGGATTAAACCTGTAAGGGAGTGCCATCTAGGGTTTAAAAGCAGAAGTACATTGCAAACAAATGCTTGTGGTGGTTTTACACTGTGTTACAATTACTGTTGAATACTTCAGCATGCTCAAGTATGAAAGTAAATTCACATGCTAAAATAAGTTACATTAGTTACTTTCAACATTTTAAATAGTATTTTGTACTTAATTACTGATAGACATATGGAGCTCCTTACACAGCACTATCAATGTGACGAAAGTTGCTTGACTATTTTCCTTGATTGGGACAATCTGACTTCTAGGTAATTTTAAAATTGTTTACTCTTATCCAGTTTTATAAAAATATATAAAAAAGGGGAGGTAATAATTTTTTTAAAAATATGACTGTGCATTACCAGTTAAATAATATAAAGATTGTTCACAATTTATTTTATCTTTAGGTTGAATTGGACTGACCATCTCTCTTAAGCACAGGTTTCTGTACAACTTGGTCCTAATACAGCTGCTGGCCAAAATGGTACATATAAGATCATATGTTGTAACACTCTTCTGACCATTTCCATTATTGTAATGTATCTTACTTTTTGTCTTTACATTGTACTTTTACAAAACATTTCTTTACTGTGGATCACTTGAAAATGATGCCATAGTGCATGAAGTATTGAAAATTTCCCTTTTCTAAGAAGCAACTGTGGCTTATAATACAGTTGTATTCCTTATTACTTGAATTATATCAGTTGCACTCCTAACTGATATTATGTCAACTTATATTATCAATAGAAGTCAAAAATGCAGTAAAGCTGGTAATGGAATTTTAGAAAACGTCCTCATTGACTGACATTACCTGACATCATAGTTCGTGGAGATTAATAATCTTCAACAGTCAAAAGCCAAGATCGCAAAATATTTATTTTAAGACGACCAGTTTCATTGAGTTATACCACTATCATCTGATCATGCCAAATTTTACAAGTTGGTCGTCTGTCAAAAATATATTTGACGTGACATAAATTACATAACAAAAATTAATAACATTTAATAACATTTAAATAGGCTCAAGAGGCACTAACTTAACCTTATTTAAAAATTGATATTAAGTAATACGTGCAACATAGCACTTAGTTTATATATAACAATAAACTACTGGCCATTGAAATTCCTACTCCAAGAAGAAATGCAGATGATAAACGGGTATTCATTGGACAAATATACTAGATTTATAGTATTCAAAATGACAAGCCAACATCGCAAACTAACAATTCACTAAGTGACGACTGGATTCTGTGCACTGTGTCACTATAATCTGGTCATATATATTTTATAATCTGGTCATCTTGTTAAAAAATTGGGTATAAATAACACGTGCAACATTGCACTTAGTCACTATACAAAAAATACGTACGTTAAAAACATGACAGCCTACAAAATACTTAAAATAGTATTTTGTAAGCTGTCATGTTTTTAACTTATGTATTTTTGTATAGTGACTAAGTGCAAAGTTGCACTTGTTATTTATACGAAATTTTTTAACAAGATGACCAGATTATAAAAAATATGACCAGATGATGGTGACACAGTGCACCGAAACCGGTCGTCACTTAATGAATTGTTAGTTTGCGATCATGGCTTGTCATTTTGAAAACTATGAAACGGATTGATCGCCTCCAGACCAGAGTATGTCAGGTCATCTTAAAATATACTAGAACTGACATGTGATTACATTTTCAAGCAATTTGGGTGCATAGATCCTGAGAAATCAGTACCCAGAAAAACCATCTTTGGCCGTAATAACGGCCTTGATACGCCTGGGCATTGACTCAAACAGAGCTTGGATGACGTGTACAGGTACAGATGCACATGCAGTTCAACACGATACCACAGTTCATCAAGAGTAGTGACTGGCGTATTGTGACGAGCCAGTCTCTCGGGCACCATTGACTAGACGTTTTCAGTTGGTGAGAGATCTGGAGAATGTGCTGGTAAGGGCTACAGTCGAACATTTTCCGTATCCAGAAAGGCCCGTACTAGACCTGCAACATGTGATCGTGCATTACACTGCTGAAATTTAGGGCTTCGCAGGGATCGAATGAAGGGTAGAGCCACACACACTGTTAAAAGTTCCGTCGATGCGAACAAGAGGTGACCGAGACCTGTAATTGCACCCCATACCATCATGCCGGCTGATAGGCCAGCATGGCAATGACGAATACTCGATTCCAATGTGCGTTCACCGCGATGTCGCCAAACACGGATGTGACCATCATGATCCTGTAAACAGAACCTGGATTCATCCGAAAACATGACGTTTTGCCATTCGTGCACCCAGGTTCGTGGTTGCATACACCATCTCAGGCGCTCCTGTCTGTGATGCAGCGTCAAGGTGAGATGTAATAGGCAAGATACAGAGCTAAATGTTTACTACTTCATCACCCAAATAACAAATTAAACAAAATATTTTATTAGAACCTCAACTTTTAAATGCCAGTTTGTGATCTCAGAGTGTGTGTAATATAAGAACCATGATTTCTAGATAAATTAATGGTTAAGAGAAGATACATACATTGCTAGGAACACAAACAAATAACATTTCATCTTAAAATATGAAAATAAACAAGAGCACATGGCCATGAAACTAAAAACTGCTAATATGCACTTTAGGAAAATATAAAGTGAAATATTTTGCTTAGAGATATATTCTATGGTATATTTGAGTAGGAACTGGCCATGAAAACACAAATATCATCAATTGTTTAGAATATAAACTTCCAGCATGGGCAGCATTGTAGATTAACTAAGCCTACATGAAATATTCCCGCGTTCTTGAATACAGCCAAGCAACTGATACTTTATTTCATTATTCTGTACATGGTAGGAACATTTGCCCTTCACTAGTTTTCAAGATACTAGTATAAATAAACAATGTAGTGTTGTATTTTATAGTTAAGCTTATTTCAGATCTGCAACCCAATATATGAAAGCAGGATTATTATGAATTGATGCAAATTGATAATTACCTTAATTTTGAATGTAAAGCTTCTACTATATAGCCATAACATGGTCAAACTAATTGTTTTTCATATATTTAATAGTTGTAACAATGGATGGTATTGTAGACCAGACTATAAAAGGAGGGCACACAAAGATCGAAAAAGGCAGTCTTGTAAAAGCCTTCCAAGCCGCCACTACGCCGGTTTGGGCACCGATATACATATTGTTCTAATGCATTGTAGGGCAAAAGTGATGAAATTAAACAGCTTTTCAGATACCTGGTGTTTGCTCTTAGTTCTCGCCTTAATTTTGACGCACACATAAAATAGAGAACATTTCTCTAGCTGCACGTATTCTGAATGTATTCTAGGGATTCCTGTAACCAGGTTATGTAGATGCTGTGTTTTAAGAAGATTCTACATCCACGAGATATCAAGGTAAATGTCTTGAAGTTTGATGCTGCGGAAATTTATTAAGACGTGAAGACCACAATCACTGAGTCGGTGAACAGAACATCTGTACGGTGCTAAAACGTTATAAAGCGTAACCGCAGCCATGGTCTCCAAGCTGATAGTCCATGTTGCTGCAAACGTCGTCGAACTGTTCGTGCAGATGGTAGTTGTCTTGCAAACGTCTCCTCTGTTGAGTCAGGGATGGAGACGTGGCTGCACGATTCGTTACAGCCATGCGAATAAGATGCCTGTCATCTCGACTGCTAGTGGTAGGAGGCCGTTGGGATTCAGCACAGCGTACTGTATTGCCCTCCTGAACCCACCGATTTGGATCGCGACCTACGCGAGCAGCAATGTCACGATACAATAAACCGCAATCGCGATGGGCTACAATCCGACCTTTATCATGCATTCCTTGTACGAGGCATCAGAACAACTTTTCACCAGGTAAGCCGGTCAACTGCTGTTTGTGCATGCGAAATCGGTTTGAAACTTTCCTCATGTCAGCACGTTGGAGGTGTCGCCAACCTTGTGTGAATGCTCTGAAAAGCTAATCATTTGCATATCACAGCATCTTCTTCCTGTCGGTTAAATTTCGCGTCTGTAGCACGTCATCTTCGTGGTGTAGCCGTGCCAGGATTTTTGAGCGGAGTAGTGAGCATGGGGTTGAATGAGAAGGCGTGAAGTTAATATAGCATCAAAAAGGCTTTTATTGCGTAAGTTATTACATGGTACTAAAGGGGACTCCGGGAGAGGTCGAAACCTGTCCTTAGAGGTGCAAAAGACGGCACGTCGGATCAGGTCCGAGGCCGGGGCGTAAGAGAGCGTCCGTTCTTCGCGTGGCTGTTCAGGTCGCGCCAGAGGGAGCCTCACGTGACCACTTAGCTAGCCTCTGGTTGGTGGCTGGGTTCTGGGGAGTCTCCGAGGGTGGCGTACCCTAGTCAGCAGAGCCGAGCCACCCAGGAGTGCCGAATCGACAGGCACGGGTTGGGAACCTGCGTGTGGAAACTTCCAGTAGCAGGCATGCGGCACGGCCCGTGACTCGACCAGACCACCAGGCTGAATTGCGCATCAGATTTTAAAGAAAATTATTTCCCGTCCTTATCTACTCCAGGGGCAGGCGTCGCCCTCGTACGTGGCAATTTTAATGTTAACACGTCAACAGCATATAACAGACTGATAGCTTGGAGGTTTGTTGTATAGATATTGGCGGTTGGTGGCAGCACCTTAGCATGATATTGTTTGGAAGCTAGTTGCACAGAAGTAATTTCATTTTAAAAAATCGCACTGACGTGTTTTACGGCCCACTTTAGATTTGTAGTTTTACAGGTTTTTGCAAACATTTTGGACCAAAATAATAATTTAAATAATAATAAATTAATTAATAAGAGTTTCTGAAACTCTTTTAGGAAAAAAAATTAGGTAGTTGCAGGTTTCGAACCGCCGACCTTCCGTATTACAATCAAACACCTTGCCCACTACGCTACGCCTATAAATTGAAACAACAGTTCATTATTCTCACATAATTAATGGCCGTTGTTAACTGATGTTAATATGGTATTTGTAGACATTAGATTATCATTTATCGTACGAATAACGATGTGTTTTTGTTAATTCCTCAGTGTGACGTTGCTTTAAAATGACAACGTGTAAGTTACAATAAGAAAATCATCAAATACGCGAGGAATGTCACGTGACATTTCCGAAGGGCTGGTTTTCGTTAATTCAGTGGAGGGTGTCAAATCTCCGTTATTTTTGCAAATATGTCTCAAACGATACGAGATATGAAAAAAACATAAGGGAGCTACGTTGTAGAGAATTTTCTCCTCTACCAATTAGGTTATTCAATTTTCGTGTCAGATGAACTGTTGGTTTGTAATTACAATTATATTACAAACAGATTTTTTTTTGTTTTTTGTTTTTGGTCCGAAAAATTTGAAAAAGGTAGGTTCTGGGGTCTGCGGCCTACAATGTAAAATTTGGTACTGATCGGTTGAACGGTTCGACTTAAAAACAGGGAACACGTTACGGACAGACATACACCCCAAAATCGCCATTGTTTTTGCAAATATCTTTGAAACGCTACGAGATATGATAGAAACATAACAGAGCAAAGTTGTAGAGAATTTTCTCCTCTACAAATTCGGTTATTCAATTTTCGTGTCAGATGAATAGTTAAGCCGTTATTTTCATTTAAATTTCTAGCTGTCAAAAAACGATCGCAAAGGACCACTTTTAGTGTTACTACCGTAACCTAAAGTGGGCCGATATTACGTCAGGGAGTGGATAATGGGAAACCATTTTTAGGATGAAACTTAGAAATACCATGAACAAGTAAAATATTACAGTTTTATTAGTTTTGACTTAAAAACAAACTGTCACAAAAGTCTGAGATAAGACACATGTTCTATGGGTATGTAAAATTACCATTAGGTAATACGAGTGACGACATGCTAGCCTCAATATACGAATGTAAACTCAGCATATCTTACATTAATACTGATTTTTACATTGGTATATGGAGACTAGCATATCGTCACTCGTATTACGTAACCGTATTTTCACACATACGTTGAATATGGGTCTGCCGCGGTGGAGTAGCCGAGCGGTCTAAAGCGCCTCGCTGCGCAGCGCGGTTGCTCGCCGTGGAGGTTCGAGTCCTCCCTGGGGCATGGATGTGTTTGTTGTCCTTACGTTAGTTTACGTAGATCCAAGTAGTTTGTAAGCCACGGACTGATGACCACGCAGTTTGGTCCGATAGATTTACAGACATTTGAACATTTTGAATATGGGTCTAATCTTAGACTAGAATTATGCGACAGGTTGTTTTTATTCAAAAACTGATAACATTGTAATATTTCATTTGTTCATACTATTTGTTTCATTATAAAAGTAAAAATTTGTCCCCCACTATCCACTCCATTACATGATATCACGTAATAAAATTAGTTACTTCTGTGTAACAGGTTTCCAAACAGCATCCTGCTATGATGCTACCGCCACGCGCAAAGATCTGTACAACAGACCTCCAACCTCTCAGCCCCTTACAGAGGTGGTGATGTTTTAACTTACCTATTTTCATAGTTAGATTAAGTGCTATATTTTAAATAAGGTAAGGTTAGCGCCTCTTGATCCTACGTAAATGTTATTTTTTCTGCTGTTACCTGATTTCGTTCATGTCGTTGTACTTCTGACAGATGACCAACTTGTAAAATTTGATATGACCACTGAGACCGGTCGTCTTAAAATATAGCCGGCCGCAGTGGCCGAGCGGTCTGCGGCGCGCCAGTCACAGTCTGCACGGCCGCTACGGCTGGGAGTTCGAACCCCCTCCCCCCCTCCCCGCGGGCATGGACGTTTGTGTCGTCTTTAGTGTAAACTAGTTCGTAAGTAGTTTGTAAGTTTAGGGACTGATGACCCCGCAGTCAATTCTTAAACTTAACAAACATTTGAACATCTTAAAATATGTAAGTGTTTCGCGACCTTGAGTTTTCACTGTTGACGATTAGTAGTCCTCATTTGCCTTTGCCTCAAATTTGTGTTACATACCAACGGCTCTGTAGCTGTACTCCATAAAAATTGTAAACATCTGATATGGCATTTAGTTGCAATTCGTCTATACTACTACCCCCTAAAATATGTACTGTTCTTCAAGAAAAACCTTCATTTTTTACCGATACTGACTTTGTCTAACACTGTTTAATAACATACCCGATGTAGTAGGTAGTCTGGAAACGCTAGATACTGCAAGCACTTGTTATTTTAAAGATCAGAAGATCAGTCTGGAAAGGTTTTGGTGGGGAGGAGATTATTCATTCAAATGTTTAAACGTTTGTAAATCTATCGGACTCAACTTCTAGCTTACAAGCTACTTAAACTAAGGTAAACTAACCCAGCCGGCCGCGGTGGCCGAGGGGACGCCGGGCGCCGTGGCTCAGCGCGCCCGGTCAGGGGGTTGAACGCCCTCTGCAATAAAAAAGCTGAGCCAACCATTCAACGAACAACCACGAACAAATTGAACGAACGACCGCGAATCATAGATCTACCAGATGAAAAAAAAAAAAAAAAAAAAAAAAAAAAAAAAAAAAAAAAAAAAAAAAAAAAGGGGGACTGAGGCGCTCCAGTCACGGTCTGCACGGTCACTACGGTCGGGGGTTCGAATCCCCCCTCGGGCATGGATATTGTGATGTCCTTAGTCTTAGCTAGTTCATAAGTAGTTTGTAAGCTTAGGGACTGATGACCCCGTAGTTAAGTCCCGTAAATTCTACAAACATTTGAACATTTTTTGAAACTAACCTAATGACAACATAAACACCCACGACCTAGGGGGGGGGCCTAGAACCTCCGAAGGTGAACGGCCGCGCGAACCGCAGCACGGCCCCCCAGTACGCACGGCTAATCCGCCGCGGCCGAGATTATTCATTCCTTGTGATGGAGTAGGAGGGGGGGGCGGTGGCACGGAGATCTGATATCCTATGGCCTGAATACTTTTTTTTTTACTTATTACGCAATCATATGTCCAGATAACTGTCTGTACCTACTTCACCTCTTAGTCATTACTGCTACCTAAGATCGTGGTTGTATTTCAAATAAATCCTACTACATTCGTATGAGAATGCCTGATAGATTATCTCTGCCACATTAAGCCACGTACATATCTGCTCACAGAGGTAATCACATGCCATTAATTAACAGTATATAATCCGACAATCAGTTACAACTAATTATGCTGAATTGCTTCGTTTCGTATTCTGCGGCATATTTTTGCACACGATAAAACACCTCTCCAAAAGGGAGTGAAGTGGAATTTGAACCATGAAAAAACTGAAATATTTCGTCGCAATAAACAATATTAGGCGGAAAACTGTGCCACGAATGTGAACAATACAACGCTTCGTGACACACACACACACAGATACATCTCCCCTTAATATCGAAAGATGATTTTCATTCGTTAGCTTAATAAATTATTACGCTGTTATTCAATTAGCCCAATATACCAGCGCGTTCGCGAAATATTGTTTCTGTCTGGCCTGATATGGGCAGCGCGATATTACTTCGCAAACAGAATTACACACTTGGTTCGCGGACGGCGGGAGGGGTGCGGGGTGGTTGGCACGCATTCGCTCTCCAGCGGTCGGCAGCGCCGTGTAAACGCTGCCCGGTTGGCAGCCCTGCGAGGGGAATCACCGGCCAGCGCCGGCTGTTGATTGGTTATTACGGCGCGCGCTGCCAATTACATCTGCGTCACCTACGTCCTGGCAGCGATGCGCTGTTCCACGCCGTTTGCCGGTCTCGCGATTGCATTCGTTCTCGACTGGCAGCTAACGAACCAGTTACTGGACAAACTACATTGTTAGCAGCTACTCTCGCCAGTTCCGAAAGTAAATGGAAAGCGTTAAACAGAGCTTGACTGGCTGAACGTCTCTCGCGCAGGCAAACTGAAGTGAAATCAAAGAAAAGCGAATCGTGTGATCATCTACCACTCTGTTTTCATGTTTTTATTTACAAGAGCTATTTCAAGACTGGTGCGTCAAATGAATTAATGTCGCCTTCTCTCAAATTTCCGAGGTCCATGTCTCTGTTCTGATAGCTCATTGCGGGTATTAGTCTTCTCGGCTTTCAGCACCATCAGTTTGTACGTTGAAATTCACGGAAAGTCATCGAGTAGAAAAGAGGTGACATTGGGTGTTCCCCAAGGAATTGTTGTAGGGCCCCTACTGTTTCTTATTTTTACAAACGATTGAGGAGACAATCTGAGTATCTCTCTTAGACTTTCGCGGATGATTCTGTCACTTATCAGTTAGTAAAGTCACTAAAAGACCTAAATCAACTGAAAATGATTCAGATACGATATCTGCATCATCATCATCATTAGAGTCTGATTATGTCTTTCAGAGTTCAGTTTGGAGCATAGTACCTCTAATAAAATTCCCCCATGATTTCCTATTCAATGCTAACATTGATGCCTCATCTGATGTTATGCCTTTTACTTCATTCTGGACCGAATCGAAGTAATTACTTCTTGGTCTACCTCGACTCCTCTTACCCTCTGCTGCCGAGCTCATGAGTCTCTTAGATAACCTTGCTTCTCCCATGCGTGTAACATGACCCCACCATCTCAGTCTGTTCGCTCTAACTGCTTCATCTATGGTGTTCATTCCCAGTTTTGCTTTGATTTTCTCATTATGGACACCCTCCTGCCATTTTCCCAGCTATTAGTACCTGCAACCATGCGTGCTACTTTCTTATCTGTAGCCTCTAGCTAATGTTTGGTAAGTGTTAATTGTTTATCCCTTCATCCAGTATCTTAACAACGAGCAAAGTAGGCTATGTAGTACCGGGGGATCAAAAAGTTTGCATAAATTTGAAAACGTAATAAATCACGGAATAATGTAGATAGAGAGGTAAAAATTTACACACTTGTTTGATATGACATGGGGTTTTATTAGAACCGAAAAAAAACGAAGTTCAAAAATGTCCGACAGATGGCGCTGGACAGCAAAACGTCAGTGACTGCGCTTTCATGTATAAAAGGAGCTGTAATGAGAGAGGGAATCAGATGCACCAGCAGTCGCAGCATGTTGACGTTACCTAAAAAGGCGCTTTTAGTGAAACTGTATTATCAGAATGGGGAATCTGCTAGTTCAGCGTTACGATCCTATCGCCATAGGAAAGGGATTCGAACGGTTAAAATTCTTTTGACAAATGCAGCTGTGGCGAGAATGATTTCGATGTTCGAAGCCACGGATTGTTTAGACGATAGATCACCACAGTGATCGACCGAGCACAAGGCGTAACGCTGCTGAGATAGTTCAGGCAGAAATGGAGACTGTAGCGGGTTCGTCTAATGCACCGGCATTCCATACACTACTGCTTGATTGGCACTTGGGCGTACCCTCTGATGCTACGCTCACAAAATCCATCAGTATCGTGAACTGTTACCTGGCGATTTAGTGAAGCGGAGGGCATTTGCGGTGTGGACGTTTCAAAAGATGGCCGAAGATGACGATTGGTTGAGTAATATGTTGTGAACATAAGAAGCTCATTTCACGCTCCGAGAGTCTGTCAGTACCCACAACTGCAGAATTTGGGCAGGCGAAAATCCTAAAACTGTCATGGAAATTCCGTTGCACTACGAGAAGGTCACGGTATGGGTTGGATTTTCCACATCTACAGTTATCGGGCCTTTTTTCTTCGAGGAACTCCGTGATTCTGGTTTTGTAACTCTACCGTGACAGATGTGAGGTACGCCGATATGTTACAGAATCGCATCACCCCTGACTGATAAACATCTGATAGAACGTACGATTTTTATGCAAGATGGCGCTCCACTCCATAATGCTAGACGCGCGTCGTTTGGTGATGATCGTGTGATCAGCCGCCACCTTCATCATGCTTGGCCTCCTCCCAGGTCCCCAGACCTCAGTCCGTCCGATTATTGGCTTTGGGGTTTCCTGAAGTCGCAAGTGTATCATGATCGACCGACATCTCTCGGGATGCTGAAAGACAACATCCGACGCCAATGCCTCACCATAACTCCGAACATGCTTTACAGTGCTGTTCACAACATTATTCCTCGTCTACAGCTATTGTTGAGGAATGATGCTGAACATATTGAGCATTTCCTGTAAAGAACATCATCTTTGTTTTGTCTTAATTTGTTATGCTAATTATTGCTTTTCTGATCAGATGAAGTGCCATCTATCGGACATTTTTGAACTCTTTTATTATTATTATTCTAATAAAATCCCATGTCATTCCAAGCATATGTGTCAATTTTTACCTCTCTATCTACATTATTCCGTGATTTATTAAGTTTTCAAATTAATACTGACTTTTCCAACAGCCGGTACAATTAATTACTTAAGTTTATCAGTTTAAATTCACTCAGCTGATAGAAATTTTAAATATTCACGTGGCATGTTGAGCTAATTGAAACAAAAGATAAATCTGAAATGTCTCTCTTTCGTTTCAGGTCCTTGAACGATTATAGTAAAGTTAATCACAAAATATTATTCGTTGTTTGTGATTCAAAATACGAGGGTTCAGGATCAGCGTTAAAGAAGACTGTTTGTCTAAGCTTGCTCAACTTCAGATCGTTATTAATATTGCATTATTTACTGGTTACGGAAATTGAGATTCTTCCTTCTGGGCTGAACACGGGGTATCCCATTAATTTCAACGAATAAAAATTATTGGAGTGTAGTCGCCAAATCAACAAGATTCTGACAAGAATGATAAGAGGCATTTTTGTTAGGGGTCATTCGGGAATGGTATGCTAATTATTTGTTTGAGAAAGTATGTTGACTTGAAGAACAGGCATGAGGCCTTATTGTGCATCATTCAATCTATTTCTTTATTGCAGCTCTGAACGTCAGAGTACATTGTGAAGCTGTTTCCTTTCCATTTATTTAAAGACATAGACTGAGTATTTTATTTAACAGGTGCGCACAAGGTTTGTTAGGTTGACCAAAAAATTAAAAAATTCTAATGTTTGTAAATCTATCGGACTAAACTGCGTTGTTATTAGTCCGTAGCTTACTAACTACTTAAACTAACCTAAGGACAACACACACATCCATGCCCAAAGGAGGAATCGAACCTCTGACGCGGGAGGCCGCGCGATCCGAAACGGGGCGCTCCAGGGAGCTACATCTACATCTACATAGGATACTCTACAAATCACATTTAAGTACCTGGCAGAGGGTTCATCGAACCACCATTATACTATTTATCTCCCATTCCATTCTCGAATAACGCGCGGGAAGAAAGAACACCTGAATATCTGCGTTCGAGCTCTGATTTCCCGTATTTTATTCTGATGATCATTTCTACCTATGTAAGTGGGAGTCAACAATATATTTTTGCATTCGGAGGAGAATATTGGCGATTGGAGTTTCGTAAGTAGCCCACGCCGCAGCGATAAGCGCCGTTGTTGTAATGATTCCCATCCCAGATGCTGTATGATTTCCGTAACGCTGTCTTTCCTGTATCGTGACAATACGAAACGAGCTGCCCTTCTTTGGACATTTTCGATGTCCTCCGCCAAACCCACCTGATAGGGATCTCACACAGGGCAGCAATACTCCAAAAATGGACGGACAATCGTAGCATATGCAGTTTCCTTTATAGTTCTGTTGCATGTTTGAAGGGTTCTGCCAATAAAACGCAGTCTCTGGTTCGCCTTTCCCACGATATTATCTACGTGTTTTTTCCCATTTAAGTCTGAAGTAATAGTAATTCCTAGGTATTTTGTGGAGTTTACTGCATTCAGTTTTGATTTATCTTGTAAACAAAGTTTAACGGATTTCTTTTCGTACTCATGTGGACGACCCTAACACTTCTCATTATTTAGAATCAATCGCCAATTGTTACACCACGCTGATATCTTATTCAGATCGTTCTGCAGTTGGTTTTGATCTTCAGATGATTTTACTCGGGGAAATGACGGCGTCATCTTCAAGCAAACTAAGACAGCTACTTAGATTTTCCCTTAAATCGTTTATGTAAATAAGGAACAGCAGAGGGTCTAATAACACTACCCTGCAGAACGCCCGATATCACCTCTGTTTCAGTCGATGCCTTACCATCTATTACTACGAACTGCGTCCTTTTTGACAGAAATCCCCTATCCAGTCGCAAATTTGGGGCGATGTACCATAACCACGCACTACGGTGTCAAAAGCCTTCTGGAAATCAAGAATTACGAAATCGATTTCCCAACTCTTGTCGATAGCACCCTGTCATCGGCTGGATCGCCATTACTATCACGTAGTGAGGGTATTGTTTGTGTTTTGCCCCTAGTATATTTAACATATGACCAAAATCTGTTTGGGTTTTCAGTCAAATTTCGAGAAAGAATTTCGTTGTCGTGAGTATTGTAGGCATTTCGCATTCAAGTCCTCGCTAAATTTCGAGCTTCTGTGTAGCATCGCCAATCCTGGGTGTACCAAAGGGGATCACTTCCTTCTGTTATTAATTTATTTTGAATGAAACTGCCAGTTGCTGTCGATACCATTTCTTTTAGTTTGAGCTACATCTGGTCTACACCTACGTTTAGTGTTAGAAACGAGTGGAAGCTGTCTTTCAAGAAGCAATCTATTTCTTTTCTATCTGCTTTCCTGAACAAATATACTTTTCGTCCATTTTTTGTAATTTTGTGACTTTCAACATTCAATCTCGCTACGATAGCTTTGTGTTCACTAATACCTGTATCTGTTTTGATGCTCCTTATGAGCTCAGGATTATATGTTGCAAAGAGATCAAGTGTGTTTTGACATTCATTTACAATTATAGTTGGCTCATGAACTAATTGTTCGAAGTAATTCTCAGAGAACGCGTTGAGTACAATTTCACACGATGTTTTATGCGTACCTCCTGATTTGAAAATATAATTTTCCCAACACGTTGAGGGTAAATTAAAATCACTGCCTACTGTTGTCGTGTAAGTCGGGTACGTTTTTGTAACTAGAATCAGGTTTTCTGTGAACATTTCAGCTTTTGTATCGTCACAGTCGCTAGGCTAGTAAAAGGAACCAATTATTAACTTCTTACGATTTTCAGGTACAACCTTAACCTATAATAGCTCACAGGAACTATCAACTTCCACTTCGCTACACGAAAGACTACTTTTGACGGCGACAAACATGCCATCACTTATTTTGTTTAATATATCTTTTCTGAATACAGTTAGATCTTTTGCAAATACTTCTGCTGAACTTATTGCCGGTTTGAGCCAACTTTGTGTATCTACAATGATGTGTGTTTCGGTGTTTTCTATTAACGCAAAAAAAAAAAAAAAAAAAAAAAAAAAAAAAAACCTTATTCTTTTCATTCTCCACTCCGAGGAGTGGAGCGGGCTGTTTGAGATCCGGCCCATAAAGAGTCGCGGTTCTATTCAGCCAATTATCAGACAAGCTGATAGTGGGGCAAAGGGGTAATCCCAATTGGGAATAAGTGGGAGGGGCTTACCAGTTCCGGCATACGCCTTACAACCAAGGAAAACCTCCCGAAAACCTTGGTCGGAACCGGGGGATTGGGACCAATTTAATTTATCTCCGGGACTTGCCCCGGACTAAAAATGGATTATGGAGAGAACACGAATGCACTCACGACAATCAAAGATCGGACGCCCGAGTTACTCTCGTAATCTCGTAGAGATCAGTTCGACCAACAGTGGACAAGCATCCCCCTACAGGAACCGCACCCGTGGGCACGGTGTCCTGTGCGTCGATTAACGCTTGGAGTTCTGGTCTTTATCACTTCAGATAGCCGCTCAAAACCTGCGAGAATCTCTTCAGATCCGAAGCGACACACATCATTGTTACCGACGTGAGCCATCACCTGCAGTTGGCAGCACCCCGTACCCCTTATGGCATCCGGAAGGACTCGTTCCACATCTGGAATGACTCCACCCGGTGTGAACACAAAGTGCACGTTGGCCTTTTTCCCATCCTTGGCAGCCATCTCTCTAAGGGGCTCCATCACCCGCCTAACGTTTGAGCTCCCAACTACAAGCAAACCCACCCTCTGTGACAGCCCGGATCTTGCAGGCTGGGTGGTGACCTCAGGGTGAGAGACACCATCTGACTCAGGAACGTTGTCCTGAAGAGATAGCGCCTCAAACCTATGCGCAACACGAACCGGGGAGGCCTCACGATCGGTCCCCCGGAAGCTCGGCTACTCCCTCGCGGCAGTTGAACACAATAGGAGATTCAGGCACAGGGCAGGTAATTTAGAAAAACTACATTACTATAGGTTTCCAGCCAAGATCGCGTTTTATTTCTTAGGATGACCGGTTTCGGCGTGTCCTAGACGTCATTTCTGATCTCCTGTACCTCTCAACGTCCCATCTCATATAGGGCTTAGCTATATTCTCTCATTACAAATTTCTTGATACATATTTATACGTTTATACAGAAATAAAAGCATATGGTAAATTTGTGTACATCATTAGATTTATTATAGACATTTCCACAACGGCTGCTCAAGGGTCACTGGATAACCAAACATCACCGAATCCGATTTTGACGGGTCTGACAAGGAAAGTACATGGGCTCGAACAGACATATCCGTATGAACGTTTGCTTGCAGGATCTCTACGTACACCTCACTGTGCTGGTGGGTGTCGTTTTTCTGCAAAACTCTGGGATCATGCTCTAGATAGCACTGTAGGTGTAATTGTAGACGCCATACGTAATACAAATATCTTAAGTATAACTTATGTAATAATCATCGTATCCGTTCTCTAGCGTATTGTCATCAAAAACCGTGATGATAGTTGCAAATATAACCTTATTCTCGGAAGACTGTTGGCATTCACTGCCACTGCTTCCATCGCCTCTTCCCGCACTTATCGTAGCACTACCGCTTGCGATGAGTTGTTCGTCATTATCATCCCTACTATCATCATTATGTGTTAGTGTTACAACAGTATCTAACTTATGCTCATATTTCTGTACCATAACAGGTACGAGAAAGCATGCGAATGATTCATCTCTACACTAATACCTTCTTTTCGAAGAAGGGTTCTTGGTAACGTCATCTCAACCGAACGCAATACATTAGCAGGATTGATTACCAATCGCCGCCCCATCTAACGCTTCACCACACAAATAACGTCACAAAACGCAACTTCGGAGGCACACACTTGCACCGTACCTACTGGCGAACCGACTGGTCAAAGTGCAATGTGGCAAGGCACACGCAGATGTCTCTAACGGACGACTGCAGAGTTTTACAGATGCGGGAGTATCACTAGTGCAATAAGGGATCTTTACATTATCTCTCATTCGATTCTGGTGTATATGTGTTTTTTCGAGTCCAAGTACTTTCCTTGTGAGATATGTTATAGGGGGATCTCCCCTGAGTCTCTGGTTAACGTCCTAAATGCCTGTGGGCCCTGGTTCTCGAAATAGTCGTGTTTGATTTTCCCTGCACGCTACATATACCAGTAAAAGAGCACCGACCCCTAAGCGTAGCAACAGAGAGCTGCGGATCAAGTACACTGCTATCAAATTGGGGGTTCCGTGTTCTTTCCTCCACGTGCACGTTGTTTTTTGACAGTTTTCTTTTACACCATGTTTACAAATATATTCCCTTGTCATGCAATATTGTGTTCGTAGGTTTTCCCGGCGAATATGCTGAGTGAAGATTTCTCGGGCGTGCAGCCGGATTGATTGATCGTTGTGGAACGAATTATCGACAGCGTAACGTGCCATCATCATCAGGTTACTCCCGCATACTGAGGCGCTGGACAAGGATGGGGTCCCTCCACGCCCACACCAACGTGGTGACCATCACAAAAGTTCTACTGTCACCTCCGTAATTAGGTTAGTTTGCTAAGGTGGATCAAGGGATGTGGGAACCGCGATGTTATCCGTACGTGTGGGCACGATCACCCATTAATACGGTGCATCTGGAGATAGAATTGGTCGAAAGGTATGCGAAGGGTAAAGGTATGTAAGGGCAGAGGAAAAAAAGTGCCAAGGCAAGAGCCAAGGGAAAAAAAACCTCTGCGACAGTGGGGTAGGTATGAAGGGCAGTAGCGGTATGCTATTTGCGACAGATCATGCAAGGTTTGGTAATGTTAGTAATGGGTATTTTCTCAGTGCCGTTAACTTTGCTAGGTTCGTCATAAAGACTCAGTCCGTTTTGATGCGAGGTTCTGCTGCAGCTGAGCTCCAATGAAGTCTCATGGGTCGGCTGCGGCAGTTTACCCGTTAACATCGGCTGAGGCAGAATACCTGTAACATAGACAAGTTTGTCATGGTAGTTAGGCAGTTCGGTCATAGAACTGGCTAAGTGTGCGGGACTGTTTTGGTTTGTTTGTGTTTAGTGCGATGAATATGGTTTCCCTGCTTTGCCTGTAGGTCGGCTGTGGGCTCAGCTGGCATTGCCAGTCAGATTGCTGTTCTGCAGGGGTTTGCCACGTTCATCGTGTTTGTGAGCTGCTGTTCCCTACGACCGTAGGTGGTTAGTCTCTGAGGAGAAGTGTTTGTGGGCGATTATGTTTCCACCTATGGTTGTGATCGTAGTTCCCCAAGCGTAGGATGAAGGGGTTGTTCGAGTGTCTCGAGTTTCTGTACAGTCGTGTGGCGAGTTTTTTGAATACCACCGAGAGGCGCTCTAGGCGGTATTCATTGGGAAGGTCCACGGTGCGTGTGTATCGTGGAGCGTTGCGAATGATGCGTAGTACCTTGTTCTGTATGAGCTGCAGGCGGCGCAGCCACTGAGGCGCTGGACCGGCGGTTGTGCTATATATACCTGCAGTCACCCCCCTCTACGACCTCGTGTGCGGATAGCGGGATGCTGCCGTGGTGTGCGTAGCTCCTGCTCTGGACTCGAGTGGCGGACCTCAGTTTGAGCTCTGCCTTCGCCGTGCTCGGTGTTCTGCTTGCGCTACGATCGAAGAAATTTTAGTGCCGGATTCCACGATTGGCTTAATTAAAATCCACTGTCCTTGTTTATGAGATTCTCGCGTAGCCGGATTTCGATGGCCTCCTTGTACAGACAGTCCCAGTATCGCGATGTCTTGCGTTGAATATCTGTGTCTTCATATTTCATCTTGTGTTTTGTTTCCAAGCAATGTTCAGCATTTGCTGATTTTGTGGGCTGTTGAAGTGCGGTGTGGCGCTTATGCTCTGTGCACCTTTCTTCAATTGTTCGAATGGTTTGGCCAATATACGCTTTCCCGCACTCGCATGGAATGTGATAAACTCCCGATTTCCGTAGTCCCAGATCGTCCTTCAGTGTCCCTACAAGAGATTTAATATTTGCCGGCGGGTGGTACACGCATTTGATCTTGTGTCGTCGTAAGATTCTGCCGATTTTTCCGGATATGTTGCCTGCGTATGGAATGTAGGCAACGTTTGCCAGCGGATCCGCCTCGGATGTTGGCTTTGGTGTGCTCTTATGTTTGAAAACACGTCGGATTTATCGACCGCTATACCCGTTTTCCTGGAATACTTCCTTGACATGGTCAAGTTCTGGTTTCAGGCTTTCTTCGTCGGAGATCACACGAGCTCTGTGGACCAGCGTATTTAGAATCCATTCCCTTTGGGACGGGTGATGACAGCTAGAGGCATGGAGGTACTGGTTCGTGTGGGTTTTCTTCCGATAGACACTGTGTCCCAACGTTCCGTCCGGTTTTCTGCGAACCAGAACATCCGAAAAATATTGTTCGCAAGTGTGTGTGGTCACTGTATATGAGTTTGTAAGAAGAGAATGTACATTATGGTCAGTATTTTCATTGTGTATTTGAAATACCGTATTGGTATTCGCAGGTATATGCAGGTTATATATAGGTACCTGTATACCTGAATTTCATATAAGGGAACCTTTGTTCCCCCTCCCCACAGTATCGTCAGCATCCGTTATAACATTCCGGGTCGTCGGTCGTACTGGCGACTGGGGCCCTCCCCTTCCCGTAGCCGGCACGAGTAGTTTGCAGTATCGCGAGCGTATTTTAGAAGTAAACACATTGAACATCAATGAAAGCAGAGCCAAGTACGTCTACCGGAATCGTGTGTGAACAATCATAAGGAGGCACATCAAACGTACCGAATTCTAATGAAGAATCAATAGGTGAAATAAGAACGCCATGAGATATGCTGAGATTTTTTTCTCGATTTACAGCTCGTGACGAGTACGCCACCGAGCACGATTTCTGAACGTTCAAAGGTAATTGGACAAGCTATCTACAATGAAATTCTAAACCTATTGGCAGAAAAGCGGATCGTCTGTAAAGAGGAGTTAATTGCCGTCGACGAAAAGGACGAGTTGCAGGAATATACCGCATGTGACAGTGACGCCACGGTAAGTTTTTAGTTCGTGCGTTTTTGTCACATTTTGGTCGAATTTGAAATATATAAACGTAATTAATGTACAGGTAGAAGAAATCGACTACAAGGACTACGTTTGTAAATAATCTTCACGGCAGGCATAAGATTATGTACATCTATCGTATAAACAAGGAGCAGTGGCTATGGCAACACTTCACCCAAAATGGAAACTGAAAACTCTCCAGACGAAGGGATTCGTGCGGTTAAAGAGCGAAAGAGCTCTAGTGCAATGGACAAAGGATGTGAAACGTGGAGGAACGCATTTCGATAAGTGGAAGAATATCGACAAAGAGACGTACGACCGATTCGTAGAAGCAAGACCAAATAACGAGCAGGTGAATCTCGTAAAATATACGCTTTATGTAATGTCAGAAGAAAACTGGTTTATAAGAACTGTATCATTTTGTACATGTACAGATAACAACGATAGCAAACTAAACCACTGCCACTGTAAGTACAATTTAATCCAGGTAAGATACAACAATGTTTTTCCCTAGCTGTATCCCATATGCTTTACAAAGTCATGGAAAGAAATTATGTGCATCTTTCGACGGGTATAACCACTAAATTTTACATAGAGTAGAAATATCTATGAAGTGATCATTGCGTTCTGTGCATCTTCTCAACATGAAGCTGTAATTACCATGTGATATTGCGACAAATTCACTCTTTCTACACATTTATTTGCTCTTACGATTGGTTTGTACCTCATTCACTGCAAAGTAGTAACCACATAACATGAAATATAATCTTAATAAATGTGTCGCAGAAGCAACAAGAAAGTTGAGGAAGCGTCGCTAAAAGGGCCATCTTCTCAACATGAAGCTGGATTTACCACGTGATATTGAGACAACTTCACTCTTTCCACACATTTATTTGCTCTTACGATTGTTTTGTACCTCATTGGCTGCAAAGAAGCAACCACATAACATGAAATATAATCTAAATAAATGTGTCACAGAAGCAACAAGAAAGTTGAGGAAGCGTCGGTAAAAGGGCCATTTACACATAGTCATCCGTCATAACCGAACAAAAATGGAACAATATAAAATCAGCGATTAAAAGATTTTTCCCAATATCATGTGACATTTCCATCTTAAAGTTGAGAACACAAAATCTGTTCTGTGCATCTGAACGCTCACTGCAGCGATATTTATGCTCTGTGCCTGCCACTAGAGATAAATATACACGCGAGCAAAAAACTGATCAGAAACCTCTCTGCTTTCATAATTGTTCAGTACAATATTGAGATTAAAATTTGTAATTACTTACTTTTGGTGGGGACTACATTAAGATAGAGAAGGACGTCTTCTTATTTCAACTTCGTGCATTACGAAGTAATCACGTGGGGATATGTATTAGCTGAAATAGTGGCCATTACTGCTAACGCAGTCAAAACAATTCACCGGAAATACTTTATTTAATGGAAATTTCTAGTCAGACGATCAGCTGACGCCATTACTTCAACGATTAGCCAGACTTACTTTATCGCACATTGCCACAACCACGACGTCTTATTGAAACAGACTTGAACTGCTCTGTTGACTGAATTACCAGACTTCCAGCATTCGTCGAGTTTTCGATAATAGAGAGCACTGCATATATAATAACTACGGTGTCCCCAGTGCTGCACTGCAACATACTAATACTTCAGCAAACACTTACTATGAGAGATAAACAATTTAGTACTACAGCATAGAACCAATACATAGTGCTGTTATTATTATTACTATTTCTCATCTAAACCATATAAGTGTTTTCAGACGTTTACGCCAAACAGACAATTACACACCGCAGTCTTAACTTTGTGAACACAACCTAACATTTAATTTACATCGTTCCGGAATAGGGACTTAGATTAATTTCACTTTTTGTATGAAAAACTTTGTGAACATTCATCGTTTTCGACGATGAATTCTACTTAAATTTGACATCTTGGCTAGGAAAACTGAGTTTATTAACAGAGCGATCCAGCAAGGATTCTTTTTTTTGCTGACTTACGTCTGGAACCCTAAAAATCGTGATATAAACAAGTCCCTCTTTAGCAACCGTTGCGAAGCACGGGCACATAAGCTAGTAAATTATAACTTTACAGAAATACAGAAAAAATATATGGAAGACGACAGACGGTTGTCTTTCAATATACAGATTGATTGCTCACTGTAGTATTTATTCGTCCCTTTCACTGCATGAAATGTTATTTTGTCCATAAGAGGAGAAAATTCTTAAAGAGAAAACACGACATGATAAGCCAAGAACGTTTCATAAACGGTTGAGTTTACGTGGGCACGAAAATCGATTGTGGAACTGGAAAACCGCTTTACGGAAGTGGATTTCCAGAATCGACTTTGGAGTGTTGACGTGACCAACCGAAAGCGGACTAGGGAAATCGGTTTACGAAACTCGGTTTTGTGAGCCTTTGTAAACGGGGTGAATGATGCCACAAAGGTCAACTACTCCATTGTCTATACCATCAGTGACGACGTGACCACCGACAGATGGCAGGAACAGCTCCGTCAGAGGCCAGACGTTACGATCAATAGGACGCGTCTTAAATCTGATTCATCGGGCCACAGTTAAATAGCCGATATATATGGCCTATCCGCAGAAAGAGAAAAAGTTCTACCTGTCCATCAGAATTCATCGCGCTGTCCACTGTGCATTGTTTCCTCGGAAGCGGGACTTCACTTTGATACCATCATTCACGGTACTTCAAGACTTGTTCATGTATTGAGACTTACAAGAAGACTACACGATCATCCGATTTTTGTAATTTTGTGAAGTTCACACATCAAATCCATCGCATCTCAGAAAGTCGACTTTGAAGTTTTGAAACCACATTAAAACAACTAAATTGGTGCCATTTATCTCAATTGTTGACTCAGCTCATTTCGTAGAGTTTTATATTGCAGATGAAGTTGACGTAGGTTCGTTGGTTCAAATATCGACGTATACTTAAATTTTTTCGTAGTGTTTAAGTATTTCAACCACTTAAATGTAAAATTGAGTAACTGTACGGTAATTAACACGTATTCGTTTAAAAAAAATTACGCATTTTTGTTTATTCTCTGTATTCCACATTTTATATAGATTATTAATGACGATGTTTTCAATTTTAAGGAATTTTAAAAATAAAACAAATTACCTTTTTGAGGCAGTACTGAAAATCAGAAACCTTTTATTTGCAATATTTTTATTGTTTTCTAACGCAAATATGGTCTCAAGTACAACAGGGTGATAAGCATAATTTATCACGAAAAACAATAATTTTCACGTAATCGAGCACCTCATACAAATCCTGCATTTTACAAATACAATTTTTGTCCTAAATATCAGCTGCAAAGAAAATTTCATTTACTTTCATGAACATTTGTCTTTTTTTCAGAATTTTTAGAAGCGAAAGAGGCAAACTGGATCATTTCACCAGAGACAGGAGCTCTGGTGATGAATAACTGAATGTAGTTTTATGCAATCCTCTGTATCACTATTTTTACGTCCTCGTTCGATGAGGTACCCATACAAGGAAAAACAAAATAAAAATAAGATTCCGGTGAAATTGGAACCATGAAACCTACTTTATCTTGAAGATCAATCTACAACGGTACTCAATGACCTACGCCGACAAATGAAATTATTAGCAATGTAGCGGATATTTAAAATGTGCTTGCAACATCTACATACACACTCCGCAATCTACCCAGAGGTGCGTGGTGGAGGGTACTCTGTATCACTACTAGTTTCTTGCTTTCCAGTTCCATTCTTATAAAGGACGATGGAAAACGAATGGTTGTATGCATTCGTACGAGCTTTCCCTTCACATTCAGTCTTCCAGACATCTCCAACGAAAAACAACTCTTGGCCAATACTGTGGTTTTTGTGGCCTGAAGTGCCCGAAACCGCCAAAAAAAAAAAAAAAAAAACAAAAAAAAAAAAAAAAAAAAAAAAATTCGATCAACTGATTTTTGTATAAATACTTAATAAAGATCACTGTTACTCCGTGATGTTTGGGAAAAACGAAATATATATTAAAAATTACAGAAATCCCATACCCATTCGTTCTTCTTGTTATAAATTATTACGTAGTGTCAACGGAAATTTTGAAGAATCCATTCAGATGCCTGGACTTTATCACCCTGGAACAACTTCACCAATTCGGAAATGTGGTATTCATTTGTTTGTAATGAATTTCATAAACATGTGGGATCTTAGTCTTAAAGTGTACCGATCCCCACAACAAGCTTCTGTTTTTATATAACGGATGATTAATTATACTTACTTTGTGCGGTTATATTACTGAAGCACGAGTTAATGATTCAACGAGACAGTATTGGTATGGATTCTCAATAACACACAATGAAGAATCAATGCTCAGTGAATTATCTCGAGAGCTACATACAACTCCCTCTCAGAATAGGTAAGTGCCCACATTGACGATAAAGACGTTTTCAGTGGCATAAATAACTCATTCTCATGGGGAGAGAGTGGGTTGACGTTCAGTGTTCAGTTCCGTTCAAGTAGAAGTGGTTAATTCAGATCAGCATCCTAAAAGATCATCGTCTGAACTGAATTGGCGAACTATTCCAACTTCTACGATTTGAAGACGGGATGCCAAGTAACGAAAAAAAAAAAAAAAAAAAAAAAAAATAGCACGTCACTTCGACATTTAAAACACTAGAGCAAATCAGGGCAGACGAATTAAGTTAGGTTCACTTTTTCATTCAGTAGTCATTACCGTTGTCGAGATATCTTGATTTAATGTCCATCTAACTTTAGCACACACTTGAGGCTCTTATATTGTTCTTGCTGGAGAAGTAGGTGATGACTTAATACAACGTTTTGTTTCTCTACATCCTTTAACGGTGTTCGGTCTCTGAAGAATATGCTGCATCAAAAGTTACTGAAATTTAAAATAATGCATTGCACGACAACCTTGTGTCCCGAGATTGACTCATCAATCATCTTAATAAAATGCATCTTTAACCATCAGCTGTTTTAGAAAATTCTTCATCAGTAATCGTATGATACGCCTCATGTCTACTTTGAATGCTTCCGGAGGCTAGCATTTTTCGTCTATTTCCACAAGGACAACTTCCGCTTACAAACTCTACCAACTGTCCTCGATAACCAATGTGTTTTCCAGCTACATAATCCCAAAATTCCTTTAATGCCTAATATTACATTTGCAAAAATTATTTCCTGCAAACAAATAAAAATGTAAGCTATGGGAAACAAAATTTTAAATAGAGTTTCTATTACGTGAAATTCGATTCAAGATGGCGAACATGTGCAAAAATATTCCCAAACTTGGGAAAGAAAATGGTTTCCTTCGTTAAGCAAAATACTATAACTCAAAAAATAAAAAATAAATAAATAAAAAATTAAAGTAGAATGTTGTAGCGCTAAAAACGATTTATCGGTTGAACTATTATGAGTAACAATTTGTTTCATAGATTTCGAGCTACATCGAAAACAGAATGGTAAAACCTCTCAAAGCCCGGATTATTAAGTAATCGATAACATTCCGGTGCAAGTATATCCACCTTCAACGAAAAGCGTGTCGAAGAACTAAAAAAACTATTAATTATTTTTCAAAATAAATTGATTTAATTGAGTAACCCCCTAAAGTTATGGTATTTTGGCTTTCGTTCATTATGAATAGTTATACTACCATGCTGCAAATTAATTTTTAAGATTATGTAACTGAAAGCGCCGATATACAGGGTGTTACAAAAACGTACGGTCAAGCTGCTAGAACATCTGCCTTTACAAGTACCACACAACCTGTGGTTCATGGACGATGGAGCTCCCGCACATTTCAGTTGACGTGTTAGTACGCTTCTCAACAACAGATTCGGTGACCGGTGGATTGGTTAAGGTGGACCAATTCCATGGCGTCCACGCTCTCCTGACCTCAACCCTCTTTTCATTTATGGGGGCATTTGAAATCTCTTGTCTACGCAACCCCGGTACCAAATGTAGAGACTCTTCTTGCTCGTATTGTGGACGGCTGTGATACAATACGCCATTCTCCAGGGCTGCATAAGAGCATCAGGGATTCCATGCGACGGAGGGTGGATGCATGCATCCTCGCTAACGGAGGACATTTTGAACATTTCCTGTAACAAAGTGTTTGAAGTCACGCTGGTGCGTTTTGTTACTGTGTGTTTCGATTCCATGATTAATGTAATTTGAAGAGAAGTAATAAAACGAGCTCTAACTTGGAAATTAAGCGTTTTCGGACACCGGTCCACATAACATATTTTCTTTCTTCGTGTGTGAGGAATGTTTCCTGAAAGTTTGGCCGTACCTTTTTGTAACACTCTGTATGACTTAGAACAATTTACGCATTAAAAATTTTGGCATGCTTTGTTTATCTCAGTTTCTATGTTACGAAAAGAAATTACTCGATAACATTTCTCGGAGCAAGCTACAACTTTTTACTTAATTAACAAAAGCAATTTTTTTTTCAAACTTTGAAAATTTTTGGCCCCATTGCCATCTTGAGTCTAGTTGCATTAAACAAGAGGCGCGTCCAGAAAGTGAGTTCCCTTTCAATTTATCTCCGCTGCAGCGCTGCGATTGCAGTTCCGCACGTGCGCTGCAGACGATGTGTATCAAGGAGAAGAACGTGCGCCATTCGGAGAATGCTGTCAGTTACGTACGCTTTGTTGTGCTTGTTTGAATGTCTGCGTTGATTGAAAATCCCGCCGCCTGTGAAATCAAGTGATTCGGTTTCTGAAGGCGAGGAAAGTGAAACCAAATGAAATTTATCGGCAAATTTTTGATGTTTTCCGACCAAATGCGATGAGTGATTCGATGGTGAGAAGATGGGTCCGACAGTTCAATGGCGGGCGTAGTGATGTTCAAAAATGTTCAAATGTTTGTATAGCTTATGGGACTTAACTACGGGATCATCAGTCCCTAAACTTACAAACGACTTATGAACTAGCTAGGACTAAGGACGGCACAAATATCCATGCCGGAGGGGGGATTCGAACCCCCGACCGTAGTGGCCGTGCAGACCGTGACTGGAGCGCCTCAGTCCCCTCGGCCACCGCGGCCGGCCGTAGTGATGTGCACTATGAAGAACGAAGTGGGCGTCCACCTTTGGTTACAGAAGAACCGGTTCACGCCATTGATGACAAGATCCAGGAAAACCGTGGGTTTACAATTGGTGCTCTCGCTATGGACTTCACCAATGACGATGAGCTGAAAGAAACTGTTTCCAACTGATTGAAGACACCGGTGGCAGATTTCTATGAAGAAGGTATACAAAAACTGCTGCCACACTATGACAATTGCCTGCAAAATTTCGGCAGTTATGTGGAAAAGTAATGTAAGAGTTGTAGAATTTCGTGCAATAAAAATTTCTTCTGTATCTATGTACAATTTTATTTTATTACCAAACGGAACTTACTTTCTGAATGCGCCTCGTATTTTCTTTCTTTGTAGGTGAGGAATATTTCCTGAAAGTTTGGCCGTACCTTATTGTAACACTCTGTATGACTTAGAAGAATTTACGTATTAAAATTTTTGGCTTTCTTTGTTTGAGTATCTCAGTTTCTAAAAAAAAAAAAAAAAAAAAAAAAAAAAAAAAAAAAAAAAAAAAATATGTTAAAGCAGTCAACAATCCGAAGATTGGCTTGAACACCACAGTGCTTTACTAGGCATGGTCCTGTTTGGAGGTGGTATGCCGTTGCCTTCCTCCGACCTTCGAACTGACTTACCCAGCCAGTTATAGGGGGACCTACAGTTTAACGTGGGTTCCGAACCACGGTGCTACTCGGTTTTTTCACATGAGCAATACTGCCAGAGGTGAAATAAGTGGAAAGTGACAGATAAAAATCCTAGGACCCAGCGGGGATCGAACCCGCGACCTTCGGATTTGTAGTCTGGCACTCTACCACTGTGCAACCGAGGTGCACTCTCAGTTTCTATGTTACGAAAATCGTTTTTTAAATAAATTACTTAATAACATTTTTCTGAGCAAGCCACAACTTTTTACTTAATTAACAAAATCAATATTTTTCAGACTTTGAAAATTTTCGGCCCCATTGCCATCTTGAGTCTAGTTGCATGTTTTGTGTCCCAGACTTGTCGCCGCTTTTGTGTCTCGCTTCCGTCGTAGGTGTCGGTGGCCGAGTAGAAAGACCGACACAGGAATAAAGGAAGCACGCTTGTGCAGGTACGAAGGTGAGCAGCCAGTGGGACAGCAGAAACTAGAAACACTAGAGTAAATTAGAACGAGATATATATTGCACAGAATTTATACAATACTTAACTTTTACATAGTTCAGTACGGCAGAATGCTGATACATAGTTGAGCTAGTGCCTGTCCGATAGCCAAGTCTTCACTGGTGCCTATCTGATTCCGAAGTGTTAGCTGGTTCCTATCTCAGTCTCAAGTGAACGATGTCGTTAAGTGGTGGCCACGAGCGGAGTTTTAGCAGAGGGCGCTCGTGGCTGACGTCGTAAGAACGCCGCGCCGTGCGTGCATGGCGGCGCGCGGTGAAAGTAGGTGGCGCGCACTTTGGACTTCTGCGACACCACAGCATGAAATAGAAGTTCTATTCAGAAGTCTGCTTTCTATACGCTCATTTTTTCACGAAATAATTTTTGCCATCGCCTCTACCTAATGCTTGGTCTAACAATACAACACGCAGCGTGATCGGCCGGTGAGGTTGACCAGCTGGGTCAGTCGGCTACCCCTCCCACCTCTCGGCATGTTAAAGCGCTGACTCATTCGTTCACTCTGGCGCGCATGGTCGGCCACTTACAAAGCGCCGATCACGCGATACGCCGATGCACATTTCACGAGTATCAGCGTCCATCCGCCGCACAAAGCCGCCAGATTGAACTCGCTCCCCTTTTTTTTCTTTCATTCTATTTTTCAAATACTGATTCTGTTTGTACGATTGTGCCGAGCGCTTTCGGCATTCAACGCGCTTAACGCGTCCGTTCGCACGCTGTACTCAGGTGTAACGTAACAAAGAGGCCAGTGTGTAACGTTTTGCCACGTAGCCTTTGGCGTTTCTGATGCTGCAAATAGCTTGACCCGATGGCGTTAAATCGGTACCATTCACGATTTTGCTAACACAATTCTTTGACTGACAACCCCCCCACCCCCAAAAAAAGTAAATAAATAAATAAATAATAAACGCGATAAACAAAAGGTATTTCGTTCTGTAGATCACCTCAGTCCGTGCTTTTTATTGATCATTAATTTACGACATCGAAAGCTGTATATTAACGCCGTGCAATACAACCAATTGTACTGGTTCAAACAACTTACGGGTATGCTGCCGGGTGACGTCGTCGACAACCGCCGATATTTCGGCAGGAGAACACCCTGCCCTTCTCAAGGCACAACTGCACTTAAGGAAGCAATGTGCAAGCGTATTTAATACCTCGGTTTGCAAAGTGTAAACAAGGAAGATAACACACACAGTACAAGTCACAGCAGAATGGTTATAGTGAGAGACAGATAAAACGTGCATTGCGCTATCAGCCTTCTGTGCAACGGGTGAGTGACGATAGTAATGAAGTGGCACCTAAATCTATGGCCTTTTTGCCTTACGTAGGAAGTATTTCCAACAAGATTGGTCGTATTTTACGGAAATATGATGTGAAATGTGTTTTTCGACCACCTTCTAAGATAAAGGCCCTATTGGTGTCCGTAAAGGACGATCTTGGTTTGCGTAAGGCAGGTGTATATCGTATTCCTTGCAGTTGTGGCATGTCATATATTGGTCAGACAATCAGGACTGTGGAAGACCGGTGTATTGAACATAAACGTTACACGCGCTTACAACAGCCCAACAAATCCGCTGTTGCAGAACACTGTCTTGACACCGGTCATCCTATGGAATACAACAACACGGAGATCCTGGCATGCACCTCCACCTATTGGGATAGTGTTATTAAGGAAGCTGTTGAAATTAAACTAGCAAGCGACCTTATAAACAGAGATGGTGGTTTTTGTTTAAATTCTGCTTGGAATCCGGCACTGTCTCTCGTCAAAAAACAGAGGGATAAAATTAATGTTGCCTCACCTGTTGATTAAGTCACTATCGATATTTTTGATGTTTGGTCACCTTTGGTTGTTGACTCTGCTGTGACTTGTACTGTGTGTGTTATCTTCCTTGTTTACACTTTGCAAACCAAGGTATTAAATACGCTTGCACATTGCTTCCTTAAGTGCAGTTGTGCCTTGAGAATGGCAGGGTGTTCTCCTGCCGAAATATCGGCGGTTGTCGACGACGTCACCCGGCAGCATACCCGTAAGTTGTTTGAACATTCCTTACGCCGGGAAAAGTTAAAGTCTCAAATTGTACTGGTATTCGGCCTTGCCGGCCGCGGAGGCCGAGGGGACTGAGGCGCTCCAGTCACGGTCTGCACGGCCGCTACGGTCGGGTGTTCGAATCCCCCCTCGGGCATGGATATTTGTGCCGTCCTTAGTGTTAGCTAGTTCGTAAGTAGTTTGTAAGTTTAGCGACTGATGACTCCGTAGTTAAGTCCCATAAGCTATACAAACATTTGAACATTTGAATTTTATTCGGTATTCGGTTAGCGGTAAGTTAGACACGCTGAAGGTTTGGACCTTTGTTGGTGAAAAAGCATACAAAATCATCAGCAGCAGCAGCATCATTCAAGACTGATTACGCCTTTCAGCGTTCAGTCTGGAGTAGTCCCCCGTAATATATATGTCACGTCTCATGATAAGCCTGTTACTTTTCCTCAAATACCAATACATTCTGCATGGTGTAAATCGACTCATCCCACACTTTCCCGCCTAACCTGTAAGTCGCTTAGGTAAAATTGCTTCTAAACGCTAGATCATATATTTATGAGGTTGATACAGCAATATGTTTCCTTATACAGAGTGTTACATAAAGGTACGGCTAAACATTCAGGAAGCATTCCTCACATACAAAGAAAGAAAATATGTTATGTGGACATGTGTCCGGAAACGCTTACATTCCATGTTAAAGCTCATTTTATTACTTCTCTTCAAATCGCATTAATCATGGAATGGAAACACACAGGAACAGAACGTACCAAACACTTTGTTACAGGAAATGTTCAAAATGTCCTCCGTTAGCGAGGATACATGCATGCACCCTCCGTCGCATGAAATCCCTCATGCGCTGATGCAGCCCTGGAGAATGGCGAATTGTATCACAGCCGTCCACAATACGAGCACGAAGAGTCTCTACATTTGGTATCAGGGTTGCGTAGACAATAAGAAATACGTGTTTTACCTCCACGAGCATTTTGGTTTACTGAAATAAAAACAACACTGATCTAAAATATACGAGGTCTGTTCATAAATTGTTTCTGTGCTTACCTTTTTTACTTTTTTGCATGGTGTTCTTCCCAATGGTCTCCTCCACAACTGATTCACCATAACCACCATCCATATATTTCCACCATTGGCAACTGTCTTGGTACGCATTTTAATGGAACGCGCGAATCTGTCCTTTTACCGGGTGTTTCAGCTTTCAATATAGAGACAAAGTCCATGTCTGTCGAGTACAGATGAAGAAACAGCAATGATATAGTTTTCTATGCAACAGTCACGCACCAATACGGGTAACTATCGTGATGCAAGAGCCATGACTTGTCTGGCCACATTTCAGACCGTTTCTTGACTTTGACAATTGACCAGACTTAAGCTGATGATTATTATTATTATTATTATTATTATTATTATTATTATTATTATTATTATATTGTCTTGGAAATCCATTTTCGAGCATTTGTGAAGATCAACATCATATGGTGCGTCTTTGTAAATGTCTTATCGAGTTTAAGCGAAAATTTAATATAGCCGCCTTACTCCTTTGACTTTGCCATCTCGAAAGTCCCTACTGTGTGGCATAGCTTTCTAAACTACAAAGCACAGGATAATAATAAAAATACATACAATAATGAAATTTCCATCAGTTCCACAATCAATGCAGACATGTGCAGGGATGCTAACTGCACTTCGTTCCTACACTCTATTGCCGCAAAGTGAACAATTTTCAAGAATCTTTTGAACAAACTTCCCATTTAGAGCTTGACTTACTTTTGAGATGGGAAAAATGATCTTCATAACAGGCATTGATTTTTAGTTATGTAATTTCGTGCCTAGTTCACATCTGGAAACGTTGACATCTTGCACAGTTGCGGGATGTTTCTTCGTTTGGTAAAATTGATTCTGGCCTGATACCACATTTATTTGCACAAAAACAAATTTTTGAGATAACCGCACTAAGATGTAGTATTAATACTGTTTATTTCTATATTTCTTACCATAGAAATATCGTATGCCTGTATAGTATTACCTATAGTAGCACTGATGTTTCCATTTAAATATGCTACTATTTATTTATTTAACGAGTAATAAAGACTGAATAGGCATGAAGCGAATATTATAAAATGTGAAATAATGGGAGGAGTTGAAGAGAATCGTGAGTGCATAGTAGTGGGTTTCTGAGTGAACTGGAGAAAAAGGTTGAATAGTACAAGGTGAGAGGAATTTTGAGGATGGGAAATGAAAAGTTTTTTCTCATCAACAGTGACGAAGGAAGCAACATCCTAAAAACTTGAAAGCAGGGGTCGTTCCCTGAAGTGAATGGAACACCTGGCATCAGAATCAACGCCATTTTTAACAAACTGTTTTTAGATCTGATTTTAACTTTTATTAGAGGCTACTGAAGATGTTTTCTTAAATAACAAGATATGAGTTTCGAGGAAAAAACACTTTTTTTTTTGTTTTGTTTTTCCAACGATGGGATTTAAATTCTCTTAACAAACCCCATTTCTGACTTTGTGGCTGTTCTAGGGCGTTGATATCTTCAACGGAGAGAGGTTAAAATCAGTGTCCGGAAACTAGCCCATTCTTGCGATCTCTTTCCTTAACTGGCACCGTTCCCCGAACACGCTAACCGTATTACTTACTGTACCTCTCAAATTAACACCTCAATTATCACTTTTCGTTGCAGCCACACCTTGTTTTCGCAAAAGGTCGAAAACCTTTGTACATCTGCACTAAAATTTCTGTCTGTCCATCAAGACTAATTAGGCCAATCCAGGAAGGAAAAATAGAGTGAGGGGTTGGTGGGAATCGTGTAGTCACAAATTTTTGTACAGTGACATACTGCGTGTCCCGGTCTCCGGGTTGTGAGCTTTAATGTGGGTGGTCATTTGAAGGTACACTTGTGACGCTCTTAAATAAATCTAAAACCATTCTCTCTAATGAAAAACTACAACAATTCCATATTCAACTGCATAAAATTTGCTACAAAAAAACTCCGCTTCATAATATCTCTAGGGTCAATATTTCGCGAGTTACGGTATAAACAAAATTGGGAAATTCATTACAAAAACTTTTTTTGCTGTTGTTGTGGTCTTCAGTCCGCAGAGTGGATTGATGCAGCTCTCCGTGCTACCCTGTCCTGTGCAAGTCTCTTCATCTGAGAATATGTTCGGCAACCTACATCCTTTTGAATCCGCTTACTATATTCGTCCCTCGGTCTCTCTCTACGATTTTTACCCCACACGCTTCCTTCTAATGCTAAGTTGACAATTCCTTGATGTCTCAGAGTGTGTCTAAACAATCTATCCCTTCTCTTAGTCAGTATATGCCAGAAACTCCTCTTCTCCCAGATTCGGTTAAGCACCTCATTAGTTACGTGATCTACCCATCTAATTTTCATCATTCGTCTGTAGCACCACATTTTAAAAGCTTCTTTCATCTTTTTATCTGAACTTATCGTCCACATTTCACTACCGTACAATGCTACACTTCCGACAATTGCTTTCAGAAAGGACTTCCTAACATTAAAATTAATATTGGATGTTAACAAGTTTCGCTTCTTTAGAAACGATTTTCTTCCCATTTTATGTCTTCTTTACTGCGGCCATCAGAAGTTATCTTGTTACCCAATTCACAAAATTCATCTACTAATTTTATTGTCTCATTACCTAATCTAATTCCTTCAGCATCGCCCGATTTTCTGACATTGCATTCCATTACCTTCGTTTTATTCTTCTTAATGTTCATCTTATATCTTTCTTTCAAGGCACTGCCCATTCCATTCAATTGCTCTTCCAATTCTTTTGCGGTCTCTGACAGAATAACTATGTCATCGGCAAACCGCAATGTTTTTATTTCTTCTCCCTGCACTTTAATGCCCTCTCCAAATTTCTCCTTCCATTCCTTCACTGCCTGCTCAATGTACAGATTGAACAACATTGGGGAAAGTCTAGAACCCTGTCTTACTCCCTTCCCAACCTCTGCGCCCCTTTCTTGCCCTTCGACTATTACAACCGCTGTCTGGTTTTTGTATAGGTTGAATATAACTCTTCGCTTCCTATATTTTACCCCTGCTACCTTCAGAATTTGGAATAGTATATTCCAGTCGACATTGTCAAAAGCTTTATCGAAATCGACAAACGCTAAAAACGTAGATTTGCCCTTCCTTATCCTATCTTCTAAGATAAGTCGTAATGTGTGTATTACCTCTCCTGTTCCAACATTTCTCCTAAATCCAAACTGATCTTCTCCGAGGGCGGATTCCACAAGTTTTTCCATTCGTCTGTAAATAATTCGTGTTAGTATTTTGCACCCATGACTTATTAAACTGATAGTTCCGTAATTTTCACACTTGCCTGCACTTGCTTTTTTTGCTATAAAGTTAAAAGTAATGTCCATTGAAGTAGTTTGCGCTCAAATAAAAATGTCTACGCCACATCTAAGAGCCTCATGCAGTGTTAGGGTAAAAACACTGTGCCCTTGTCATGTGGTTTAAGGGATGGGGTGAGGACTGTACACCTATACGTGAGGTGACAGCTGGACGACTCGAATATGGCTGAACCCCGGCCTGTGCTGTGCGAAGCCCCGCCTGGCGTCCGTCTAGCAGAGGCAAAAGCCTGAAAACATTTCGGCGTCACGTTCAGTACTCTCCAGTGCTGGTTCTCTCTAGTGAGTGTTAGCGCTTACATAATTTATTTGTTTTGAGTGTGTTACACGTGTACTTGTTTCCAGTTAGTGTGTGACTTTCCTTGTTTAAGGCATTTGTGAACAATGGCTGAGAAGTATTTAGCTTGTAACTGTGATGTTGTCAGTGACATTTCTAACTTTGGTGAAAAGGAATTAGTGGATTGGTCAGTACAAGTATTTTTAGATAAAGATGGGAAAGCTAAAGGTTTCCTGAAACCAACACAACGTTGATCGTCAGTCTTGCAGGAATGAACAAGAGCACATTCTACTATGAAGCCTCAGAGCACCACTCACATTAACGGCCTTCAACTACTCCTTATTCCCCACATGTGGATTCAGCCGAATTAGAAGCATATCAGATCACAATCGCATTATGTATCCCATAACAATGCACGAAGCTCTTAGATGTCGTACAGACATTTTCATTCGAAAGCAAACTTCAACCTTAAAAGTTAACGTTATTGCATAAAATATCAGTTTTTAAGAATTTACTAATTTTGCTTCTACCTTAACTCGCGAAATTTTTATCCTAGGGAGATTATGAAGAGCAACTTTGTTGTAGTAAATTTTATTCACTCTAATTTTGTACTGTCGTACTTTTCCGCTAGATATAATGGTTTTAGAATGATTTAAGAAAAACCTAAAAATAGTTCCATTAAACGCCTACCTGTTCTAGAGATCACACCCCAGAGATTGGAACTTTTAGTATGTCATTTATGACTGTCTTCTCTACCATTGTACAAAAAATTGCGACTACACGATTTTTCGCTTTATTTGACCTTCGTTGATTGCGCAGTTTGAGTGCAGATTTACGAAAATGTTCGACCTTTAGAGAAAGTAAGGTGTGGCTGGAAAGAAGGGGGTAAGAGAGACGTTAAGTCGGGAGGTTGAGTAATACGGTTAGTAGATGCGGATAACATTGTCGGTTAAGGAAACAGATCGCAAGGAGCAGCAAAACCGGGGTAGTTTGCTGCCACCACAGATTTTCACCTCTCCCCGTTCATGATATTTCAACGCCCAAGAACAGCCACCGAGTCAGAAATGCGGTGTGCTGAGAGAATATAGATTCCATCGTCGGAACAAAAACTCGTTTCTTTGTATTTAGGAAAACGTCGCCTATGGTAACTCTACATCTTCGGCTGGCGGGTGTTGTTGTCAACTTGCACAATATTTCGGCTAATAGCTGGGAAACTTCTTCGTCTTTACTTACCCTGTAGTATAGTACTCATAAGGTATTTATTTCCGTTTCTTATTAATTTATCAAATAATTTCTCTTCATTTTATGTCTTATTATTGTGCAGTATTACGGCGTTATTAATGAAATTCGTCATGTCAGTTTTCAGCAACATTATTATTGCGATAGTTGACTGTATCATTGATAATGATAAATTAAAAAAAACATGTATCGTAGAAAGGAAGAAATAAAAATGGCGTGTAGTGTTGGAAGGAATAAATAAATATCTTCCCTAATGCAATAAACAATTACAACAAGAACACAGACGATCATGGAAATATGGCAACAGCCATTCAACATTTGCAGAGCACGTTAGGCAAGAAAACCACTATCCCACCACCATAGAAACCGTCATGAAAATAGTCAGATTTAGCAATAAGAAACACCTCCTAACCCTCCAAGAGAATTTCCAAATTCAAAAAGCATTAATAGAAAAGAACACATATTAAATGACAAAGTAAACATCAGCAACCAAACATTATTGAAACTAATAGAACACATAGTAGACAAAGACAGACCTCCCCCAAGCACACCACAAAATACGATCACATAAAATAACAACACAGACACACCTGCAGAAAATCAGAATCTCTCTCTCTCGCTATCTCTCTCTCTCTCTCTCTCTCTCTCTCTCTCTCTCTTTCTCTCTCACACACAGACACAAAGAACTTCGCTAGTAAAACTAAAATCGCATTTGTAAATACACACACAACATTGTCAAAACATCACACACAAAGTTACTAGCAGACAATTGTTTGGACAGAAACGAAACAAAAACACATCTCACAGAGCGAACTAAAGAACGTGTAAGCAAATAACACATACACACACACACACACACAGAGAGAGAGAGAGAGAGGGAAACAAAACAAACGAAATACAAAGCCTACCAAGCCACAGAAATGGCGATTTTTCAGAAACTTTTATGAGAAAGTGAAAATGTAAATATTGTAATTATTAACAGTGACAGCAAGTAGCAATATGCTACAAAAGACACATGAAGAGGACAACATAAACATACGTGAATAATCTTAGTAGTCCATTTTATTCAGAATCAAAGTAATCATATTGCATGAGAACTGTTATCGATCGAAATTTATCAAACAAATAATGTAAGACAACATTTCCTGTACAGTTAACCACTGAAGATGCTTTAGAATAAAACGAAACGCGTCTGGTCTAAATTAAACTAATTTACAGTTGCATAAGACGGTTACCTAACCTATACAACTTGAATTACAAATATTATTCCTTTTTATATATTTCCTTTTTTTACAATCTTTTCGCCATAAGCAGCTAGGGATAGAAAATCATATTATTATATAAAATAGAAGCACATTTTCTCTCTGTCGGTGCCTTTAAACTTTTGTAGCTCGAGGAGTGCCGAACGTATCGTTATGCGGTTTCTTTTAATTTCTTCTTTAGAATCCTGCGATAAACTTAGGCTATATTTAATGTCAGTAGGAACTTACGAAACAACTAAAGAAAGAATAATAACGTAGAAACGTTTATCGCTTCAGCATTTTGGTCAGCTCTGGAGCCTAAACTATAACAGCTAGACCACTGTACATTGTACAGAATTGCAGAACTCACAAAGATCTAATATGTAAAGTGATAAGTAAAATATGCGAGAGCATGTGTCTAAAATTCTCTTCTAAAGCACTGGCGCCAGATGACTTCGGACTACAGCTATAGTGATTGTGGGAGTTCTGTAATATGAAAGTTATACGTATTATCTGGTAATTCTTTTCAATCGTCGTGACTTCTATAATTCTATACTATGTACATTCGGGCAGGTCTCATAGTTTTCGCTACAGAGGTCACAAAAGTACGGTAGTGGTAAACCATTTTATGTTATTATTTTTATTTCAATTATTTCACATTTGATATTTAATATAGCTTAAGTTGATCCCAGAATTATAACGAAGAAATTGAAACAAACCGCATCACGATACCTTCTGCTGTTCTCGAGTTAAAGATGTTTAAAGATTACCTGTGCAAAGCCGGGACGGGTCAGCTAGTTAGTAATAAACAAAAGTATTAAATCACAATTATTTCATACAAAAAATTGTATCCCAAATTTTAAAAAATGTTTATCGAAATTGGTCACAAAGTACAAGGTAAGTAGTGCTCGCTGGTCGGCTAGATCGTTGAAAGTAACGGTTAGAATTTGAAAGGATCCACCGCTCTATTCTTTTCAAATTTGTGAGAAAACTATGGTAACTATAAAAAAGTTGATAGAATAAAAAAAAAGTTCATTTCATTATCTACAACTGTCCCGCTGACGAAAATTTCCTGACCACAAAACAAAAAATGTGGCAAGCAACTGACTTTTTCATGGCGTAATTTTAATTTCATATAAAGGTAATAGTTTTAATTATTATATTTATCTGTCGACGTTAGCAGCGGAGATTTCGCGGCCTCTAGTGACTGCTCCGCCTGGCCACATTTATTTACGTTTTAGGTAGGACTATCTATGTCAGATATTTTTTGTATTTCTTTAGATCTTGACATGTAGTTTTAACACATTCATCTTCGTCCGAAGAAGGTGCCAATAGCGGCCTTGAAACCTGGTTACGATTATATTCGTACTTTGCGACTGAGAGCTGCCCCTTAAAAGTTTAATTTTATTTTCTTTCATTTTTTATTTATAACTTCAAAACAGGGATGACATAGGAAAATATAGTACGACTATTTTGTCCCACTACAGCTGCTATTAACTAGTGATCCAGCAGCAAGATGGGCCGGCGGTATGTGTCTTCAGGATTCTGCTGCGCCCGTAGTGCACTGATGAGGATGTTCAGTGACGTCTCACATCGCTGGTAGAATCGGCGAACAATCTTCTGGAGTCGGTGATGTACTTCTTCTGCCGCTTCATGTAAGTAGCGGTGAGGGAATTGCGTCAGACCCGCTCCCGGGTCCTCCAACTTCGGACTGATGCCTTTGAGGTCCGCGCCCGTTTTCCGCAATTTGGCGGAGCATACTCCGCTGTATTGAGGCTGTAGCTAAGCTATTTGGTGCAGGGTTTACTCTGGAGAATTTCCTGCCTCTTCAGTTGGGTCTCGATTTGGGGACTTCTTTATTTCTTTTTGTTTATACATATCAGTTTGCGGGAACGAGGAAATGTCTTTGGGAGCTATTTGTTGACATTTAGTTACCTTCGTGTGCCGCAGTGGGCTAAAAAGAAGTGTGAAGAGAGTCCATTGTGGTCTTCAGCGGTCGAGAATCTTGACAGGCCGTCGGTAAGTGTCTCTTGGATAATGTGGTGCATCTAGGGCACTAATTAAGGGATTGGGGAACGTCCTGGGTTTTGTGTAGAAGCGTTGAGCGATCTTCTGTTGCCGTTGTATCACTACCAATTCGCCGGCAGCTCCGTATAGATTGTGGTATGGAAACTGCGGTGGGTCGTTATATACTCTCTGAAGGATTTTGTTCTGCAGCGATTGTAATCGTCGAAGATGAGTTCGTGCTGCGGATTCCCATATTTCACATATTTCGAAGACTGGTCGAATGAATATACGATATACGCGTAGTCCATTCGCTACTGAGAGCTCAGATCGATAATTCAGGAGGGGGTATAAGGCTCTTATTCTTTGCGTAATCTTGGCACGCGGATCGTCGATGTGAGCTTGTCCAGAAGGACTCCCAGATAGCGCGTAGTGAGTGACCATGGCAGTTTACTTTGTAAAGGCGAAGTTGTCTGGTTGGTAGCTTGCGTTTCCTAGTGAAAATAATAGCTTGTGTCTTCTGTGGGTTGAAACGTATTCTCCATTTAGCTGCCCAGTTTTCCAGAACATTGCAGGCACTCTGTAAGCGTGGGACGAGCACTTCAAGCCATCGACTTCTGGATATATTACTGTGTGATCCGCGTAGACCGCTTTCTCAACGCTCGGCATAGTGGGGAGGTCCCCTGTGAAGAGAGAGTACAGCACTGGGTCCAGTACAGATCCTAGGGGAACTCCAGCAGCTGCGTACCGTCGAGGTGGCGTGGTCAACACGCACGATGAAAGTCAATTTGGTGGAGCGTTGTTGATTCATTAGGAGTTCGCTGCGTTTCTGAGTGATTCCTATGTGGTCCGCACCTATCCGATCCGCTCCTGTGCTTTCTATGGCGTCAGTCACCAGTTGGAGAGCCCAGAAACGGGTCTGTCGGGCGTGGATGGCATGGGAAGCACTCAGTACCGCAACGGACGCCAAAAGTGTCAATTTGTACGACGTACCAGCAAATTGTGTCGAACGGGCGCAGACCTCAAAGGCATCACTCCGAAGTTAGAGAACCTGGGAGCGGCTCTGATGGGTGCGGACCATAGAGGGAATATCTTCTGCGCAGTGGATCACAATGAGTGGATGAATTGCAGCGGGGGGACTATGCTCCCTGCCGTGGCCGTGTGGCCAAGCGCATTGAGGCGCTACGCTCCGATGCGCGAGTCCGTTTCCCGTCACTGGTTCCAATCCCCACTCGGGAATAAAAATATGTGCTGTCTTTAGTGTAAGTTAGTTTATGTTTGTAAGTTTAGGGACTGATGACCCCATAGGTAAGTCCCATAACCTTAACAATAATTTGAACATTTTTGACTGTGCTCGAGACTGAACGCTAAAAGGCATAACCAGTCCCTAAATATGATGATAAGAAAATCATTGCGCTACCTTTTCGCGGAGCACTTGGTATTGCTTCGCAGAACTCAGTTGGAGAATCTCTGCTACAGACCATTACTGCCTTCTACCGCATTTCTAACAATACTCTCCATTTACACTTCGGCATCCAGCGATGGATTAACACTAAAACATTAGCTCGGCTGTTGCCAACATGTTGTTGTTGTTGTGGTCTTCAGTCCGGAGACTGGTTTGATGCAGCTCTCCAGAATACCCTATCCTGAGCAAGCCTCTTCAGTTCCACATAAGCACGGCAACCTACATCTGTCTGAATCTGCTTACTGTATCCATCTCTTGGTCTTCCTCTGCGGTTTTTACCCCACACACTTCCCTCCAACTCTAAATGCACGATTCCTTTGTGTCTAAGAATGTGTCCTACCAACCGAACCCTTCTTTTACTCAAGGTATGCCAGAAATTCCCTTTCTTCCCAATTCTGTTTAGTACCTCCTCATTAATTACGCGATCCAGCTACCTAATCTTTAACATTCTTCTGTAGCACCACATTTAAAAATCCACTATCCTCTTCCTGCCCGAACTGTTTTTCGTCCATGTTTCACAAAGCTCCACACAAATGCCTTCAGAAACGACTTTCTTAGGCTTAAATCAATATTCGATGGATTTCTCTATTTCAACAACGCTTTTCTACCCATTGCCATTCTACATTTTATATCCTCTGTACTGCGACCATCATTTGTTATTCTACTGCCAAAGTAACAAAACTCATCTACCTCCTTTATTGTTTCGTTGCCCAATCTAATTCCTTCAGCATCGCCTGATTTTCTTAGATTGCACTCCATTACCCAGTTTTGCTCTTGTTAATGTTCATCTTATATGCACCTTTTACCACACTGTCCATTCCGTTCAACTGCTCTTCCATGTCCTTTGCTGTCTGTGACAGAATTACTATGTCGTCGGCAAACCGCAATGTTTTTAATTCTTCACCCTGAACTTTAATTCCTTCTCCAAATTTCTCCTTGCTTTCCTTTATAGCCTGCTCAATGTACAAATTGAATAACATTGGAGAAAGGCTACAACCCTCTCTTATTCCCTTGCCAACCACTGCATCCTTTTCATGCCCTTCAACTCTGACAACCGCTGTATGGTTTTTGTAAAAGTTGTGAAGAACCTTACGCTCCCTATATTTTACTCCTGCTTACTTCAGAACTTGAAAGAGTTTATTCTAATCAACGGAAATGGAAAACGTATCAAGAGCAGGCATCCGAATAAGACCTTTATCATTAAAAGGGCACAAAGTAAACATCAAATGAAGAATACAGTGTTATAAAGTATTACCTTTCTTCCTCCACAAGTAAAGCAATACCATTGTAGTAGGATCTCAGGGACGTTGTCTGACGACAGTAAACAGATTCGTTACCTAAATGCAAGCCAACACGGTGTTCGCACTTGACACGGTGTGAAGGCTGTTAATGGGCACCTTTGTCATTTTGTCATTAACGAGACTGAGTGCCCCAGCAGGTGAATAACGAACATTACCGCAGAGCAGTCGGCATCGCGATTGCACCTAATGGCCAACCGATGGGACAAAGATATTTATGGTTCGAAAGTGCCATACAGCGGGACCTGATAATAGGCGATAGACAGTCTATGGTAACGCGTTTAGTTTCGCTTTCGCGCGTTATCTGATATTCTCACGGCTCTTTGTCAACACAGCGATACGCCGATCAAACCTATCTCGGCAGATACGTTATCGTCGCTGTCCACACCGCCACGACCACTGCTAGTCAGATAGCGGAACGTAAATCGAGGTTCCCCGTATCTAGCAATCAAGCGGCGTAAAACAATAACACGGACTAACATGGCAATGTCGCTAGGGCCACAGCTATGTGATGGCAGTCCATATTCCGGTCGATTGTATTACACTAACACACAAACGACAAAGGGATTTACAATATCTTGCAACATTCTTGCTGCAAATATGAAAAACTATATTTCCGAATACGAATTTCCTTACTGTAGCCGTGTGAAATAAATTTGACTTTCATCTCGCCACGTTCCTAAGAAACAGTTGGATAGACAGACAGACAGACGTACACAGAGTGACAGTACTAGGCGTCGGTTTATACCGATTGAGAAAGGGAACAATAAAATGTTGATCACTAAATTCAATAGCATGTTTCGTTTATCAGTACTTGCAAACCAGAGAGGAAAATTTGTAATTATTTGTAGGATATGAGAAATATGGTTGAAAAATGGATCAAAGATTTAATGACTGGCATAATCGCTCTCCCAGAGATTTCTATGTTCGAAATCAGTACATGTAGTACATCACCTAATGACAGAGAAGAGTTTATGTAGCAAGCATATGTCTGATTTGTATGTTTTACTTCATTCTGAGAAAGTTCACTCACCATAGAAATATCACATACCTGCCCTTGTAATGTCTGTTACCTGATTCCATTCTGATTTTCAGTGTGGGGGTGACCGGGTACGGTAATAACACGGGCTGGCTATCACGAACTTATACCTCAGCCACCAGGTGTCCCACTATACGGAATGACTTCTTTAACAGTCGCAACATTATCTGCATCTACTGTGTGAAGTTTCAATTGTTTTCGTCGAGTGAGTAAGGACCTGTCCATTTTTCAAATGTTCAAGTGTTTGAAGAGCTTACGGGACTTAACTACGGGGTCATCAGTCTCTAAACTTACAAACTACTTATGAACTAGCTAATACTAAGGACGGCACAAATATCCATGCCCGAGGGGGGATTCGAACCCCCGACCGTTGTGGCCGTGCAGACTGTGACTGACGCGCCGCAGAACACTCGGCCACCGCGAACGGCTGTCCATTTTTATCTGCTAACAGTGCCAGTGAGTAAAATATAAATTATTATTACCGATACATTTAACTACAGAACGTAATGTTGCACTGATAATCGGACTCTACAGACACGTACCATATAATTTATATCTGTACATATTATAAAATAGACTGTTTGTGGGTACGTGTGTATGTTCCAAATCTCCTCCTAAGCTATTGGACCGATTTCAAACAAACTTGGTATACATGATCCTTACTATCAGGCAACATCGCTGTCGGAGTAAGAACCACCTACGAAACATAAGTAAGCAGATATGACGTCATAAACAATGACTGTAGCGCAAAACGGACGCATCATGCGATAATATTCTACATATGCTGCTAAACTAAAGGACCGATCTCAACCAAATTTGGTACAAACATTCTTTCAGGCCAGGAATCATTTGCTATAGCTTCAAAATTCGTCAACTATTTGCCAATGAGAGCACTTAGCGACTTGCAATGAACTTTTAACATAGTTTCCAATCATTACGAAACTTTTTTTCGCAGGCAACCCCAACAAAATGATAAAAGGAAAAAAATAGTTTATTGCTTATTAACTTTTCCTATGTTCATATGTATAACTACGGAATTTGGCGGGACGTTACAAGTTATTACCTCTACACTGTAAATTGTATTCGAGAGACAATTCACAGACAGTACACATACATACCACGGAATGTTCCTTCGATAATATATCACAGTTCGACGTACAGTTCATAATATATGAATCATAAACAATGTTGTTCATGAAAAACTGCATCACGCATGAGTTTCCGATTTATTACGTCTTTACTGGAAACACCATTTACGACTTATTTTGAAGACAGCCGCGGGGAAGTAGCAGAGCGGTCTAAGGTACCTCGCTGCGGAGCGCGCCGTTCCTCGCCATCGGAGGTTTGAGTCCTCCCTGGGGCATGGGTGCGTATGTGTGTTGTCCTTCGGTTAGTTTACGTTAGTTTAAGTAGTTTGTAAGCTACGGACTGATGACCACGTAGTTTGGTCCGAGAGATTTACAAACATTTGAAGATTATTTTGAAGACATTAGGCACATATACCACTGCATGTACCTTCGAATTTACGTCATAGTAGGGCACATATTTCAAGAGAGGTGAGGTCCTACACAATGAAATTTCGGAATAACTACTACATAATGCGCTATATTTCCACATCTCCTCCTAAACCGATGGACCAATTTCAACTAAACATGGTACACATATTGCTTACTATCCGACAACAATTACTGTGGGGTTAAAAATTACGTACGGCACATTGTTTAAGACATATGACGTCGTAAATTCACAAAAACTTCCCATCTCGCGACGTGTGATATACTTCATTCATCCATTATTTATTCATCGCAGACATTTTCCTAATACTACACTCTCAAATCTGGAAAACTATTTTACTGTAGGAAACATTGCCAAGGATAAATATAATATGCATTGAGATGTATGAAAAGAAAACTTAAATGGACAGATAGTAAGATAGAAGCCGATGGCAGAATGGGGAGAACGAGATGGACTCAGATAACAAAGGAATAAATACATGTAGTTCATGAGATATGTCAACAGAAGCAATCAGGTTCATTCAAAACCACCACATCACACAATCTTTCGACTAGGAAAGAGAGAGAGAATGAAACTGTGAACATTCCACGAATAACCCTTATTTTAACAGATCTAACTTTTAACTTCAAGCGACTGCAGTTTCTAGTGAGACTTGTATTTTTCTACAACAGTTAACAAATCTCAATATGTTAGGTACTGCGGAGTGGATTTTGACATCTCCATGTTTCTCGAAATGACAATTCTATGTCGCCTGCTGAAGCGTGCGCTCACCAAAGAATTTATTCATACTAGCCCTTGGACAAGTAACAAGAAATGTTGTTTATTGTTTATTGAAAATGAATATTTCCAGGAATTTTTATTTTCGTTTCTGTTATAAGACTGGAAAAGTGCATATATACACGGGCAAAACCGGATGCTGATTTAATATATAAGGTGTGCTCTTTTTACGTCTTTATGAAACAATCCTTTATACTAGCAAATTTTTTCAAAATAGTATTTCAAGGTAGCTTGTCACAAAACTAACGGGAATGACTGCCACCCGGGACAATCATCCCAAGAAATGTATTTGAATTTCGAATACTGTTTTTTGTTTTCAGTATCAAAAAACCTAGAAATTACAAAAGATAAACAGATTTTTAAAATCCGCAGACATTACACTGAAATCGATCCTAATGGTGAAACTGAAGAATAAATCTGTATGCAGTGTTGCCAAGGATTTTAGTATAAATTACTGGACCCTGCCTCATTAGTGTAAAAAGCTTTCTGATAAGGATATAAGAAGTGATGCGACCTTCTCCGCATGTAGGCTACTATCGTAATAGAGGAAAAAGGTAGCTCAGTTGCTACTAGGGGACTCCGTTCTACCATTCTTCATTTTTCAGCGGGTGCACTTCAAAGACTATTCGTGATGGGCCATTGGGCTGCTGTGGAGCAAGTAACCCTTCTGAATGGATGATGGGAAACTATTTTTGCGAATTTTTGAAACACTTTCTTACTAACTCAAAGCGCTGTAAACAGAATCCGTGTCATCTTCTTCTAGATAATAATAGTTCTTTATCTGTCGATAAATGGATGCAATTATGTGAGAAATAACGGTATTTCTTTAGTGCCATTTCTCCTCACTACTCCCACCGACTCCAACATTACATCTCACAGTATATGTAACAATGGATTGTGCATGTTAAATCACCCTAGTTTCACGATGACAATAAATGACATTCCATGTGTATTGACTCCTGTATATCCTCTTGCTTTTATGCCGTCAAATATTAAAGCAGGATTCAAGGCTTATGGTACTGTTTACTTGAAGTGTGGCCCACTAAACTACAGGCCTATTTCACTGACGTCAATTTGCAGCAGGGTTTTGGAAGATATCCTGTACTCAAATCTTATTAATTATCTCGAACAGAACGATCTATTGACCCAAGGTCAATACGTATTTAGAAAGTAGCGTTCATGCGAAACACAACTAGCTCTTTATTCACACGAAGTGATGGGTGCTATCGACAAGGGTTCGCAAATCAATTCCGTATTTCTTGATTTCCAGAAGGCTCACAAACGGCTGTTAATCAAATTGCGTCGTTATGGTATATCGCCCCAAATTTGCAACTGGATAGGCGATCTCCTGTCAGAGCGGATACAGTTCGTAGTAATCTCATGGTAAAGAATCGACTAAAACAGACGTGATATCGGGCGTTCCACAGGGTAGTGTTATTGGTCCTCTGCTGTTCCTTATTTACAGAAATGATTTAGGAGAAAATCTAAGTAGCCCTCTTGGGTTGTTTGCAGATGACGCCGTCATTTACCGTCTAGTAAAATCATCTGAAGATCAAGATCAACTGCAGAACGATCTGAATAAGATATCAGCAAGGTGTAAAAATTGGCAATTGACTCTACATAATGAGAAGTGTGAAGTCGTCCACATGACTACGAAAAGAAATCCGTTACACATTCTTAAGAAGATAAATCAATCAAAAGTGAAGGCCGTAAACCCCGCAAAATACCTAGTAATTACTATTACTTCAGACTTAAACTGGAAAGAACACGTAGGTAATGTCGTGGGAAAGGCGAACCAGAGACTGCGTTTTATTGGCAGAACCCTTAAAACATGCAACAGAACTACAAAAGAAACTGCATACACTACGCTTGTCCGTTCATTTTTGGAGTATTGCTGCCCAGTGTGGGATCTGTATCAGGTGGGTTTGACGGAGGACATCGAAAGAGTCCAAAGAAGGGCAGCTCGTTTCGTTTTGTCACGATACAGGGGAGACAGCTTTACGCCAATGATACAGGATCTGGGATGGAAATCATTACAACAACGGCGATTATCGCTGCGGCGTGGGCTACTTACGAAACTCCAATCGCCAACATACTCCTCCGAATGCGAAAACATATTGTTGAATCCCACTTACATAGGTAGAAATGATCATCAGAATAAAATACGAGAAATCAGAGCTCGGGCGTAGAAATTCATGTGTTCTTTCTTCCCACGCGCTATTAGAGAATGGAATGGGAGATTAATAGTATAATGGTGGCTTGATGAACCCTCTGCCAGACACTTAAATGTCATTTGCAGAGTATCCCATGTAGATGTATATGGAGATGTTGGAAACGGGACAGACACAGAGGGAGGTGAGTTCAGCTATTCGACAATCTCAAGTGAAATTTCCAGAACCTGGACGCGTTTTCAGACAACACGAAACATTAAAACAAGGTAGTGCCATGGTCGTTGACGGGTGACGTCAGGAAGAGTCCAATTAACAGCACGTCGAGACAGGAAATGATTGAAAATCAGCTACAACGCAAATACGGAATCGATTTGCGAAGCCCTGTCGATAGCACCCATCACTTCGTGTGAATAAAGAGCTAGTTGTGTTTCTCAAGAACAATATTTTTAAATGTGTGTTGACCTTGGATCCATATATCGTTCTGTCCGAGATTATTCATAATATTTGAATACAGGATATGTTACAAAACCCTGCTGCAAATTGACGTCAATAAAACAGGCATGTAGTATAGTGGGCTACTCCTACTGCCTTTCCTGAATATAGGTGTGACCTGTGCAAATGTCCTGTTAGGTAAGGAGCTATCGCTTCAGATAAATCAGAAATCTAATGGGTATACAATCTGGACCAGAAGACTTGTTCTTGTTAAGTGATTTCAGTTGGTACACTACTCCGATGATATCTACTTCTAGGTTACTCATTACGGCCTCTGTTCGTAATTCGAAATCTGGAATATTGGTTTCGTCTTCTTTGGTGACACAGCTTCGGGTAACTCATGTTTTTTTGTTGTTTAACACTACCTGCTCACTACACTATCTGAACCCAAAAGCTTGTGTCATTCGTTCGGTAGATTAATGACAAGTCAACAGTGAACCCCTCAGCAGCACAATTCTGTTATTACCACTATCTCCATTGCCGCAATGAACCGACAGGAAGACATCCATCCAATTTAGTTCATTCTGCCGATGACAGTACTGCAGAACGTAGATATCAGATTTGATCTCCTACTTGTTTCGACCAGTGTTACTTTCCTAGCGGATTTACAAGGTTTACGGCAGTAAGAATAGTGTAGTCGTGATAGAAGGTTTTCCGTAATCCAGCCCCTGTAATGGCCGCGGACATAGTGACGCACGGCATAAATGGCGGTTGGCTTAGAGCGCCGCTGGCTGCTCTAAACGACGCGCCGCCTGCGGGGTCGGCCAAATTGGATCTGAATCCAGCGCGCATGCGCGGCCGGTCGGCGCAGATGCGGCAGCCGCTGGCAACGGCCTGCTGGATTAGCGGGCGCAGGCGGGCAGGCAGACCGCGCCACCTGCGGCCGCGGCCGTCCCTAAGCTGGCGGCTGCACAGTGGCTGGCGCGCCAGCTGACGACAGCCGCTGGTCGTGAGGCGGTCAGCGCCGGAGCGGACCAGCACCGCCGAAAGAGCGGGCCCCGACGATCCCTTCTGACGTCACGCACAGTAGGCAGCGATCGCGGAGCTGACTGGCTGGTCACTAGGGCCACAAAGAAAAATATACAGACGGGAAAACTCCGTAAGGGCCCGGTCAAACACACTCAGGGGTGTGGGGAGGGAGGGTTACCAGCAGTTCCGTAAGATGTCCCATGATGGCGCTGCGGCCAGAAACAGCCCTTCAAACTGGCAATACAGGCGGCAGGTAGCGGCTGCCCCCACCACCACTTCCCCTGAAACGCCGGCACAAGGGACACTGCTGTCCAGAGCGGACCAGCACCGCCGAAAAAGCAGGCCCCGGCAATCCCTTCTGACGTCACGCACAGAAGGCAGCGATCGCGGAGCTGACTGGCTGGTCGCTAGGGCCACAGAGAAAAATATACAGATGGGAAACCTCCGTAAGGCCTGGTCACGCACTCAGGGGTGCGGGGAGGGAGGGTTACCAGCAGTTCCGTAAGATGTCCCATGATGGAGCTGTGGTCAGAGGCAGCCCTTTAAACTGGCCAGAGCAGGCGGCAGGTAGCGGCTGCCCCTCAAACGCCGGCACACGGGACACTCCTGTGGCCTCGTGGCAGGCAGCACGAACTTTCCCCTCAGCCTCACCTCCACGCTACCCTCTGATGTGTGAGAGCACAGAGTAACATATACAGAGAAGAAGCCCCCTCCCTAAACCTGGGGCCGGGGTAAACGGGGTGCAGCCGAGACTGGAGGGCGTCATCTCTCTAGGGAAACTGGCCTCAGTATTCCAGACCGAAATCACTGCCATCAGGGCGTGTGTGGAGGAGAATTTGCATAGGCGCTACAAAGATCGTAGCATCTATATCCATTCAGACAGCCAGGCAGCCCTGAGATCACTGGCAGCTCATGCAACAAGGTCTAAAATTGTTGCTGAATGTCACAGGGTTCTGGTGGAGCTAGTGGAAAGCAATAGAGTAAACCTATTGTGGGTCCCTGGCCACTCAGGGATCAGTGGCAACGAACATGCCGACAGATTATCCAGGATGGGGGCAGAGACTCCATTTATTGGACCGGAAACTGTCCTGACAATCAACAAGGCAATGATCAAATTGGAGCTACGTAACTGGCTAAGAAGATAGCACATAGAATATTGGACCAAAGTCCATCAACAAAAACATGGCAAGGTAATGATGCCGAAGCCATGTTTTAAGAGAAGTTCTGCAATCCTGGGTCTGAACAGGAGAGAGATTAGACTCATGGTTGGATTGCTGACAGGCCATGGGAATTTCAAAAAGAACACCTACACACAATGGGAATAACAGAAAAGGACCCTTAATGTAGAATCTGTGATGACGGTGATGAAACTGCATCACATCTAATGTTTGAATGCATTGAATGCACAGAACATTTGGGACAACCAGACCCGAAAAAATTGTATCTAATAAAGAACTGGTAAAGGGACTCCTTGCACTGTTCAAGGCTTTACTTGATATACAGGGAGCGATACCGCACAATAAACTTAGTTTAGGTGCGGGCAGTGGCGGGTTGCACCAAGACTGTTTTGGCTTTCCTGAAAGAAATCAAATCAAAAACCTATGTCCTACACTCCCCTCGTATTTCCGTAAGATGCCAGCAGATATCAGGCGTTCCCTGGCTTAGTACTGGTAGACCACACTAGAGGCGCTTCTGAGGGTAGCATGGAGGGGAGGCTGAAGGGGGAGCTCGTGCAGCCTGCCAATAGGCCAAGGACGTGTTCAGTGTGCTGACGTTTGAGGGGAAGTGGTGTTGCGGACATCCGCTACCTGCCGCCTGCTCTGGCCAATTTAAAGAGCTGCTTCTGACCGCAGCGCCATCATGGGACATCCTACGGAACTGCTAGTAATCCTCCCTCCCCGCACCCCTGAGCGTGTGACCGGGTCTTTACTGAGGTTTCCCATCTGTATAATTTTGTCTGTGGCGAGAGGCACCCTCAGAAGCGCCTCTAGTGTGATCTACCGTTACTAAGCCAGGGAACCATCTGACATCTGCTGGCATCTTACGGACCTACTTGGGGAGCGTTGGACAGAGGTTTAGGGGGGGGGGGGGCTTCTTCTATACTGTGCTAGGGCGCAGCGCTCCGGGTTCTAGTGGTCGGCCATGACTGTGGCCTACTGTGCCTGACATCAAAACACGTCACCCCAGACTACTCTTTTGGTGGTATTAGGTAGACTCGTTACTTTATCCCACTAGGTAGTCTCAGTATTCGACCAGCAAGATGAGCTGTAATTCGTGCGCAGGATGAGCTCTAGCTTTTCAGTGCCTGTGAAGCATATTGTTGTTGTTGCCGTGTCGAGTCCGGAAACAGGTTTGATGAATCTCTCCACCATTCTCTATCCTGATCAAGCCTCTTCTTATAACAACAGCAACCTCCATCCATCTGTATCTACTTATTATATTCGTCTCTTATTCCACTCTGCGATCTTTACCCCACACTCACTTTCGTTGATATCTAAGAATGTGTACTACCTACCGATCCCTTCTTTTAGACTAGATTTTCGATTTCTCCTCAAATCTGTTAAATACCACTTCATCAGTTCACGATCTACAAATATATATTTTTGACGACGTTACAGCGTTCATTTTAATGAAATAAATCACAATTTGCGATCACTTATTGCATCACTGTACTAGGTTTAGATGAAATACCAAAGTGCGGCGAATGAAAATTTGTGCCCGGCCGGGATTCGAACCCGGAATCTCCTTCTTACTAGGCAGACGCGTTGATCACTCCGCCACTCCATCTAAACCAAGTACAGTGATGCCATAAGTGATCGCAAATTGTGATTTATTTCATTAAAATGAACGCTGTAATGTCGTCAAAAATATATGATTGTATACAAGCTGAGACTGGGCTCCTGACGACAATTAATTGTGTCTCGAAACCTCCTGGTGTCTCCCTGATGCGGGAATACAGTATTGTGGCTGCAAGTATTACAGAACAAATAGGCTGTGCTAATAAGAAAGAGACAGTGTGGCGAATGGAGATTTGGGTGTGGTGGGAGACGTGCAGGGAAGAGTCCTCTGCAGTCGGGCTGGTCACTGTGTCCTCGGTGGCGGAGTGGTCAATGCGTCTGCCCAGCCGGGCACAAGTTTTCATTCGCCGCACTTTGGTATTCCATCTAAACCTAGTACAGTCATGCCATAAGTGGTCGCAAATTGTGATTTATTTCATTAGTTCACGATCTACCGACCTAATCTTCAGCATTCTTCTGTAACACCACATTTCGAAAGCATCTACCCTCTTCCTGTATCAAATATTTACCGTCAATGTTTCACTCCCATACTGGCTACACTCCAGACCAATGTCTTGCAATTAATTTATTCGATTAAACAAACTTCTCTTTTTAAGAAACTCTTTTTCTCCCATTGCCATTCTGCATTGTATATACTCTTCATTTACTACTATTTTGCTGGCCAAGTAATGAAACTCATCTATCACTATCATTGATTCGTTAACTGATCTAATTCCATCATCATCGCCTTGTTTTGCTCTTGTTAATGTTCACCTTATATCCATCTTCCAACAAACTGTACATTCCGTTCAATTGCTCTCTCTGACAGGATTACAATGCCATCAGCATAACGCGATGTTTCTTTTTCTTCACCCCGAATTTAAATTCCTTCTCCAAAATACTTTATGCTTTCCTTCGATGCTCAATGTACACGTACGTCTACATAAATACTCTATAAGCCACACTGAAGTGCCTGGCAGAGGGTTCATCGAATAGCTTTTATGACGTTGCTGTACTGTTCCACCCTCTAATACCAAGAGGAAAAAAGGAACACCTAAATCTTTCCGTTTTCTATCTGATTTATTTTAGTTAGATGATTATGTCTTCCTGTGTAGATGGGTGCTAAAAAAATACGTTCACATTCGGAAGAGAAGGTGAAAGAAATATCGTAAATAGATCTCGTCGCAAAGTGTAACGCCTTTCTTTTAATGATTGACAATATTTTATTGTCAAGTGATTTGAGAGGATAGTGTATGATAAATTAATCCCAAATGAATAAGATGTCACATTAAAGGACCCCCGCAGAGTTCGGCTAGAAACTAATTTTGTAGCCGATGAAAAGCAACAAATTCGCCGACTCTCGTTTCCACATTAGGCGACAAAAATCATGTTTTGCGACAATTTCTGTAAACTCGTAGCTCCATTATCAGGCATGAGAATACCACGTAGTTGCATTAAGTAATCATAGTTAACCTTTTTTTTTTGTACTGCATCAAAATTAGGGACTGATGACCCCGTAGTTAAGTCCATTTGAACATATGAATTTGAAAATAAAATTGTAACGACTCATAAAAAAGAGTAAAAGCGCTGCTAGTGTGTGTGGGTGTATACATTTGTTTTTCGATTGTGAAGAATGTAATGTTTAGGCACGGACTACAGTTCCATGATCTCTGCGCGCTGTGCGCGAGTCATAGTTTACGGAATCAAGGACGCACAGACAGGAACCGCCGAAAAATATCCTTGGGAGTTTTCAGGAGAACGACCCATTGATTTTCATGAGTATTTTAATGTCATTTTGGCTTTATTAATTTCTTCCCTTAAAAGTGTGGGTGAAGTGAAATATTCCAGTACGGACAGACTTTGTGGGAAGTAGGAGAATGCAAGGGCAGGTTTTCCCTCGCCGTCGGCACAGTGTCGGCCCTTACACCTAAAAGTGCCTAATCACTGTTCTGCACGGTCGTAGTAGTTCTTGTTGTCAGAAAACGCAAACGTATGTATATAGATAATGCCAGGTTGTAAAGTGTTCTAGAGTAAAATTCGTACAATAACATTTCTGAGTTTAATCTCCGTAATTGGACGGTTTCATCGGCACAAATACGAAACAATTTTACAAATGGTTGTAAATCGGACGAAATTATATATACGACACGTATACAAAATGTGACTAGTGCAGTATGGCTTTGTTTATATAATGGAATATGTTAAGTAATTGACTAGCGGTATAATTTCGTAATTATGTAAAAATGCTAAGGCTGCCTTACATAATGTCAGGAAATGGCAGTAATCACATTCTTGTAAAGATATGAGTACTTTCATAACGTTACGAGACAGCAACGTCATTATTGTTACGAGTTTTTTTATAAATTTAATGAAACAAAAGTTTTTGATAGAATATGTAAGAAACGGTTAAGATGTCACAAAGTTTTCTATAAAATTACTTGCATTACAATGTAATTATCCTGTTTTGATTTTATACATAGTATTTCTAACATTTTTTTCACTAACACTGCAAAAATTGATCTATTTAACCGCTATATTACTCTCTATATTTGCGGTAAATTTCCAATGAAACCAAAATATTGACATATATAGCCTATAGATATATAAATGACTGAACATCAATAAAAAGGGTAACTTGTCCTTCATTAATCTTTTGTTTTCCCTATTTTTAACGTTACTAACCAACTACTTACCAGTCATTTACCTCAGTGAAGAATAATATTACTTTTGTAAAGTCATGATAATTTGTTTAATTGCTGTTTATTTATATATCTATAATTTGCCACTCATGCGCACATGAATCGATAGTGAATAAATGTTAGTAGAATTACAAATCTTCAAAATATTCAGCAAAGTTATAGTATCTTTTATCACTACTTTTGAATGGGTTTTACATATGGATTTTGGGCACTAGAATTGCGTCTTAAAGTCGAATAAATTAGCTTTTCCAGAGTCAGTCGCTCTCATCATCATATAAAGTGCTTCCACAACATTTCATTTTTCGGACCCTGCCAGCATCTCACACATTACATTTGACAAACCCTGCCAGGATTTTCTCCACCTTCAATTGTATATCCTTCCCGACACATTTCAAACTCTCTGGATAGATTTAAACTTGTGGTTGATGGTATCTATCTATTTGCTGTTCGTTAGTCTAGCTAAAACTTGAGAACGGCTGAACGGATTTGACTAATTTTAGTCTTGAAATATTCGTGTAAGTCCAGTGAGGGTTTAAACGGTGATAAAATATGGAAAAGTTGTACGGAAAAGAGGAAAATCTGGAAAAACTGAAACAGCTTTTTCCAGCGAGCTATCATACCGTTCGTCCAATTGCGATAAAATTTTGTATATTTCATGTTGAAAGCAAGATGAAGATTTGCATCAAATAAATATTTTTTTATTTTTTTATTTTTTTTTTACTTTTTTTTTTTTTTGATCTACCGGAAAATTGGAACAATTTGAGAAAAACTGAAAGTGCATTTTTCAATGTGTTTTGTATTGAATTCAGCACTATAATTGATTATTCACACGACGGAGAGGAGTAATTCTTTTGTTGTATTGTTCATTATGGTCTTGGAAAAGTTTTCACTAAAAAAAATAGCGACAGTTAAAAAGAAAAGTCGCAAAATTCGACCCAGTTTCTTTTTTTAATGTGTTTCTAAATGTACTCAATACTGTAAGTTGAGAACGGTTCATCCGCTTGCGATAAAATTTTGATCATTTGACGTTCAAATTTGGAAATTTGGAAATCCGCGAGAGGCTGAAAGAGCCTTTTTCAAACGTTATCAATATCATTCGTTTGGTTGCGATAAAATATTGCACATGTGACGTTCAAAGCAAGAGTAACGTGCTCATGAAATAAAAATTCGCTAAAGTTTCCCGTAAAATATAGAAAAAATAGACAGAGATTTTTCTATGAAATATCAATACCATTCATATGAATGCGAGAGGAAGATTTGAGGGAAGTAAGAGTTTGGAATAGTTGGCCTGAAAATAGGAAAATTTGTGGAAAACTGAAAGAACACTTTTCTTTGTGATATCAATATCATTCGTACGACTGCGATAAAATTTTGCCCATTTGACGTTCAAAGCAAATGTCTGTATAAAGCTACTGGGTCTTAAATACATATGATTTAAATTAGTATGATTTATATTAAGAGGCAAGTTTTACGAAGTTCACCGGATCATCTAGTTCTTAATAATTCTGAGTCACCTACATAGTCCGTGAACAGCATGGTAGATTGCCTCGCAGGGGGCCCAGATTCAATTCCAGGACAGGTCGAAGATTTTTTCCACTCGGGAGCTGGGTGTTGTGTCGTCCTCATCATTATTTCATCATCACCGACGCGCAAGTCGCTCAAGTGGTGTCACTTAAGACTTGCACCACGCAGGCCGAATACTACCTCAACTGGGGGCAACAACAAAAATGCCACACCAAGTCATCATCTGTATATATATAAATGAATTGCTGTTGGTTAGTCTCGCTAAAACTCGAGAACGGCTGAACCGATTTGGCTAATTTTAGTCTTGAAATATTCGTCTAAGTCCTCGGAAGGCTTAAATCAAATGTTTGTATAGCTTATGGGACTTAACTACGGGGTCATCAGTCCCTAAACTTACAAACTACTTATGAACTAGCTAACACTAAGGACGGCACAAATTTCCATGCCCGAGGGGGGGGATTCGAACCCCCGACCGTAGTGGTCGTGCAGACCGTGACTGGAGCGCCTCAGCCTCAGGGTCATATAGTATTGTTATAAAATGTGTAGCTTGTTATAAAGTAATAGATATAAAATAAACATTTTTCAGAAGTTGAGCTTTTATAAATCCAAATGAGAATAATGTGCTTCTATTCTGCATATATAGACTTCTAGGCATCCATGTCTCACAATTTATAATTGTGTCGTCTATCCTGCACGCAGTCGGGTTATTTCAAGTCGCTTAAGCACCGGAGCTGCAGTTTACAAGAAGGTTTTCTCCCTAAAAAAGCTGAGACAAGGACATTCATAATTCACAGAGCGTGCTACGGAGATGGGTTGGCCACGCATATCAAGCGAGGCGTAGTAAAAACCTAATTAGGTTTTCAGGAGACGTGGCCTGTAGCAGCAGCCGTACGGAGCCCGGAAACAACGGCTTCATGTCTGCACTCTTACATGTACAACGTCGACTGTGATCTTCACCGCGTGTCGCAACTGAGATCTTTGTTATATGCATAAAAGCTGTTCACAGAGCTTATACAGTTAATTTGCAGTAAAAGCAGTTGCTTAAGGGAACATCGGTTATTACTTTAATAATAGACAACAGAAGGTAATTCTCCGCAATGTAGAAAATGGCTATGACGTACAATCCCAATGGGGCACAAGTATGGAGTGCCCCTGGGACCATTGCTGTTTCTTATTTATAAAAATGATCTGTCTTCGAGTATAACAGGCGACTGTAAAATATTTTTGTTTGCTGATATTACCAGCTTGATAGTGAATGATGTTGCTCGTAGTATTGACAATCAAATAATGCAGTTCAAGAGATGAGTTCATGGGTTGTAGAAGACAAAGTGATGTTAATATTCACAGAATATATTACATCAACTGCGATCGGGCAAAGCTGAAAATGTATACCCAGTGGGTACTGTGGGCAGGGCGAAGCTGGGAATTTGTATCTGACGGGAGGCGTGCTTAGGTAGTCCTTGCAGGTGCGGTGATCACTGTGTCCCCAGTGGTGTAGAGGTCAGCGCAGCTGCCTAGAAAGCAGCTGGGTACACTTTTCAGCTTTGCCCAATCGCAGTTGATGTCATACATTCTGTGAATATTAAATAATAACATCTGCAGGATCAGAAGTGACGGCTGTTCTTTGCGGAACAGACGCCACATGTATATAAAGTGATGTTAAATCACAGTAAAACTCAGTTTTTACTATTTCTAACACATAATTTGACGAAAGCCGACATCCTGATTACACATAATGGGCATGTGATAAGTCAGACTGAACAGTTCAAATTTCTAGGCGTTCATATAGAGAGTAAGCTGTCATGGAAAGCCCTTGTTCAAGATCTTGTTCCAAAACTAAATTCTGCTATATCTACCATTAGAACAATATCTGAAATAAGTGATTTTTCAACACGAAAAGTAGTCTATTACGCTTACTTTCACTCACTTATGATGTACGGCATTGTTTTTTGGGGTAACTCGCCTGATGCAAAAAGGATATTTCTGGCTCAAAAACGGGCGGTTCGACCAATATCTGTGTAAGTTCACGAAAGTCATGTCGACTCCATTTTCAGTAGTCTGGGAATTTTGACACTGGCGTCACAATACGTTTTTTTCTTTAATGTCGTTTGTTGTTAATAATATCAGCTTATTCCCAGGAGTTAGTAGCTTTCACTCGGTGAATACTAGACAGAAGTCTAATATCACACCACCTTGACAGTTATGCAGAAAAGTGTACAGTATTCTGCGGCATCCATTTTCAATAAGCTGCCACAAGAACTAAAGAAGCACTAATCCACACGCTTTCAAATCTAAATTGAAGAGTTACCTCATGGCTCACTCCTTTTATTCTGACGAGGAACTCCTCGAAAAATTAAACAATTAAGCTAATTCATTTTTTCTTTATTGATTCTTTTCACTTTGTCTTAAGATTGTCGTGTGCAAAGGACTACTTAAAATTTTTCTATTACCATTCTTGTGTAACAATGTATTGACTTGTTCCATGACCATGGAGTCTCACTCCTCAATTGGTCTTATGGAACAGAAAAAACCAATAAATAAAGGAGAAATTCATTTGATGACTGTTACCTTTTCTGTTTAATTATTATCTTCTTTCACTCCTGACACGAGTTACACAAAAATTCAATGGCTATGAAATCCGGATTTACTGCCAATAGCCATAATCCATGCAAATTCATAATCACACAGAATTGAGACAAAACCACTGGCAGCCAGAATTTATCAGTTTCAACCGGTGTTATGTCTACAACACTAAGGTGGCCAACCGTTCCGTATTCTGCGGGATAGTCCCGCATTTGGACTCGTTGTCCTGCATTGGGATGATTACTGAAAATGGCAAAAGTGTTCATCATTAAAGTAATATTAAAAGTATTGGTCTAAGAGCATAAGCCGAAACCATTTCCGTACGGCACATTATGTCATATTGTTTAAAGGTGAACTTCATACTGCATCATCTATGAATAAATCATAGGTTTCTTACATTAAATAAAAAGAAAACTAAGACGATACACATCATCTGACTATTTTAAAATCACAAATTGGCTACAAGTGGAAGTTGTTTTTGTTGTAACCTAGTACTGCTGTTTTGTGCCTTCTTAAGTACATTTCAATAAGTGTTATGAAATATTTTTCGGTGCTCAAGGTGGCAAACTTGTAACATTATCACAACCTGTATAAACGTATTTAAAATCTGACATGCTAATGCAATATCAGCATTCCACCTTACTTCCTTCAGGAATAAAAAAAATAGCAAAATTCTGAAAATGCGCAATGAAAGTGAGTGAGCATTGCTTGCAGTAAGGTACAGTTCAACTCTGCACTTCACAGAAAGAACTTGTATAATACAGTAGTTCAAATGGTTTTAAAGTTTTTATCGGATTTAATTCGAGGTTATTGCAAAACATAATTCTTAGCGCGGAGTAAGCTACTTATCAAAATGTGTGGAGCACGATGCTCTAAAAGTTGGAACAAGTAAAAGTAGTACAGACAGAGAAGGTGACCGGAAAGACGTAACGGAGGAAGAATATGTAAAAATTGTCAGGCTCTAAAATTCGAAATTCAGGCATGAGAAAATATTTATGAACGGTAACTAAAGACTGAAAATTAAGAACAAAATGTCACTCATGTTAGATATGTTACTTTAAAAGCAAATGAGTAGACCTACTTTGCTTACCTAAATTTCTTTTTTAGTTTCAGAATAACTGGCACAATGAGTGATCTTAGTCCTACTTCACATCCTCGAAATGTCCCGCATTTAGGTTTGAAAAAGATGGCCACCTTATACAATACCGTAAGCCACTGATCCACAGGTTGGGTGAGTTCACGCATCCAGTCGTTCAGTGAACTTCTTTGAAGGTGGTGCTCACCCTTACACTTTGTAAAGTTTCTGACAATGCGAAGTAGAGTCGTTAAAGACCAGAAACAAACGAAGACATTAAAACTACTGCCCACCAAAACACGAACATTTTTACATTTTTTTTAATTGTAGTCGCCTAACTTTTGTTTTAGACTAACCAAAACAATAACGCAAGATTTTCATCTTAATCGAAATTTGGGAATCACTATTACATAAGTTCTGCTCTCGATCATGATTACTGAATGACTCCCACACTCTACGTACTACACGAAGTCTACCCGCAAAACGAGAGAAAAACTTCAATTGGCTGCTGATATGAACTGTTGTTGTTGTTGTGGTCTTCAGTCCACAGAATTGTTTGACGCTCTCTCCATGTTACCATGTTCTGTGTAAGTCTCTTCATCTCAAAAGAGCGGCTGCCTACATCCTTTTGAACCTGCTTACTGTGTCCGTTTCTCGTTTTAACCCAAGCTCTTCCTTCCAATGTTACATTGACGATTACTTGATGTGTTAGAATGTATCCCACCAAACTATCCCTTCTCGTAGACAGGCTATGTCAGGAACTCGGTTTCTTTCCAATTCTGTTGAGGTGCACCTCATGATGTACCCATCCAATCTACAGCATTTGTCTGTAACACCACATTTCAAAAGCTTCTATCATCTGTCTGAACTCCTTATCGTCCACGTTTCATTCCCATACAATGCTACACTCCAGACAAATGCTAATACAAAGGTCTTCCTGATATTTAAATTAGTATTGGATGTTTACAAATTTCGGCTGTTTTCAATAACTTTTTTCACTGCCCTTCCGCATTTTATATCGTCTATACATCGGACAAATAACAAGTATACTACCTTTATTGCCTCATTACCTAATCTAATTCCTTCAGCATCGCCTGATTTTCTGACACTATATTCCATTACCCTTGTTTTAATCCTTTCATGAGACTGTCCATTCCGTTCAGTTGCTCTTCCAAGTCCTTCGCTGTTTCCGACAGACTACTAACTCATTGGAAAACCGAAAATTTTTATTTCCTCTCCCTGAACTTTAATTCCCTCTCCAAATTTCTCCTTGCTCGATGTAAGCATTGAACAACATTGGTTAAAAGCTACAACCTTGTCTTTCTTCTTCCCCAATCACTGTGCCCCTTTCATGACCTTCGACTGTTTCAAGTGCCGTCTGGTCTCTGCAAGAGTTGAATATAACTCTTCGCTCCCTATATTTTACCCCAGGTAACTTCAGAACCAACACTGTCAAAAGCTTTCGCCAGAGCTACAAAAGTTAAAAAAAGTAGGGTTGCCAATTCTTAACCTACCTTCTAAGATAAGTCGTAATGTGAATATTTGCATATTGCCTCTTGTGTTCTTACACTTCTAAATCCAAATTGATCATCCCCGAAGTCGGATCCCATACCATTTTTCCATTCGTCTGTAAATCATTTGTGTTAGTATTTAGAACCATGACTTATGAAACTGATGGTCTGTAAGTTTCACTTCTGTCTGCATTTGTTTTCTTTGGAATTGTAAAGTCGGAGGGTATTTCGGATGTCTCATATATCTTGCATACCAGGTGAAACAGTTTCTTCATAAAATCAGAATATAAAACGTAATACAGAAGCCTTTAAGGGCTTTTATGTGAAAAACGTTTTTACGTAATTGGAAATCTAACTCAAAATCTTGTAGACGTCACGTTCTAATACTGAACCAGAAGCAGAGTTACAAATACATACAGTACGGGGATATCAGAATACGTTGAATGGATATAGAAAGAAATTCAGGAATCTGTGAGGACTTTTTCAAGAAAACAATTTCCAAATTTTTTTTTTTTTTTTTTTTTTTTTTTTTTTTGCTTAAAACATAGTTATACATTAAAATGATGAATATTGTAACTTTCGTTTTCTTTCACTTAATATGATTCCTCCTTGTTTCATACAACGATCATTTCATTATTCAGGAAGAGAGAATGTAGATAGCAGAAATTTTATAAAGGGATATTAAATTCAGTCTGTAAAAAGTAATAATTTGAAACGTTTTGTCGTCGTGATAATAAACTATTTAATCACAGTTAACCATTTATATTCTTAAATTCATTCTTGAATCGTCGTAATTGTTATCGTGTGTACGTTTGTAGAATTATTGATGCTACAATTATCGGCGATTGTTGAGCTGACACTACAAATAACTTTCGTCATTTCATCCTGTTTTGCTTATATAAGTGTAACACGTGTTGTGACTTCGTTTTAGTGTCTTGGTTCGTTTAACTTCCTTCATTCTTTAATTAATTCTTCATTTGGTAAAACTATTATTTCAAATTGGTATTCACATTTCTCACACTATCGCATGTCCTTGTAATTGGATAAATAGAACCACGACAATTAATGGTAGGTTCACAAACAGTCCGCTCCATTACTTAAAGTAGTGAATGAGACTGAAAAAAAGAAGAAGAACAAGAAATTTGACATGGTAGGTTGTGTGTCGCTATCACCGAGAGTACGTTTCATGATTTGACAGTTTCTGGCTGTTATCATTGATGTGTTTGTTGACTCCAGAAATTTCTGTCATTTGATTGATATGCGATATCCTATTCATCGTGTGCTTTTACTATAAAAGATAGATAACGTCCGCCTTCCTCTGGCGTCGTTGGTAAGTTTGTTCAGTTGACAGAAAAATATATCATTTTATTTCCTATACTACATCTCATTTTGTCGAATAGTAATAATGCTTTTAGTTTTTCCATGAAGTGTAAATTGCTTTTTTGTATCTCTTTCTCTCTGCGAGAATAAGCGGTAGGATTTTTAAAAATGCATATGGATTCGCGGTCAAAGCGAGCAGAAGCTAGTTTAAAAATAAAACGAAGTCGGAAATATCCACTGAAACCTAATAGTATCTCGCGTGTAATATTTACTCTGGCCCCCTTTATTACAAAAGCACACGCCCCATATGACTCATTATTGCACACCATTTTTCCTTAGCACACATTTATATAACGTTGAATCAATAAAAAGTTTCATACTCCACAAATATCGTCCACAGACACTCTCCAGCACAATTTTTAAAACAATACAAGCTTAATTCCCGCTGCTTCCCACGCGTGGACTGGATGGTCTGCGTTGGTTGCTTCTACTTCTAAATATAAATTTTCGTAGATTTAGCTTTAAAATGCTTTTCTAATCAAGTATATTGATATAACTTGCCACTCCCTATTGCACATTGTTGACAGAATTCAAAACATCCCGAAACGTATTTTTAAAAAATTATAACCATGGTTCCAAACACAAATTTTCCTATTTCTAGCATCAAAATAGTCTTAGTAGTACCCTTAAACAGATTTTCCCTTATTTCACCCGCTTAATGGTCGCATTTCCAAAAACATCGAAACACGCGTTTTTAAAATTCCAATCAAAAATCTAATTCCGAAGTTTTTTTTATTTCTTCTTCAAATTTCTCTTAATAGCAACGTATTTTCAAAAAAACCGTTCATCCTCTAGGGATGGGAATATCGATAAATCGCAGATGCCTACAGTGTAAGATAATCAGCATCTACAAATTTCAAGTTTCTATCGTCTGTAGATTCATTTTTCAGCGCCGTTTTTTGTTTTTTAGAAACGGATCGAGAACGTGAAATTTCTTTTTCACGCTTTGGCATACGTCTCGGTAGTTTTACTTTTCAAACTGCAATATGCACTTATTTTTCTTTATTCGTACGCTTGCTGCAGAAAAACACCTGAAGACTGTGTACCACGTTTCGCTGAATATAACTTCTTTGCTATTATAGTATAAAAAGACATCGTTGGTCTTCAGTGCGAATTTTATATAAGCCGACGACTTTCAACTACTATATCATCATCCACTCTCTTATAGCTATCGACAGGGAACTGCTAATCCAGTTGTCAGTATTTTGATCCTAAGCACTACAGTTGTCTTTCCAGTGTTTATATTGAGATCATTGGTGCATTCCACTATAGTTAATGCTCAGTTAATGTATGTCTGTGTTTCCCAGTGTTTTATCTTTGGGTCTTTTTAACTTTGAGGATCTGTTGATCGTCGTATTGCTCCACATTTTTCGAATTTTCGTTCGCCACACTCACCCTCCGACACACACCGCCATCAAACACCATAGTGCACACCGCGAATCTAAGGGCTACTCTCATGCATAACCACCATTGCATATGACTTATGAACTTTCCATCACAGACATACATTAACGTATGACTAAAGTCTGTGTATTGCAGTGACCTCAAAGATAATATGGAGAAGGAACTATGTATTATGAAACCGTGACGCTCGACGTATATTTATCTGTCTAATCCAGTTGTCAGTATTTTGATCCTAAGCACTACAGTTGTCTTTCCAGTGTTTATACTGAGATCATTGGTGTATTGCCAGTGTAGTTCATGCTCAGTAAGTGTATGTCTGTGTTTCCCAGTGTTTTAACTTTGAGTCTTTTTATCTTTGAGCATCTGTTGAGCGTCGTATTGCTCCTCATTTTATAGATTTTTGTTCGCCACACTCACCCACCGCCATCAAACACCATAGTGCACACCGCGAACCTAAAGGCTACTCTCATGCATAACCGCCATTGGTCTGTATTGAATAATTTTGGCTACCAAGTGAAATATACGGAAACACGTCCCACGTTCCATATATATGACAGCAGCTTTATTACTACCATCAAATGAAATTTAACAAACTTATTAGCATTTCCGGAAATATTATCATTATTCTTTAAGTAAATATCTTTGTCACTTAAATCTTTAACAATTCTGTTTTATTAACAACAAATAGTTGTGAACGAAGTATGAAAGCCAGATGATAAAATTTTTACACTGTTTTTTCAGAAATGTAGGTACTTTTAAAATACGAACCGTGAGCTTGTATAATTCAGTGTTCTGGAGTACAGCGTACACCAATTAAAAATAATTCGGAATAATTTGCTACGTGAAAAGGAGAGTATTGTGGAATGAATGGCTGGACGATCCCGAACTGCAGGTTCAGCTGTCTAATTGGAAACTTTTTCCCTGTCCTTCGCGTACATTTCCTTCGCGAAGTGTGAGCACTGCGTGCTGAAAGGTCTATGTTAAGTGTAGGTGAGTGAAATGGGTGCGGGTATTGAGGCGCCATGCTACGATGGGCGCTGCTGTTCGCTGTTGGGGGTTCGATTCGCCCCTCGGGCATGGGTGTTAGTGTTGTCCTTAGCATGAGTTATTCGAAGTTAGTTTAAGTTAGTTTAATTATTTTGTAAGCCTTAGGGACTGATGACCCGATAGTTAAGTCTCTTAAGATTTACAAACATTTGAGCATTTCATTTTACTACTTTTAGCCCCCTATGGCACCACTTCATACTTAAATTTCGAAAATACCCCAACATGTGCCTTTTAAATTCCAACCAACTATGCAAATATCATTTTCTGTAATTTTGGGTTCAAAATTGGCTTAGTAGCAACGTATTTTCAAAAAATGTTTCATCCCCTATTTCACCCACTAAATGATTAAATTTCTGAAAATACCGAAACACGTATTTTAATTCTGACCAAGAAAACATATACCAATTTATGTGGTTGTAATTTCAAAATTGCCTTAATAGCAAAAGATTTTCGAAAACCATCCCCTTTCTAATTTAACCCACTTTATGGTTGAATTTCCAAAAATACCGAAATACGTATTCTTCAAATTCTAACCAACAATACAAACATCATTTTTTGCAGCTCAAGCTTCAAAATTGTCTGAATAGCAACGTTTTTTCCAAAAAGAATTTTTCATCCCCTATTTTACCCTCTTGTTGAATTTCCAAAAGTACTGAAACTCGTATTCTTTTTTTTTCCTTTTTTTTTATTTTTTATTTATTTATTTATTTATTTTTAGTCCTGACCAAGATTCCAGATCAGACGTTTCGTAGTTGTGACTTAAAATTTGAATTAACAGCAACATATTTTTGAAAAATCAATTCTTTGCGTCCACTATAATTACCCCCTTATTGGTTGAATTAAAAAAAAATGCCGAAACAGGTGTCTTTTTAATTCGAACCCTGAATTAAAACCCGAAGTTTTGTAGACCTAGCTACAAAATTGCCTACATAGCATCGTATTTTAAGAAAACGTTTCATCCTCTATTTCACCCCCTTGCCGACGGAATATCGAAAAATCGCTTCTTAAATGACGACTACAGGGTAAGATCAACGCCCTCTACAAATTTCAAGTTTCTATCTTCAGGGCCGTGCGTTGATGCGTCAGTCAATCAGTCAGACAGTTGGGACATTGCCTTTTATATACAGGATCTTACAAAAAGTTACGGCCAAAGTTTCAGGAAACATTCCTCACACACAAAGAAAGAAAATATGTGGACATGTGTCCGGAAACGCTTAATTTCCATGTTCGAGCTCATTTTATTACTTCTCTTCAACTCACATTAATCATGGAATGGAAACACACAGCAACAGAACGTACCAGCGTGACTTCAAACACTTTGTTACAGGAAATGTTCAAGATGTCCTCCATTAGCGAGGATACATGCATCCCCCCTCCGTCGCATGGAATCCCTGATGCGCTGATGCAGCCCTGGAGAATGGCGTATTGTATCACAGCCGTCCACAATACGAGCACGAAGAGTCTCTACATTTGGTACCGGGGTTGCGTAGACAAGAGCTTTCAAATTCCCCCATAAATGAAAGTCAAGAGGGTTCAGTTCAGGAGAGCGTGGAGGCCATGGAATTGGTCCGCCTCTACCAATCCATCGGTCGCCGCATCTGTTGTTGAGATGGGTACGAACACGTCGACTGAAATGTGCAGAATCTCCATCTGGCATGAACCACATGTTGTGCCGTACTTGTAAAGGCACATGTTCTAGCAGCACGGGTAGAGTATGCCGTATGAAATCGTGAGAACGTGCTCCAGTGAGCGTAGGTGGAAGAACATGAGGCCCAATCAAGACATCACCAACAATTCCTGCCCAAACGTTCACAGAAAATCTGTGTTGATGACGTGATTGCACAATTCCGTGCCGATTCTCGTCAGCTCACACATGTTAATTGTGAAAATTTACAATTTTATCACGTTGGAATGAAGCCTCATCCGTCGCATGTCAACACAAGCACGGAAGTCAACATTACCTTCCTTCAATTGGTCCAATTGGCGGTGAATCGAGGAAGTACAGTACATACTAACGAAACAATTGGGTATTCTGGCAATTATTTCAATTTACATTTAAAGAGAAAAACTAAAATGAACTCTAACATGGAAATTAAGCGATTCCGGACGCTTGTCCACATAACATATTTTCTTTCTTTGTGTGTGAGGAATGTTTCTTGAATGTTTGGCCGTACCTTTTTGTAACACCCTGCATAGAGATAGCCGTGATTTGTATTGTTAACCATTTCGTGACCGAATTTATTAAAATTTCAGATATTACTATAACAATTGGTTTCCAGCTTTTGCAAGGATTGTGAGTCAGGCAATGTTTTTAATAATGAGATGATATTTAGTATGTTGTTTATTATTTGAAATTTATTTAGTTAAGCAACAATGCTTTCTGAGTTTCAACTTTCAACTACACTTTCCTGATGTCCATATGTTGTTCATGCTACCCACAGGTGCGTTAGTACCTGACAGCTAAATCCAAATTATACTATCACGCATTCAAAACATGAGCCACAAAAAGCATTTGCTAGTGTCAGTGATTTCAGCTTGTTGCTGTCATACGACGTAAGTGATGAGAGAGCTAAAGGAAGAGGCGGACGTTTTCGTCAACACAGCCTACCACTCCTCTTCACTCCCCTTTCAAACCAGCTTACAAGCTTTTGCACTGTCTCGACAAGCATTATTCACTTTATTTGCCCTCACAATACGCACTCGTCGCGGAAGCTCTTCATGACCTTCTGACACAGCTCCTTCAGCCTTTCATCGTCGGCGGTGATTTTAACGCGCATAATATGTTCGGGGGATCTGTAACTACCTGAACCAGGGGTCGAGCAGTTGAGAGGCTCCTCTTCTCGTCATCCATACATTTACTCAATACTTGACAAACCTCACACTTCAGAGTCCTCACGTCTCACTCTCCAACCATTGGTTCCAGTACACAAGGAGACGTCATCGATGACCTCACGGAACCTACCACTTCCCAATCCACAGATTTGTGGTGTATTTGGTGTGCAAATCATCTACGCCGCACTGTAATTTTATTTTATATCGTGCTGAGAGGTGTAACGTACTGTGGGTACTTTTTTTTTTTTTTTTTTTTTTTTTTTTTTTTTTTTTTTTTTTTTTTTATCGTAGGCGACGGTTATATGATGTGCAAGGCTTTCGCCGTCTTCGATGTATAGGTTTACTAGGCTCAAAATTTTAGCTGCGTCGTACATCAGGAATTTAGGTTAGTAAGCCTGTCAATTCTTAGTATATTCAATCACGGCTTTTTATTTTTAACGTAAGTTCAAACTGAACTATATATATATATATATATATATATATATATATATATATATATATATATATATATATATATATATATATATTAATAAGGTCTTTAGATAACCTTTAGAATGTTTGAGCATAAGAATTGTGTCTCTCAGGGCTTTTAGTTAAATTTTAAAGTCTTTCTTTTAACTTGTATCTTATTTGTACCGGTAGTTCATTTTATACAAGTACGTCACATAAGAAGTTAATTACTAATTCTTTCGTGAAAAATAGTCTTTTCTAATTGGCCTTAACCTTAATTTTTTTATTACTGAATAATGTTTTCAATAAATTTATCCTCCATATTCCTATCTCAAACACAGTCAAGGATGTTATTTAAAAGTAATTTTCAAATATCATAGATTTGATGAAGGGGTACTATCTACGTAAGAAGGTTTTCGAGAAACTTTTTTAAAACACTATTCCTGTTATATTTTTCACTTTAAAGCACACAGTTACAACATAAATTGAACAAAGTTGCACGTTATTTGAGACACAATTCTCTATATTTCTTCACATTGATAGTTCATTATATCTCTTGTACAATCAAAGTTCAGAATAAACTCCGAAAGCCAAATTAAAGTTCCTTAATACACTCTATTCTTTCTCAAAGAAATTAATTGTCAGTTTTTTATTTTAAAGTCCCCTTCAATATTAACTATCTCGACGGGAGGCAGAATTTTTCTACGCTCCGTAGCCTAATCCCGAATTAAAGTATATAGATAATGTAACTACGCAATCGCGTAACCTTTCGATCAGTCATTGTTAACTATCAAAGTCTTTAATTTCTTTAGGAATAATTTAAACACGAATTAAAAAAGTTCCGAAATATTTCCGTACATGATTCCAGACTATTTTGCAAGACAGTTACGCGAGACACTTACAGAGAGATCCTTACACACCGTAAAACAATGACTGAGAGAGAGAGAGAGAGAGAGAGAGAGAGAGAGAGAGAGAGAGAGAGCAATGCTACTGCAGTTACTATTTATACTATATTTACGAGAAATGATAACTGTGATTGCAGTGTTTTGACCCGGTTACTCTATCACTTTAACTATTCTGACTTTACAAAGATATAACAGATTTCTTTAAAATTTTGAAAAAATACGTAAATCTGTCTCTTACAAAAGTTAATAAAAATCAAAATGTACTGAAATGGATATTCCAATGCGATGACTGCGATGTAGTGTTACAGAGGGCAGAGGCGAATATTGGTGGTGCTAGGTTCTCTGTTTTTTGGGTGATAACGAGGTGAGTGCGGCCAAAGTTTAAAAATTTTATTATTTCGACTCTGAAGTAAGCATTTAAGCTTTTACGCAGGTTATCAGTTGCCCACGATACTCTGGTATTGTGTTTACAACCCTTTTACAGTTGGATAGTTAATTGTAGAAATGTTCTAAGAGCCAAATTCATGAAAAATGTGTCATATGTTGTTTGAAAGGTGCAAGATACCGAAGAGGATCACATATGATGCGGTGTCCACCGAGTAATCCAAGTGGTTATACTTTGAACCAGTATGTGGCCATGGTGCTAAGTTGCTTGCTATTTCATAAGAATGGTGCAATGTGCCATTCGGTTGTGTTTGTTTCACTTTGAAGCCGTGATAAGTGTATGCAAAGACTTCTAGTCTCTCCTTTATTGTGAATTATTGCTCTTCAACTTACAAAGTATGTGTATAATAACTGCATAATATTACGATCATATACAATCACATAACATTGTCATCAAAACCAAATAAAAAAGTATATGTCCATATGTTAGGGAATGGTGGATGAAAGCCACATGGGTAGGAGACGGAGGAAGAATGGTAGTGGATCATTCAAAGATGAACAGAAAAAATTAAAGACGAAAGGTTATGTTTGTGCCCCCGCGCCGCCAGTTACCTTGTTACAACTTGCTAGTATCTGTAGGTGATACCCTTCCGTGTTAGCTGTGCATGTGGGATGAGAGCATTGTTGGTAGGGGTGGAAATGAAATCGTGTCATGCATCTTGAAAGTGTTAAACAATGAGATAACAGCTAAGAAAAATCTTCTTGTTTCGAGTGAGAACTGTGCTGCCCAAAACAAGAATCGAATGATGGTATTTCTCTCTCTTTTTCTAGTGGCGAATGGATTGTTCACACAATTAGGACAACGGATTCTTGTTACTGGGCACAGCTTCCTCCCCTGTCACTCTGCGTTTTACCTTGATAGAGTGAAGGAAATCGGCGACGAAGGCATTTGTAACCAGCGACCTTTGCAGAATGGTCGAGGAAGCAAAGGTTTCAGACCTTTGAAAGTAATTTCTAGGAGTACTTCCTATTTTTTTAATATTCAAGCAGTGGCAGACGAGGTACTCTCTACAAAAAAGCTGAACATTTCAGAAGCTGTCACCATAATATATGATTCAACAGATGTAGAACACGTATGAATAAAAGAATGTTACAACGACATTGAAAGGATCCGTAAGGTACATGTGCTCAAAAAAACGGAAACGTGCAAGAAGCATTCAATCTGCTACCTTTGAATCTATTCCCTCAATCCATTCAATAACAGATGAAAAGAAGAAAGATTTAAAGGCTATGATACCTTATCTGGAAAAGAATGAGCAGAAAGGCTATTATATGCAGATCTATGGAGAGTGACTAAGAACTTAACACCTAGAATAATTTGATTGGACTTAGCAACTTTCATAAATGTTTATGTTTGAATTGCCTTCAGCACCAAACAATTTCGACTACCTCATGAAACCAGCACTAATATGTGATAAGATACTCTCATTTGTAACATCTAATAGTTTGAGAAATAAAAAATTAACACTATACACTACAGACAGATTTTTTGCAACAACTTCAGTTTATACAGTTGGCACTTTGCACCTTTCTACAGTTAAGTATACAACTGTCTGCTTTAATAGGCAAACACATTATCGATATCCTTTCGTCTAGCTGCCAACACGGTTTGACTATTTGGCTTTTATTCTTTGAGTTGCATTTTTTACTTATATCGTCTGTACTTAATTCACACTCGTAACTCACTGGATTTGAAAGTACGCTAAAGACCTAGTTGTCGTGCGTCCAACATATCCTATCCATCCCAGGGTGTCGTTACATCCAGTTTGGAAAGCTCTGTTCAAGACAATGGTGGTGATGATGGTGGTAATTTCGATGTTGTCTGCTAAGGAATATGCATACCAAGTTTGATAAAAATCGAGACAGTAATTTAGGAGGAGATGGAAACATACGTAGATACTTTTTATAATACGCATAGACACGGCAGGGAATGAACGCACTGACGATGCAGAAACGTCTACCAAATCAGTCCTGGTGGTAAAGAAGGTAACTGTATTTGTTTTAGGCAGGATATATTTCCAAAACGAAATCTTTTGAACGTCATCTCAGACAATATACACTCCTGCCCATTAAAATTGCTACACCAGGACGATGACGTGCTATAGACGTGAAATTTAACCGACAGCAAGAAGATGCAGAAGATATGCAAATGATTAGCTTTCCAGAGCATTCACACAAAGTTGGCGGCGTTGGCGACACCTACACCGTGCTGATATGAGGAAGGTTTCCAACTGATTTCTCATACACAAACAGCAGTTGACCGGCGTTGCTTGGTGAAACGTTGTTGTGGTGCCTCGTGTAAGGAGGAGAAATGCATACCATCACGTTTCCAACTTTGATAAAGGACGGATTGTAGCCTATCGCGACTGCGGTTTAACGTATCGTGACATTGCTGCTCGCGTTGGTCGCGATGCAATCATTGTTAGCAAAATCTGGAATCGGTGGGTTCAGAAGGGCAATACGCAACGCCGTGCTGGATACCAACGGCCACGTATCACTAGCAGTCGAGATGACAGGCATCCGCATAGCTGTAACAGATCGTGCAGCCACGTCTGGATCCCTGAGTCAACAGATGGGGACGTTTGCAAAACAACAACCATATGCACGAACAGGTCGACGACGTTTGCAGCAGCATGGACTATTAGCTAGGAGACCATGGCTTCGGTTACCCTTGACGCTGCGTCACAGACAGGAGCGCCTGCAATGGTGTACACATCGACGAACCTGGGTGCACGAATGGCTAATCGTCATTTTTTCGAATGAATCCAGGTTCTGTTTACAGTATCATGATGGTCGTATCCGTATTTGGCGACATTGCGGTGAACGCACATTGGAAACTTGTATTCGTCATCGCCATACTGGCATAGCATCCGACGTGACGGTATGGAGTGCCGTTGGTTACACGTCTCGGTCACCTCTTGTTCGCATCGACGGTGCTTTGAACAGTGGCCGTTACATTTCAGATGTATTACGACCTGTGGCTCTACCCTTCATTCGATCCCTGCGAAACCCTACATTTCAGCAGGGTAATGCATGACTGCATGTTGCAGGCCTGTCCGGGCCTTTCTGGATACGGAAAATGTTCGACCGCTGCCTTGACCAGCACATTCTCCAGATCTCTCACCAATTGAAAACGTCTGGTCAATGGTGTCCCAACAACTGGCTCGTCACAATACGCCAGTCACTACTCTTGATGAACTGTGGTTTCGTGTTGAAGCTGCATTCGCATCTGTACCTCTACACACCATCCAAGCTCTGTTTGATTCAATGCCCAGGCGTATCAAGGCCGTTATTACGGCCAGAGGTGGTTGTTCTGGGTACTGATTTCTCAGGATCGATGCACCCAAATTGCGTGCAAATGTAATCACATGTCAGTGCTAGTATATTTGTCCAATAAATACGCGTTTATCATCTGCATTTCTTCTTGGTGTAACAATTTTAATGGCCAGTAGTGTATAAGCTTTAACCCGTAAAGGTCGGTGACTCGTTACTGTAGTATTAGGTAGTCATTTTTCGAACACGTAGTGAAGAAGTCGGCACTATCTGTCGCCGTCGTCTGACCGATGCCGCGTAGTCAGCCACCACACCCCCAGCACCTGCATGGAACTTTTTTCAGCAGCCTGACGAGTGTTCGTGCTCGTGACATTTGTCACTCCAGCGCTCTTCTTTTTTTTTCCATGAACCGGAGGCCCCGGTGGTGGTGGAACGTCACAGCACATTTCTGCCCTAACGAACCAGTTTAGTTCATTAATTAATTATTCTCTTTTAAAAAATTTTGTATGATACGTCACCGCCGAGAGCGCAGAAGTAGCAGAATATACGCTGCATGACACCGAATTAATGGCCACTGGCTAGGGGATGCAGACGGGCCTCGTCGCTGAGGAACAAATAAAGGCTTGTTATGCTGACAACGTCATACACACGGGAGAGGGAACAAAATATTTGTGTATTCCTTGTTCCAAAGCGTTACGCTGCAAAGCGCATTTTAAACCCCCGGAGCATTCACATCCACTGCTGTAGTCATTTATAATGAACACGTTACCGACAGCCAACATTAAAAATATTCTGTACTGTATGATAAGCCTTAAAGTCGACATCTGACAGGTTTTTAGTAACCATAATTCAGCGGAAAGTCAGTAAATACAGTAATTTCTATGTACTCTGATTTTCGGTGAGCAAAGGATGTAGGAAGAAAACAGATCTGTGATTTGCGATTTTTGAAAACATTATTGGTTGGTGATACATCGATTTTTCTTATATCCTAAGAATTAATCAGATTAATTGCAAAATGTTTGTAGGCGGTACCCATTACGTTGCCAGAAACATCTAGTTCACTGTTTTTATAGTTCTGATTATTTCTGTTTATGACTGATATTCATTTGTCCATAATATCTTTTGACAGATGGGTGTCAGGATTACTTGACATAGTCAAAAATCAAATCAAATATTTGTTAAGCTTATGGGACTTAACTACGGGGTCATCAGTCCCTAAACTTACAAACTACTTATGAACTACTTACGAACTAGGACGGCACAAATATCCATGCCCGAGGGGGGATTCGAAACCCCGACCGTAGTGGCCGTGCTGACCGTGACTGGAGCGCCTCAGTCAACTCGGCCACCTCGACCACCGCGGCCGGCACTTGACATAGTTGGGTCTGGAGGCGATCTGATCGTTTTATAGTTTCCAAAATGACAAGTCAAGATCGCACGCCAACTATTAAATGACGACCAGTTTCGGTGCACTGTGTCACCATCATCTGGTCAAATATATGTTATAATCTGGTCATCTGTCAAAAATATAAAAGACATGAAAGAAATAACGTAAAAACATAAAAAATAACGTAAATTTTGGATTAAGAGGCACTTATCCTACCTTGTTAAAAAAAATGGGTATAAACTCAATTTTTAACAAGGTAGGATAAGTGCCTCTTAATCCCAAATGTATGTTATTTTTTATGTTTTTACTTTATTTCTTGCATGTCTTTTATATTTTTGACAGATGACCAGATTATAACATATATGTGACCAGATGATGGTGACACAGTGCACCGAAACCGGTCCTCGTTTAATAAATTGTTAGTGTGCGATCTTGGCTTGTTATTTTGAAAACTATAAGATGGGTGTCACTTTGTTTTCTTTTACGTAACCATCAAAATGTACGTTTTATTTGGCTAGTAATTCTGTCACGTGTGTTGTACATTCTGTAAAGGTTTGGATATAACACCCTAATGATCGCAATACCTCCAATACCTCCAACTCGAATCTGGGAGGGTGACACTCCCTACTTTCAACATACTTGCCACTAATAATTGAAACATCGGCGTCCGCATCTATTACAAATTTCAACTCCAGATCCCTCATAGTCCCCAGTATCCAGTACCGCCTTTGCGTACGTTTTTCCTGCATGGAAGATTAACGGGAGCCCGAGACGGCGGTTCTTGGACCCCCATTTGCCATTTAACGGCCTCCTCCTGTCATTGTCCCGACCTGCCCTACAATCTCTGTCTGTGTGTCCCTCTCTGTGACGCAGTCTACACTGCGGTAACTTGCAATTTTCGCCTACTTTAGGTTACGGTAGTAACACTAAAAGTGGGCCTTTGCAATCGTCTTTAGACAGCTCGAAATTTAAATGAAAATAACGGCTTAGCTATTCATCTGACACGAAAACTGAATAACCTAATTTGTAGAGGAGGAAATTCACTACAACTTTGCTCTCTTATGCTTTTTTTCATGTCTTGTATTGTTCCAGAGATATTAGCAAAAATAACGGCGATTTTGGGATGTCTGTCTGTCTGTCCGTAACGTGTTCCCAGTTTTTAAGACGAACTTTTCAACCGATAAGCATCAAATTTTACAGACATAATTGCAGGCCGCGAGAGACCATAACCGCACTTTTTCAAATTTTTCGTACAAAAAATACGGTAGTAATACCAAAAACATCCGTTAGTAACATAATTGTAATTGCATGCGAACCATTCATCTGACACGAAAATAGAATAGCCTAATTGGTAGAGGAGAAAATTCTCTACAACTTCGCTCTATTATGTTTTTTTCATATCTTGCATCGTTTCAGAGATATTTGCAAAAATAACGGCGATTTGACGATGTCTGTCTGGCTGTAACGTGTTCCCGCTTTTTAGGTCGAACGGATCAACCGATCGGCACCAAATTTTACAGGCATAGTTGTTGGCTACCAGAGACCAGAACCTCGCTTTTCGAAATATTTCGGACAAGAAATACGTTAGTAATGCCAAAAAAAGCCTTTTGTAATGTAATTTTAATTGCAAATAAACCGTTCATCTGACGCGCAAAATTGAATAAAGGAATTTGTAGAGGAGAAAATTCGCTACAACTTTGTTCCCTTGTTCTTTTCATATCTCGTATCGTTTGAGAGATATTTGCAAAAATAACGGAGTTTTGACACCCTCTATTGAATTAACGAAAACCAGCCGTTCGCAGATGTCACGTGGCAATTTTCTTATTGTAACTTACATGTTGTCATTTCAAAGCAATGACGCACTGAAGAATTAACAAATACACGTCGCTCTTCGTATGATAAATGATAATCTAGTGTCTACAAATGCCATATTAGCATCAGTTAACAATGGCCATTAATAGTATGAGATTAAAAAATACGAATCCTAACTGTTAGCCGTAGCGTAGTGGGCAATGCGTTGGATTGTGACGCTGCAGGTTAGTGGTCCGGAACCCGCCACTACCAATTTTTTTTCCAAATAGGGTTTCAGACACACTTATTAATTAATTTTTTATTATTTAGATTATTATTTTGGTCCAAAATGTTTACCAACACTTATAAAACTACAAATCTAAAGTGGGCTGTAATATACGTAAGTGCGATTTTTTTGATTTTTTTATTTTATTTTATTTATTTATTTTTATTTTTTTATTTTTTTTTTATTTTTTTTGTTTTTTTATTTTTATTTTTTTTGCACTGTGACCCTGTCGCTCCCACCTAAAACATCGAATCCCCGCTGGGAAAACTTACGCCGTTCCTTCGCTCGTGCTGCAACATCAATTTCCTCCAAAGCCGTTGCTATAGAGGCGACTTCATCCAAGGATTTAGGGAATTCTGCTCTTACCCGGCGTGAAATTTCAGCGGGCAGCCCCCCCCCCACGAAAAAAAAAAAAAAAAAAAAAAAAACCAGACACATAACTTTCCAGCGACTCATTCTGACGCTGACTAATAGCGTTCAATTTCTCCCCATAAAATCTGCCACTATTCTGCCTTTGGAACGTCTTTAACAATCCCTTTCTTAATTCGTCAGAAGTTAATGCATATCTTAATTTCTCATTGTACAGAACATCCTAATGTAGATGCTGCTAACAAATCGTCGAAAAAAGGCCGTGGCATCTTCCCTTAGTTTGCCAGAGAAATGAGTTACCAAAGCTGCTGCGGAAGAATCAAGGAAGGGAAGAATTGAGCCTTCTTACCGAGCATGGCTATCTGTAGCATCCATCTATTATTATCATTTTTCAACTGTGCTACCTCGTTAACTAAACGTTGAATTGCTTCTAACGTTGTAGCGTCCTGTATTGTCGGACCCTCCTTTGCAACGGCTTGCTTATCCATACTCGTACTTATGAGAATTAAAACAAAATTGAAGGCCTATTATTATAAGAAACTTATTTAACCGGCTATACAACTGATCCAACCAAAACAAATAGCTACAGCTTCCCCTTTCAATTATTTCAACCAACTACTCCATGCCCACCTTCTCACCGAGTTGAGCTCTTTTCTGACACCAAATATAAAAAGTTGCCTCACGCAAATCCTATAGCATCGCAGTATTTTCAGCTTACGAGCTACTGGAATGAAAATGGCGGAAGCGTCAGTTCACACTTATATGAGCCTTAGTACTGGCCGACCTCGTCGGTTGACTGACAGACAGCCGACAGTGAATTGTTAAAGAGGATGGTACACTGTAGAGGCAGGCATGTCCAGACCATGACAAAGGAATTTCAATCTCCATCAGGATACACTCAAAGTACTCTGAAATTTACGCGGGAGGTGAGGAAACTTAGATTTCATGGTCGAGCAGTTGCCCATAAGCCACACATCAAGCCAGTCAATGCTAAACGATGCCTCTCTTGGTATACGGGTAAATTTTGGATGATTGAACAGTGAAAAGACGTTGTGTGGAATTACGAATAACGGTACAGAATGTGGCGATCTGATGGCAGACTGTGGATTCGGCGAATGCACATTGAACACCAGCGGGTGTATGTTATCGGTAAAACTGGGAGGCAGTGGTGTTATGTTGTGGTCGTGTTTTTCATGGAGGGGGATTGTAATCATTTTTGTTTTGCGCAGCAGTATCACAGCACAGTGATTTTTAAGCGCCTTCTTGCTCCCCGCTGTTGAAGATCAATTCCGGAATGGCGACTGTACCCTTCGGCACGATGGACAGCACATGTTCATAATGCACGGCCTGTGGCAGACTTGTTGCACGGCAATAACATTCCTGTGATGGACTGGCCTTCCTGACTTGAATGCAGTACTACACCTTTTAGACGTTTTGGAACGACGATTTCATGCCAAGCCTGAACGTTCAACATCAATATCTCTCCTCAGTGCAGCACTCTCTGACGAATGGGCTGCCATACCCAAAGAAACCTTCCAGCACATGATAGAACATATGCCTGCGACAGTGGAATCTGTTATGACGGTTAAGGTTGGGCCAACCCCATATTGAATTCCAGCATTGGAAAAACTCGTGCATTCCGATCTCGGAGAAGATCAGTTTGAATTCAGGAGAAATGTAGGAACACACGAGGCAATACACATAATGCGACTAATCTTAGAAAATAGGCTAAGGAAAGGCAAACCTACGTATTTAGCACTTGTAAATTTGGATAAAGTTTTTGACAATGTCGACTAGAATACACTCTTCCCAATTCTGCAGGTATAAGGGGTAAAATATAGGGAGCGACAAATTATATTCAACTTATATAAAAACCAGACAGGGGTTATTAGAGTCGAAGAGCAAGAAAGGGATGCAGATGTTGGGAAGGAAGTAAGACAGGGTTGTAGCCATTCCCCAATGTTGTTAAATCTGTTCATTGAGCAGACAGTGAAGGAATGGAAGGAGAAATTTGGGGGGGGGGGGGCATTAAAGTGCAGGGAGAAGAAATAAAAACACTGCGGATTGTCGATGACATAGTGATTCTGTCAGAGGCCGCAAAGGATCTGGAAGAGCAATTGAATGGGATGGACAGTGTCTTGAAAGGAAGATATAAGATGAACATTAACAAGAGTAAAACGAAGGTAATGGAAAGTAATGTCAGAAAATCAGGCGATGCTGAAGAAATTAGATTAGGTAATGAGACAATAAAAGTAGTAGATGTATTTTGTTATTTGGGTAGCAAGATAACTTCTGATGGCTGAAGTAAAGAAGATATAAAATGCCGAATGGCTATGGGAAGAAAAGCGTTTCCACAGAAGCGAAACTTGTTAACATCCAATATTAATTTAAAATGTTAGGAAGTCCTTTCTGAAAGCCTTTGTCTGGAGTGTAGCATTGTATGGCAGTGAAACGTGGACGATACGGAGTTCAGATAAAAAGATGATAGAAGCTTTTGAAATGTGGTACTACAGACGAATGATGAAAATTAGATGGGTAATCACGTAACTAATGCAGAGGTACTTAACCGAATCGGGTAGAAAAGGAGTCCCTGGCATATCTTAAGAGAAGGGACAGATTGGTTGGACACATTCTGAGACATCAAGGAATTGTCAACTTAGCATTAGAAGGAAGTGTGTGGGATAAAAATCGTGGAGGGAGACCGAGGAAGGCATACAGTAAGCAGATTGAAAAGGATGTAGGTTGCCGAACGTATTCTCAAATGAAGAGACTTGCACAGGACAGGGTAGCGTGGAGAGCTGCATCAAACCAGTCTGCGGACTGAAGACCACAACAACAACAACATTACCGACGAGGGTGCAACGAACATGTTCAAATGTTTGTTAAGCTTAAGGGACTTTACTGCGTGGCCATCAGTCCCTAAACTTACAAACTACTTATGAACTAACACTAAAGACGACACAAAATTCCATACCCTACTTAGGAACAACCTTATACTAAAGACGACACAAACGTCCATGCCAAAGGGGGGATTCGAACCCCCGACAGGGAACGGCCTCGCGCATCGGAGGATAGTGCCCCAATGCGCTTGGCCACTCCGCCGCTGCCAACGAACATGTAAGTCTTGTTCTGTCAGGTGTCTGGATACGTTTGATCACATAGTGTATGTGCATAGTGACACTGTAACTTTATTTCCGCTGATACTACGATTTACTAACAATCTGCAATTTCCGACACGCACTTCGAGATCCCCAAATGCACGAAAGTTCATATAAACGATGGCATCTGAAAAACCCGTAACATTATCTTCTACTGGATGGTCTTAGCCGATTGTTTAACGTCCTCTCCGCGGGAGCCATAATCGACATTCAAGGTTTATTTTTTGCTGTCAGGAACTGTACGTTTCCTAAAACTTCTGATAGATTTAATGTACAAAGTGCTGACAAAATAACAGGAACACCTAATAGAGACAAAATATTATTCATGTCATTAGTAAGTAGATAGTTTACCACTTGCTTTGATAATAGCTGTAATGCGTCTAGGAAATATTTCCTAAAGTATCTTTATAGTTACCAGTAGCATGTTATCCATTCTTGTAGCAAACTAACGCCCAATTACTTCAACGATATTGGAACTGTACTCTCCGCTGTAAAACTCCCCATTAAGAAATGTTCAAATGTTTGTATAGTTTATGGAACTTAACTACGGGGACATCAATCCTCCCCATTACGGATTAATTATATCCAGACAAGGATTTTGCTTACGAGCGGAAGCATTTGATAATTTTTTGTTGCTTCAAAACGCAGGCCTGTTCATTTTGGCTTTGCGTGAGCGCAGTATCATTTTGGAATATGTCAGTATTCAAAATGTTCAAATGTTTGTAAATCTCCGTTATCTGTGGTTATCAGTCCCTAGGCTTACAAACTACTTAAACTAAACTAACCTAAGGACAATACACACACACACACACACTTATTCCCGAAAGGAGGACTCAAACCTCCGACGCCGAAAATCCGCTCGCACCATAGAAAGGCGCCTTAGCGCGCACGGCTATTCCGCCGCTGCATTGCATTATTGTTAGCAATATGTCGTAAGCTGTAAGCCTACTGTGGATGTACATTTCTACTATATGAGCGAGTTTTTTGTCGACTGCGACAGTACTCAGTATGCAAATTCCCCACTCGATGCAATATTCGGAATTAATTCTTTAATTGCAGATATCATTTTTATAATTAATTATGGGCCGCCACCGCGTTTATAAAAACATTGAAAATTACTTTTTTATTGATCTCACTTGCTCGGTGGCATGTGATATGGCCAAACACATTTATTTTATAAATTCCTAACCCATATCACCATGAGATGTACCATCAATGAAAGCTTAATTTACTCGGTGCACCCTCCCTCGCCTTAAGTAACATCAGTTCGCACCCCAAAAAGTGAGCATGACTGGGTAATTTTCAACTGAAAGACTGTATATATTTCAGGTGCAACTTATTTAACATAAGCAATTCATCCTGTCACATGACAAAGCTAATGGAACATTACACAAACTTTGAAATAAAATGAGATCGTATTTCAGAACAGTTAAACATGAACAGTAACATGAAGTTACGTTGGCTATACAGGGTGTTACGAAAAGGTTCGGCCAAACTTTCAGGAAACATTCCTGACAGACAAAGAAAGAAAATATGTTATGTGGACATGTGTCCGGAAACGCTTAATTTCCACGTTAGAGATCATTTTATTACTTCTCTTCATATCACATTAATCATGGAATGGAAACACACAGCAACAGAACGTGCCAGCGTGACTTCAAACACTTTGTTACAGGAAATGTTAAAAATGTCCTCCGTTAGCGAGGATACATGCATCCACACTCCATCGCATGGAATCTCTGATGCAGCCCTGGAGAATGGCGTATTGTATCACAGCCGTTCACAATACGAGCACGAAGGGTCTCTACATTTGGTACAGGGGTTGCGTAGACAAGAGCTTTCAAATGCCCCCATAAATGAAAGTCAAGAGGGTTGAGGTCAGGAGAGCGTGGAGGCCATGGAATTGGTCCGCCTCTACCAATCCATCGGTCGAACACGTCGACTGAAATGTGCAGGAGCTCCATCGTGCATGAACCACATGTTGTGTCGTACTTGTAAAGGCACATGTTCTAGCAGCACATGTAGAGTATCCCGTATGAAATCATGATAACGTGCTCTAGTGAGCGTAGGTGGAATAACATGAGGCCCAATCAAGACATCACCAACAATTCCTGCCCAAAAGTTAACAGAAAATGTGTGTTGATGACGTGATTGCACAATGGCATGCGGATTCTCGTGAGCCCACCTCATATTGGTTGTGAAAATTTACAATTTGATCACGTTGGAATGAAGCCTCATCCGTAAATACTAAAATGAGCTCTGACATGGAATTTAAGCGTTTCCGGACACATGTCCACATAACATATTTTGTTTCTTTGTGTGTGAGGAATGTTTCCTAAAAGCTTGGCCGTACCTTTTTGTAACACACTGTATATTTATATCAACGACTGGCTGAGTCAAGGAAGAAGGAAACCAGGGAGAATAATTATCCAAACACAAAGGGCAGATGAAGTTTCCACTTTGAACAAATAGCTCAAGTTATAACAATAAAAATATTTAAAAAAAAAATACCTTCAAAACTGCAATATACTTGACCTAGCAATGATACAGGCAACACATAACCAAATATTTGGAGCAAACAGGAGTCAGAAGCGGCAGGTGATGACCGCAGATTAGAGCTGAAATAAAACGCGACCGTTTTCTAACATCGTTCTGTGAAGCAGAAACAATGTTTAACTAACAGCCTCTCCAGCATCAGCGCTGCTAAACAGACTATGGCTGTACAGTTTAACATCGCGAGCAGACAAGTCGATCGTAGTGCACCTGTGAAACAGTGTTCACAAGTGGAAATCAGGAAGTCAGTCTTAAATTGCAACTGACATGGAATGCAATGATCTTATGTGTATGTGGTTTGTTTGATGCGCAACGGATAACACTTTAAATTGTACAGTAGTTAATAAGTTGACAGTAATTAAAATCGTAATTGGTGTACACATTAATTTGGTGTGTGAGAGACAATGTGAGCAAACGAAATGTCTAGATCTGTTAGCGTGCACCATATATCAATAGCCAGACTATACATGTACAATTCGACTGCGAGAGCCAACAAAAAGAGCGTGCTACTACAGTGATAATTTTGTTACTTGCAGAAACAGGGTGTGAAAAATATTTGATATTAATTAGATACCAAAAAATCACTGCATTTGATAATGTGCCTATCTGAACAACAATTCAAATGTTCAATAAAATTTTGATCATTTGACGTTCAAATTTGGAAATTTGTAATCCGCGAGAAGCTGAAAGAGCCTTTTTCAAACTTTATCAATATCATTCGTTTGTTTGCGATAAAATATTGCACATTTGGCGTTCAAAGCAAGAGTAACGTTCTCATGAAATAAAAATTCGCTAAAGTTTCCCGTAAAATACAGAAAAAATAGAAAGAGATTTTTCTATGAAATATCAATATCATTCATGTGATTGCGAGGGGAAGGTTTGAGTGAAGTAAGAGTTTGGAATAGTTGGCCAGAAAATAGGAAAATTTGTGGAAAACTGAAAGAGCTCTTTTCTTTGTGATATCAAAATCATTCGTACGACTGCGATAAAATTTTGCCCATTTGACTTTCAAAGCAAATGTCTGTATAAAGCTACTGGGTCTAAAATACATATGATTTAAATTAGTATGGTTTATATTAAGAGGTAAGTAATACGAAGTTCACCGGGTCATCTAGTTGTTAATAATTCTGATTATAAAGTCACCTACATAGTCAGTGAATAGCGTGGTGGATTGCCCCACAGGGGGCCCAGGTTCGATTCCAGGTCGGGCGGGAGACTTTTTCCTCTCTGGGGCTGGGTGTTGTGTTGTCCTCATCATTATTTCATCATCACCGACGCGCAAGTCGCCCAAGTGGTGTCAATTAAGGCTTACACCACTCAGGCCGATAACTACCTCAACTGGGGGCCAACGACCAAAAATGCCACACGAAGTCATCATCTGTATATATATATATATATATATATATATATATATATATATATATATATATATATATATATATATATATAAATGAATTGCTGTTCGTTAGTCTCGCTAAAACTCGAGAACGGCTGAACCGATTTGGCTAATTTTAGTCTTGAAATATTCGTGCAAGTCCTCGGAAGGCTTAAATCAAATGTTTGTATAGCTTATGGGACTTAACTACGGGGTCATCAGTCCCTAAACTTACAAACTACGTATCAACTACCTTATACTAAAGACGGCACAAATATCCATGCCCGAGGGGGGATTCGAACCCCCGACCGTAGTGGCCGTGCTGACCGTGACTGGAGCGCCTCAGTCACCTCGGCCACCGCGGCCTAGCCGAACTTTCCGGGGTTCCTTTAATGTGACATTAATTTGGGCTTAATTTATCATACATTCCTACTCCTTATCCTCTCATATCACTTCTCAATATACGTTGCGACGAGGTCACCAACTTTCTCTTCCGAATGTGAACATATTTCTTTATCACCCACCTATACAGGAAGACATTATCATCAAAATAAAATAAGAGAAATCAGATAGAAAACGGAATGATTTAGGTGTTCCTTTTTTCCGCGTGGTATTAGTGAGTGGAACTGTAGAGAAAAGTCATAAAAGCTATGAACACTCCGCCATGCATTTCAATGTGGCTTATAGAGTATTTATGTGGACGTACTTGTACATTGAGGAAATTCAGGGTGAAGAAATAGAAACATTGCGTCATGATGATGGCATTGTAATGCTATCAGAGGCAGCAAAGGACCTCTGATTACCATACTGATTCAACGTAATAAAAAATGTCGTACAAACCTGGTAATGGTTTCAAGTTTCACTCACTAAAATTATTTCTCATCTCTTTATGTGATCTACTTCTCTTCTGATCAGACAAATCACTTTAACTGTTACTAACATTAACTGACTTAATAATCTGAACTTTCATTAAAACTGAGAAAATCCCTAACTATGAACTTTACTGAATTTATGAACAAACTACTTCCTGCTCTCATTAATAGACCAAGTGATCATGACAAACTGTTCTAATTAGCATACAAATTTACAAACACAATAATTATGCAACACTATCATAAGAAACAATGATCAGAACGGATAGCAATTCAAATAGGTGAAAGGAACGAGGAACTGGTAAAATGACTCAGGGTTAAATGATAAATGCAACCTGCACTAAACAGTATCCATTAGCAAAAAAGACAAACACCAACTACAACACTTCAAATACAGGCTACCATACATAACAATAGAAAAGTACATATTACCTTATTTGAGACAGATTAATTTCCATACAAAAATTACAATCTGCAGACTTGGCTACGACCCTTCAAAACTGTCTGAATTTTTAATCTTCGAGTCTAACACAGACTAACCCAACAGTTTCACGACTACTACTCATCAACTCAACTCTACATAACCAGACATCAACTCTCCTTCATGAAGGTCACACACTGACTCTTTAAACACAACTGCGAGTACAAGACACACTCCAAAGATAAAACAAAGACTTTGGTTTACAGCAAAGATATGAAATTAAGTACAGTATGTTATATCGATTAATGGAATGGTACAAAATATTACATAAATTTGTTTTCTACAGTATTATAGCTTAGGTTTTGGGAACAAAACATTCTCAAGATTGTATGATAGGCAAAAATTAAGTGAAAATTATTTTTCGTAGTCCTTTCAAGGTGGCTTTGATAAATCCATTAAAAAACGCTCAGGTGCTGCTTTTTGAGAAGGAAAGCAGACTACAGTCTACTGCTGCTGAAGCAGAGCTGCCGCCTAGTGGCTGAGCACGCAGTTAATGTGCACCGATCATTCTTTTAATATGTGATCTGTGGTGCACTGAATAAAGAGAATGATGATTAGCTGCAGGCGAGTTTTCAGGGTAGTATGAGGAGGAGGATATTTTGTGTCATTTTATGACAAGTGTTTTTGTTTACAGTCTAAATTTGTTAGTTTCGCGACACCCTTGATACTACTACGCGACACCCAGGGTGTCGCGACACCCAGTTTGGAAAGCTCTGGATTAAGGAAAGTAGTGTAAGATGGTCACTTGCGCGAAAAATAGCAACAGTAAGCCATCAAGAGCCACCAGTCACTTCAAGACTTGTTTATAGAAAAATCAAATCTTGCCCCAACATACGTAATAAGACCGTGAAAAATCTCCTCTTGAGCTGTGGTACCAAGTGCCGAATCACCAGAATTAAAGTCAATAGTTCTTGCACTCTTGTGCACTGGTAGGCAAAAACACCGAAATCTTCTCCTGTAGCGAGGTACCTCTGTAGCCGTTCAATGGTGTTGCCTGTGCGGCAGCCATACGACGTCTGACGCTGTCTTAACAGAAGCACAACGTATGTAGAACGAGCGCTTACCTAACCGCAACTTCCGGTCCGCGACAGGAGAAGAGGTACCAAATATGGTACTTCGTATTTTGTTGGAGATAAACCGTTTTGTTTGAGGACAAGGAATAGGCGAGGTGTTTCAGGCGACGAAGGAATTCATGTTTGAGTCAAGGTGTCTGGCAGATTTGAAGGAAAATGTAATGTTCAGGCTGAAGTTTTAGATGTTGCCAAAAGCCGAGAAGCGATTCCTCTTGGTGTTTTACGCAGTTACTTTACTAATAAATGTGTCAGAATTCATGTAGTGGTGATGGCGTGTTCGTGTTATAACCAAAATTGTAATAGCAGATAGACTCTGACTGCAATGATAATAGCTCAGTACAGTGAAACTCCGTGGTGCAATGAGCTTCACAAATTTTGGTGAATACGGATGATTACATTCAAAAGATGCAGTCAAAGTTCCCAACAACTTTGATAATATTCTTTAAAGCAGTCAACTTCCTCATAAAACTTTACGTGAACTATTTTTGATTAATTGGTTCCAGGACCTGGGTAGCATACGCGTGTAACTGGCTGAGCAGAGTCTGGCATTTAACGTATTTCATAAAAATTACTTTCGTTAAGTCTGGTAAAACTACTATAATACTTTGAATACTGTTAGCCTGGTTACTTTCTATATAAATGAAACCAACTCTACTTTACGTGCAAACTATCTAGCAAGATAAAAGCTTTGGCATAATAATTGGTTGCAAAACTTAGAACAGCACTGCACTTTAATTACTAGTCTCTGTGTTGTAACACGTTTAGCAATTCTTTAACTCGTCTAGCAATTTCTTTAAAACTGACCGTAATTATTTTGAAAAATGATTGAACTTGTTAGTCAATGTTCAGGCTTGCATAATCAACATAATGGGGTGACTACAACTACTTACAAAATTAAGACTGGTTTCAAAATAAGTCATATATAATTAAACCAAAATTCTGATTGGGTTGACACTACATATACATGCATACAAAATAAAATGTTACAGAAATACTCATCTGTTTTCGTCGTCTTCGTCGTGAAGTCCATACAAGACAGATATGATTACAATAGGTATTCTTACTGCTGGTTCAAATTATTTTTATCGACAACTCTTTGTTCAGCTCGTCTGGCTGAAATCTCGATGCACTGATATTACCTTGATACACCTTCTAATCACAGCTACTACTTCTGTACCAAAGACAGTCTTTACAACAGGCTCAACATTTTCTCTGGCGCATTGCTAACTTGCAGCATAAGAATGTCCGTGCGTTCATGCTGGTTTATACATATAGTACATGTTTACACTAAATGATTCAATATAGAAAATGACGTTACATAAGAAATATATGTAGCATACAAGAAATGAAAAATACATGAAATAAAAAAATTTAAGACAATATATACATTACGTTAAATCAAACTGTAAGACACAGCGACAGGTGTACTCTTACAACTGGAATACACTCTTTCAAATTCTGAAGTCAGCAGTGGTAAAATACAGGGAAAGGAGAGTTATTTACAAGTTGTACAAAAGCCTTTCCGCAGTTATTAGACTTGAAGGGCATGAAAAGGAAGCATTACTTGGGAAGGGATTAAGACATGGTTGTGGTCTTTCTCCGATGTTATTCAATTTGTACATTGAGCAGGCGGTGAAGGAAAGTAAAGAAAAATTTGGAATAGGGATTAAAGCTCAGGGTGAACAAATAAAAACGTTGCGTTTTGCTGATGACATTGTAATTTTGTCAGAGACAGCAAAGGACCTGGAAGAGGAGCTGAATGAAATGGACAGTTTGTTGAAGGGAGCGTATAAAATGAACATTAACAAGAGCAAAACAAAGATAATGGAATGCAGTTTTAGAAAATCAGGCGATGCTGAAGGAGTTAAATTAGGTAACGAAACAATGAAGGTGGTAGATGAGTTTTGATACTTGGGTAGTAAAATAACATATGACAGTCGCAGTACAGAGGATATAAAATGAACAATCGCAATGGGAAGAAAAGCATTTTTGAAAAAGAGAAATTTACTAACATCGAATATTAATTGAAGCGTAAGGAAGTCTTTTTTTAAGGCGTTTGTGTGGCGTGTTGCATTGTACGGGAGTGAAACATGGACGGTAAATAGTGCGTACAGGAAGACAATAGATACTTTTGAAATGTGGTGCTACAGAAGAATGCTGAAGATTAGGTAGGCAGATCTCATAACTAATGAAGAGGTACTGAACAGGAATTTTTGGCATACGTTGACTAAAAGAATGGATCGCTTGGTAGGACATATTCTTAGACATCGAGGAATTGTAAATTTAGCATTCGAGGGAAGTGTTTCTACACCTACATCTACATACATACTGCGCAATTCACCATAAGGTGCGTGGCGTAGGAAACACTACTAGGCATTTCCTTTCTTATTGCCTCCCAAACGGACGAGAAAAAAAAGAATGCCTATATGCCTCCGTACGAGCTCTAATTTCTCTTATCTTCAAACGGCTTACGGGTATGCTGCCGGGTGACGTCGTCGACAACCGCCGATATTTCGGCAGGAGAACACCCTGCCATTCTCAAGGCACAACTGCACTTAAGGAAGCAATGTGCAAGCGTATTTAATACCTCGGTTTGCAAAGTGTAAACAAGGAATATAACACACACAGTACAAGTCACAGCAGAGTCAACACAACCAAAGATGACAAAACATCTAAGATATCGATAGTGACTTAATCAACAGGTGAGGCAGCATTAATTTTATCCCTCTGTTTTTTGACGAGAGACAGTGCCGGATTCCAAGCAGAATTTAAACAAAAACCACCATCTCTGTTTATAAAAGTCGCTTGCTAGTTTAATTTCAACAGCTTCCTCAATAACACTATTCCAGTAGGTGGAGGTGCATGCCAGGATCTCCGTGTTGTATTCCATAGGATGACCGGTGTCAAGACAGTGTTCTGCAACAGCGGATTTGTTTGGCTGTTGTAAGAGCGTGTAACGTTTATGTGCAATACACCGGTCTTACACAGTCCTGATTGTCTGACCAATATATGACATGCCACAACTGCAAGGAATACGTTATACACCTGCCTTACGCAAACCAAGATCATCCTTTACGGACCCCAACAGGGCGTTTATCTTAGAAGGTGGTCGAAAAACATATTTCACATCATATTTCCGTAAAATACGACCAATCTTGTTGGAAATACTTCCTGCATAAGGCAAAAAGGCCATAGATTTAGGTGCCACTTCATTACTATCGTCACTCACCCGTTGCACAGAAGGCTGATAGCGCAATGCACGTTTTATCTGTCTCTCACTATAACCATTCTGACGAAAGGTCTCCTCGAGATGGGACAACTCAGCTGACAAACTTTCAGGGCCTGAAATGACATGTGTCCTGTGAACCAAGGTGCGAAGTACTCCTTCACGCTGAGCTGGATGGTGACAACTATCAGCTCGCAGATACAAATCTGTGTGAGTAGGCTTCCTATAAACAGAATGTCCCAATGTACCATCAACCTTCCTTCTGACCAACACATCAAGGAAAGGAAGACAGCCATTCTGTTCCACCTCCATTGTGAACTGAATATTCGGGTGGATTGAATTTAGGTGTTCCAAAAAACCATTTAAATTCTCACTACCATGAGGCCAAACGACAAAAGTGTCGTCTACATATCTGAGAAAACACGCAGGTTTCAGAGTCGCTGACGCTAAAGCACGTTCCTCAAAATCCTCAATAAACAAATTGGCCACAATAGGTGACAACGGGTTTCCCATTGCAACTCCATCAGTTTGTTCATAGCACTGACCATTGAATAAAAATAAGTCGAAGTCAGCACATGTCGAAAAAGGTTTGTTAACTCGACACCAAACTTAACCTCAATTAGCTGCAACGAATCTGACAGAGGAACGCGAGTGAAGAGAGATACAACATCAAAACTCACTAAAATATCAGAGTCATTCAAACGCAATCCCTGCAATCGACGTAAGAAATCCGCCGATTTCTTAATGTGGTGTTCACTCCTGCCCACCATTGGACTCAACAAACTAGCAAGATGTTTAGCTACACGATATGTCGGAGCACCAATGTTAGGCTCAGAGGAATGTTCTGTTTGTGAACCTTAGGAAGGCCATACAATCTAGGTGGAACAGCACAGTAAGAATTAAGACTTTTGCTGGCCTCCGGTGAGAAAGGACTTTTCTTCAGGAGGTTATTAGCCTTTCTCTCAACACTCTTTGTGGGGTCAGCACCGATCCTACGATATGTCGAATCAGAAAGTAGACATTGCATCTTTTGAATGTAATCATCCGTATTCACCAAAACTGTGGCGTTTCCCTTGTCCGCAGGCAAGATAACAATATCAGGATCCATTCTGAGAGACCGTAAAGCAGACGCCTCAGCTGCTGTTATATTACACTTGGGTGGACGGGCCCCAGTCAACACACTACAAGCTTCCCTCCTAGCCTCTTCTGCAGAATCGGAAGGTAGTTTGGAAACAGCCTGTTCAATAGAACTTATGAAATCAACGACCGGCAAACGCTTAGGCGTCGGTGCGAAATTCAAACTCTTCCCCAACACAGATAAAGCTGCGTCGTCATAAGTTTTCTCCGTGAGATTGATCACAGATCGTTGCGAAACTAAATTGGAATCAGACTCTTGTCTTTGTGATCTTTACGCGAAATGTAAGTAGGCGGCAGCAAGATCGTACTACACTCAGCTTCAAATTCCGGCCCTCTAAATTTACTCAACAGAAATTCACGAAAATAACGTCGTCTTTCTTCCAGAGATCCCCAATTGAGTTTCCGGAGCATTTCCGTGACACTCGCGCATTGGTCGAACCTATCGGTAACAAATCTAGCTGCTCGCCTCTGAACCGCCTCTATGTCTTCCTTTAAACTGATCTGCTGCGGGTCCCAAACACTTGAGCAATACTCAAGACGTGGTCGTACAAGCGTTTTATACGCGGTCTCCTTTACAGGTGAAGTACATATTCCCAAAATTCGGCCAGTAAACGGAATTCGGCTGTCCGCCTTACTCACAACTGTCGTTACATGTTCGTTCCATTTCATATCGCTCTGCAATGTTACGCCTAGATATTTGAACGACGCCACAGCATCAAGAAGCTCACTACTAATGCTGTACTCGAACATTATGGGGTTGTTTTTTTCTACTCATGCGCATCACCTTACATTTTTCCACATTGAGAGCTAGCTGCCAATCTTCGCACCAACTTGAATTTTTGTCTAAGTCATCCTGTATGCTATTACAGTTAAAGACGACACCCTCCCATACAGCACAGCATCATCAGCAAACAGCCGTAAATTGCAAGTTACTCTGTCCATCAGATTGTGTATCAGATTTTTTTTCCTCCTCATGCGCATGTTTGTGGTAAAAACCAGAGATGCACATAGTAAGCAGATTCAAATGGATGTGGGTTGCCGTTCGTGTGAGGAGATGAAAAGGCTTGCTCAGGATAGAGTAGGATGGAGAGCTGCAACCGGCCACGGTGGCCGAGGGGACTGAGGCGATCCAGTCACGGTCTGCACGGCCACTACGGTCGGGGGTTCGAATCCCCCCTCGGGCATTGATACTTGTGCCGTCCTTAGTGTTAGCTAGTTCATAAGTAGTTTGTAAGTTTAGGGACTGATGACCCCATTTGAACATTTGAACAAAAATGTTCAAATATTTGTATAGTCTATGGGACTTAACTACGGGGTCATCAGTCCCTAAACTTACAAACTACTTATGAACTACTTACAACTAAGGACGGCACAAATATCCATGCCCGAGGGGGGATTCGAATCCCCGACCGTAGTGGCCGTGCAGACCGTGACTGGAGCGCCTCAGTCCCGTCGGCCACCGCGGCCGGCAACATTTGAACATTTGGAGAGCTGCATCAAACCAGTCTCCGAACTGAAGGCCATAACAACAACAGGTTATTAGACCGCATCGTCATCGTGTAAAACCAACCGACGTTCCGGCGACTTTTGCAAGTAGCCTTCTCCAAGGTATTTTGTCCAGCAGGATACAGCAGTGGGGCAGAACTAAGAAGTTGGCACTGGACCTTCGCCGACACGGTAGCCGGGAGCTCGCGGCAGGTGGGCCTCCTCGCAACAGCCGGCTCCCAGTCCACGGGCTGGCCGCAGCCCGCAGCTCATTCCGCCAGCTCGGCGGCCCAAATTAATGGCCAAAGTTGGGTGGTGCGGGGCGGGGCGCCGATGGCCGCCTCGTCCATCAAGGGGGCGGCAGCCGCCGGCCGGCAGGAGTCGCGACTGCAGCCACTGGCTGCGGCTCCTGGCTGTAGACTTTTGATCCTTTCGTGGTTGTTGGGACATATACGTCCCACTAAAATCGGACCTCATTTGTACCAGAAGGTGGCGAGTTGCGTAATTCTGCATAGTGTTGCCATCTGTTGGTGGCGGAAAAAAATCGAGGCACTGAAATTCCTACAGTGTAGAAGTCTGTGACTGTTTATATGGGCTGCCGCGTGAATTTTCGTGCCGTAACCATTGTTTATTGTGCCTTGAATCGGTTTTCGTCGCTTTCTCGCTACCGAAACGTCCGAAGTCAGTATATTTGCTATTTTATGTTTCTTAGAAGTTTACAAACAACAATTACGCCTACTAAAACTCATTTTACTTCAAAAGTTTTTTTTCCAGTGAATTTACAATTAGTGGGACGCATGTGTCCCAGTGAGCATTGTGTAGCCCTATAGTGCATTTATGTTACGATATTATAGAAAAATAGTTTTTCTGTAAATTTTTGTGCTAATAAAACGGTATGTGGTTTACTATTATCTGAATTTTCTATTACAGAAGCTGCGAGACAGCTCTCTCTCGTTTTTTTTTTTTTTTTTTTTTTTTTTTCTTCCAGATATTGTGTGCATTACAAATTTTCGAATCATGTACTTGTTTAGACCCTATGACAGGATAACTTAAGACATTATTTTAAAAAGTCTTAGGAAAATCGGTGCCAGAAATGATCAGTGGGACGTATGTGTCCCACCTTTTTTTTTTTTTTTTTTTTTTTTTTTTTTTTTTTTTTTTTTTTTTTTTTTTTTTTTTAAGGAAAATGGAATGTGCTAAAATTTTTTGAGTGTCATATTTGTAATCCTGACCTAAATCAGACTCTATAACAGCTGAGATAACTTAAGATATTCTAAAAAATGAGTAAAAACCACGAAAGGGTTAAGCTGTCACCTGAGCTGCGGAAACCACACCAAAGAACGGAACGATGAACCCATTCCCAGACACGTTTCGCGAGGTGGCCTGTTGCTCAGTTAGGTCTGCATTGCGTTGATGGTATTACATTTTATAATCAAAAGCCAAACGAAAAAAAATCGCACTGACGTGTTTTACAGCCCGTTTTAGATTTGTAGTTTTATAAGTTATTGCAAACTTTTTGGCGAAATAGTAATCTAAATAATAAAAAATTAATTAATAACAGTGTCTCAAACCTTTTTAGGAAAAAAAATTAGGTATTGGCGGGTTCCTAACCACTGACCTTCAGCGTCACAGACTAACGCATTGCCCACTACGCTATGGTTAACAATTTGCGTTCCATAGTCTCATACTATTGATGGCCGTTGTTAACTGATGCTAATATGGCATTTGTAGACACTAGATTATCATTTATCGTACGAAGAACGACGAGGTTTTGTTAATTCTTCAGTGCGCCATTGCTTTGAAATGACAACGTGTAAGTTACAATAATAATATCAACAAATACGCAACGCAAGATGGCGTATGCCAGAGAGAGTTCTGGGCGAGGACTGTCACGTGACATCTGCGAACGGCTGCTTTTCGTTAATTCGATGTACGGTGTCAAATCTCCGTTATTTTAGCGAATAACTCTCAAACATAAGGGAAAAAGGTTATAGAGAATTTTCTCCGCTACAAATTCGTTTATTCTATTTTCGCGTCAGATGAAAGGTTCATTTGCAATCAAAATTACATTAAAAACGGTTTTTTTTATTACTAACGTATTTCTTGTGTGAAATATTAAAAACAAAGCGAGGTTCTCGTCTCTGGTAGCCAACAATTATGTCTGTAAAATTTGGTGCCGTTCGGTTGAACGGTTCGACCTAAAAAGTGGGAACACGTTTCAGACATCAAATCACCGTTATTTTTGAAAATATTTCTGCAACGATGCAAGATATGAAAAAAAAAAATCATAATAGAGCGACGTTGTAGAGAATTTTCCCCTCTACCGATTGGGTTATTCAATTGTCGTGTCAGATGAACGGTTCGTTTGCAATTACAATTATATTACAAACGGCTTTTTTGTATTATTACCGTATTTTTTGTCCGAAAAATTTGAAAAAGAGAGGTTCTGGTCTCTGGCTGGCTACAATTATGTCTGTAAAATTTGGTGCTAATCGGTTGAACGGTTCGTCTTAAAACAGGGAACACATTACGAACAGACAGACAGACAGACAGACGGACAGATAGACATCCCAAAATCGCCGCTATTTTCGCAAATATCTCTGAAACGATACTAGATACGAAAAAAACATAACGGATCAAAGTTGTAGAGAATTTTCTCCTCTACAATTTCGTTTATACAATTTTCGTGTCAGATGAATGGTTAAGCTGTTGTATGTCTATTTGCCTCTTGTGAAGAATTTTTGTTGTATTCAAGTGCATATTTAGAACAAACGTTGACAGCTGATGCAGCATGGAAAGAAAAGATATCGGAATTTAATCTTTTATCTGACTTCGTCGTGTATATTTGAATACAGTAGTCACCAAGAATGTTATAGGGAATTTAAATGAGGCTCTTATGAATAACTAGAACACAGTATGGAACACTTTCTACGCTTTATGTCGTCAGGATCGGAGCAGTTCAGCTTGAGAAAAAATAAATAAATTTAAAAAATATATATCTTTATTTATTTTGTCTTAGGTATTTAATGTACATTTGTAAATGGTTGCAAATAAGTTTTGAACATAAGTTGACTAGAATAAGTACAGCTAATTTAATATCTGCATAAATACAGAAATTAGATGCACTTCCATGCATATCCTTTAGCTCTCCTTTAGTTTCATTTCAACAATAACTTAGTTTTTTAAATATTCGTTTACAATCGATTGTGTTATATAGACCCACAACCAATAATACTATCTGAGTGAAGTTAGTTGTATCTTTGAATGAATATCTTTGCAGCAAGTAACAGTTGTACAGCACTCGCTGGTTGCAAATAAGTAACAAAAAACAATAAATATATATATTCGTGAGTGAAATATGAAAGTCCAGTGTCCATTACTCCAGTGGAAGATGACTGGTGGTTAACAAGTGTAAAGCCGCCGATACCATCGCAGTAAGTCACAGAAAAAAAAATCGTTACAAATCGTCATGTAAGCAACACCCATGGTGATACATTAGGCTTCATTTACGTGTTTTGTCTCTGACCCAGCACCCAGCATGTTGCTAACCACATGGATATGTATTTTTGTTTGTGCCCCGCCATCTGATGATGAATCTTAACAAGTTCAAAAACTAGTTTATAGAATGAAAGGATTTTTCATTTCTATATTTACGAGGCGCGACCAGAAAGTAAGTTCCAGTTGGTAATAAAATGAAATTGTACACAGATACAGAAGAAATTTTTATTGCACAAAATTCTACAACTCTTAAACTACTTTTCCACATAACTGCCGAAATTTTTAGGCACTTGTCATAGCGTGCCACAAGTTTTTGCATGCATCCTTCACAGAAGATTGCCGCCTGTTTATTCAACCATGTGGTAACCTCTTTATCATAGTTGAAGTGTTGACCACCAAGGACAGATTTTAGGTGTAAGAATAGATGAAAGTCTCTAGGAGAGAGGTCCGAGCTGTATGGAGGATGATCAAACAGGTACCATTGAAATTTCCGTAAGAATTGTTTGGTCACATTCGGTGTGTGGGGTCAGGCATTATCATGAAAAAAATCTTTTGACAGTAATATTCTTCTTACACCTAAAATCTATTATTATGTTGTGAAAACAAATATTTTCCACGTATGCATGGGCTTATTATATCCTGCCCCATTATACGTCAAAAATAGCTTTAGAGATGGCTCCAAAAGGTATCGTGGTAGAACTACTCACAGCGGATAACCATTTGCTGAATGCTTATTATGTGTGGCCCTATAATACGTACGAATTGTTTGAGAGAATGCTCCAAAAGAGATCGAACTAGAGTTACATAGTAACATTTCGATTTGATATCACTTGACTGAAATGCGAAATTTTGTTTCGTTTGAAATCTGCAGCCGGCCGCGGTGGCCGCGGGGACTGAGGCGCTTCAGTCACGATCTGCACGGCCACTACGGTCGGGGGTTCGAATCTCCCCTCGGGCATGGATATTTGAGTCGTCCTTAGTATAAGGTAGTTCGTAAGTAGTTTGTAAGTTTAGGGACTGATGACCCCGTAGTTAAATCCCATAAGCTTAACAAATATTTGAAACATTTGATTTGAAATCTGCAAATTTTAGACCAGGAAATGGCGTTCATTTATCATTGAGTGCACCAGTTGTTGTTGTTGTTGCTGTTGTTGTTGTGGTCTTCAGTCTGCAGCTCTCCACGCTACCCTCTCCTGTGGAAGTCTCTTCATCTGAGAATACGTTCAGCAACCTACATCCTTTTGAATCTGCTTACTATATTCGTCCCTCGGTCACCCTCTACGATTTTTATCCCATACGCTTCCTTCTAATGTTATGTTGACAATTCCTTGATGTCTCAGAATGTGTCCAACCAATCTATCCCTTTTCTTAGTCAATATATGCCAGAAACTCATTTTCTCTCCGATTCGGTTAAGCACCTCCTCATTAGTTACGTGATCTACACATTTAATTTTCATCATTCGTCTGTAGCACCACATTTCAAAAGCTTCTATCATCTTTTTATCTGAACTCCTTATCGTCCACGTTTCATCCCCATACAATGCTACACTCCAGACAAAAGTCTTCAGAAAGGACTTCCTAATATTCAAATTAATATTGGATGTTAACAAGTTTCGCTTCTTTAGTAACGCTTTTCTTACCATAGCCATTCTGCATTTTATATCTTCTTTACTTTGGCCATCCGAAGTTATCTTGCTACCCAAATAACAAAATTCATCTACTGCTTTTATTGTCTCATTACTTAATTTAATTCCTTCAGCATCGCTTGATTTTCTGTCATTGCATTCCATTACCTTCGTTTTACTCTTGCTAATGTTAATCTTATATCTTCCTTTCAAGACACTGTCCATCCCATTCAATTGCTCTTCCAGATCTTTTGTGGTCTCTAATTACTATGTCATCGGCAAACCGAAATGTTTTTATTTCTTCTCCCTGCACTTTAATGCCCTCTCCAAATTTCTCCTTCCATACCTTCACTGCCTGCTCAACGTACAGAGTGAATAACATTGGGGAAAGGCTACAATCCTGTCTTCCTACCTTCCCAACCTCTCCGACCCTTTCTTCCCCTTCTACTCTAATAACCGATTTGTATAGGTTGAATATATCACTTCGCTCCCTATATTTCCCCCCTGATAAATTCAGAATTTGGAAGAGCGTATTCCAGTCGACATTGTCAAAAGCTTCCTCCAAATCGGCAAACGCTAATAGCGTAGGTTTCCCTTTCTTTAGCCTATGTTCTAAGATAAGTCGTAATATGAGTATTGCCTCCCGTGTTCCTACATTTCTCCTAAATCCAAACTGATCTTCTCTGAGGGACGATTCCACAAGTTTTTCTTTTCGTCTGTAAATAATTCGTGTTAGTATTTTGCAACCATGAGTGCACCCACGACAGGAAAAAAGAAAGATCATGATATCCCGTCGACATCGTGGTCATAGGAGCAGAGGCACATGCTGTAATAATTTTTGTCAAAGATGAGAAAGGAAATACGCCACAACTTTGAATGCAATGATCCCATCATTTGCCTCGAGTGATTTAGGTAGATACGGTGGCCGGAGGCGGTGTTGAACCGTTGTCCTCTCTAATGGAAGTCCAGAGGAAGGTTTTAGGCACGGTTTTATAGTGATCATAAGATATTTAGTAATCTGAAGAATATAACGCGAAATGCGGAACAATAATTACTCTTTGACAATTATATTTACTCTTGGAAAATGGTTTTATTGGTTGCATTTTTGCTTGAGGGTTCGTAATGATAAAAGGGTGGAGTATATTGGGATGGAAAGTTATCGCTGTATATAAAATTCTACGCGTGTGTGTGTTAATATTTCGCTATGCAGCGAAAACTGCAGAACGCATTCCGAAGTCTCCTGTTGTACACCGTAGCAGTTCCATGCCGACAGCTATAAGGGGGTGGAAGATATGGTGGTTGCAAGTCGTCAAATTATTAAAAAAATTGCGACTCTACAGCAAGGAGGTTACATACTGCGAAACGTGATGCCACACACCATATCTTTGGGCTATGCGTGCTACAATGTCTTCAGCTCTTTCTGTGTAAGGAAATATAAGAACAAATAAATAAAGCAGTAAAAAAGAAATTTCTTTTAATACATTTCTCTAAAAAACTCGATTTGACGTTTCGCGCATTACATCAAGTGATCGATCTGTGATATTATTTCAACCATTATTGTTGAATTTCCTTTAATCCCTTCAGATATGCCATTCCAGTTCAAAAGACTTCGTCTAGCTTTTGCCATGACAATTAACAAAACTCAAGGACAATCATTAAACGTCGCAGGAATCCATTTACAGCCCTCAAGTTTTTCACATGGTCAATTTTACGTCGCTTGCTCAAGGGTGGGCATCCCAAAAAGTCTCTGCATTTACGCTCCAATCAATACTACAAATAACGTAGTTTACTAGAATGCCCTAAAATGAAATTAAAATGAATTTGGACATTACTCTCAACTAATTCAACTGTTTGTATAGCTTATGTGACTTAACTACGGGGTCATCAGTCCCTAAACTTACAAACTACTTATCAAGTAGCTTATCCTAAGAACGGCACAAATATCCATGCCCGAGGGGGGGATTCGCACCCCCGACCGTAGTGGCCGTGCAGACCGTGACTGGAGCGCCTCAGTCCCATCGGCCACAGCGGCCGTCACATTACTCTCACGATACGTGTTGAGATATTCCAACACAGGCTATAAGGAATAATGTATGTATTATTAATTGTAAATCATTAAGCACTTCAAATCTTTTATTTTTTTGTTCGAATGTTGATTAAAAATGTTTGTTTCTAAAAAAGGTATTGTATTTCATTTCATCGTTCAAAACCAGTCTCATAGCACACTACTGAAAGATAGCTTATCTATCATAATGAACCAACACGCGAGTGGAGCCGCGGGTTTAAGCTAGTATTAACTATAAGTTATCAACAAATAATGTAAGAAATTTCGACGCCATATTTCCACGAACTACGAGACGAATTTCCTCCAGACGGGAGAAGTTCTGTCCCCTCCGGCACAAGTTGGTAATGTTCGCCCCATAGCAATGAGATTTATCACACCGACCAGCCCCCATAATCTGTCACGGCGGCACATCCATTATATTGTTTCTCGGCGATCTCACGGTAGCCATTAGTTCCTCTTTTTCCCGCTCCGCAGTTGTGGCGCCTCCAGAGCCGATCGTATATCACTTGTTACACCGGTGGTGCTGCAGCTTCTCCCCCTCTCCAGCAATCCCCCCTCCCCCAACCGCCCCTAGCACTCCATCGTTCGTCCAACATTTCAACTACCTTCTCCTGTTAGTGCTCTAGACGGTAGTAACCACGCCTGAATTGAAATCTATCTATTTAAAAATGAACTGCTATTCGTTAGTCTCGCTAAAACTCGAGAACAGCTGAACAAATTTGGCTAATTTTAGTCTTGAAATATTTGTGTAAGTTAAGGGAATGTTTAAACGTTGATAAAATATGAAAAGTGATCCGAAAAAGTGGAAAATCGGGAAAAATTGAAACTGCTTTTTCCAGTGCTTTTTCCTTTTGTCAATACCGTTCGTCCAATTTCGATAAAATTTTGTACATTTCATGATGAAACCAAGAGCAAAGTTCGCATCAAATATAAATTTGGTCAAGTCACCCGGAAAGTTGGAAAATTTAGGAAAAACCGAAAGAGATTTTTTTCAATGAAAAAAAAAATCAATCGCGACATGGTTGTAAGAGAATCACTTGGGTACGGCTTGACAGGGCAAGGTTTATATGATAATTTTTTTTAAACTATCACTTACCTCTTAATATAAACCATATTAATTTCAATCATATGTATTTTAGACGCACTAGATTTATAAAAGCATCAGATGGACTAAGTATCGGCTCGATAGTGGGCGGAAAGAGTGGGCAATCACGCACACATGTCCACGATAATGTTCATGTCACACTCGTGGAAGTTCATGGTGTGGTGTCGCACAAGTATGAAGTGCGCGCCACGTACTTACGCCGCGTGCCGCCATGCACGCACGGCGCGGCGTTCTTACGTCAGCCACGAGCGCCCTCTGCTGCAATTCCGCTCGTGGCCACGACTGCTGCATCGGCCACTTGGGAATCAGATAGGCACCAGTTGAGAATTGGCTATCGGATAGGCACTAGTAATCATCAGTAGGCAGGCCTCTATATAAACTATGTATCAGCATTCTGCAGTCAAGAACTATGTAAATGTTAAGTATTACCAAGACTCTATGAAATATATATCTCGTTCTAATTTACTCTAGTGTTTCTAGTTTCTGCTGTCCCACTGGCTGGTCACCTCCGTCCCTGCACACGCGTGCATCCCACTTTCCTGTGTCGGCCTCTCTCTCCTCGGCCACCGACACAAAACATGGAAGCTTTAAACGGTGATAAAATAGAGAAAAATTGCGAAGAAGATTAAGATTTAGAACATGTAAAAGTAATGACTTGGTTGTTACGTTGGGTGCGTTCAGAAATATACTTTGAAAGAGTAAAGTTCGCATTACACGATCTGAACCCGTATATGAACTGTCAGAGATAAAAATGATTTGCTGGTCGTTACTCTGGCTAAAACTCGAGAACCTGGAAATAATATTTCTGTAGGATAGGTAGTTCAGAAGATATGACGTCATAAAAAAGAAACTGCTGTATTACGCTAAAATGCTGCTCAATTTTTCCTAAAACACTGCACTGATTTCAACCAAATTTGGTACACATATTCCTTACCGTGAGGCAACAATGGCTGTTGCCATGTATAGCAGCCGCAAAAAGTTGTGAATGTGCAAGAAATTGAAACCAAACTACGAGGAAGTCTTGAATATCTACTGAATGAATTTCAAATTCGCAGTCGTATGCCGACACTTTGCAATCAACAATAAAAGCTAACTTTGGCCTGTAATGGAAGTAGGTTATTCAAAGAACTGAAATACGACACTGTCCGCGAATTCGTAACTTCAGTAATTAAAAATTAAGCCGTCGTCCTCGTCTTTCTGGATGGAAATCAGCGCTATCTGGGTTCCAATGAAAGGCCCGGGGTTATCAGTGAGAAACGGCCAGGAGAAGAGAAGGCTAAATGTTGAAATGTTTGTAATTCTATGGGACCAAACTGCTTTGGTCAAAAGTCCGTAGACGTAAAAACTACTTAAACTAACATAAGGACAACACACACATCCATGCCCGAGGGAGGATTCGAATCCCCGACGCGGGAGACCGCGCGACAAGACACGCAAATGATGACAAGCAAAAGTTAGTAGAGATTAGTGCGTCTAAAAGATGGATGCGCGAAGCATATAATAATTACCACAGCCACAGCCATTGCGAGAACCCGAAAAAATTCTGGTCTTATGTAAAATTGATAAGCGGGTCAAAGCCCACTATCCAGTCAGTCGTTGATCATTCCTAAGAAGTAATAGAAGAAAGCAAAAGGAAAGCTGAAGTTTAACCTATAAGAAATCTTTCACGTAGGAGGACCGCACAAATGTACCATCATTTGATCAGCATACTAATTCCGAAATCGAGGACATAGTAATAGGTATTTCCGGTGTAGAGAAGCAGCTGAGAGAGCTAAAGTTCGGTCTTACAAAGAGTATTCTGCGGCATTGGCCCACTACTTAACTTGCATTTATAGCGAATCTTTAATTCAGTGCAAAGTTCCTAGTGCTTGTAAAAAAGCGCAGATCACTCCCGTTTATAAGAAAGGAAAGAGAATTGACGCACACAATTACAGGCCAATATCGTTGAAATCAGTTTTATGTAGAATTTTGGAGCATATTCTCAGTTCGAATATAGTAAATTTCCTTGAAACGGAAAAACTTCTTTCTATAAATCAGCAAGGGCTTAGGAAACATCGCTCATGGGAAACTCAGCTTGCCCTTTTCTCACATGACATCTTGCGAGCCATGGATGAAGAGCAACAGGCGGATTGTGGTTTTCTCGACTTCAAAAATGCGTTCGACGCTGTGCGTCACTGCAGACTGCTAACGAAGATACTAGCTTATGGAATAGGTTCACAGATTTGTGACTGGCTGGAAGACTTCCCAAGTAAAAGAACGCAGTACGTTGTTCTCAACAGCAAGCGTTCTTCAGATACGAGTGTATCGTCAGGCGTGCCCCAGGGGAGTGTGATAGGACCGCTATTATTTTTTATCTATAAAAATGATCTGTTGGACAGAGTAACTTGTAATTTCCGGCTGTTTGCTGATGATGATGTGGTGTATGGGAGGGTGTCGTCTTTAACTGACTGTAATAGGATACAGGATGACTTAGACAAAATTTCTAGTTGGTGTTTAGAATGGCAGCTAGCCCTCAACGTAGAAAAATGTAAGGTGATGCGCCTGAGTAGGAAAAACAATTCCATAATGTTCGAATACAGCATTAGTAGTGAGCTTCTTGATGCTGTCGCGTCGTTCAAATATCTAGGCGTAACATTGCAGTGCGATATGAAATGGAACGAACATGTAAGGGCAGTTGTAAGACGGACAGCCGACTTCGGTTTATTGGGAGAATTTTGGGAAGATTTACTTCATCTGTAAAGGAGACCGCGTATAAAACGCTTGTACGATCACGTCTTGAGTATTGCTCAAGTGTTTGGGACCCGCAGCAGATCACATTAAAGGAATACATAGAAGCAGTTCAGAGGCGAGCAGCTAGGTTTGTTACTGGTAGGTAACCAATGCGCGAGTGTCACGGACATGCTCTGGCAACTCTGTTGGGGATCGCTGGAGGAAAGACGACGTTCTTTTCGTGAATTTCTGCTGAGGAAGTTTAGAGGGCCGTAATTTGAATCTGAGTGTAGTACGATCTTGCTGCCGCCTACTTATATTTCGCGTAGTGATCACAAAGATAAGATAAGAGAAATTAGGGCTCATACGGAGGCATATAGGCATTTTTTCCCCTCGTTCTGTTTGGGAGTGGAATAGAAAAGGGAATGCCTAGTAGTGGTACAGTGTACCCTCCGCCACGCACCTTACCTTAGTTTGTATGTAGATGTAGATGTGGAAGACGTGACTGCGCGCGGTCTTCTTTACCTGATCGCGTAAAGTAAGTAGCATCAGAAGCAGCTACAACTATTTTGACTGTATACTGCTTCAGGGAGCGAAATTTTGGGCGCCATAGTTATCTCGCGATAAAATTTCCCCCTTCCAAAGGAAGCAGGCGCAGACAGGTATGAAAACTACAGAACCATCAGTTTAATAAGTCATGGTTGCAAAATATTAACACGATTTATTTACAGAAGGATGGAAAAGCTGGTAGAAGCCTAACTCAGGGAAGATCAGTTTGGGTTCAGAAAAAATTTAGGAACACGGGAGTCAATTCTTACTCTACGGTATATTCTAGAAGACAGATTAAGGAAAGGCAAACCTTCGTTTCTAGCTTTTGTAGATTTGGAGAAGGCTGAAACGTATCCATAAAAAATATTTTTGTAAGAAAATATTGTGCCTCCTGTTTTGTGTCGACTAACTTGCTTGCTCTACTGTGTATCGATATGTGTACTTAACTCTGTGAAGTTTCATCTCTGGCAAAGATCATGTATCGCATAGCATTGTAGCTCGCGCAGAGAGAGAGTAGCACTTGTTAGCTCGCTTAGAGAGCGGTTGAGTTGTGTGTATGGCTCCGATGTAGAGCAGAGGCTGCTGTGCCAACAAGTTTATTTGATTGTATTTGGAGTATATATTGTATTTTTTATTACTATCACCGCTGGAATGAAGGTAATTACATTTGATGTCATTAGGAAAAGGTTGTATAATGTAGGTAATGTAATGGTGATTATCAATAAGAAGTAACAAAGTTGACCTTTCTTTCCTGTTTCATTTACGTAGTTAGAAGATTACCCTACTTCCTTCATTTCATAAATAGTTATTAGTGGATTTAAAGTGCAGCATTGATTTTGGTAATCTTGTTAAACAGATTTCGTTATTTGCGCTATAGTAAATGATTGTCACGCAACACTACAGTTAATTGATTATGATACTAAATTTCAATGATCAGGTACTGATCTGCATAAAATTCTCGCAGTCAAACATTAAGAAAGTGGTTTCTGGTTTTTTATTATCTTTCTCGCAGTCAATTTTTTGAGTATAGTCAGTGTCTGTTTCATGTGGTGACTTGCCACAGTAGTTTTGTTCAAAAATATCCGTTGCGCACATAATCAGTTTAATGCACTGTTTCTTATTTAATAGTATATACATCAATATCAGGGCCATAATTAAACCAAATTGCTGTGTTAATGAACAAATTGTTGTCTGATTTAACGATAGGTTCAACATCCACAACATACACACAGCTTTTAAGGCTTTTGACAATGTTGATAATAAACTCTTTCAAGTTCTGAAACAAGCAGGAGTAAAATACAGGGAGCGTATGGTTCTATACAACTTGTACAATAACCAGACAGCGGTTGTCAGAGTTGAAGGGCAAGAAAGGGATGCAGTGGTTGGGAAGGGAGTCAGACAGGGTTGAAGCCTTTCTCCAATGTTATTCAATTTGTACATTGAGCAAGCTACAAAGGGAAGCAAGTAAAAATTTGGAGAAGGAATTAAAGTTCAGGGTGAAGAATTGAAAATATTGCGTTTTGCCGACGACTTAGTAATTCTGTCAGAGACGGCAAAGGACCTGGAAGAGCAGTTGAACGGAATGGACAGTGTGTTAAAAGGTGCCTATATGATGAACATTTAACAAGAGCAAAACAAGGGTAATGGAGGGCAGTCTAAGAAAATCAGGTGATGTTGAAGGAATTAGATTAGGTAACGAAGCAATAAAGGAGGTAGATAAGTTGTTTTACTTGAGTAGTAAAATAACAAATGATGGTCGCAATACAGAGGATATTTTTTTTTTGCTTGTAAATCTTATGGGACTTAACTACGGGGTCATCAGTCCCTAAGCTTACAAACTACTTATGAACTAGGACGGCACAAATATCCATGCCCGAGGGGGGATTCGAACCCCCGACCGTAGTGGCCTTGCAGACCGTGACTGAAGCGCCTTAGTCCCATCGGTCACCGCGGCCGGCGCAGAGGATATAAAATGCAGAATGGCAATGGGTAGAAAAGGGTTCTTGAAAAAGAGAAATTTGTTAACATCGAATATTGATTTAAGCCGAAGGAAGTACTTTCTGAAGGCATTTGTGTGGAGTGTTGCCTCGTATAGGATTGACACATGGACGATAAACAGTGCGGACAGGAAGAGGGTAGAGGCTTTTGAAATGTGGAGCTACATAAGAATGCTGAAGATTAGGTGGGTGGATCGCGTAACTAATGAGGAGGTACTGAACAGATTTTCGGAGAAAAGGAATTTCTGGCATACTTTGAGTAAAAGAAGGGATCGATTGGTGGGACACATTCTTAGACATCAAGGAATCGCGAATTTAGCATCGAAGGGAAGTGTTTGGGGTAAAATTCGCAGAGGAAGACCAAGAGATGGATACAGTAAGCAGATTCAGGCAGGTGTAGATTGCCGTTCTTATGTGGAGTTGAAGAGGCTTGCTCAGGATAGGGTATTGTGGAGAGCTGCATCAAACCAGTCTCCGGACTGAAGACCACAACAACAACAATAATTCCAAGAAAAACACCAAACCATAGTTACCTTCGGATAATCAGGAGGATAAGAGAAAGGATAAAAACACAATTCTGATAAAGGTTTGTCATGCTTTGGGGTGATCTTTTAATCAGTTTATTGAAGACAGGAGAAAAGATCGCTTTTTATTTTTTATTAAGATTACCGGTTTCGGCAGTTTAACTGCCATCTTTAGATCTTATATTAATAATATATAAATTAATGTTGTGAAGAATGAAATATACGATTTGAAGATGGCAGGATTTGCTTCGTTTTCTTTGGTGAAGGAATTTCGGATTCTGCGTTTAGCAATTCTGTTTTAGCAGGAAATTAAGGGAATTGTACAAGTGTTTCTTGCTGCTTGCCACCACTTGTGTTCTGGGCTAGTGACTGGTAGTGCCGACCTGAAGGCTGTTGCTAAGATGGTTCCAACAGCTGTCAATGGCTGCTCCACTTACTGATTGCTGCAGATACGTGGGACACCGACCAGCGTGCTCAACTGGGGCCGTAGTGTGCGTGTATGTTTGCACGCTGTTTTGAAGGTACACTGGGACCCGCGTTGGTGATATACCGTTGGGACGTACCGGATTGTTAGTCTTATACTAGCTGAAACTGGGCTCATAAAAAGGGTAGGTCTTGCTCTTGGGCGCACCTGTATCGATCCACAGGATCAGCGGCACTGGATGGCATCTCTTTTTCAGACGTTTGGAAATAAACGCAGTGGCTACTATGAGTTGTTCGCCACGGTGGAGTGATCGAGAGTTTTAAGGCACCTTGCTGCGGAGCGCGCGATTGCTCGTCGTCAGACGTTCGAGTCCCCCTTGGGGCAGTTGTTACTTGGACAGTACAGCAACTTTACATTTTCGATTTGCGTGGTATCAGTAAGAGCGCCATAAATCCCGGGAGTTATGTGAGTTAGATACTTCAAACCCTTGAAAACAGTCGGAAAAAGAAGTTATTGCAGGTGAAACAACAACATCGATTTTTATCCGATGACGGCAGATGCCACCTGGGGATGAGGTCTCTCTCTTCATGAGCCCATGAACCAAAGCCCACTAATTTTCTTTTTCCTTCTCTATCCCCCGAAGACCTCCGAGGTTGGAACACGTTACTTGTGTGATGCCATAGATCCATCTCATCCTCTGACGTCCTCTTCTTCTAGTGCCGTCGATTTTACCCAGTATTAATATTTTTTCCAGTGAGGCATGTCTTCGGATTATGTGTCCCAAATATACCAGCTTCTGTCTTTATATAGCACCTTCTAAGAAGCAATTCGTTTTTATTTACTCTAATATTGGTCTGCTGGGTCTCTTCGCCGTCCATGGAAATAAGAATTTTGCTTTAGAGCCGTTCAGCCTTTCTAATGCTCCAGGTCTTACATACATACATCGCAACTGGGAAAACCATAGCCATCACAATATATATCTTTGTTGCTAAATTTTTATCTTTTGACCCTAAAACCTTGTAAAAGTCTGCCATTACCTTTCTACCAAACAACAAGCGTCTCCTGATTCAGAGCCTGCAGTCGCCAACATCAAAGATCTAGGAAACGAGATGAATGAACGTGGACAGTAACTCCATTTTAGTATTCTTCACTTTCGTCTTTCCGCTTCAGCAAGAGAGTTAGATGGTTCTCTGTAAATGGACTCTCTTTAAATTTTGAAAAAACACAGTATATTCAGTTTCACACAATAAATGGCATCACACCATTAATTAATATTGACTTCAACCAGAAATCTATAGCTAAGGTAGAATATTCAAAATTTTTAGGTTTATGCATTGATGAGGGGTTGAATTGGAAGAAACACATTGAAGATCTGCTGAAACGTTTGAGCTCAGCTACTTATGCTATTAGGGTGATTGCAAACTTTGGTGATATACAACTCAGTAAACTAGCATACTATGCCTATTTTCATTCTCTGCTTTCTTATGGCATCATATTCTGGGGCAATTCATCATTTAGTAAGAAAGTATTCATTGCCCAAAAGCGGGTCATCAGAATAATTGCTGGAGCCCACCCAAGATCATCCTGCAGACATTTGTTTAAGGATCTAGGAATCTTCACAGTAGCTTCACAATATATATATTCACTTATGAAATTTGTTATTAACAATCCAACTGAATTCAAATGTAACAGCAGTGTGCATAGCTACAACACTAGGAGAAAGGGTGACATACACTATTCAAGGTTAAATTTAGCTCTGTCACAAAAAGGGGTTAAATTTTCTGCCACAAAAGTCTTTGGTCACTTACCTAGTAGTATCAAAATTCTGACAGATAGCCAACTAGCATTTAAAAATGAATTAAGAGAATTTCTGAATGGCAATTCCTTCTACACATTAGATGAATTTCAAGATAAAAGTTAGTACTTTAGGAAAAACTTAAAAAAAAAAAAAAAAAAAAAAAATGCAAATATTGAGTGTCATGTAATATTATGTATAGACACACTTCATTTAACTGACACGTTCCACATCATTACGAAGTGTCGTATTCATGATCTATGGAACAAGTATTAATCTAATCTAATCTACTCTTCTTCACTTTCTACCACCGGCATATATGAATTTTTTTAGATTTATTGAAGCCATTTTAATTCTCGTCTTTTCTTGATCTATCCTGGCATTCCTCGTAAATTCAACTGAATACAGAGTGAATTAGTACAGTGACAATAAGCAACTCTGAAGTGCCTTTCCTGAATCTTTGTTCATAGTCAGATAACTCATTCATCTGCTCGCTCTCGATCGGGCAACGTCACTATTGCGAGATTAGTGTGCGAATATTCTGGGTAATATCAATGCAGAATAAAACAACTGTACCGTGAGAACAATAGAGGACACTTTTGTGGAAAGAGCTAATATGTCGGACAAAAGTGAAAATATTAACATTCCTGGAACGTCAGAAGGTAAAGGAGCCAGAAGATAATAGCCTGCGCAGCGATGCGTCCGACTATTGAAGACAGCGCTGGATTTATGTTTACATCATTTGACCGAAGAGGATCTGATCACACCAGAAAGTTCCACGGTAATAACAGCAGAACACATTCAAGTGACAAATAAAATACACCAGAAAATACTGGAATTGTTATCCGAATTCCCCTTTTCCGTGCGACGATGAATAGATTCTGTTCGAAGTCGTCGATGAAGAAGGTGAATATGTAGAAGTGAATGAAGACATTTCATTAGGTGATGACAACAAACCCAATGAAAAAAAAAAAAAAAAAAAAAAAAAAAAACCAATCCGCAGAATCCGTTCCACCGGATTACAAAATAATGGCGGTTTATCTTACAAGAACATATTCAAATTAGAAGAGTTGAAGAGTCTGCAAACGAAAAGTGCATCTCGCTTGAAGAGCATATGCGATATTTGAAAATTTGGGAAGATCATATTAAAGAGATTAGAACTCTGAACGTATGATCGGAGCTGTAACCATCAATTCACCACTAGTAACTTGCAACAATGGGAACTTGCTACTGCGAGTCAGTATCGAGATTTGTAATTCAAAGCTAGAGCGACGTGGGTCAAGGAGTTTAAACAAAGACATAAAATCCGACAGAGAGAAGTTACAAAATTTACATCGGAAATAGGGTCTGCTGTTTTTGTGGCAGAGAATTTTAGACGCCAGACTCGAGCTCTCATCCCAAAATACGACAAGGATTTGGTTATCAAACACCGGTCAGACAGGTAATCAATGCGTTTTATTTGTCTACGTCAAGCGCAAGACTCTTTGAAAGGTCACGAATATCAGGTTTACATTTGTATCTTCTCTTTCCACGCTGCAATAATCAGTCGACCTACGACCGAGCCCGAACAACGAGGGTCAAAAGTGGTGTGGGTGAAACGGAAGTGTATGAACAAAGTAACACACTCCTATACAGCCCAACACACTAAGAACCTTTCAGGAAAACTATTGCCCTTGTTTACACATGCCTACAGGAGATACTGGCTATTTTGGGCCGAGGGTTCAAAAATCTGTGGATGACTACGCGGCAAAATACACAAATGTTATCATCATTTCTTCAAAATCCGGTAAACTGACAACAGACTTCTACAAAAAATATTTAACTGTTGTGGTGAAGCCCTACTACGTGCAAGAGAATAAATGTCTTCTGTTGATTGACTCATGGGGAGGACAAACAAATCCACAAATTATGAAGAACTGTTCCAAGACGGATTGCCAATGTGTAGTATCAAAATAATTCTCCCCAGCTGTATGCCACTAGTGCAACAATATGATGTATATTTTTATCGTCAAGTAAAAAATTTAATTAAAAAATTTCAAAAATGCGCTCACCTCATCGAGAAAGAAGAAGAAATCACTTCCCGAGAAGCTTGCATCAAACTACATTCCTTTATACATTACCAGCTGTCCTCGCAAGTATTCAGCGACGTGCTACGTTACGCGTGGTTCGCTGCTGTTTTCAGAATGTCTGTTAAGTTTGTTTGTCTATTGAGACATTAAAAAAACCCATTTAACTGCTAAAGGGCCACATTCATAACGTGTGCAAGGTGCGGTCAAAATTATTGCTTCCCCTGTTTCTTCTATGAATATCATCCCGGTACATGTAATTGATCAGTTGTAAAAGAATGGAAGTACCGATTTACATAGACGACGTCCCCAAGTACACGTTATCTACAGTCCCTTTTTAAGTGTTTGTAGTCCCGAATTTCATCCAATGCCCTTTTCTTTTTGCTTGAATAAATTAATAAAGTAACCTACATGATGTTTCAGTTACTTGTGACATCAGTCTACATCTACATCAATACTCTGCAAACCACTGTGAAGTGCACGGCAGATGGTACGTCCCACTGTACCATTTATTAGGGATTTTTCCCATTCCATTCATGTATTGAGCGTGGGAAGAATGATTGTTTAAATGCCTCCGTGCCTGCTGTAATTAATAAAATCTTGTCCTCACTATCCCTACGGGAACAATATGTAGGTGTAAGCATTGGCAAGGAGCAGAAAAAAATTCTGCGCCGGGTGGAGTTGAACCTGCGATCTCCTCAATATGAAGGGAATCTTTTACCATTGAGCCAAAGACCGCTTCCTAAACACACCCTCACAGAGACAATTGACAAGATGCATATGATGATAGATCTGTATCAAACTTCCTTTTATTTTTTAAACTTCATACCGAATTCCGTAGTTTTAGTCCATGAACAACGGAAAAATAGTAACCGAGAACCTTTTTTTCTTTTAATAGTTTTAATGTGGTTGTCAACGAAAAAAAATTGGGATAATGGTTTGAAATTATCTTTGATGTTTGTTGTAAGTCGCTAAGTACCCTCATTCTCATAGTGTCGCATTATGTGGCAGTTTTTTCCGATTCCTATTGTTTATGACGTCGTATCTCCTGAAAAATGTGTGTGATTCTTAACCCTTCAGGAACTGTTATCTCACGGTAAGGCATATGTGTATTAAATTTGGATGAAATCTGTTCAGTGATTTAGGAGGAAATGTGCAATATCGATGGATGATGTTGCAGTTTTTCTCTCATCTCCTTGTTTATGACGTCATATCTCGAGAATTGAGTGTGGTACTATGATAAAATTTCGAACTTAAATTTATTGGTATGTGTGTATACTTTCTGTAACATTTTTCGCGAATACAATTTAATAGCGTACGAGTAATAAATTGTAACGTCGTGCCAAATGCCGCAATTTTATGTCATGAACGCCGAAAAAGTAGTAAGCGACAATCGTTTTTTCCTTTTATCATTTTGTTCAGGTATTCAGCGAGATAAAGTTTCCTATAGGTTTGAAATTATGTTTAAAGTTGGTTGCAAGTCGCTAAGTGCTCTCCTTCTCAAATAGTGGACTGATAAAGTCAGCCGGCCGCTGTGACCGAGGGGACTGAGGCGCTCCAGTCTCGGTCTTCATGGCCACTACGGTCGGGTGTTCGAATCCCCCCTCGGGCATGGATATTTGTGCCGTCCTTAGTATTAGCTAGTTCATAAGTATTTTGTAAGTTTAGGGACTGATGACCCCGTAGTTAAGTCCAGTGGACTCTACAAACATTTGAACATTTGATAAAGTCAGAGTATCACGTACCGCAAGACGGGGAACTTTTCATTGTTTATTACGTCATATCTACTGAACTATCGGCCCTCTCGCAAAATCCTTTCTTAGCTGACGTCTTCTACCTGTAAACTACATTCCTGCCAAATTTCAACTTCATAGGTGAAGTAGTTTTTGAGATTGCGTGTTTAGTCACTGAGTGAATGATTGTGTGAATGAGCGTCCTTCCGCTTTTATATAGATAGAGATTTACGGTGCCCCAACTTGTAAGTGAGCCGCATTTTTATTATAGCATTTTCCCTTCAAGTAATCAAAAACCACGTGGAAAAGGCCAAGCGGTTCTACTCGCCATGTCAAGGACTGTGTGGTTCGAGTTCTCTTCCAGGCATAGTTGTGTTTCTTGTCCTTAGCATAAAGTTAAATTAGTTTAAGTACATCGTAACTAATGACCTCAGCTTGTTACTCCCTTAGATTTTCAAGCAGCATAAGGTATCGGTAGTACAGTGGTAGAATGCCAGACTACATATGGAAAGGTTGCGGTTTCGATCCCCGCCACGTTTTTATCTGCCACTTTCCACTTCTTTCACCTCTTGCAGTGTTGCTGATGTGAAAAATATTGAGTAACACCGTGGTTCGGAACTCACGTCAAAACTATAACTGGCTGGGTACTTCAGTTCGAAGGTCGGAGGAAGGCAACGGCATACCACCTTCAAGCAGGACCAAGCCTAGTTGAGCACTGTGCAATCTTTGGATTGTTGACTGCTTTACCTTAGGTTGACAAACATTTAAATCTTTCGAAGCAATCAGATCAACAGATACTATGTCATTCCATCACTACAAGGCAACAATTGGTAAAAACCTCAATAAGGAGTCTATCATTCACAGGACCACTTCTTGTACACCAAAAGAAAAGTTTCAACAAGAAAGAAGCTCTCCAAAAACTATTTTGAATAATTAGGAGTCAGACACTGCTGCTCTTGACTTTCACAATACAAATTACTCTACTATTCAGCAGGTATGAAGACGGGATGGAAAAATACACAACAACATAAATCTAGATTAACACAATAATTGCGGCAGAAAATCATAGTTATACTTTTAACAAAATGCCATTACATTCGCTACACAATAAATACAAGCGACAAAAGTAGCTCAATTCACCAATTGTAGGATAATTTGAAAACAAAGAGGTTAATCCATGCCCTTTGTTCCAAGATCATGGACATAAATAAAAAAAAATCATTGTTTCATTCTGTCACTGCTTTATTTATCTTTTAAACTTCGCCAGATCTGACGTAGTGATATGTGCAAGTTATCGGTGAATTATAATATTCGCAGTGTCACCGTGCATTAAAATGAAACAGCATCTGTATAAATGGAGGACGGTATATTTTATGTAGTCAATACTTGTACCCATGTTTACACAGTAATCTGGACCTTCATAAACGCTTTATTTGCCTAACATCGTGTGAAATATGTATTGCTTCATTATGTCGATGACATAACTTTTTCTTGTGCGTAAGGAAATATCAACATGTTCATTAGTATACCCTTGTTTTGTAAATACAAAACAAGAATGGGTTTGAGTAGTCATGCTAATCTCTCCACTACTTATATGACGACCACCAAATTATTAAATGAAGTAGTATTTAACATTACCTGACTTCGCAGGTTTTGGAGGCTATCTGATTTTGTAATATTTTTCAGAAGTGACACGCCAAGATCGCTAAATACTTATTTACTGAATGACGACCGGTTTCGGAGGACTGTGCCAACATCAACTGCTCATATCATATTTTATAAGTTGGTCATTTACGTGTAAAATTACTAAAACATCACAGTTTGACCAGATGATGATGGTACAGTCCTCCGAAACCGGTTGTCTTTAAATAAATATATATTTCGCCATCTGAAAAATAGTGAAGTAATATTTATTATTGTTACGTTAGCAGACAAATTGTGAATTTACAAGGCGTTTCATCAGTGGTGGGTGGCATATTTTCGTTAAGAAGTTCTTTTCGTGTTCTTGGGATCTCTGCCTCGCATCAGAGTCAAAGATCCAATGAGACGAATTATAAAAGATTAAATGTACGACGAAGAAATTAAGGCTGTCTCTGAAGTACTTCATCAAAACATTCAGTTATTTTCAAGGAATAATTATGTCCAGTTAAAATTTTATTAATTATATGGTTAAAAAAGCAGTGAAATTAAATTAATTTCATCATCTAGTATGTTTGTACTGGAGTTGGTGAGAACATGGACTCGGAAGACATGATGAATATATTGCGAAGGAAGTACTTCAGTGGATTCCGCAAGGGCGATGAAGACGAGGCAGGCTCAGAGTGACGTGGAGACGATCGGTTGAAATTGAAAGTCAACAGCAAGGAATTGGATTGGAAGCAGTGGAAATACTGGAACAAGACGGAACTAGAGACCTATGCTCCACATAACGAATTAAAGGAATAAATAATAATAATTATATATAAAATGTATTGGAGCTGCACAATCCATAACAGACTATTGTGAGATTCGGCGCGGCTAATACCTGATAGATTAGGTAATGACCACAAAGAGAATACTATGATGATGAAATTAATAAAATAGTTTTAACCATATAATTCATACAAATTTAACTGGAAATAATAATAATAATAATCATTAGACACTGATTATGCCTTTCGGCGTTCAGTGTGGAGCATAGTACCTCTAATAAAATTCCTCCATGATCCCCTATTTAATGCTAACATTGATGCCTCGTCTGATGTTATGCCTTTTACTTCAAAATCATTCTTCAGCGAATCTAAGTACTTCTTGGTCTACCTCGACTCCTCTTACCCTCCGCTGCCGAGGTCATGAGTCTCTTAGGTAACCTTGCTTCTCCCATGCGTGTAACATGACCCTACCATCTCAGTATATTCCCTCTAACTGCTTCATCTCAGGTGTTCATTCCCAGTTTTTCTTTGATTTCCTCATTATGGACACCGTCCTGCCATTCTTCCCATCTATTAGTACCTGTAATTGTCCGCCTCCGTAGCTCAGCGGTAGCGTCGCTGACTACCACGCAGGAGGCCCGGGTTCGATTCCCAGCAGGGGACTGGGTGTTGTGTGTTGTCATAATCATCATCATCTCATCATCATTGGCACGTAAGTCGCCCATGCGGCGTCAAATAAAAAGACTTACACTAAGGCCGCTGAACAATTCCGCAAGGGATCTCCCGGCCAGGAAAGCCATACGCACATTTCATTTCAGTGCCTGCAATGATTTTTGCTACTTTCACATCTGTAACCTCTACCTTGTGAATAAGGTAACCTGTATCCATCGCCGGCCGCGGTGGCCGAGGAGACTGAGGCGCTTCAGTCACAGTCTGCACGGCCACTACGGTCGGGGGTTCGAATCCCCCCTCGGGCATGGATATTTGTGCCGTCCTTAGTTGTAGGTAGTTCATAAGTAGTTTGTAAGTTTAGGGACTGATGACCCCGTAGTTAAGTCCCTTAAGCTTAACAAACATTTGTTTGTTTTTGTATCCATCCAACTTTCACTCCCATACAACAAAGTTGGTCGAAAGATAGAGCGGGGCACTGCTAGCTGAACTGAGCATTCACTGATTAGCTTTGCTGCACCTCGATTCCAGTTCGTTCACTATGTTGCCATCCTGTGAGAAAATACATCCCAGGTACTTGAAACTGTCTACCTGTTCTAACTTTGTTCCACCTATTTGGCACTCAATCTGTTTAAATCTCTTTCCCATAGATATTACTTTCGTTTTGGAGATGCTGATCTTCATATCATAATCATTGCACCTCTGATCGAGCTCTGAAATATTAGTTTGCGACCTTTCAATCGAATCGGCCATTACAACTAAGTCATCCGCATATGGGAGACTGCTTATTTTGTTTCCACCTATTTTAATCCCGCCCTGCCAGTCTACTGTTTTCAGCGTGTAATCCATAAATAGTATTAACAACATTGGTGACAGGTTACAGCCTTGTCTTACCCCTGAAACTACCCTGAACCATGAGCTTAATTTTCCATCTATTCTAATTGCTGCCTGACAGTCTACATAAAGCCCTTTAATTTCCTGCAGACGTTTGCCTCCTATACCATAATCTTGTAGAACTGACGGTAGCTTCCACCTAGGAACACGGTCTTAAGCCTTTTCTAGATCTATGAAACATAGATACAATTCCCTGTTCCACTCATAGCTCTTTTCCATTATATGCTGTAAGTTATAGATCTGGTCCTGACAGCCTCTAAGAGGCCTAAACTCAGACTGATTTTCATCTAACTTGTCCTCAATTAATACTCGCACTCTCCTTTGAACAATACCTGAGAATATTTTGCCTACAATTAAACAGATACCTCGATAGTTGTTACAAACTTATCTGTTTCCATGTTTGGAAATTGGTGTGATAACCGCTTTCGTCCAGTCAGACGGAACCTGTCCCGATTCCCACGCCTTCTCAATTATCCTGTGTAACCATTTGAGACCTGATATTCCACTGGATTTGACGAGTTCCATCTCAATTTCGTCCACCTCAGCCGCTTTATTGCACTGTAATCTACTGACCATTTTCTCCACTTCCTCAAATGAGATCCTGTTTCCATCGTCGTTCCTATCCCATTCTACCTGAAAATCTGACACATCATTGAACGTTTCACCTACATTGAGCAATTCTTCAAACTATTCCCTCCATCTGCTCAAGGCATCCACAGGATTGACTAGCAGCTTTCCTGACCTGTCCAAAACAATTGTTAATTTCCTCTTCCCTTCAAACAAAAAAAATGTTTGTTAAGCTTATGGGACTTAACTACGGGGTCATCAGTCCCTAAACTTACAAACTACTTATGAACTACTTACGAACTAGGACGGCACAAATATCCATGCCCGAGGGGGGATTCGAACCCCCGACCGTAGTGGCCGTGCTGACCGTGACTGGAGCGCCTCAGTCACCTCGGCCACCGCGGCCGGCTCTCTTCCCTTCCTTTCGAAGATTGCTGATTACGCCTTAAAATTGTTATCCCGCAACTTGACCCAGAGTTTCTAGCTGATTTCCAAAGTCTTCCCATGATTTCTGCTTGGAGTCTGGAAATAATTACTCCTTGAAAATAACTGAATATTTTTGAAAAAGCACTTAAGAGACAGCCTTAATTTCGTTGTCGCCAAACAACTACTTGAAGCGTTTCTAGGAAACGTGATACTCATTACTGATCAAAAAAAAAAAAAAAAAAAAAAAAAAAAAAAAAAAAAAAAAAAAAAAAAATAGTATCATACGATAGGAAAAACGCTTTTCGTTAAAACACACAGACATACATTCACTTAATCATATTTGAACTCTTTGGTTTTATTTATACTCAGTCGACGCAGTATATGCATTGAACAACGCCACTGTGTCTGCTTGAATGTATTTTCTTCCTATGAGAGCAGATTTGATATAGACCTTAAGAGCACTGTTGTGACAACCGGTGTCGGCTTGTGCTTCAGATGACTGGGGGTTCACTCCTTCGAGTGCCGGATTTCCGTCCCCCGTCCCTCTCGGCGCGTCGATGTTTTGGGCTCCTCCCCCTGCTCGAAACTCGAAATTATTTGCAGACTAGATGACCTGGTGAACTTTGTATCACTCACCTCTTAATATAAACCATATTAACTTAAATGATATTTTAGCCCCAGTAGTTTTATACAGGCATCATCAAATAGTCTAATTATCGGTGAAAGTCAAATGTGCAAAATTTTATCGCAATCGTACTAATCATTGATATCTCAAAGAAAAGAGCTCTTTCAGTTTTCCACAATTTTGCTATTTTCTAACCATCTATTCCAGACTTTTACTTCACTCAAACCTTACTTTCGCCTTGAACGTCGAATGTGCAAAATTTTATGGCAATCAGATGAATGGTATTTATATTTCACAGAAAAATATCTTTTTATTTTTTCTGAATTTTCAAATTTTTCGGGTAACTTTCCCAAATTTTTAGTTCATAATAACGTTCATCTTTCGTTGAGCGTCAAATGATCAAAATTTTATCGCAATGAGGTGAACGGTTCTCAACTTTGAGTTGAGTACGTTTAGAAATACATTGAAAAAGGAATTTGGTTTGAATTTTGCGAGTTTGCTTTTTAACTGTCGCTATTTCTTTTTTACTGAAAACTTTCCCGAGACCATGATGAATATGGGGAAAAAAAGAATTACCCTTCTCTGTCATGCGAATAATCAGGTATAGTGCAGAATTCAACCAAAAACACATTGAAAAACGCACTCGCAGTTTTTCTTAAATTTTCCAATTTTCGGTAGATTTTTCCAAAAACTTTATTTCTTACAAACCTTGTCCTGTCCGTACTCAAGTGATGCTCTTAAAACCATGTGGCAATTGATTTTCATACATAGAAAAAAATCGCTTTTGGTTTTTCCTAAATTTTCCCACTTTTCGGGCGACTTCTCCTTCTTTTTATGTGAACCTTCCTCTTGCTTTCAACATGAAATGTACAAAATTTTAGCTTACTAGAAAAAGCTGTTTCAGTTTTTCCCGATTTTCCTCTTTTCCGGACAACTTTTCCATATTTTATCACCGTTTAAACCTTCCCTGCAATGACACGAATATTTCTAGACCAAAATTAGCCAAATCGGTTCAGTCGTACTCGAGTTTTACGCGAGACTAACGAACAGCAATTCATTTATACACACACACACACACACACACACACACACACACACACACACACACACACACATATATATATATATATATATATATATATATATATATATATATATATATATATACCTTGGCTTGTCGCTTGCTTCAACTCGAACTGAGGCGTCGGCTTACCAGGGTTATTTATTTCACACTTTTGTTACAAGTACCCTCAAAGTCGCGATACATTTTCTAAAACGTCCAAAGATATGTGGCAAATAAGAGTACACAAGTCATTGTTGCTCACGTATCTGTTAAAAAGAAAAGTGGGGTTAAATAAATTGCTTGCAGTCAGTCTTCCCCCACCTCCACCCCCACTTTTTTTATTTTTTTATTCTATTTTACAGAACGTTTGTGGTATTTTAATTGAACAAATTTGTAGGAGATGTCAGCATTCAATCGCAATTTTTGTTTTTGCTTTTCAGATATATCTAGGTTTCGGCCACTGAGTGGCCGGTCTCAACCGCCCTGTTGACAGTTATGATCAAAATGGAAATATACATGTAAACATTACCCAAAGCATTGAGAATAGCCACACTATGCCCGAAATCTATGTAGATCTGCAAAATAAAAACAAAACTTGCGACTGATTGGTGTCATTCTCTACAGATTTGTACAAGGCAGTCGCTAGACACCAGCTCAAAAATGAAGTCAAACCTGATTGAAGAAATCGAGTTAATTTTAATAAGCCTTGTGAATTTACAACAATGTTCAAATGTGTGTGAAATCTTACGGGACTTAACTGCTAAGGCCATCAATCCCTAAGCTTACACGCTACTCTACCTAAATTATCCTAATGACAAACACACATACCCATGCCCGAGGGAGGACTCGAACCTCCGCCGGGACCAGCCGCACAGTGCATAACTGCAGAGCTTTAGACCGCTCGGCTGATCCTGCGCGGCATGAACTTACAGTTAACGTAAATAAACATTTTTCAGTGGTTGCGAACAGATAACGTATTCAACGGGAAACAGTTTACAGTAAATAAATGTTGGAAAAAGTGATAGTGTTCGAGCAGTATTGTGGCACAAAAGTGGCAGTCAGATTTTAATTGTTGTTCATGCAGGCGGAGTCAGGTGTTTCATGGCTCGAAATCAAAACGTCCGACTATCACTCAGAAACGGATAGCAAAAATTCTGAAAATACGTCGGAAACGAACTTATGCCAGGCTTACTACCAATGTTTTTATCCCTTGTAATTACTCGCAGCATATTTACCCATTCAGAATAGTTCTAGTCATGGACATGTTTGAGTGTAGTAATGTTCAACTATTTTTTTTTCGATAATACGGGAAGAATAAAAGACTCGGAAACTGTCATTGAAGGGCTTAGCAAAATTGCTTCAGGCTTAACACACAATCACAGTTTCGAACATTGCATTCGAATTTGTTAAACAGAGGAGGCAGGCAGGTAGTCGAGGCTCCATGCCACAGTTCCCGAAGCCGCTCCCTTCGAGGTTTGGTTTCGAATCCCCTCTTGGACATGAGTTTGTCCTAAAAATAATAATAAAAGGGCGGGGGGGCTGATTTGCCGCCCCTTGTTAAGTGCCGCCCTGTGCGGCCACACGTTTCGCACGTGCCTTGCGCCGGCTCTGGTAATGACTTCATTATTATTCATGAACGGGCCTTCTAGAAGGTTTCACAGTTTATGCATCTTTAATTTATTGTTATAAGATCTTTTACCAAATATGACGTGTTTTTGATGAATCTTTAATGCGCCGAAAACAAATGTGTACGGCGGATGTTGCCTTAATGGACGATTTGCCGATGCGCAAAGCGAGGTGCGCAGTAGCCTGTCTTCCTTCGGGACCATTCGTGGTTAACCGCCAGAGCTCGAGTAGCCAGGAGACGGCGTCTCTACCAGCTCCAAAGCCAATGTTAAAAGCGGGGTTTCCTCTCGCCCCTCCCTGCCGCGGGAGCGCCCACATGATGCCTCCAGGGGATTCAGAAGAGAAGTTTAACCTCAGCCGTCTATATTTGGCGGCCGCGCTACTACTCGTACACGTGCTATCTCCGCGACTTAAAACGTTTTTCCTGCGATAAAAATACTTTGAATGTTCATATAAGATGATCTGTTAGAAGAACGACACGAAGTAAGTTTATTTTATTTATTTACGTTTTTTTCACGTTGAACTTTTTTCCGGGGTTTCACTGAACCAGTGAACGGGACCGCCACTGGTGACGACATTGTACATCTGAACCACTTGTAATCCGAGAATGACAATAAATTACAACAGTAAAACATATATGGAAAATTACGGATTCTGCAGTGTAATCAAGTCATATATATTGTAGTTGATATCACACACAACGACAAAGAAACTCGTTCGCAGGTTTAGTACAAAATTTCCTATAGTGACGAGATTTTATACATTCAAGGTTGTGAATTTATGATACATAAAATTTTAACAAACAGATGTAAAAGCTATGTTCCTTTTGCCACATTGTGTGCCGTGAAGTGTAATATATCTCCTTAGCTTCTCATTATATATCTCTTTTATCAGTTAGGTTTCATAAAATAATACAGGAAACTATGTGTATCGTTTTGCACAATTGTCCGGAAATACAGAAGCATCTGTGGAATGTTTGTACTGTGGTATAATGAATAAGTGGTTTCTTTAAATGTGAATGAAGGCACGTTTATGCTGTAATAATGAACCCGGTTCTCTGTAACTATATACATCTAGAGTTATAATAATGGAAAGTCCAGGTTGGAATCACAGTCTAACAAATACAGTCACGACACTTCCGCGGATTTTTGTTATACACTGCGACGGCAGCGCTCCAAGCGGAGGGCAAGCTACTTTTATGAATACGATAGTGGATGAGTGCGAATACTATCGTTTATATCGATTTTAACACATTTTTTTTTACATTAGAGAACGTATGTAGTATCATAAAATAGATAATAACTTAAAAATAGCTCCACCTTTGTCTTCCTTACGTCTCCTAAGATCACTGACAAGGTTGGAAACGGTACATTACGGCACAGATTTCTTACTGTTATCTTGAAACCCACAGGGTTATACTAAATAATTTAAATTATTATTAAAATAGAAAAATGGCTAGGAAACACCGAGTACCCGCTCTTTGGCAGAAAGACGTGTTTTTTCTTCTGAAGAACGTTAACGTTTCCAGTGAAATCGGTGAGCGTGGCACGTAGGAAACGAATGTAGTATGCAATAACTACGGTATTTAACATACCAAATCAGTCACCACAACTGTCGCTGAAGGAAAACATCAGAAACGTGACAAGAAAACTGAAAAAGCAACCAAACTGTATTCAACAAAGAAGAACCCAATTCCACAATTGTTGCTACAGCTGAACCACAAACGGCAAGAATATTCAAGACAATGTCTTCTTAAGCTAAAGTAATCGCACTCAAAAGAATATGCGCTTATAATAAAGACGAGTGAAGCCTAAACATCTGCGAATTATTAGACCCCATACCACAACGATATGTGTCAAAAAAACTCTTTGTCATAGTAAGAACACACCAAAATAGAAATTTATGTTTCTATTATGTTTATATTCTACTTACTTTCAGCGGAATAAGCTGCAAATATACACATATTCGTAAGTATTGGTTCATGACGAAGTTCTTCGTTATACCACTGAATCAGTAAGTTCGACTGTTTTTACATTACTTTCCGTGTTATGTATGCCTCTTGATATATTACTGATGCTTGTAACACAAAAATTATATTAACTATTTCATTAATTACGCACACAAATAATTACAAACAAACATCACTCTTTCGGTGGCTTACCCACCGCTAGGAGCGCTAGTGTCGTTGCAGCTGTCAGTTGGTAACAACTTTTACAGCAGTGAGTGACGCGACTGTATATGTTAGACTGTGGTTGGAATTAATAATATAGTAAGGACAGTTTACAACTCACCGTAAAGACGTAGCGACGAGCTGCGACAGGCCCACACACAGGCCCACACACGTACAACACTTTCAGCTATCGGCCATGGCCTTCTTCAGAAAATAGAACACTCACGCAATCACACAGGCACACAACACAGTCATACAACCATCACCTCCAGCTGCCGCACTTCAAATAACGCTCGAATCCGACCCTCGACGACTTTTACTTCTGAATGTGAAAATATGTTTCTGGCACCCACCTACATAGGGAGACATTACCATCCCAAATAAAATAAGAGAAATCAGATCGAAAACGGAACGAGTTATGTGTTCTTTCTATTTGCGAATGGGACGGTAGAGAAAGGTTGTGAAAGTGAACCCTCTGCCAGGCACTTACATGTGATTTGCAAAGTATCTTTGTATATGTAGATTTTACTGCAGTGTGGGAGTTTTCATAGGGATGTTTGATATCCCACAGTATGGACAGACCGATTACTACATGGTATACAAAAAGCTACAGATCGTGAAACATCTGAACCGTCTGACTTTACAATAGTGCAGCAGTTCGCACTTGCTAGATGTAATAGCACTGACCGAGACACTAAATGGAAAACCCCGCTAATCTGATGAGAGCATGGGAAAGCAACAGCATAAAGCTTCTTTGATTTAATCGTAGTTTGAAATCCTGCGTCACCAGAGTCTCACCAGACCAAGATCGATGGTGCCTGTCATTACATATCATAGTTACATTTGATATTTCTTCAAACAGTTCCACTGCCGCTGTCAACATACATGTTTTTACTGTCTCAAATTCTGAAAATGGCTTCTGGTGTTTATTAAGCGTCCTACACATATTCGTCGCTGCTTCTGCTCAAAGAGTATCTAGAAAGGCTATCCTTTTGTCCTGACGAGGTTCACCACGAAGAGGAATATATTTATGGAAGTGCCTACTAGTTGTTTCGTAGTTCCGCTTTGAACTGGCACATTTAACAAGAACGACAGCTCTGTCGCATATGAGGACACCTGTAATAGCTCAGAGGCTATCGGTCAACGCAAAAAATTATATTGTTCAGCCCACTCGTAGTCAATAGCTTCCCATTTTCATTACCAAAGCGTAAAGCTTGTTAGGATCCATTCCAGTGTAGAAGACACATCAGAAGTCTTGACAGTAATGAAACGTTCCCTGTGTGGCCGCAACAACTACTGACGGAGTGGCGACAGAATTTATGGACTATATTTAGATTCTTTCCTTATTAAAACTGCGGCGCCAGGAACACAGCACGTGCCGACACACCGCAAGGGACCTTCTTCGGTGTCAAAGTGTACGCTGCCCCACATCAAAGGGACCGCGCCGCAAAGGAGCGGCACTTCAAACGAAGCGCTTCTTTGTCAAAGATGGTCGGCGCAGAGGGACCTCGTCTAACTTTTTATAAAGAAACTGTAAACTTTTGTGCGAGTTAGGAACAACATAGTGGCCTCAGTATTCCAGGCCGAAATCACTGCCATCAGGGCGTGTGCGGAGTGGAATTTGCGTAGGTGCTACAAAGACCGTAGCATCTATATCTATTCAGACAGACAGGCAGCCCTGAGATCACTGGCAGCTCCTGCAACAAGGACTAAAATTGTTGCAGAATGTCACAGGGTTCTGGTGGAGCTAGGGGAAAGCAATAGAGTAAACCTATTGTGGGTCCCTGGCTACTCGGGGATCAGTGGCAACGAACATGCCGACAGATTAGCCAGGATGGGGGCAGAGACTCCATTTCTTTCACCGGAACCTGTCCTGACAATCACCAAGGCAATGATCAAATTGGAGCTACGTAATTGTCTCAGAAGACAGCACGTAGAATATTGGACCAAATTCTAAAAACATGGCAAGGTAATTATGCCAAAGCCATGTTTTAAAAGAAGCTCTGCAATCCTGGGCCTGAACAGGAGAGAGATTAGACTCATGGTTGGATTGCTGACAGGCCATTGGAATTTGAAACAACACCTACATACAATGGGAATAACAGAAGAGGACCCTAAATGTAGGATCTGTGATGACGGTGATAAAACTGCATCACATCTAATCTTCGAATGCATTGCATTGGAGAATAAAAGGCACAGAATATTTGGGACAACCAGACCCGAAGAAATTGTGTCTAATAAAGACGTGGTAAAGGGACTCCTTGCACTGTTCAAGGGCACTGATTGGCTTTACTAGATATACAGGGAGCGATACCGCACAATAAACATAGTTTCGGTGCGGGCAGTGGCGGGTTGGCTTCCTTGAGAAAATCAATCAGTCAATCAATCAATAGGAACAACACAAAATATGGTGTTTAAACGAGTTATGTTTTCTCCTATATAAAAGAGATTTCATTGGCTGCCGGAGTCTGAAATCGATTTCACCAAATTTCTAACTCATTAAATAAAACTAAACCAGGTCATGTTTTGCTGTGGATCACTCCGATGTGAACTGAACCGGAAAGTAACAGGATTCTTGGCGAAGCAGTATCACTGGCAAATGAAATAGTAGACCGGGAAACGTGACGATGACTTTGATCCGATAACTGCTGAGTCCGCCTGGGGTATAGTAGATGCTAAGGTCAAGTAATAGAAAAAAGAATGGATAATGGCTTTATAGTTCAAGAAAGTTAATTATTTGGAAGTGAATTACTCCTTGGGTTAATCAGACACTTTGTGGCAATATTACTATTTTTGACAGAAATAACTCTTTATTTGAGGAGCCATATTGCTTCATATGTCGTCAGGGTAAGAAGACGAAATTTTCTTTTCGCTAACCTGAAATCTTCTTTCGCTTTTGCAGACCTCGGCGCAGAAGCTACTCTCGCGTCTTGATCCTAGGTTTTCGACGTAAGGCTGAAATGGTAGTGAGATGTTCTCAATTTCAACGGGGTTACTGGCTTTCCTGTGGAATTAATATAAGCTGTACATACGTAAGGGTAGACCAGTGCGGAATTAGGAATGTCTAGGTTGGGTTACCTTAGAGTCAGTATTTCACGAAGGCAATGTTTATTAAAAGCAAACAGCAAACACAAATCACAATATAAACACTAGCTTGCCCAACATAAGCTTTAAACCATTTCAAAATAGCTAGGATCATTAAATTTTAAGAAAAGACATCAACTTGTCTGAAGGGGAGCAATTAAATTAGCAGCAGATGAAAAGCAACATCAAAGGTGAATACTAATCAATCCCCGTTGCAGCAAACTCGAACCATCAATATCTTTCGCAGCAAGAGAATGACGGGTTAACCACAGAGAAAAAAAGAAAATGGAAAGGCCGAAAGGAAGCTCTAAGGTCTCACAACATTGCCCCTTAGGAGGAAAAACATTCCGTCTATGATTACGGCTGTTCCACGGACGGACAACGAGATAACAAAATGTTAGCAGGAAAAAAAACCAGAGACGTTTAGGTATATTACAACCAGCAATTAGCAGTTAAAAAAGCATATAAGAACAAATTTCATGGCCGAATAGCCGCTCAAACAGCCCTACTTGCTATCAAGCACGACAACCAATATCGGTCATCAAAGTACGTGTATTCCACCATGACATAGGCGTGGGAGACAGCTGGGGTTCAGCTAATGTGGTGGAACGGCGACAGATAACTACGATGTTTAATATTGTTATTCATGTTCTTCTTTAGTCTCTAATCATGAAATTATTCTGACACTACTAAAGTTTTATCAGTTGCTAGGACGTTGTTGATTAGTTATTTACAGTTCCCTAGCAACACCAACTGTCATAAGCTAACCGTGTACATTCTCTGGATTTCGTCCGAAGTGTCCCGCGCCACAACATAAATTAAAGTTTGTAGGAATAATTCCTTTAAATAGTCCATCAAAAATAAATAAGGTTCTTGTACTAGCCGTTACTAAAATTTCATCAAAGTTAAACACAGGCACTTCTATTTGCTGTCCATAACTCGTACCGAAAAATATTAATAATCCACTTCCTTCTCAACACTGGTTTTCTGGTTTTCCACATTCACACTAAATACTAATATAATGTCACATTCGAAGCTAATCAGTAGTGATTCAATCAGAATTACATTGTTTTCTGAAATAAGTCGAGATCCTTCACAAGAATCAAATTTATCTTGCTATAAAATATTCCTGATCATAAATAAATCTTCTTGAATGAAAGATATCTTTCAACATTAACAAATATTTATTCTTCATCATGTAAATACAGCGTCAGTTTAGCAAGAAACGTAAACATGGACAACTAGCTTGGACTGAATCTGAAATACGACTAACAATAATTTAATATTCTTTTCTTTGAAACGATTGAAGCGCGGCAATAAAGAAGGCGCAGCAGCATTCGTAGCCCTGTAGCTGTCAGTTACATTTTAATAGTGGCCGCCTGCTGTAATGTTGGCTGCGGAGGCGACGACGCTGCCCTAGTTTATTGTTGCGCCTCGATCGTACATGAAACATACAGAAACAAAACATTTTAAGAATCATGTTATAAAAAATAACAATATTTACATAAACATCAAATATCTATGCATTCTAAATAAAAGGTTCGTTTTCTTTAATTTTTTATTTATAACTTCAAAACAGGGCTGACATAGGAAAATGTAGTACGACTATCTTGTCCCACTACACCAACTACCCTAAACTAAGACGTGGACACAAAGGCAAGTAGGCAGCTTAATGGGGCTAAGTTTCACTATTCTACAATGACGTAAGGCTGAAATAGTCTCACTATTTTACAATGACTTTTGCCACACGAAATTTTGTGATACCAGTAAGTTTGTGTAATTCACAAATATTTAACAATGTAATGATAAATATTAGGCGGTGTATGCACTCGGCTGACAGCGACGCCGCTATCTCGACTGACTGCGGCAGGTGTAACACTCCGCGCCAGTCGCTGCATTCGGGCACCGACGGATCTTTCTAGAGTGCTACGCCTGTTGTGTTTCTACTCATTACACAATCGAATAACTTTTTTAAACTACAAAAAACGTAGCTTAACACCAGACCATTACATAACACCAATAGAAATATTTAACTAAATTGTGGTATGTTAAATATTAATGAAACTAGATGACTCGGTGAACTTCGTATCACTTTCCTCCTAATTAATTTAAATGATATCTATTTTAGACCCAGTAGCTTCATTAAGTCATCATCAGATAGTCTAAGTACCGGTGAATGCCAAATGTGCAAAATTTTATCGCAATCGCATGAATGATATTGATATCCCAAAGAAAATAGCTCTTTCAGTTTTCCAAAAATTTTCCTATTTTCTGGCCAACTATTACAACTTTTACTTCACTCAAACCTTCCTCTTGCTTTGCACGTCGAATGTGCAAAATTTTATCGCAATCAGATGAATGGTATTCATATTTCATACAAAAATCTTTCTATTTTTTCTGAATTTTTCAATTTTCCGGAGAGTTTTCCAAATTTTTATACCATAAGAACGCCTTGAACGTCAAATTTGCAAAATTTTATCGCAATTGGACGAATGATATTGATATCCGATTCAAAAAAGCTCTTTCACTTTCTCGCGAATTTTCAAATTTTCCGGGTAGCTTTCCCAAATTTTTAGTTCATAAGATCGTTCATCTTTCGTTGATCAAAATTTTATGGCAATCGAATGATCGGTTTTCAACTTATAGTGTTGAGTACATTTAGAAACACATTGAAAAAGGAACTTTGGTCGATTTTGCGACTTTCCTTTTTAACTGTCCCTATTTCTTTTTTACTGAAAAATTTTCCAAGACCAAAATGAAGGAAAAAATACCCCTCTGCGTCGTGTGAATAGCCAGTTATAGTGCTGAATTCAATCAAAAACACATTGAAAACCGCACTTTCAGTTTTTCTCAAATTTTCCAATTTTCCGGTAGATTTTCCATAAGATTTATTTCATACAAACCTTGTCGTGTCAATCAGTTCTGAAGTGATGCTCTTACAGCCATGTGGCAATTGAGCAATTGATTTTTATTCACAGAAAAATATCGCTTTCGGTTTTTCCGAAATTCTCCTGCTTACCGGGAGACTTTTCCAAATTTTTATTTGATGCGAATCTTCCTCTTGCTTTCAACACGAAATGTACACAATTTTATCGAAATTGGACAAACGGTATTGATAGCTCGATGGAAAAAGGTGTTTCAGTTTTTCTCCATTTTCCTCTTTTCCGGACAACTTGTCCATATTTTATAACCGTTTAAACCTTCCCTGGACTTACACGAATATTTCAAGACTAATATTACCCAAAACGGTTCAGCCTTTCTCGAGTTTTAACGAGACTAACGAACAGCAATTCATTTTTATAGATATAGATAGCTGGAGGGTTGGTTGCGGCCAGAGAGGACAAATATGATCCTATCAGATTTTAGATACAAACTAGCTAAAATTCCGGCGCTAACCGGGTATTTATTTTATTCATGCCATTTTTAAGGTATATATTCATTTGTATAAGGGCTGTATGTCTCTAAAATCTCTTTGGAATACAGTTAGTAGTAAAGCAGTAATAGATTAAATCTTGGTGCAGGAAGGGGCGGTTTTCCATGAACGTTACTGTTTATGTGCTCATATCACATGATTTACGTGCCGTACTGTGATACAATTTAGAAGCTACACTCAACTATATGCGTATATACTGTCTGTAAAATTTACTGCGGCTACAATTTGTAGTGTATATATTATAAATTGTAACGTTATACCGACAGCCCTAATTTTAGTCCATGAACAGCGGAACGTTACTGTTTATGTGTTCATATCTCATGAACTTCGTGTCGGAATGAGATAAAGTTTAGAAGGTACATTCAACTACATGTGTGTATACTGCTTGAAATTTCCTGCGGCTACGATTTGTAGTTTACAAATTATAAACTGTAACGCCATACCGAATGCAGTAGTTTTACTCCATAAACAGCGGAAAAGTGGTAAGCGAGAAACTTTCTTCCTTTCATCATTTTGCTACGGCTGTCAGCGAAAAAAAGTTTAATAACGGTTTTAAATAATGTTTAAAGTTTGTTGCAAGTCAATAAGTACTCTCATTCGCGGCGCATTATGTGCCAGTTTTTTTGCGATTCCTATTGTTTATGACATATCTTCTGAACCTTTTGACGTATGTCATTCTTAACCTTGCAGCAATTGTTACCTTACAGTAAGGAATACCAAATTTGGTTGAAAGCGGTCCAGTGGTATAGGAGAAAATGAGCAGCACTGTCGCTAAGTGCACCGTTTACAGAATTTCATAAATACTGGAACAAAACTGTAGATTTAGTCCAAGAACAGCGGAATGTTACTGTTTACGTGCTCATATCTCATGAACTACGAATCGTACTGTGATTCAGTTTTGAAGGTACATTCAGCTGTATGTGTGTATACTATCTGTAAAATATCCTTCGGCTGAAATTTGCAGTTTAGAAATTATAAATTGTAACGTCATACCGAATGCCGTAGTTTTAGTCCATGAACAGCGGAAAAGTAGTAAGCGAGGAACTTTTTTCCTTTCATAATTTTGCTATGGTTGTCAGCGAGAAAAAGTTCAATAAAGGTTTGAAATTATGTTTAAAGTTTGTTGCAAATCGCTAAGTACTGTCATTTTCATACAGTGTATTTATAAAATTTCGTCCCATTATGTGACAGTTTCTTGCAACTGTTATTGTTTATGACGTAATCTCCCCTGAACCATGTTTCGTATGTGTTTCGTACCCGCCGGTCGCGGTGGCCGAGGGGACTGAGGCGCTCCAGTCACGGTCTGCACGGCCACTACGGTCGGGGGTTCGAATCCCCCCTCTGGCATGGATAATTGTGCCGTCCTTAGTCTTAGTTAGTTCATAAGTAGTTAGTAAGTTTAGGGGCTGATGACCCCGTAGTTAAGTCCCATGGACTATACAAACAGTTGAACAGTTTCGTACCCCTACAGCAGTTGTTATCTCACGTAAGGAATATGTGTACCAAATTTGGTTGAAATCAATCCAATGGTTTAGGAGAAAATGAGCATCAATGTCGCAAAATGCAGCACTTTTTCGCGCATCTCATTGTTTATGACGTCATATCTCGTGAACTATTCATCGTATGTGATTCTTACACTTACGGCGACCGTCCTCATGCATTGAAGTTTACGTGTACAAAGTTTTATAAAGATTGGAACAAAACAGTATATTTCTATGCAACACGTACAAAAATACGGACACTCTATATTATATATTACATTGGCGGAGTTTTCCCAGGATGTTCACTAGACCATATTCTTCACTTGTTTACTCAAAATTTTCAAATCTTTGTAAACGTTATGGGACTTAACTGCGGGGTCATAAGTCCGTAAACTTACAAACTACTTTTGAACTACATTAGACTAAAGGCGGCACAATCGTCCATGCCCGAGGGGCGTCCGAACCCCCGACGAGAAAAGGCCTCGCACATCGTAGCATAGCGCCTCTATGTGCTCGCCGCTCCGCCACGGCCATGTGTTTACTAACACCACATATTGAGTCATGCTCTTCCAACCAGTAAGAGGTATCTCACGGATTGAAATATGAGATAGCAAGCAGATGGCTACAAATTAGCCCCTTCCTCATAACGGTTTCAACGTCGTCAGTGTAGTTCCATGCTGCCAGAATGTCATGTGTGTGGCCGCTCATAGGGAATGTTTACAGACAAAAGTCTTGTGGTGATATCAACGTCATGCCAAGGAGACGCTTCCTACAGCCAGCAGAGCGAGTATAAAAGGGATCAAACTGTGACCTTTGGAGTAGCGGGATAGTCGTTTTCAAGCATTGCCAGACGGGTTGGATGAGATGCCACAGCTGCACAGTGAACCTTGTTGCAATGGTCACTTGAAGATTGTCACACCTGTAAACGAGTTTCTGGACGTCCACTCGGCACTGACGTTTATGAAGATCGTCGTAATTTTATGGGCAGCAGAGGCAGAACTTACAATCCCCAAATCACAAATAAGAGTATTTGGGAACCCAGAAGAGTCAACACTGATGCCAACTGGTTCTTAGCAGAGGGACTACAAGCATGCTTCAAAACTTATCGTATATTTCCGCAGATAAGACGATAGCTGAATCATAAAAACGGCCCCAAAATCCGAAGTCGTCTTATACGACAGTATAAAAAAAGTTAGCCTGAAATAGGTAATTTCGCAAATGTGCTGCATAGCGCGGCTTAGATCTCCAAACGATTTATATCGAAGCGGGTTTGTATCGAAACGGTACGTATCGAATATACTAATGTTATGATTTTTATAACTATGTCGTGATTTTAAAGGATTTGGTTAGGCAGGAACCTAAGAGTTCAAATTTCTAAGTAATTTACAAGAAATTTTTCACTCGAAATGATATATATCGAACGTACAACTGTAAATCGATTTAGTGTCTCTGAAACGTAGATTCTGAAAGTTAGGTTAGGTACAAGACAGAAAAGACATTTGGTTTTAGTGCGTGAGGGCGAATAACGCGCGTATCTCTGGTTCAGAAACTTTCGCTCATTCCATACATATTGTTTCGAAACGTATCGATTCGATGTATATCATTCGGAGGTCGAAGCCTTGCTATAGCCGCATTATGCATCACATATGCGATATTACCCTGCTAAAATTTACATCGTGGAGGAAAGATTTACGAAAACAAAGTTTTGAGCAATTTAAAAAAAAAAAAAAAAAAAAAAAAAAAAAAAAAAAAATAAATAAATATCGCTTTTCGAGCTTTATTAATTTACTGAGTGGACAAGGGTGCATACGATAACCTATATGCCATAAAGCAGGAACAGAATTAATTACTTACAATACAGCTTCTTTTTACGATGTCGCTTGTCCAAAATGATTTCTCAGTCTCTTCAGAGTCGCACTGAAACGGTTAGAGTGTATTTACGTACATAGCAGTGAAAGGGTTAAAATATTTAGGAGCTATACGCAACAATTGCGGCTTACTTCGAAATCCTTTATCTTCTATTCTCGGGCAATTTTGCGGTTTTCACCCACATAATATGTGCATCGACGCAATTAAATGTCGTCTCGGCGAAATAAATTACTTTTTTTTTTTTAAACTTCGCGGTGTAAAAAGAAACATGTTTCTTCACGATCGGATACAACACAGCACTACACGCACGAAAGTTCAAAAGTAGACCTCAAACACTGCAACAAAGGGTGAAATCCTGGTGCACCAATCATGAAAACTACTTATGGCGGCTTCGAACGGCATTTTTCGGAACTTCCTTAAGCTTTGCCTCCGAATTTTAAGTCACAGGCGTATTTTTAGATCCAGAAAACTGGAAAAAAAGTGCGGCATGCATTCAGGTAAATACGATAACTTGAGGGTAGTCTTATAGGCCAGATATATGCTTAAACTATAAAATTTTGATGAAAATTTGTACTTCGCCATATCTGAAGGTCGTCTTATCTGCGTAAATATTCGGTATTTCACTGACGTCACTTTCACTGCTCGACTGCTACCGTCAGAGGATCACTTGTAAGGGTGGCCGTGGGCTTCAGTGATGAAAGCAGATTCTGCCTGCACCTAACATGGCCGTTCGTGCGTACGACGCACACCTGGCGAGTGCTGTGCTGTAGCGTGCATTGGCCAAGACAAAATGAATCTGTCCCCATGCCGTATAGGATGCGATAAGCTGCATCTATCACCTCTGGCGTTTGGGAACGAACTCTGACCGGCGTGGCACTCGATACGAGCAGAATGTTCTAAGACTTTGGCATTATTGCAACAGGGAGACCATTTATTAATCAAAGAGGGTACAGCTCGCCCACAGATTGCGCGTGAAACTAGCACGTAATGGAACTGATAAGGCGGCAACTGGAACGCTCATTTCGTCAATCCACAAGTCTTGCAGAACTACGTGATCATGGCGAACTGGCGTGAAATGATGAATCCCAAAGCCCGGTAAGCTGGGTCTTGGCCCCTGACATTAGTATCTTCCCACAGTCCAAGCATATTTCTGTATTGTATTTTTCTGTTCCATATGACCCAATTGAGGAGTGAGACTCCATGGTCATGGAACAAGTCAATACATTGTTGCACAAGAATGATAATAGAAAATTTTTATGTAGTCCTTTGCAAACGACAATCTTTAGCCAAAGTGAAAAAAATCAATAAAGAAAAAAGATAAATTGGCTTAATTGTTTAACTTTTCTTGGAGTTCCTCGACAGAATAAAAAGAGTGAGCCATGAGGTAACTCTTCAATTTAGATTTGAAAGCGTGTGGATTAGTGCTAAGATTCTTTAGTTCTTGTGGCAGCTTATTGAAAATGGATGCTGCAGAATACTGTACACCTTTCTGCACAAGTATCAAGGTGGAGTGATGCAAATGTGGATTCGACTTCTGTCTAGTATTTACCGAGTGAAAGCTACCAACTCATGGGAATAAGCTGATATTATTAACAACAAACGACATTAAAGAAAAAACGTATTGTGACGCCAGAGTGAAAATTCCCAGTTCGTGAACTTACACCAGATATTGCTCGAACCGCCCGTTTTTGAGCCAGAAATATCCTCTTTGCATCAGGTGAGTTACCCAAAAAAACAATGCCGTACGTCATAAGTGAGTGAAAGTAAGCGTAATAGACCACTTTTCGTGTTAAAAACTCACTTATTGCAGATATTGTTCTAATGGTAAATATAGCAGAATTTAGTTTTGGAACAAGATCCTGAACGTGGGCTTTCCATGGCAGCTTACTGTCTGTATGAACACCTACAAATTTGAACTGTTCAGTCTCACTTATCATATGCCCAGTATGTGTAATCAAACTGTCAGCTTCCTTCAAACTATGTGTTAGAAATTGTAAAAACTGAGTTTTACTGTGATTTAACATCAACTTGTTTTCTACAAGCCATGAACTTGTCTTTTGATCTGCATTATTTGATTCTATGTCAGTATTACGAGCAACATCCTTCACTACCAATCTGGTATCATCAGCAAACAAAAATATTTTACAGTCACCTCTTATACTCGAAGGCATATCATTTATATAAATAAGAAACAGCAATGGTCCCAAAACAGACCCCTGGGGCACCCCACACTTAATTGTGCCTCATTGGGATTGTATGTCACAGCCATTTTTTACACGGCGGAGAATTACCTTCTGTTGTCTATTATTAAAGTAAGAGGTGAACCAGTTATGAGCTACTCCCCGAATTCCATAATGTTCCAACGTCTGGAACAATATTTTGTGATCAACACAATCAAATGCTTTCGTTAAATCAAAGGCTCCTTGAACACACGGTCACAGCACTCATCCGACAGAAGATTAACGCCGCAGTTCCGTTTTTAGCTTACCTTTGTGACCAACACCTCCAGCGAACCCGAAAATACCGTGACGTATTCGCCGACTTCGTTACTGCCCCCTTGAGTCACTGTTATCAACGGACCATTAGAATTTGACGACGTTTTGTGTCGAGACCACATTCTTCTCTTTTCTTTTAATTTTCCCTATCCCCTCACCCCTTTTCAGGAGTCCTGGGAGGAGGTGTTATTCCTTTATTCGCCGTTAGTTTTTTAACGTTTCTCGTTTTCTTAAATTTTCATAATTGGCATGGGAGATGTATTTACTGTTAGTTTACTTGTCTCCTGCGATAGAGTGGGTTTCTTTATTTCCTTTATTTTCTTGATCTGTTCGTTTTATGGATTGTCTGTAGTAACGTATGGGCTGCCTCTCTGGTAGCCAAAGGAGTGTTCCGTTTATATTTGCAGAACTTTAATTTGGGGATTTGTTTTTCGTTTGCCTACTGGAAGTGAGCGTCTTCCTCTGTTCTTTGTCCGAGATTGAGTTTATGTTATGTTTCTTATACCTGTTCGAGGTTCTGTACTACCTCTCAATATTTTCTATGCGTCAGTTTTTAGAGACTAAAACGGTTCCAAGTTCCCAAGGATATTAACCTAATTTTAAATCTCTCTATGTAGATTTGCACTAATTTTCGCTTTGTTTACACAACGAAGTCATTCAATTCTATAAGTTTTATTGTCAGAAGCCTTAAAAGATCCAACAGGACTACAAAAGAAACTGCATACACTACGCTTGTCCGTCAATTTTTGGAGTATTGCTGCCCAGTGTGGGATCCTTATCAGGTGTGTTTGACGGAAGACATTGAAAGAGTCCAGAGAATGGAAGCTCATTTCGTATTGTCACGATACAGAGGAGACCGCGTTACGTAAATGATACAGGAAATGTTATGGGAATCATTACAACAATGGCACTTACCACTGCGGCGTGGGCTACTTACGAAACTCCAATCGCCAACATTCTCCTCCGAATGCAAAAATATATTGTTGACTCCCACTTACTTGATAGAAAAGATCAACAGAATAAAATACGATAAATCGAACGGAGAGATCCATGTGTTCTTTCTTCCCGCGCGCTATTCGAGATTGGAATGGGATATAAATAGTATAATGGTGGATCAATGAATCTTCTGCCAGGCACGTAAATGTGATTTACGTATCCCATGTAGATGTAGATGTAAATAAATACCTATGTCGGGACCACTTGCTGCAGTGGCTGAAACGTCGGACAGTTTTGTCGATTGACCATGCGGTCTCACTTCATGAAGAATTTTATTGACAGTGACAACAATCACAATAGCCTACGCTTACACGTAAAAAAGGAATCCCCTAAAAAACTTTACATATTGCTCCATTATCTTAATCACTATAAATACAGAAGGATGTAGAACTTTGGTGTAACTCAGGTGGTAGCGTTCTGGGCTGACAACCACAGAGTCGGTGGTTCGATTCCTGTAACACCCGATTTACATAATACCCTCAGACTTTAAGAAAAATTTAATAAGCCCAACTCCAAATAAATCAGGCGGAGACAGGTGTGAAAGTTACAGAATCATCAGTTTGATAAGTCATAGTTGCAAAATTTTAACACGAATTATCTACAGGATAATGGAAAAGCTGGTAGAAGCTGACCTCGGGGAAGGTCAGTTTGCATTCAGAAGGAACGTAGGAACACGGGAGGTAATACTCACTTTACGGTTTATCTTAGAAGATAGATCAAGGAAAGGCTATCCTACATTATTAGCTTTTCCAGTTTTGGAGAAAGCGTTTGACAATGTTGGTTGGAATACACGCTTTCAAATTCTGAAGACAGCAGGGGGTAAAATACAGGGAAAGGAGAGTTATTTACAACTTGTACAAAAGCCAGACCGCACTTATTAGATTCGAAGGGGATGAAAGGCAAGCATTAGTTGGGAAGGGAGTAAGGCAGGGTTGTAGCCTTTCTCCGATGTTATTCCATTTGTACATCGAGCAGGCAGTGAAGGAAAGCAAGGGAAAATTTGGAATAGCTATTAAAGTTCAGGGTGAAGAAATAAAAACATTGCGTTTTGCTGATGACATTATAATTCTGTCAGAGACAGCAAAGAACCTGGAATTGCAGTTGAATGGAGTGGACAGTGCGTTGAAGAGATCGTATAAAATGAACATTAACAAGAGCAAAACAAAGGTAATGGAATACAGTATTAGAAAATCAGTCGATGCTGAAGGAATTAGATTAGGTAAAGAAACAATGAAGGTCGTAGATGCGTTTTCTTACTTGGGTAGTAAAATAACGTATGACGGTCGCAGTACAGAGGGTATAAATGCAGAATGCCAATGGGAAGAAAAGCATTTTTGTAAAAAAGGAATTTGCTAACGTCTTTTCTGAAGGCATTTGTGTGGAGTGTTGCCTCGTACGGGAGTGAAGCATGGACGATAAACAGTGCGGACAGGAAGAGAATAAAGGGTTTTGAAATGTGATACTACAGGAGAATGTTGAAGATTAGGTGGGCGGATCGCGCAACTAATGCGGAGGTACTGAACAGAATTGGGGAGAAAAGGAATTTCTGGCTTACCTTGACTAAAAAAAAAAAAAAGGATCGATTGGTAGGAGACATTCATAGACATCGAGGAATCGAAAATTTAGCATTGGAGGGAATGGTCTTGGGTAAAAATCGCAGAGGGAGACAAAGAGACGCATATAGTTAGCAGATTCAAATGGATGTGGGTTGCCTTTCTTATGAGGAGATGAAAATGCTTGCTCAGGATAGAGTAGGGTGGAGAGCTGCATTAAAACAGTCTCCGGACTGAAAACCGAAACAACAGAAGTTTAGGCCTAGAAAGAAAGAAACAAGGCATGAACATTGCAGCGGCCTACCATATCAGTGTCATCCTCGGGTGGTTCCAGAAAAGAAGAAATGGTTTCTTTGTGGAAAAAACTATTTAAACGTATAGAACGTTCCGCTCATCTCGCGGCAGCCAAAATAATTCTTTGTTGCCAAACAGAAGACTATGGAAAATGCTTGCATTAGTGCGCTTAAAAATGAACAGGAGGTGACAGCAAATAAATTTCGCGCTGCTTATAACATCGCGAAAAGGTACCAAGTCAGTGATTTTTACACCGACTTGCAAGAACGTAATGCAGATGACATGGGCAGCATTTTACATTCTTCAATTGGAGAGTCCCTTGATGGCTAAAAGCTGACGGGTGGTATCCTATGCTTCAGTTATCAGTAATTGTCGCTGCATTATATCTAATGACAGAGTACCCCCAAACACCTTTTAGAAAAAGAGCACTGGTTAAAATTTTGTAATCTCAATTCATCAGTGATGTTGGAGGGTAAAAATCGCAGACGGAGACCAAGAGACGCATATAGTAAGCAGATTCAAATGGATTCACCCAAGATGTATTGTGCATACGGAGCACATGAAATGATAATATCTACAGATCAACAGCGCAAGTGGTACCGAATTACCAGGTGTCGATCGGCGCTGAAACTCCCTTGTTAGCAGGCGGTATTCCCTCCTCGGACGGTAATATAGGCACAGATTCTGGCACCCACTAGACCATATAGACGGTGAATACTGTTCTTTTTTTCTGAATGTAAATGGGTCTCCAACCTCCCCTCGGACCCTGCCTAGCACACATCATCAGAAAATTAAGGAAAATTAAAGTAACCTCTGTAACGTAATGACACCAGTGTCAAACATCGAAAATGAAGTGCACTCTCCTGTGCGTTAAAAGTGAAACAAAGTAAGCAATATCCTCGTAACAAGTGAAAACTGTATTTCAGGGAACATAAAGCTCTAGCAGAATATCTCTACCAACTAGAACGAAAGAAAACAAATCCCCTTGAGGGATGAGAAATAGACAAAGATGTTCTCTTCCTGCAAATAAACTGTACATCTACATCTACATGGGATACTCTGCAAATCACAATTAAGTGCCTGGCAGAGGGTTCATGGAAGCACCTTTATACTATTTATCTCCCTTTCCATTCTCGAGTAGCGCACGGGAAGAAAGAACACCTGAATCTCTCCATGCGAGCTTTGATTTCTCCTATTATTTGTTTAAGTGGTAGTCAACAATACATTTTTGCATTCAGACGATAATGTTGACGATTAGAGTTTCGTAAGTAACCCACGCGCAGCGATAAGCGCTGTTGTTGTAATGATTTCCATCCCACATCCTGTACCATTTACGTAACGCTGTATCCCCTGTATCGTGACAATACAAAACGACCTGCCTTTCTTTGGACTCTTTCTATGTCTTCCGTCAAACCCACCTGATAAGGATCCCACACTGGGCAGCAATACTCCAAAAATTGACAAGCGTAGTGTATGCAGTTTCTCTTGTAGTCCTGTTGGATCTTTTAAGGCTTCTGACAATAAAACGCAATCTCTGGTTCACCTTTCCCACGACATTATATACGTGTTCTTCCCAGTTTAAGTCTGAAGTAATAGTAATTCTTAGGTATTTTGTGGAGTTTACGGCCTACACTTCTGATTGATTTATCTTGTAAACAAAGTTTAACTTATTTCTTTTCGTACTCATGTGGACGACTTCACACTTCTCATTGTTTAGAGTCAATTGCCAATTCTTACACCACAGTGATATCTTATTCAGATCGTTCTGTAGTTGGTTTTGATCTTCAGATGATTTTACTAGACGGTAAATGACGTCGTCGTCTGCAAACAATCTAAGAGGGCTACTTAGATTTTCCCCTAAATCGTTTATGTAAATAAGGAACAGCAGAGGGCCAATAACACTACCGTGCGGAACGCCCGATATCACCTCTGTTTTACTCGATGCCTTACCATCGATTACTACGAACTGTGTCCTCTCTGACAGGAAATCCTTTATCTAATCGCAAATTTTGGGCGTTATACCATAACCACGCAATCTGATTAAAAGCCGTTTGTGAGGTACGGTGTCAAAAGCCTTCTGGAAATAAAGAAATACGGAATCGATTTGCGAACCCTTGTCGATAGCACCCATCACTTCGTGTGAATAAAGAGCTAGTTGTGTTTCGCATGAACGATATTTTCTAAATCTGTCTTGACCTTGGGTCAATAGATCATTCTGTTAGAGGTAATTTATAATATTTGAATACAGGATATGTTCAAAGACCCTGCTGGAAATAGACGTCAATGAAATAGGCCTCCTGACTGACAAGGGGACCATATAGAACTGTAAAGAACGGATTTCGATGGTCTCGGATATGTTGTAGACGGACATACTGAGTTTTCGAGAAAATTGAAGTTCACGGTGCGATGTAAGACACGTAACGTTTGCCGTCTTCCAACCAAGCGAGCGTGTTGCAGCGTCGCCGGCCGCGGTGGCCGAGGGGACTGAGGCGCTTCAGTCACGGTCAGTACGGCCACTACGGTCGGGGGTTCGAATCCCCCCTCGGGCATGGATATTTGTGCTGTTCTTAATTGTAGGTATGCATAAGTAGTTTGTAAGTTTAGAGGCTGATGACCCCGTAGTTAAGTCCCTTAAGCTTCACAAACATTTGATTTGTTGCAGCGTTAAGGTCGCCAACTACCACGCTGGAGGTACCGTATTCGCTTCCTGTCGGTTTTTTAAGTCAGAATAGACCATTTCATTGTACAGAATATCAACAATCAGGGTACATTATATGAAATTAGTAAGAAGTATTCAATTTTGCAGTAGAAATTTAATTTTTGCGTCATCATTACTAAATCTTACTCGCTGTCGCCTGCATAGATTAGTATGCCACAACAAATGCACATAATATTCGTTGTAAAATTAAAATCATTAATTTTGTATCAATTCAGAAAACCTGCTTTTTCAAAGATGATGAAATACGCATGGTTCGTTTCAACGTTAACGGACGAGAAAACTCTTTTTTAATGTAAATGAACATTTGCTGATATCTCTCTTAAAAACTCTGTGTGGCTGCAAGACAGTAGCTTTCATGAAACGTGCTTGTAAACTATTGTGTTTCCGTTGCTCTTACGACAAATATCATCCTGATTTCTGTTGTGGCATAGCAAGGAATGCAGGCGATAGCGTGTAAGATTTTGTAGTAGTGAAGTGAAAATTAAATTGCTACAGCAAAACTGAACAGTTCTTATAATTTCCCACAAAGTAAACTGTTTGTTGATATTCCGTGAAATATAATGGAAAAATGACGGACTATTCCGATTGAAAAAGGGGAAAGGAAGTGAAAACGGTACCTCCAATGTGTGGGAGCTGGAGACCTTGTGACGTACTGTGGATACTCCATTTTTTATGTTTTTTGTTATTATTATTTTTATCTTAGGCGATGGTTATATGATGTGCAAGGCTTTTGTCGTCGGCGATGTATTGGTTTACTAGGCTCTCAATTTTTTTGCGTCGTACATCAGTAATTTAGATTGGTAAGCCTGTTAATTCTTAGTATATTCAAATACGGCTCTTTTTTTATTTGTTTATTTATTTACCGAATATGACTATAGTCTTTAGAGAACCTTTAGAATGTTTCAGAATTTGAATTATGTCTCTCAGGTCTTATTTGTCCCGATAGTTCATTTTATGGAAGTACGTCACATAAGAAGTTAATTACTAATTCTTTCGTGAAAAATAGTCTTTGCTAATTGGCCTTCACCTTAATTTTTTTACTGGATAATGTTTTTAATAAATTTAACCTCCATATTCCTATTTCAGACACAGTCAAGAATGTTATTTAAAAGTAATTTTCAAATATCATCCATTTGATGAAAGGGTAATATGTATGTAAGAAAGTTTTCGATAAACTTTTTTAGCCGGCCGCGGTGGCTGAGGGGACTGAGGCGCTCCAGTCACGGTCTGCACGGCCACTACGGTCGGGGGTTCGAATCCCCCCTCGGGCATGGATATTTGTGCCGTCCTAGTTCGTAAGTAGTTCATAAGTAGTTTGTAAGTTTAGGGACTGATGACCCCGTAGTTAAGTCCCATAGACTATACAAACATTTCAAACTTTTTAAAAACACAATTCCTGTTATATTTTTCACTTTAAAAGCACATAGTTACAACATACACTGAACTATTTGAGACACAAATCTCAAAATATATTTCTTCACGTTGATAGTTCATTATATCTCTGGTACAATCAAAGTTCAGAATATTCTCCCAAAGCCAAATTAAAGTTCCTTAATACACTTTATCCTTTCTTAATGAAATTGTCAGTTTTTTCTTTTAAAGTCTCCTTGAAAATTAACTATCTCGACGGGAGGCAGAATTTTTCTACGCTCCGTAGCCTAATCCCGAATTAAAGTCTATAGATAATGTAACTACGCAGTCGCGTAACCTTTCGATCAGTCATTGTTAACTCTCAAAGTATTTAATTTCTGTAGGAATAATTTAAAAGTTCCAAAATATTTCCGTACATGAATCCAGACTATTTTGCAAGACAATTACGTGAGACTCTTACAGAGAGATCTCTACACACCGTAAAACAATGAGTGTGTGTGAGAGAGAGAGAGAGAGAGAGAGAGAGAGAGAGAGAGAGAGAGAGAGAGAGAGAGAGCAATGCTAAAACTGCGGTTACTTTTTATACTATATTTACGAGAAATGATAACTGTGTTTTGACCCGGTTACTCTATGATTTTAACTATTCTGACTTTACAAAGATAGATTTCTTCATATTGGAAACATACGTCAATTCTGCCTGTTACAAAAATTAATAAAAATTAAAATGTACTGAAATGGATATTCCAATGCGATGACTGCGATGAAGTGTTACAACCTTAACGGCTGCGCCAAGCTCAATTGGTTGGAACATCGTTAACTTTACGCGTCTTACAGCGTGCAGTGATCTTCTTGCATCAATTTTCTCGAAAACCAAGGCCCGTCGTTAAAAAAGCGGATAGCTTCATATACAGACTTTTTCCCTGTACAACATATCCGAGACCCATCGAAATTCGTTATTTACAACTCTAATGGTGTCCTTGTGAGCGAAGACTTGGTTGTTGCGGCAAACAGTGACTTGACGAAGACTTCTACTTTGAGAAGAGAGACGAAATAATGCAACCACCAATGGCAAAACAAAATACTCCACGTAAACAATAATCGAGAACACCGGTTTCCACCAATGGCGTGAAATATTGCAAACACCAATAAAGAATGTTCAACACCCTCTCTCCTCTTCCTCAATTCGCTGTTTCGCACTGTTATATTTTACATTACGTCCAACGGTCCAGTGAAACTTCTTTGTTTACCAATGACTGCTGTTTAAGAAGCTACTCTCCAAATATTCATATTGAATTGTCTTCGGTAAGAGACCAGTTTGGAGAAGAGAACCTCGAAAAGCAGGGCCTATCAGCAAGAGAGAAAGACTCCCTGACGCAACTCTCATGTGATTCTTCCTTGAACACTTTATTTAAAGACTGAAGCAGAATCTCATTCTGAATCTTAAAATGGAGAATATCGAGTGCTTGCAAATATAGCTTTGGAGGAATTAATAGGATTCGCAACTACTCACTTCCGCGAGCTTGCATTTTCCAGGGACATATAGAAATATAGAAACAGACATTGTGTGGTCAACGATTAACGCCTGAAACCAACAAACTTCCGTTTACATAAGGGAAACAGCATTAACAGCAACACTTAACAATTTCACATATCTCACTGATTTGTTAATTAGTTAATCGAGTTGAAGTAAATTTATTATTGGAGAAAATACATAAACTTACCAAGAAAATAGAGCAACCCCAGTCAATGCAGTTAGTTGAATTGCTGTGGCTGTGTAAAATGAATGGAAACAGAAAAATGACGTTTTCTCTACTGAAATTTTCCCTCCTCTTTCTACCTCCTTCTTTATTATTTCCTCCCCCTTCTCCTCCTCCTTCTCGTCTCCTTTTGCTCCACTTCCTCCAACTTTTACATTATCTTTGTTTACTTCCTCCTTCCTTTGCTTTTATTTATTTATTTATTTATTTATTTATTTATTTATTTTTTTTTTGCATCCCCTCCTCTTTCCTCCGTACGTCTCCCTCCGTCCTCTCTGTCTTGAAATGAAGAAATTAAAATCCAGGAATCCAGGAACGTATTCAAATTTTGTGGTAGCGACGGCAAATGACCACAAAGCTACTTGTACAGAAAAGTAGCCGACATGACGACGCCGGAGGCAATAAAGAACGTTCCTTACAGATTTCATAAATGACACTGCTGGGAAACTATTAGTCGAGCACTGTAGCTGCCCTGTGCACAAATGATTCTATCAAACACGAACGTGGTAGAGTGCCATCTCACGAATCGTTGCTGCCTCCGTTCCTGTCATAGCAGCGGGTCGGTTCCATAGGACAAAAGGTGGTAGCACTGCAATTTTTTACGTTCACCTATGCTATTATCATTATGAGGGAGACTGTAATACGTGACATAGTAGGTAAAATACGGCTATACTTATGAAAACATATACCTCCCAATACCACACATAATCGCTATGTACAAACATGATTATACCTCTGTCAGACCTATGCCAAAGTATCGTTCCAACTGTGTAACTTCCTGGCCTCATCTAATCTAACATATAAAGCAGAGTGTCCGTACGTGTTGCATTCAAATCTACAGTTTTGTACCAATCTTAATGAAATTTTGTACCCGTAGGCTTCAATCAATGAGGACGGTCGCCGTAAGTGTAAGAATCACGTCCGATACATAGGTCACGAGATATGACGCCATAAACAATGAGATGTGCGAAAAACTGCTGCATTTAGCGACAATGCTGCTCATTTTCTCCTAAACCATTGGACCGACTTCAACCAAATTTGGTACACACATTCCTAACCGCGAGGTAACAATTTCTGCATGGTTTAGAATTACATACGTCATATGGTTCAAAAGATATTACCCCATAACCAATAGAAATCGCAAAAAATGCCATATAATGCGGCGAGACTTTCGAAATACACTGTATGAGAATGACAGTACTTAGCGACTTGCAACCAACTTTAAACATATTTCAAACCTTTATTAAACTTTTTCTCGCTGGCAACCATAGTAAAATGATAAAAGGAAAAAAAAAGTTTCTCGCTTACTAGTTTTCCGCTGTTTATGGACTGAAACTACGGCATTCGATATGACGTTACAATTTATAATTTCTACACTATAAATTGTAGCCGCGGCTACAGACAGTATACACGCATATAGTTTAGCGTACTTTCTGAAATGTATCACAGTACGACACGTAGTTCATGAGGTATGAGCACATAAACAGTAACGTTCATGGAAAACCGCCCCATCGCGCACAAAGTTTATATCTATAACTTATTTACTACTAATTGTACTCCCAAGAGATTTTACAGGCATACAGCCCTTATACAAATGAATATATATCTGAAAAATGGCACGTATAAATAAATTAGTACCCAGGCAACGCCGGGTTTTCAGCTAGTTGTATAATAATTAAAAAGTTGCTTCAGCAATATTATGTTCAGTAAGTACCTTGCACCATGTGCAAAATGTACATATCTTTTCAGTTCAATAAACATCATTAACCGAAGTACCCAGTAAGGAAATTGCTAGTTCTGAACGGCTGAACAAACTTTTGCAGAATCGGGAGATTGAAAGCGCTCGGTAGACGAATCTTTATGAGATGCGATACGTCAACTTGTAGGTCCATCGTTTTCATCCCAAAATCCTTCCAACTTTTTTGTCCACTTTCCCTAAGTCGTGTTACTAAAACCTACGTGTATCTGCCGCTGATTTTAAGATAAATTCGAAACATATGGTGGGCCTAGTTGTCAGGATAGAACATAGACTCTCTTCTATAAAGGTATCCACTGACTAACATGTAGTCTTCCCATATGTAGTTGTCCTATCGCAGAAGTAGATAAAATTCACTCGAGAGTACAATTGCAGTAAATAGGCAAGCGTCACTCTGATTATAAAGCAATCCACATACTGTAACACAGGTTACACAATTGCTTCAATATAAACAACTATAAAATTTTCATAGAAAAAAGCTTCTACGCGCGCTTTTCGCATAAGAGATGGTGCCCGTGCTGTTCACATTAATTTCATTGTTATTTTGTTTATAAAAATTAAAACTAAAAAAGAATCTGGAAAAGGCAAAAGATAGTGCGCAATTGAGAGTCTTTATAGTCTTACCTAAAAATAATAATCGTTTAGTAGATAAAAATAAAGAAAATTTGGTGTCTAAATTTATTTTATCATCATGGCAGCAGACAGTCAGATCATTAATAAGACTGGCGCACTTTCCTATGGAATGGACGAGTTCAGCTGTCTCATCTAACTGCTGACTAACTTTCCACATATATTAAAAAAATAAATAAATAAATAAAAATGTTCCTCCAAAAAGCCAGAACAGTCACTAGCTTAGAGAGTAATATACAGGATGTTACAAAAAAGGTACGGCCAAACTGTCTGGAAATATTCCTCACACTCAAAGAAAGAAAATATGTTAGGCGGACTTGTGTCCGGAAACACTTAATTTCCACGTTAAAGCTCATTTTATTACTTCTCTTCAAATCACATTAACCATGGAATGGAAACACTCAGCAACAGAACGTACTAGCGTGACTTCAAACACTTTGTTACAGGAAACGTTCAAAATGTCCTCCGTTAGCGAGGATACATGCATCCACCCTCCGTCGCACGGAATCCCTGATGCGCTGATGCAGCCCTGGAGAATGGCGTATTGTATCACAGCTGTCCACAATACGAGCACGAAGAGTCTCTACATTTGGTACCGGGTTGCGTAGACAAGAGCTTCCAAATGCCCCCATAAATGAAAGTCAAGAGGGTTGATGTCAGGAGAGCGTGGAGGCCACGGAATTGGTCCGCCCTACCAATCCATCGGTCACCGAATCTGTTGTTGAGAAGCGTACGAACACGTCGACTAAAATGTGCAGGAGCACCATCGTGCATGAACCACATTTTGTTTCGTACGTGTGAAGGCACATGTTCTAGCATCACTGGTAGAGTATCCCGTATGAAATCATGATAACGTGCTCTAGTGAGCGTAGGTAGAAGAACATGAGAAATACTAAAATGAGCTCTAACATGGAAATTAAGCGTTTCCGGACACATGTCCACGTAACATTTTTTCTTTCTTTGTGTTTGAGGAATGTTTCCTGAAAGTTTGGCCGTACCTTTTTGTAACACCCTGTTTATAGACTAACATAACGCCCGCTGCTTCGCATGCGTAGGCTGGTTGGTCTGCACCAGTTGTTTCTCCCTCTTAATATAAAATTTCATAGATATAGCTTAAGTACTATCATAATGAAATGTTGTGATACTACTTGCAGCCGCGTCAAAATGGCCGTGAGTATTGAGGCGCAATGCTGCGGTGCGCGCTGCTGTTCGCTGTCGAGGCTTCGATTTGCCCCTCGGGCATGGATATTTGTGTTGTCCTTAGCATAAGTTTAAGTCAGTTTAAGTTAGTTTAATTAGTTTGTAAGCCTTAGGGACTGATGACCCCAGTAGTTAAGTCTGTTAAGATTTACAGGCATTTAATTTTACTACTTGTGACCCCCTATGGCAGACCTTAGTAGTTGGATTTCGAAAAATACCCCAACATGTGTCTTTTCAATAATAATCAAGTATGCAAATATCAGTTTTTGTAAATCTTGGGTAAAAATTGGGTTAGTAGCAACCTATTTTCAAAAAATGTTTCATCCTCTTTTTCACCACTTAAATAATTAATATTCTCAAAATACCGAAACACGTATATTTTTAATCCTGACCAAGAAAAATATTCCAATTTATGTGGTTGTAGTTTCAAAATTACCTTAATAGCAAAAGATTTTCGAAAAAATCCCCTCTCCAATTTAACCCCATTGATGGTTGAATTTCCAAAAATACCGAAGCACCTATTTTTTAAATTCTGACGAACAACACAAATAACAATTTTTGCAGCTCTAGCTTCAAAATTGTCTTGACAACAATGTGTTTCCGAAAAGAATTTTTTACCCCATTAGTTATTGAATTTCACAAAATACCGAAACTAGTTTCTTTTTAATCCTGATCAAGAGTTCATGTCCTAAGTTTCGTAGTTATAGCTTGAAACATGGTTTTGAAAATCATTTTTTGCAAGCCATATTTCACCCCCTTATTGGTCGAATTTCCAAAAATACCGAAACACGATTTTTTTAAATTCTAACCATCAATACAAATATCAGTTTTTGCAGCTCTAGCTTCAAAATTGTCCGAATAGAAACGTATTTCAAAAATAATTTTTCATCTCATATTTTACTTGTTGATTTTACAAAAATAATGAAACTCGTATTTTTTTAATCCTTACCAAAATTCCATATCCGAAATTTCGTAGTTGTAGGTTAAAATGTGAGTTCACAGCAACATGTTTTTGAAAGTCAATTTTTTGCGTCCCATATTTTACCCCCTTATTGGTTGAAATTCAAAAAATGACGAAACACGTGTCTTTTAAATTCGAAATCTTAATTTAAAATCCGAAATTTTGTAGTTCTAGCTTCAAAATCGCCTAAATAGCAACGTATTATCAGAAAACGATTCATCCCCTAATTCACTCCCTTACGGACGAAACATTGAAAAATCGCTTCTTAAATGATGCCTACAGAATAAGATCCACACCCTGTAAAAATTTCAAGTTTATATCTTCAGTGGTTTGGGCTGGTCGATGATGAGTCAGTCAGTCAGTCAATTGCGACATTGCCTTTTATACATAGAGATTTATGCCATCAGGTATAATTTTACTTAATCATTTGAGAGCAAACATTAATGTAGCTGTAAACTGACAGTATTGAGCTGTGCTCAACATTATTATCAGTTCAGAGAGAAATTATACGTAGCATTTCATGGCTTAAAGGAATGTTACAGAATATGAATATTTTCGTGGAAAGCCGAACCGACCTGTTTCTTATGAACGCCGGAGAGTAATTTCGACGCTCTCTTTTAAGACTCGAAAAGTCGCCAAGTCTGCTGAGTCGTAAATAGAAGTTACTGAATATTCATAATTCCCGTAGTGTTGCTGGAGGAGTTCTTCTTAATAACATTACACTGCTTCCATCCCGGAGCAGTATATATATATCTTCGTTATCAAACGGAGAAATCCTGCTTACGGGACACGAGAATAAACACGCCTTCCTCCGGGAAAGTATCACAGAGCTCGGCCTGCCGGAAGGCGTTCTATAAATTCGTTATTTACTGTTCCCTTACGCAGCGTAAGGACTCGTTTCAGTCGTGGAAGAGCGGAAAGGAAGGGAGAGAGAGCGAGAGAGAGAGAGAGAGAGAGAGAGAGAGAGAGAGACAGAGAGAGATAAGGACGAACAAAATACAGCTCGCAGTGCCAAAAGGAATGGCAGCAGCTGGGAAAACGCCGGTGTGCGATCTCTTAAATAAAGGCGTAACTCGGTTTCTCGGGTAGCTGGTCGTGAAGCTTGGCCGGGGGATGGTGGTGGCGGCAGTGAAAGCCGTAGGCTCGAGGAACGAGATTCCCACCCTCACCCCCAACCCCCAAACCCCACCACCCCAAGTCACTGTTCTCCGGCTCCATTTCCGGACACTGGGTCTGCCCAAACTACCGAATGTGGCACAAGAAACGCTACAATCGCTTCCCTTCTCGCACCAGCTCTCGCCCTGGCTGTTACCGCGAAATTGTGAGACGACGCACGGCATCAAAACCTGGTGTAACTCCGGCGACTGCAGTGTCCATATACTTCTCTACACAGTACAGTAAAGTCTTTTAACGGAACGTACCGTAACACTGTTCTTCCACCTTTGCTCCTTTACTGCATCTTTTATAAGGAGCAAGTAAAACATGTCCTTTTCGGTGAGTTCCCACAGCGTATATGCTACGTGCAGGGACTCCAGTGTTAGTACGAGGGTATGTATGACATTAACTGCGAATGGGTAAACTTGTAAACGGGTACCCAGCCGGGATTCGAACCCGGGTCTCCTGCTTTATAGGCAGTTGCGTTGACCCCTACACCACTCGGGACACAGTAATCACCGCACCTGCAAGGACTACCTATGGACGCCTCCCGCCAGACACAAATTTGCAACTTTACCCTGCCCACTAGAACTCAAACTTGTAGTTATATATATAGAAATGGCGATGACGGGCAATGATCCTTTCTTCGGTTACTACAAGTTTGAGTTCTAGTATATATATATACGGTGTTTGTTCTTTCGGACATGTCCGCAATTTAGTTATATTTTTGTTTATGTTGGTAGTACCGTCGTTTTACGTTGGTGCACGCTTTGAAAGAACACACACACACACATATACGAGGGTAAGTCAATTATTATCCGCAATTTAGTTATATTTTTGTTTATGTTGGTAGTACTGTCGTTTTACGTTGGCGACGCATGCTTTGTTTATTTGTTGTTATATCTTTGCAATTTTCAAGCTGCTACGTTAGTTTCGTTGTCGCTGCCATGCTGTTAATCATGGCTGCTCCGCTGTCTATTTGCACCAAAGGAGAACAAGGTTCAGTGACACGTTTTTTTGTGGGCGGAGGGTGTAGCAGGGGCCGAAATTCATACAAGACTTTTAGTACAGTACGGGAGCAGTGTTTTGCCACAAAAATGTTCAAATGTTTGTACAGCTTTATGGGACTTAACTACGGGGCCATCAGTCCCTAAACTTACAAACTACTTATGAACTACTTACGGACTAGGACGGCACAAATATCCATGCCCGACGGGGGATTCGAATCAAAAATGTTCAAATGTTTGTACAGCTTTATGGGACTTAACTACGGGGCCATCAGTCCCTAAACATACAAACTACTTATGAACTACTTACAACTAAGGACGGCACAAATATCCATGCCCGAGGGGGAATTCGAACCCCCGACCGTTGTGGCCGTGCAGACCGTGACTGGAGCGCCTCAGTCCCCTCGGCCACCGCGGCCGGCGGGATTCGAATCCCCGACCGTAGTGGCCGTGCAGACCGTGACTGAAGCGCCTCAGTCCCCTCGGCCACGGCGGCCGGCCTTTTGCCACAACTAAGTGTGTACGAGTGGATTGAAAAATTCCGAAATGGTTGCACGAGCGTTAAGCACGATGAAGGAGCCGGACGACCGTTTACCGCCACAAATGAAGAAACCATTGAGCGATCACGTGAAATGATTCTCATAGACAGACGATTAACTATTGATGAAGTGACTCATCGTCTTCAAATTAGTCATGGTTCTGCCTACGAAATTATTCACAAAAGACTTGGGTTTCGTAAAGTTTGTGCAGGATGGGTCCTAAAACAGCTCACACAGTTGCATAAGCAAACGCGCCTCGACATCTAAAAAAAAAAAAAAAAAGAAAAAGAAAAAAAAAAAAAAAAAAAAAAAAAAAGAGAGGATCGCTATGGTAACGAAGGGGTCAACTTCTTAGACAGAATCATTACTGGTGACGATACAAGGATCCATCATTAATAGCCGGAGAGTAAACGGCAGAGTATGGAATGGAAACAAATTCACCGTGCAAGAAAAAGTTCAAGACCCAACAGTCCGCAGGAAAACTGATGCTTACGATCTTTTGGGATGCAGGAGGTCCTGTACTGGAACATTATGGTGAAAGGGGCACAACAATAAACAGTGTACGTTACAGTGAGATGCTTACTGACAGGCTAAAGCCTGCAATTCGAAGCAAACGCCGAGGATTGCTGGCAGATATGAAACTTCCTGGCAGATTAAAATTGTGTGCCGAAACCGGGACTCGAACCTGGGACCTTTGCCTTTCGCGTGCAAGCGCACTACCGACTGTGCTATCCCGACACGACTCACGCTGCCGCCTCACAACTTTACTTCGGCCAGTACCTCGCCTCCCACTTTCCAAACTTCACAGAAGCTCTTCTGCGAACCATGCAAGACTAGCACTCCTGGAAGAAAGGATATGGTGGAGACATGGCTTAGCCACGGCCTAAGGGATGTTTCCTGAATGAAACTTTCACTCTGCAGCGGAGTGTGCGCTGATATGAAACTTCCTGGCAGATTAAAATTGTGTGCCGGAACCGGGACTCGAACCTGGGACCTTTGCCTTTCGCGGGCAAGCGCACTACCGACTGTGCTATCCCGACACGACTCACGATGCCGCCTCACAACTATACTTCTGCCAGTACCTCGCCTCCTACTTTCCAAACTTCGCAGAATCTCTAATGCGAAACATGCAAGACTAGCACTCCTGGAAGAAAGGATATGGTGGAGACATGGCTTAGCCACGGCCTAAGGGATGTTTCCAGAATGAACTTTCACTCTGCAGCGGAGTGTGCGCTGATATGAAACTTCCTGGCAGATTAAAATTTGCGCAGGAACCGGGACTCGAACCTGGGACCTTTGCCTTTCGCGGGCAAGCGCACTACCGGCTGTGCTATGCCGACAGGACTCACGATGCCACCTCACAACTTTACTTCCGCCAGTACCTCGCCTCCTACTTTCCAAACTTCACAGAAGCTCTCTTGCGAACCATGCAAGAAAGGATATGGTCGAGACATGGCTTAGCCACAGCCTAAGGGATGTTTCCAGAATGAAACTTTCACTCTGCAGCGGAGGCGAGGTACTGGCGGAAGTAAAGTTATGAGGCGGCATCGTGAGTCGTGTCGGGATAGCACAGTCGGTAGTGCGCTTGGCCGCGAAAGGCAAAGGTCTCAGGTTCGAGTCCCGGTTCCGGCACACAATTTTAATCTGCCAGGAAGTTTCAGGAAGCTTACGGTTTAACGTCCCGTCTACAGCTTGCTCGTTAGAGACGAAGATAACGCTCGGAGTGTCGGGTGAGAATGGGAAAGGAAATCCGCTGTGCCATTTGAAAGGAAATATCCCGGCATTTGCCTGAAGTAATTTAGGGAAATCACGGAAAATCTAAATCTGGATGGCCGGAAGTGGATTTGAACCACCACCCTTCCGAATGAGAGTCCAGTGTCTTACCTCTGCACCCCCTCGCTCGGTCTCTTTTTATGTGGCTCTTCAGTAAATATGGAAAGTTGTGGGACTCCGGTGCTTGTAAAATAGCAGCGACATTTTGACAACGGATTATGTATTTGTGTATTCACGACATATTTGTCGAAAATGTGGGAAAGTGAACTACGTCTATCTTATAACAAATTGTGTCTAAAGAGTTGCTGATCAATGTTCATGGTTGTATAGGCGTGGTTTATGAAATATATCTGCCAAGGAAAAAGTAAACAAAAGATCATGTGCATGGTTTCTGTTTGTGGATGACGAATTCGCCGTTTTGTCACATGGTAGAATATTTTAGTTGTTTTGGTACCTGAATGGTGTGAAAATTACCATGGAGAAGGAGGCAGACGGAAAACTGAATTTTCTTGACGTGTCAGTTTTCAAAAAGGGGAATGGCAGATTGGGCCATACAGTTTATCGTAAGCCACCCCCCCCCCCCCACACACACACAGACCGTTATCTGCACCGGGATTAAAGCCGCCAGTCACAGCACAAACGGTGAATTATAAAGACGTTGGCGGACAGAGGAAGGAATATCTGCGAACCCGAATTACTCGACGCGGAATTGAAACATCTGAGTAATGCTTTACTTTAGAATGGCTGTTCGTCTACAGAGATAAGGAGAGCTTTGAGACCGACACGTAGAGTTGAAAACGATGAAAGGGTTCCTGAGAAATCCAAAGTCTTCCTGCCTTTTATTAAGGACGTCAACGACCGCATCGGTAAAATTTTGACGAAACGGAATGTTGCCGTTATTCACAAACCTACTCGGAAGATACAGGATCACCTGAAATCGGCAAAGGATGTCCGCAAACCGCTATAAAAAGCAGGAATTTATAGTATTCCGTGTAGCTGTGGAGACGTATACGTGGGTACCACGAAAAAGAACAGTCAATAAACGACTAGATGAGCACAAGGGGAACTGTAGAAGGGGAGAGATTGACAGATCAGCTGTTGCTGAACATGTTTTCCAACCAGGGGACCACCTTATTACCCCAATAATTTCAATAGGATGGAGGAGGGCGTGAAACTAAATGAAATCTGGATTCGGGTTTTGAAGAAGAAATGTAACAGTCTTCCAGCATGGGACGATATGAACGGACGGCGGCAATCGGCAACGACGAATTGCGCGCGCATGTCAAAAATATCTGACGTCACACCTCTGCGCGCGAGCCCCCGTAAACTGAGTTTGGCTTCAGTCAGTAGCGAGCCAGGATGTCCATCGGACATTCAAAAGTGCCACGATCCCCCTTGAAAATGTCCTCCGTAGTCGGGGACGAAACGTTGGGTTTCCATAATAAATCCACTAGACCGCGGCATAAAAGCCGGAAAAAATTTTAGTACTTTTGACCATTCCGCCCGTGAAAGTTTAATTTTCACAACTGAATGGTGTTGTTGTTGTGGTCTTCATTTTGGAGACTGGTTTGATGCAACTCTGCACAATAGCCCTGTCCTGCAAAAGCCTCTTAGATTAAGAAAAAATTCAAATGTTCAAATGTTTGTAGAACTTATGGGACTTAACTACGGGGTCATCAGTACCTAAGCTTACAAACTACTTATGAACTACCTAAGGCTAAGAACGGCACAAATATCCATTCTGGAGGGGGGGATTCGAACCCCCAACCTTAGTGGCCGTGCAAACCGTGACTGGAGCGCCTCAGTCCCCTCAGCCACCGCAGCCGACGTGTTAGATTAAGAACGGCAGGACATATCCATTTGAACCTGCTATATTCGTCTGCCTCTGCGAGTTTTACTCGCCACACACTTCCTTAATGCTTCAGAATGTGTTCTACCAATGTATCCCCTTTTCTAGACTAGTTATGCCATAATTTTTTTTCTCCCAGTACCTCCGCATTAATTACGCTGTCTATCCACCGCATCTGCAGCATTCTCCTGTAACACCAAGTATCAAGACACCAATCGTCTTCGTGTCAGAACTACTTATTGTCCACTTTGCAGTACCCTTCAAGGCAAAACTATAGAAAAATGTCTTCATATACGTCTTCAAATTCAACAAACTGCGTCAGAAATACTCTTCTTCCCATTGCCATTCTGAGTTTTACATCGTTTGTAGTTCGACAATTATTAGTTACGTTACTCAGAAGCAGTTCCGTGTCTGCAGTATCTTATAGATGGAGTGTCCCCTTATCGAATACTTACGATGTGGACGCCATCAAGTACTGCGGCATGGAGTGTCTTGCTTGTTGAGCGCTCTGCCGACAGTCTGACTGCTAGCCAAGGAACTCGGCGAACTATTCCAATCATGATGACGAGTCGAACCTCCCTCCACCAAGTCAAATCTCTCCCCTCCTCCAGCCTCCCTTATTCCCCCCCCCTCCCGGTATCACTTTCTCTCTCTCCCCTCCTCTCCCTCTCTCACTTCCCACTTCTCCTTCTCTCGATCTCTTATTAACACACACAAACACACACGTACACACGTCGGCATAATGAAGTAATCAATGCTCGTTTTCAGACCATAGAGACTCATCAATCCTGCGTTTTACCCACAGACATATATTACTAGACTGGCAACGCCGTATACATTATGACTGGTGTCAGCGAAGTCTCGCCGCCATATTTCTATACTATAACGTGCGAGCAGTCGTGTGACTTATTAGAGAAAACAGTCGTAAAAATACGGATGAACTGACGTAACTATGGCTGTCCTTAGAGTTTTGACATGTAGGGAATTCGTGTTTTGTATATGGCTGACATTTTTTAAAGATTGAGTAAGCTTCAACACATACAGTAATGAGTTGCTGTTATTATTAATCTGTTACCAATTTCAATCAACTTGGTATTTTCTTTCAGGAGTATGGTCATTATAATAGTGTACCTTAATATTTCGAGAGTTCTTACGAAATCTATAGTCTGCTTTGAAGCACACACTGAGTGGCGTTTCCTGTTTTTATTAATCTGTTTCCAGTTCCGATCAACTTCGGTTTTTCTTTTAATAGTATGACCGTTGTAAATGTGTTATTTGTCGTGGATAGCACATAGCTTTATTCTTGTTAGTGTTTTTCAGATAACTACTTCTGCTTTAACTGTACGTAACGGTAAAATTTTACCTATCATCCCGCCGACCTCTCATGATTATGTTGTAACGAATTCTGTTTCCCCTCCAAAATAGTGACAAAGGAACGTTCTTAAATGAAAGACGATCTGCTCAAAATCAATTTATCATAATGAAACATTCAGATGACATTTCCTATCATGAAAAGAAAAGATAATGGTATTCACACAATCTTTTACAAATGACTGCCTGAGTCAAAGGTCGGAGGTTTTGCAAAACAGAATGCTATTAGATTGGCTACACAGGGGGTTGGAATTAACGTTAGCCCTAAGCTCCCCAGAGTAAATAGGCAGATCTCAAAAGAATAAAATAAGAGACAGAATCCAACAAGTCTGATTCATATAACCCTCCAGCAAGTGCGTCACCTTACCGACACAGATGATCATTGACGGCAGCGTCTCATGCTCGCAGGCAGCAGGCGGTGGGAGCAGATGAGCTGAAATTTTCATCCGACCGTAATTGCTGCGACCTGTTAAGCAGGGTCGACATGTAACTTACCTCAGCGTCACTGGCGTCGGCGTCGCTAGGCAGTTGCTGTGCGATTCTATCACGCTAGTAGACTAATCAATATTTTGCATAGGTGACACAAAGGCCACTTGGCACAAATCGATCAGTCACTTGCGTAATAAGATCTGTAAAAACAATGCCCGATTCGCAAAGGCGCGAATGCTCAAATAGAGACTTATAGCAAAACGGAAACTAAACTGTGGCCGCTCACAGCGTAACCACAGGTCAATGTAACGTCCGCGAAGTAAACACAAGTTCTACAAGGTCCGAATCTTCGGAATCACACACAAGTTTAACCAGAGGACCGTTTAAGACGATGTCCTCCCCGCTAATCTAAACGGAGTATTCCGTATCTCCGTACACTCCAGACGCTCAAACAGGAGACTAGCGAGGTCCTTACACTTCGGGCGCTCAGACACGAGAGACTGTCCCTCCTCGCGCTCTGCCGCAGCTCACGGCAAGTGCCGGGCGGCCACCCCCACGCGCAAAAAGACGCACCAATATCTGCTAACGGCTAATAGTCAAACCAATCGTATGGCGTAGCGCCGTTGACAAATTGTTTAGCTGTCATACTAAAATACTCTGCCGAATCAGGACGCGTTCTCTGCGGCTGCCAAGATGCTCCTCCCACGCCACCAACGCTTCCCGCGGATTTCACCGTTCCCAGGGTGAATGCCTTGCAAGGAATTTCACCTTGCTCCTAGCTACAGTCACACGACCTAAAAATGTTAACGTTGTGCTATATATACAGACGCTGGATCCAAACCCCTGGGGCGCCAGACGGGCAGAAAGCTTTCCTCTCAACCTAACCATTTGTCACACTAACTGTGTTCAAACTCTGCTGCTTTCTAAGAAGTTTTTTAGATAACGCCTAAGGGCAATATGTCTCCATAAACAGCCCGGGACCCAGAGCACTCTGCTATTGTTTTTATCCGGCAAATTCCTCTCTTGCGAAACGGGCGAATGACTAAAAAGGCAGTCCCTGCTATCGCCCACCCTAAACCACGGGCAAGCATTGTAAAGCATTCCACAGACTCGGCCGCCTATAGCGTCGGCGCCATACAGGTCAAGCCAGCCCCTCTCGTCCTTCCCCGAAGGCGAGCGAAAGTTGGTGGGAGGGGGAGACCCCCAAGAACGTCTTCGCTCTGCGCGGCCTGGCCGTACCCAACACGTAAAACCACTTTTTAGCAGCCAAGCTGCGCCAATAAACATTAAAATCCCGAAATTTTCATATAAACATAGAATGTACTACAATCCCAGGATGTGTCCCCAAAGGCACAGAAATCAAAATAAATAAAGATCTACAAAGAAAAATGTTACATATTTCAATAATTAGCGTAAAGAGAAAGGTACAGTAACACAAGGTTAGTATGTAAAATAGACTAATTGCAGCCCCCGTCTCACAATGTTGGCAACACAACAAAATGGTAGAAAGTCTTTGCCAGACGTTAATGTCACTGTTTAACCGTACGTAACATGTTCTTCTCATAACACGATTCGAAAATTCGGAAGTGTTAGATCAAATACAAATCCTGTTCAAATCAACTAGTAAAGCTTACAACGTCATATCGTGTCAGAAGATCATAGTAGTACCGTATGGAAACTTTTTGACGTTAGGTGAGGCAAGATGGCAGTCACAGAGACTAGTTTGCCAGTCTAGTAACGTATGTCTGTGGTTTTACCGGCTGGAGAGTGATCATTCGGCACTGTAACAAGAAAGGGGTGCAAATCCCGAATTTTCAGAGGCGATTAAAAAAATTAGTTATCTTCTTCTACAGTATGATAGCGTAATACTTACGCTCCTGTTTTCTTTCTTTATAGGTAGGAGAATCTCACATGATCTTCAGCAAGGGCTTCCCGACTGGAAACTAATCATCGGTTGTCGCCTGTGAAATTTGCTAATCAAATTCCACACAAATATGGTAAGACAGAAACATTTCCTCCTGTTTAAACTTGTACACTGTTATGTTGTTGATTCCAGTGTTATGACAGTGTTTCTAGATTGTTTCTTATGCAAGTTCTCCGTGACTTCAACAACAGAAAGTTTACACCAGGGATGCCGATGAAATGTGAGACATCAGTGAAGAATGAAATTTTCTTTGTGTGTCCATTACGGATTAGAAACGGAAGGTTCAAGTACAATTCTCCGCAGAAGTAACTACAGTTCAAGTGTTATGATTGATAGAGCAGAGGTTTAATATTCTCATCAGCACCATATTTCTCCATTTTCTTTTTCGACATCGTGTATTGGCATGGCTGTTTCTTATTGGGCGTTGAAATTTTTCGTACGTCTAAATACTACGTTATAAACTAATTTCGAGTGCTTTAATCAGTCCAAGGTTTTTATTCTAGGAAAAAAACAGGGATGTGACTAAAAATTGTGCAGTAGTCTCTGCGTTGTCGGGTCTATGACGTCGTTATGCCTGCCATCAGAAGTTGTAGATAAAATTTTAACGTTTACAAACTCTCACAGAATTAACAGAAAATGTTAGTTTCTGCTTTACATTGCAGAGTAATAGTCAAGAGATATTAGAGTTCAATATTGTACACATGTTTACCCTTCTTCTGAGTTATATGAACTGAAAATAAAAAAAATAAAAACGGTTTTTGAAGTTTCTCCATAAATAAGTACGTTATGTTTTGAACAGTAATACAGATTTTTTCATTAATTTCGTGACACATTATTAGAGCTGCAAAGAATAACACTGCTTTTCCTATCATTAATGATAAGGGAGTTATCCGAATTTATTTACCGTAATGTGTAATTATCAACAAGTTAGACTGCACGTTAGTATTTTAAAAAGATTGTTTTTCTAAATCGTCGCTAAATACTCGAAAGTAATTGTAAATATTATCAAAAGTTAGAGAAACGTCTGTATTTTAAGGAGATATTTTTGTAAAACCTTGAAAGTATGTGCAAATGTTTTCAGAAGATATTATCACGTTGAAGGTGAGACGTAAATTATTCTGAAAAAAAAGTAAACATTACTGATACCACTTTGTCATAATGAATGCATCATAGAAAAAAAATTAACACACTGATCGTTGATATGGAATACCACAATGATTATTATGTCATATTACGAACAGCAGCGTATGCTCACAAATTTGGTACTAAAATTGTTAATAATATCTTGAAATTAAATTTGTAGCTATTCTTCAAAAATACCAATTTCAAAAAAAATCATTGTAACTCGAAAAATAATTATCATATCTTATCTTTTCTAACGAGAGATTTTTGACTCATTTTGAGCTACAGTTGCAGTAAATAGCAAGTTTTTCTGAACGTGGGCGTTAACAAATAACAGAGAATCCGGTTTTCAGCGTTTTAAGGTTTCTTGTAACATAGCAAACTAATAGAAATATGAATATAAACATTCAGATCGGAAAGATTACCTGACATAGTCGGGTCTGGAGGTGATCTAATCGTTTTATAGTTTCCAAAATGACAAGCAAAGATCGCACATTAACAATTTAGTAAATGACGACCGGTTTCGGTGCACTGTGTCACCATCATCTGGTCACATATATGTTATAATCTGGTCACCTTGTTAAAAAAAAATGGGTATAAAATAACAAGTGCAACATTGCACTTACTCACTTTATAAAAAATACATAAGTTAAGAACATGACAGCTTACAATTTTTTTTAACAAGATGACCATATTATAACATATATGTGATCAGATGATGGTGACACAGTGCACCGAAACCGGTCGTCATTTAATAAATTGTTAGTGTGCGATCTTGGCTTGTCATTTTGGAAACTATTCCGATCGGAGCTAAAGTGTTTTCTTACTGAATTTAAAAAATCCGTTTTGTTTCAAATACGTCATTTTAGTTTATTATTATTTATTTTATTTAAGCACTGTTGGATGGCGTTCCATGAAATAGAAACGCTTTTAAGTACACTGCCCAGTTTATTCCATGCACCTACTGCCACTTTTCCTTGGCGTTGACTGAGCTACTCCTGGAATTCTTCAGTAACTGAAATTGAGTCTAACAGTGGTAAAGACGTAGTCTCTAAATTTGTAATTGTAGATGAAAATTTAGAGAAATTTGTTTTGATGTAAGGTAAAACCTGTTGCACAATAATTCCATTTACGTTCTGTTTGTGCGTCTTTGGTGCTGTGTGGAAAAAAAATTACCACTTAAAATGAAAGAAACTGTTAAGTGCGTATCAATTTCATTTCAAACCGATTTAATAGTATTGAAATTGTGTGCCAGAACCGGGACTCGAACCTGGCACCTTTGCCTTTCGCGGGCAAGCGCACTACAAACTGAGCTATCCCGACACGACTCACGATGCCGCCTCACAACTTTACTTCCGCCAGTTCGCCAGTTGTGAGGCGGCATCGTGAGTCGTGTCGGGATAGCACAGTCGGTAGTGCGCTTGCCCACGAAAGGCAAAGGTCCCAGGTTCGAGTCCCGGTTCCGGCACACAGTTTTAATCTGCCAGGAAGTTTCATATCAGCGCACACTCCGCTGCAGAGTGAAGTTTCATTCTGGAAGTATTGAAATTGTCTGTGTAAAACATTGCAACTTCCAGCCAAGTGCCCCACCTAGTGAGCATGGGCTGAGATGGTAACGAGAACTCAGGTAGCCACTTTCTGTACACAGCTACACTTACAGATGCTTATAATACAAAGCATTATTTGAAAGTAATATATTTTTATAGGATTGAGAACATTAAAACTGATACATCCATTAATTTTACACACTCGTTTTAAGTTGAGGATATCAAATTATTGATTTTGTCATAATTACATCTTGGTTGTTTGAAAATAAAAATTGATATCACGCGGTTTATAGTAATATGAGCACTAAAGCAATTCAGTAAGTAGTATAAATGTCTAAAACATGCTTTGATATCGAATAATCTCCGAAACGTGCATTCGCCCCTCAAGTAGCCAAAAGCATCCAAACATGCATGCAGCACGAATTTGCATGAAATTCTCGTCTTTAGTTACCACAATTTAAGTGAGTTTTCATGTTGTATTATAGTCGGTGCACGATAAATGGGACGCATCATTTCCGAAGAAGCGCTGAGGTGTGGATTTTCCAAAACGACCACATCATTTGTGCGCCATGAATATTGCAAATAAGGTAATCTATCAAATCTCCGACATCGCTACGGCCTGAATAATACCCTGCAAGAACGGGAACAATGATTACTGAAGAGAATCGTTCAGCGTGTCAGAGGTGCAGAATGCTGCGGATTTACAATTGTCAGCGTGCGAACCATTCAACGAACATCTTCGATGTGGTCATTAGTAGACGAAGGCCCACTTTAGATCCCTTGCTGGATCATAAAATGGAAATAGTGAAGGGCAAATGTTCATAGCATTTACAGAATGGATACAAGATAATGAAAATATTTTATAGGTTTAGTTTATATACAATGGTGCCCATCCTGGTAAGTTTGTATTCGCAGTATTAATCACGATTTTGTTTTAATGGCGAGTTCCTAGTCCAACATACAATATAGTATATATTTCAACAGGCTACTTTTGTTTGTGTTTTCATAAAATGCACATCAGCAGGTTTTTGTTTCTTGGCCACGTGCTCTTGCTTATTTTCGTATTTTATAATGAAATACTATTTGTTTTGTTTTCCCTTTATTCACATGAAGTGATAAGTGCCATCGACAATGCATCTCAAATAGATTACATATTTCTAGTTTTCCGGAAGGCTTTTGACACTGTACCTCACAAGCGGGTTCTAATTAAATTGCGTGCTTATGGAATATCGCCCCAATTGTGCCACTGATTCAAGATTTCCTATCAGAAAAGACACAGATCGTTGCAATTGACGGTAAGTCATCAAGTAGAACAGCAAGCGACGTGTAACTGACCATGTGAAAAATATGAGGGCTGTAAATGGATTCCTGCGACGTTTAATGATTGTTCTTGAGCTTTGTTAATTGTCATGACAACAGCTAGACGAACTGGAAACTGGAGTCTTTTGAACTGAAACGGCATATCTGAAGGGGTTAAAGAAATGCGAGGTATAAAAACATCTTTTCCGACTGATGTTCCTGACAAAATCGTTGCTTCAATGAAGTTTCGATGTAAATTTTTGACCATCAGTCGAGTTCCATTGCACAGTTGAGGAGGCCTCAAATTTTCATCATCATGGTCGGTGATCCTACAGTGAAAAGCAATATATGAGATGCCTTTCCTGATGATTCTCACGAATTCAGGAACTCCACCTGGTCAATTACAGACAGACCATTAGTTTGTGTTCTATAGTTTTCGCTGCAGAGCGAAATATTAACACAGACACACACGTAGAATTTTATATACACCGATAAATTTCCATTCCAATATACTTCACCCTTTTATCATTATCAACCCTCAAGCAACAATGCAACCAATAAAACCATTTTCAAAGAGTAAATATAATTTTCAAAGAGTAATTATTGTTCCGCATTTCGCGTTATATTCTTCAAATTACTAAATATCTATCAGATCGCTATAAAACCGTGCCTAAACCCTTCCTCAGTTAATATTCATAGAATATATGACTTCAACTGCTATTGGGCAAAGCTGAAAATGTGTACCCAACCGGGATTCGAACCCGGGTCTCCTGCTTTCTAGGTAGTTGCGCTGACCCCTACACCACTTTTTTTTTTTTTTTTTTTTTTTTTTTTTTTTTTTTTTGTGGGGGGACCACAAAAGGTAAGGAAACTAAAGTGCCACCGCCACTTTGACCCTAATAAAAAAAGAGAACCTCAGCCTCTTCAGGCGTTGGCGCCTAACTAAAGCTACCCCTGGAAACTAACTATATAAGGAAACAAAAAGAAAGAAAAGGAAGGGGAATGTGTAGGAGACAAACAAAGAAATTCTCTTTATTCACATTACTATGATTTTATTTCATTATTTTTTTATTTATTTAATTTTATTTAATAGATCTTGATGTTCGGTGTATAGTTCAGAAGATCTCGGTTCCCTGCGGCTAGTAAGTTCAGTCACGGCTTCTCGTAGAATGTGCATTCCGTTGAACAGTTCAAGGAGGGCAGCAGTTCAAACATTTAAAATTCTTCTCTATTGACTGAACACATTCCAGCTGCGGGGAGGGTCGTTGAAAGTACTCCCAAGGAAGTTGGAAAAGTATTGTCTGTATTTAGGATGTCGTACAACTCTGTAATGGCGATCCGTGAGATAAGTCCAAAAATCAAGTTTCGATTTTGCGTTGTGTCCAAAAAGATAATGTATGGCATGCCCGCGAATCCAATTCACCGCATTGGTCTTAGCCTTTGGAAAATACACTCGGTCCGGAAATAAGAACGAAGGAGGAGTAACACTCTCTGGAATAGTTCTCGTGAGGAAAGCTATAATACGGCGAATCAGTTGCCAAACGTCAGCAGCAGTACCGCAAACAAAACGATGTTCGTCAGTGTCAGCCACCCCACACCTGGGACAGAGAGGTGATTCGGCGAGGTGGATGCGATGAAGGCGAAATCTGCAAACATGCTTACGATTGACAGTAAGGTACCAGACCGACTGTACATCAGAATCAAGAAAAGAAGCAGATATAGAACGCCAGATGGAGCGCCAGTCAAAATGGGGAAATTTTTGTTCAATTGGGTTTGATGGTAGACTTCTTTGTAGAACATCGTAGACAGCTTTAGTTTTGCGTAAGTACGGGTTGGACAAGTTGAGGTGGAGATAGCTAAGCTCGAGAATAAAATATCTGATATAATGGAAAGGAACTGGAATAACCGACAGCATGACCGGAGCTGGCAGTGAGGCCGGCGTATAAGTCGACAATAGAAGACCAGTAAGGCTCGTCGGGCAACGTGTCCATATCGTCATCTGGGAGCTAATAAAGAGGGCACGAGCTCTATCCGGTACGTGATACAGACCGAGCCCACCACGGTCGCGGGGAAGGGTGAGCGATTCATAATTAACTTTGAACAACAAGCCATTTCTGACGAATGAGGCCATCGCTGCTAACATTCGATGGGCAATGGTAAGTGGAAAGGGGAAAACCTGTGCGACATGGGGAACGCGGGATGCGATATAGACATTGACATATCGGACTCGCTGAAGAATATCCAGGGATCTTAGCCGATGATCAATAAGACCAGCCCTCATTTGCTGAAGTAGACGTCGGCAGTTGGAAGCAGCCGAACGCCGGAGATCAGCCGAAAAGTCAATGCCTAAACAGCGGATGGTATCTTGGGTGACGAGGGGCGCAGTGCACCCAGCAGCGAAACCTGTGCCGATAAACATAGCGTGCGACTTATGGACATTGAGAAAGCTACCCGAAGCCTCGCCATATGCCGCGACCCACGTCAAGGCTGCCCGGACTTCATCAACATCACGTATATAGATGACTAAATCGTCAGCATAGGCTGTACAACAGAATCGGTAGCCATCAATGGGTAACCCCATCAAACGTTGCCGAAGGCCACAAAGCAAGGGTTCCAAGGCGAAGGCATACAGGAGCGCCGAAAGCGGGCAACCCTGTCGTATAGAGCGACCAATTACGATCGGTGGGGTTAGTCTGCCATTGTAAAGGACTCTGGATGAAGCACCCCTCAGTAGGCGCATCACCACCGTAATTATCACGTCTGGGAATCCCATATGACGTAGGACAGTCGTAAGAAAAGAATGATCTACTCGATCAAAAGCCCGGCTGAAATCCAACGACGCAAGTGCACCAGAGAGGCGTTGTGCCCGTGCCACGGCGATCATATCCCTGTATCGACATAAAGCGGTACGGATATTATTGTCTCCTCCCAAGGATGCTTGGTCTGACGACACGACATATCGAGCAGCGCGTTTGAGGCGCGCGGCCAAAAGGCGAGTGAAGATCTTCATATCACTGTTAAGGAGCGTGATGGGGCGATAATCGCTGATGCCGATCCCGCCATGGGGCTTGTGGACAGGAACAATGATCCCTTCCGTAAAGGCATCTGGGATGCTCACCTCCGGAGACATCAGCTCTTGACAAATGGAAGTGAAGGTGGGTATAAGAAGATTGCAGAACGTACGATAAAATTCAAGCGGAAGACCGTCAGGTCCTGGGGAGCGATTAACGGATCCTGCCCGTATCGAATTGAGGACTTCATCAGAAGTCACGTCCGCAACCAGTTCCATTGCCTCATCTCCTGGAACAGCACCAAAGGTGAGATGTGATACTTCCTCAATCAGCTCTGACGAATGTGGAACTTCTGCATAGAGCTGTTGGTAGTGAGTATAAAGCGCATGTCCGATGGTAGACTGTGTATCGTATCGTCTCCCTTGCTCGTCCGTTAGGGCATAAATCAACTTCCTCCGTCGATATCGTCGGTCCTTGAGTATATGGTACATCGATGGGTGTTCGTGAGGCATACTATCAGTACTACGAGATCGTACTACCACTCCGTCCAAATGCCTTCGCATGAGAATAGATATCTGGGCTTTAGCACGTTTCATCATTATCTGGCGCTCTGGGGAGATAGGCATCAATGAACAGTCCCGTAGGATCCTGTAGTAAAAGTCCATCGTGCTTTTTCTCCAATTTGCAACATCTTTACCATATCGCATCAGAGTTTTGCGGATAGCGGGTTTTGCACACTGGACCCACCAAGATATGGTTGACGGATACATTTGTAGGCGACGTTGACATGTGGTCCATGTGTCTTCTACTATCCGACGACATTCTGGCGAAGCAAGAAGTGCTACGTTCAATTTCCATAATCCTCTTCCGTGCCACACAGCCTGCCGACTGAGAACTACATCACAAAAATAAGCCTCATGATCGGAGAAAGCAACAGGCCATATTTCTGCCTGTCGAGTTCCCCCTATTAGGGGTCGCGAGATGTAAATGCGATCCAGTCGGCTCGAGGAATGTGCGGTGTAATAGGTAAAACCCAGACGATCACCGTGGACATGGCGCCATGTGTCGATAAGTGATAGGCGATTGAGGATAGGTTCAAGAGCCGCGCACGGTGAGTGGTGTGGTAATTGGTCCTGAGGTCGCTGCGTAGAGTTGAAGTCACCACCTAGTACCATATCAGCATGTGGCCCTAAAAATAGTGGCGTAACCTCTTCTGAGAAGAAAGTATTTCGTTCCTGGCGGTGGCTGGAACCTGATGGTGCATATACATTCACAATGCGTACACCAATGAGTGTGAGAGCCATACCTCTGGCGTTGGGGAGGTACATAACATCATCAGCTGGGAGACCGTCGCGAAGTATGATAGCCACACCACTACCGTTGTCCGAGGCATGTGAGATGTAAGTCGTGAACCCATATGGCGCGGAAAAATCGGCGACGTGCACTTCCTGAAGTAGTGCGATGTCAATATCTGCACCATAAATCATATCTCGGAGTAGCTCCAGTTTGTGTTGGGCACGAATTGTGGCGACGTTAATCGTGGCAATACGATAATGCTGACAAGGTGTTCTGGATGGTACAGGACGGGCTTCGCCTTCTGCAGACATGCGTCGCTGACCATCTGGGATTGCTGAAGCAGTGGCCATTACAGGGAATGTTCAGTGGCAGGCGCAGCTGACGGGGATGCCCCATCAGCAGCACCATCCACTCCCATCGTCTCTATCTCTGTATCTTCTGCCCAGGATGCAGAGGCGATGGAAAGACAGCTGCCATATGCATCGGCCGGTTGATGACAAGGGTCTCTCATCGCCTCGGAGTGATGTACGTCATCAGCCACCTGTGCTGGAGTCAGCGGCTGTACGGACGAGGGAGCATACATGGAAAGCGCCTGGGGCGCGCCATCTGCATCAGACACTTTTCCATCGGTCAGCTGCTCGATGTCTTCCTCATCAGCATTTCTGGTATCCATTCTAAAAGGAGAGGCATCAGAAGAAATACGGCTGCGTTTCTTCCTCCTCCTTGGCGATCGTTGTTTACGAACGTGTTGTTCAGAATCCGACGATGGGCGGCTGTCATCAGTCACCGGACCAGTCTCTAGGAAGGCAGAGGTAGGCACAACTCCCGGATCAACTTGCATCGGAGCCACAGGAGCATCCACTGTACTCGGAAGAGTCGACTGTGCAAGATCTGACATTGACGGCGTTGATGAAGTTTTCTCTTCGGTATCTGCCGTATCCCGTGTGGATGTCGTTGACAGATCAGAAATTACTTGAGAAGTAGCACCCGCATCATGGACGACTTTGGCATAGGTGACAGGGAGTAGTGTGGTCACAGCTGGGGATACTTCTTCTCCGATCGGCGTCTGTACAACGCGCCGTTGCATGCATTCTGATCTGACGTGGCCTTCCTGGCCGCAGCCTGAACAAGTTCGGGGTTGACCATCGTACATAATTATGGCTCGCACTCCACCAATTGTTAAGTACGACGGCACGTGTTTCTTTAATTCAAATTTTACCTGTCGCACACCATTGAGAACACGGTATGTGCTGAAGGTTTGCCATTTTTCTTCTAGGTAACCGACAACTTTACCGTATGGTTCGAAAGCCGAGACGACGACGTCCTGTGGGAGTTCAAAAGGAAGTTCAAATACTCGAATCGTACGAAGACCGTACTCTGCAAGTTCGAGTGACACCTCTCCTACGTGTCCATCAGAATATTTGAACTTAAGACCATTGGCATGTCTGCGAATAACGTCCTGACACACCTCGGCATTCGTCATTTTAATATAAACAACACTGCTCGTGATCGAAAAGTGGATACCAACAACATCACGAGGATCTAAACGAATATCTTCACGTATGAACGTTTCAACTTCATGAGCACGGGGTCGCACGTGATCGGCAAGAAAGGAAACTTTAAGGGTCGCTCGGCGATATGTATGCGCCATGTTGTTCGCGGAAGACGGACACAAGACTTAATACGCTACGGCGCGACGCGACGCGGAAGTAAACAAACACGCGCTAGCGGAGCAACTCGGCAAGCCGAGCCGACCCGCTCACGACCACGGCTAAATGCCGACTGAAAAGACACAGATCGTTGCAATTGACGGTAAGTCATCAAGTAGAACAGCAAGCGACGTGTAACTGACCATGTGAAAAATATGAGGGCTGTAAATGGATTCCTGCGACGTTTAATGATTGTTCTTGAGCTTTGTTAATTGTCATGACAACAGCTAGACGAACTGGAAACTGGAGTCTTTTGAACTGAAACGGCATATCTGAAGGGGTTAAAGAAATGCGAGGTATAAAAACATCTTTTCCGACTGATGTTCCTGACAAAATCGTTGCTTCAATGAAGTTTCGATGTAAATTTTTGACCATCAGTCGAGTTCCATTGCACAGTTGAGGAGGCCTCAAATTTTCATCATCATGGTCGGTGATCCTACAGTGAAAAGCAATATATGAGATGCCTTTCCTGATGATTCTCACGAATTCAGGAACTCCACCTGGTCAATTACAGACAGACCATTAGTTTGTGTTCTATAGTTTTCGCTGCAGAGCGAAATATTAACACAGACACACACGTAGAATTTTATATACACCGATAAATTTCCATTCCAATATACTTCACCCTTTTATCATTATCAACCCTCAAGCAACAATGCAACCAATAAAACCATTTTCAAAGAGTAAATATAATTTTCAAAGAGTAATTATTGTTCCGCATTTCGCGTTATATTCTTCAAATTACTAAATATCTATCAGATCGCTATAAAACCGTGCCTAAACCCTTCCTCAGTTAATATTCATAGAATATATGACTTCAACTGCTATTGGGCAAAGCTGAAAATGTGTACCCAACCGGGATTCGAACCCGGGTCTCCTGCTTTCTAGGCAGTTGCGCTGACCCCTACACCACTGGGGACACAGTGATCACCGCACCTGCAAGGACTACCCATGCACGCCTCCCGTCAGATACAAATTCCCAGCTTCGCCCTGCCCATAGTACTCAAACTCGTAGTTTAACTAATTCCCGTAAGAGTAAGGGCTTCAAACTTGCCCACCCCTCCCCACTAACAATAGGATCATTGCCCGTCACCGGCATATTATATATATACATGTGGCGTCTGTTCGGAAAGAACAGACGTCACATTCTGATCCTGCAGCTGTTATTATTTAATATTCATAGAATATATGACTTCAACTGCTATTGGGCAAAGCTGAAAATGTGTACCCAACCGGGATTCGAACCCGGGTCTCCTGCTTTCTAGGCAGTTGCGCTGACCCCTACACCACTGGGGACACAGTGATCACCGCACCTGCAAGGACTACCCATGCACGCCTCCCGTCAGATACAAATTCCCAGCTTCGCCCTGCCCATAGTACTCAAACTCGTAGTTTAACTAATTCCCGTAAGAGTAAGGGCTTCAAACTTGCCCACCCCACCCCACTAACGATAGGATCATTGCCCGTCACCGGCATATTATATATATACATGTGGCGTCTGTTCGGAAAGAACAGACGTCACATTCTGATCCTGCAGCTGTTATTATTTAATATTCATAGAATATATGACTTCAACTGCTATTGGGCAAAGCTGAAAATGTGTACCTCAGTTATAAATTAGCACTGTACAAATATTTAAGTATATGCGTCTTGTCGTTCGGACACGATGAGCGTACACCGAACAGACATTCACATTTATAGATATAGATTTGTTCAGCTTGCTGTTTGGGTGGTAAAACGGTAAATACTACACCTCAGTACCGGCCAGTCACCTGAAGCGTCTGCTTCAGTGCAAGACACGGCGCCGTGTGGAACACTAGTTGCGGCGCTCGCTCGCCGTTTCTTGCGGCGCCGTTTCCTCGCCCACTCGCCAGCCATTAGCGTTCCCACGGCACCGCGCCCCGGGTCACAGCCGGTCACCTGCCGGCTCTCACCTCGAGTGCGTGGGAAGTGCAGGCAGAGGGCTGACCTTCCGCAACGCGGCGCCGGCAGCGGAAGCGCCGGGCGGGCGTCGCCTGTTACCTGCCGTGTGTGTGTGTGTGAGCGCCGCGGCAAGTGGCGGCGGCGGCGGCGTCTGTGTAGCGGCCCAGGCGCGGCCGCAAATTGTGTGGGCCGTTATCCACTTGCTGCTCGTCCGGCGCGACGTCACCGCGTTCCGCCACCGTGGGATGTGACGTCACGGCTACACTGGCTGACGGACGCCCCACTGTGCTCTACTGACCCACTAGGGGCCTCCTGGGACGCCGAACAAACCGCCTCACACAGGGGTATTTGAAACAAAAAGCTGGCCAAAAGCACTTTCTTGGGGACAAGAAAAACAGCTCTACAAATATCAAGAACTCAGATGGAAAACCTATTCTCAGCAAAGAAGGGAAAGCAGAAAGGTGGAAAGAGTACAGAGAGGAGCTCTACAAAGGAAATCAACTTAGAGACAATGTTGTAGGAAGGGAAGAGGAAGTAGATCAAGATGAAATACTATACTGAGAGATGAATTTGACAGAGGCCTGAAAGACCTAGGTCGGAACAAGGCCCCAGGAGTAGATGACATTCCCTCAGAGCTACTAAAGTCTCTGGGAGAGCCAGCCATGACAAAACTATTTCACCTGGTGTGTAAGACTTCAAGAAAAATGTAATAATCCCCATTCTAAAGAAATCAGGCGCAGATAGATGTGAAAATTACAGAATCATCAGTTTGATAAATCATGGTTGCAAGATTTTTATACGAATTATCTACAGGACAATGGAAAAGCTGGTAGAAGGTGACCTCAGGGACGATCAGTTTGGATTCAGGAGGAACGTAGGAACCCGGGAGGCAATACTCACTTTACGACTTATCTTAGAAGAAAGATTAAGGAAAGGCACCTACATTTTTAGCTTTTGTAGATTTAGAGAAAGCATTTGACAATGTTGACTGGAATACACTCTTTCAAATTCTGAAGTCAGCAGGGGTAAAATATAGGGAAGGGAAAGTTATTTACAACTTTTACAAAAGCCAGACTACAGTTATTAGACTCGAAGGGCATGAAAGGGAAGGGATTAAGACAGGGTTGTAACCTTTCTCCGATGTTATTCAATTAGTACATCGAGCAGGCGATAAAGGAAAGCAATGAAAAATTTGGAATAGGGATTAAAGTTCAAGGTGAAGAAATAAAAACATTGCGTTTTTCTGATGACATTCTAATTCTGTCAGAGACACCAAAGGACCGGGAAGAGCAGTTGAATGGAATGGATAGTGGTGTTGAAGAGAGCTTATAAAATGAACATTAACAAGAGCAAAAAAAAAGTAATGGTATGCAGTCTTAGAAAATCAGCCGATGCTGAAGGAATTAGATTAGGTAATGAAACAATGAAGGTAGTAGATGACTTTTGTTACTTGGGTAGTAAAATAACATATGACGGTTACAGTACAGAGGATATAAAATGCAGAATGGCAATGGGAAGAAAAGCATTTTTGAAAAAGGGAAATTTGCTAACATCGAATATTAATTTAAGTGTAAGGAAGTCTTTTCTGAAGGCATTTGTGCGGAGTGTTGCCTTGTACGGGAGTGAAACATGGACGATAAACAGTGCGGACAGAAAGAGAATAGAGGCTTTTTAAATGTGGTGCTACAGAAGAATGCTCAAGATTAAGTGGGTAGATCGCATAACTAATGAAGAGATACTGAACAGAATTGGTGAGAAAAGGAATTTTTGGCATACCTTGACTAAAAGAAGGGATCGCTTGGTAGGACACATTCTTAGGCATCGGGGAATCGTAAATTTAGCATTGGAGGGAAGTGTGTGGGGTAAATATCGCAGAGGGAGACCACGAGACGCATATAGTGAGCAGATTCAATTGGACGTAGGTTACCATTCTTATGAGAAAATGAAGAGGCTTGCTCAGGATAGAGTAGGGTGGAGTGCTGCATGAAACCAATCTCCGGACTGAAGACCATAACAATAACAACAACATTTTTTGCACTGTGTGACCGTATACAACATATTTTAGGATAATAATGGATTCGCGTATTTGATAGAATGAAATGAAACAGAATTATGGTATGTGTATTACATTGTTTAAATCATAATTACATGACTGTTAGTTATTCAAACGTCCAAGCCTTATTTATCTGAACAGTCTGTTTCAGTTTAGACCTCTTCACCTTCATTTTCAGCTTGACGAAACTGCCTAACCCCTTCTTCACTTGGCAAAACGTTTTGCTGCTAAGAAAGTTTTGCTGCTCCTCCTTACGTCTGTGTCTCACCCGTTATCAATGGATCAGATGTCAGTAGTAGTCAATATATCCAAATTGTATGCGTCCCGTGAGAATTTCCTGGCAAAACTTTGTCTTTACAAACAGAAGTGCCGATTGCGGGCCTTTTTCCGAAGAATGAGGTCTTTGTTCTTGCGACTAATAAGTTGAAGAGGCATTAAACATGTCCAAATATGTGCGCATAAGAATCATGGCTATTTTCAATTTTTTGTAAAAAAATTAACTTGCTATGAACCATCACAACCCCATTTATAAATAAGTTCCAATGTATTTATGTCATAATATGGAAAATTTCGTAAAATCTCCTCTAGATATGACGTTAATCGCTCACTCGTGTGATTAAGCAAGGATTGCAATTGAATCTCTGCGAATATGGCAGTCACATGATATGATTCAGTCACGGAGTAGCTCTTTACCTTTTTGAATGACACTGTAACAGGGATACCTTTTTAACACCTGTTCTTGTCAGAGAGGCTTCCACAAAGACAGATAAGGCTTGGATAGGTGAAAGTCGTGTTCTTTCTTGTAAGCTCTTCTACGAATACCGTCTAATGCTTGTCTGTATTTAGCTCCTTGTTTAGGTGATGAAGGAATATCTTTCACCACTTTGAAACCCTCAACTTTTCCACATTCACGGAGCATCATTTCACTGGAATACGTTACTTCTGTGACTTCGCTGTTGTTTACGCCTTTTGCTGCGTTCGCTTAACTCTACGAACGGTTTTGTTGGTCCATTAACTCGTTACATAGAATTTGAATAGTATTTTGCAGCCAATTATGATTCGTTTTTAAGAAGCTACTTTAAACTCTATATGAAGCAAGCCATCTTTTCTTGAATTCTCACTTTATGTAAGACTGTTTAAAATCTTTCTTTACCGCGGAAAGCAGGGTCTGATAAAATATAATTTTCCATGAAATCCATTTTTTAACGAAACTGTTTTCAGAACATCTCTTCATAATGTCGTAGAGACCTTTTATTGTCATAATTTTGCTATTTGAAGGACCTAGAATAACCAGAAATTTAAAGTAAAAAAAAAAAAAATTTAAAAAATATTAAAAAATGTTCAACTGTGTGTGAAATCTTATGGGACTTAACCGCTAACGTCCCTAAGCCTACACACTTTAAACTAACTTATTATAAGGACAACACTCTCTCTCTCACACACACACACACACACACACACACCCATGCCCGAGGGAGGACTCAAACTAGCAGCACAGTCCATGTCTGTAGCGGCTTAGACCGCTCGGCTACTCGCTCGCGACTAAAGTCAAAAATTTCGTGAAAATATATAGGCGGTATTCTGCGGCTACGTTCTACAATTTCCGGTAGACAATTGACTTTTCTATCGTAGGCAGTGGCGTATCGGGGCGTGGCCTCTTCGAACCTCCCCAAACCGTGTTGTAACCTCCTTCAGACCCTCCAGACCATGCTGCATCCCCCGCTCCCAGACTCGTCTTGAAGTCTCCCAGACCATGCTTGTACGGTGACGTTTTTTATTTTTTATTTCTTTTATTTATTTATTTTTTATTATTAGAAATCACGTCATCTCGACCTCAGCCCCCACCAGACCACGATCCTGGATACGCCACTGACTATACGTATTCAAATTTATGCAGGTAAACACCCTGAACTATAACAAAACCTCTACATTGTTGTGCTAACAAAAACAGAACATACCCTGATGGTCGGAATCCATATCGATTTCCACCACGTTTCAAGTAAAGAAAACACGTTAGAACAGCCACAAACACAGAGTGTTATCAAGCCAAGTGAGACGCTTCACGTGCACTAGTGGCGAGACGTTGGTAAACACTGACTCCAGCGCCTATCAGTGCACAACACACAGACACATAACGCTGCGTCAACCCTGCCCCATCTCTCACTATGACAGGACATGGCGAGTTCGGAGAATTACTCGCATTTTAAATGTGGACTTATGGCCAGCATTTATGGCGAAATACCCCTGTGCCTCACGCAATGCACTCTTTCGACTTACGTGACTGCTAATCGTTAGTGCGACGTATTTTGTGTTCACTAAAATCACTCCACTCCATATTTTTGTGGCGCAACCGTAATAGATATTTTGGTAAAAACCAATCTTGTTTGCACAAAACCGACTTTTTATTTATTTATACATGACAGTTTTCGCCTCTTCTGGTCATCATCAGACGTTGAAAGGGAGAGAATTTACAAACTTGTTTAAAAGGCAGGCGTTCACTAAAATATGTAAAATCTTTCATAATCAGGAAATATTAGAAACAGGGAAGGTGCAGATTGGTAGAACTGCAGGCCACATGACCACATTCACGTTTTGGCTTGGAGAAAATGAAGACTGAACTGATACACATCGCTGAAGAGGATAGTTCAACGAATAAAATTACTTATCACTGAAGTAGCAGAGCGTCAAATTATTATATTCAATAAAACAATTTTAAACATGGCTGTTTGAACAGCAATTGTTCGTGAAGGATTAACATTCAAAAATACAGCTCATGGTTTGCAAATTTACAGCTTAATTACTTAACCCTGGTTTCGGCTTCAACTAAGGAAGTCTTCATCTGAAGTAAAAATATTTTCTTACATGAAATGGACAAAGTTCTTGAGCAACAGAGCTCACGTCCAAGTTACAGACGGCCGCGTTGGCGGAGGGGACTGCGGCGCGTCAGTTACAGTCTGCACGGCCGCTACGATCGGGGGTTCGAATCCCCCCTCGGGCTTGGATGTTTGTATCGTCTTTAGTATAAGTTAGTTCATAAATAGTTTGTAAGTTTAGCGACTGATGACTCCGCAGTTAAGTCCCTTAAGCTTAACAAACATTTTAACATTTCCAAGTTACAAATGTAACGTTAGAAGCGTCAAGATTAAAACGAACACATTTCATGTAACTAAAACGCGGCGCTATGGGTCGCGTATGTGTCCAGCACTGTATGTGGCATCTAACTGTCAGTTACATGAAATGTGTTCGTTTTAATCTTGACGCTTGTAACTTTACATTTGTAACTTGAACGTAAGCTCTGTTGCTCAAGAACCTTTGTCCATTTCATGTAAAATAAATAAATAAAATTACTTCTGATGATGGCATCCTTAGTTGAAGCCGAAACCATGGTTAATTTATTAACCGGTATATTTGCAACCGATGAACTCTATTCTTGAATGTTAAATTTATTAAAATAGAACCTTTACAACAGATTTGGTAACCGTCGCTCAAGAATGGGTAGCAACGACGTCAATGGTAAAACCTAATTTAATCGCGCGAAGCTCTGTTTACTGACGTAAGAGTAGTTACTAGCAAGATAAGAGCGCGGAAGCAGTCCGCGGTTGTGGCAGGAGCGTGGCTATTACGTAAATAAACAAAGCTTTGCGCGGTTACATTAGGTTTTACCATTGACTTCGTTGCCCCCCATTCTTGAGCGACAGTTACTTCATCTATTTTAAAGGTTATATTGTATTGAATTTAATAATTTGATGCTCTGCTGCTTCAATGATAAGTATTTTTATTCGTTAAACTATGCTCTTGCATTATATTATACGATATTAAACAAAAAGGACAGAAATAAGAACTACATTAAATGTAAGTAAATTAAATGTAATAGCCATAAATAATTATATATGCCATCTTATGTAACTGTTGTTATAAATTGTCTCGTTTATATTATAGAAAACCTGATGATGGCAATATAAAGCGAAATGAGCTCATAGTTAATAAATAAAGCATTATAACAGCAGTGTGCAAGGTATAAACGTCATTTATTATTATGTCACTCAACGACATATTCCACACAGCGCGCCTCAAAGTGTAGAAATTTTAACTGTAATTTTTAGACAAAATAGTAATGGAGTGTAATAAAGATTTTTCTCATATATACTCCAAACAAGAGGCGTATTGTGTTGCTATGAACGTTGACAGCAGTCTGCCGAAGTCTAAATGATATTAGACTCAAGATGCACCTGAAATTGGTTCCAGAAAGCGAAATTGTATTATAGAAACATCTTCTAGGCAAAATATTGTAATTTTTAAACTATAACAGATATTTCAGTAAATTTCCTATTACAGCTTGAGTTAATGTCATTCAGTGTTGGTGCAAAATCTCAACTTCCTCCGCATAGTTGATCACGAGTAATGTGCACCGAACGCAAGGTATGAAAATGCAGCCCGTTCACGTACAGGTCTCCGTAACTAATAATCTACCATTGCGACAAAATACTCAAACGTGTACGTGTACTTTTATGTAATTTGCACTCGAACGGAAAGTTTCCACGAGCGATACAGACCACTGATGGGCAGTTGCTAACTGAATTGTTTCTGGAAAATCCGAAACCATCGCCCCCTTCCACGCACATTCGCGGTACAGTTTTTCGGTGAATCTGGACGGCTACGCTCACCATTCACTGACTTGTGGTCACGTCGCCTTCAGCTTTGGCCCTGGCATTTCCCGACGGCGAAATTGGCAGTCTGTCCGAAACCTGTGGCTCGTTAAGCGAAAGGAACAGGAAGGAAAGGTGTCGGCAGTGGTCAAAGCGGGCAAGCCCGGTATTGTTATCTAAACTATATGGTTGCTCGAGGTAAAAAGAAAATTACCTCTGGTTACAGTTTTGTAAGTATTTTTCCACAAAGGTTTACAGGAAAGTGCAAATGGCTGAATCTTACCAAGGTAAATCATCACAATATATCTTAGTTGAGAATCGTAAATATCTTCCACCTGTTGCAGGGAAGCATTAGTCTTCAATCTGGTGCTGCAGAAGTTCATTCTTCTTTTACGTATAAAATGCAAGCGACTTTCTCAGTGTTGAAATGCAATGAAATTAGAAAAGCACGACACAGTTTTAAATTCCTGTAGGATTAACATGAATTTTAATTCTGCGAATAATTTCTTTCGTTAAATAAGTTGTTGTTGACTTTGAATTTGTTAAAGTAGCTGTTCCAATGTTGTAAGATCAGCTTTCTATTAGAGATTTTCCTCTGACGAGGAACATTAAGGGTAGTTTTCTTCTGAAAACTTGAAACATCGTTTCCTTTTTTCTAACATATTTCTCTTATGTCTGCCGTTGGGGGCAATATCGTGCCCAAGATCTCTTCGAAATATTTTATTTTGATCGGTTTCAGTAGATTTAAGCTGCAATTATCTGAAAGATAAGATCTGTGAAAGCTCACTACATTCCTAAGTAAAAGTGGCTAATAGTTATCATACACATATTGTGCGTATTATAAAGCTTCAGAAAAATACCTTGTGTATTGTTAAATGACTGTATCAATTATTGGCCCTGGATACAAAATAAGAGGATGCTGGGAACATCAGCGTGTCAAAACTAAGAAGGTACATCATTATATGTTAGTCCTCTATGTTTTCATAAACCATTCATTTGATTGCTCTGAAACTTTCGTGAACTGTTCACTGTGCGCCCACGAAGGTTCCTGACCCAAAAACAAGAGAGCAAATTACATAGCTCAGGAGATATGACGTCATATTTAATGAAAGGCTACCTCGTGAGGAGACCCAGATTTATGTGTCAATTATTGGAAAATGGGAGTAGTTAGCATGTAGTTTGCATGTTATTTCGGACGTTTGTTACGCGTTTTGTAACTGAACCCTCCCCATCTCCACCCCACAATATTATGAAACGAAAAGAAGTCTACCGCTCACAAGAGTTTCGCTGTAGATGCCGTAAAGCTGTCGCATCAGGTATGAACTTGTATCAAATAAAGTTAACATTGCAGATTTGCATGTTACTATTTATTTTTCTCTGCAAGTCTCCCTTAATTCTCTTGCATCCAAAATTAAGCAATCTGTTTTCTTAAACTCTACCTATATAAAAGCGAAAGGACACTCACTCGCTCACTGACTAAACACGAAATCTTGAAAACTAATTCATCTATGAAGTTGAAATTTATCAGGAATATAGAAAGTATTTTGTGACAGGTGCTTGGCTGAGCATACTTCTCCTTCAGACTCACGAAATCTACAGTTTCATTCCTATTTTCACAAAATGTCTCACGATTGACCTTGAAAATAAAAGGAATGTCACCGTCTACCTTAATTTCATACGGTTCATTGACCCTGGGTTTGTATTTCATTAGAATCTATAGGCTTGTTCCGATATTGATTAAATTTTGCTTACTCTACCTTAAAAACAAGAGGAATGTCACGGTACGTATACAATTTCGCCAGGTGCTTGGTGGAGGGTATTTAACATGCGAAATTTTACAAAATATATAGATTTGCTCCAATATTTATTAAGTTTTGCTCCCATTACCTGTAATCCAAGAGGAAGATGACTGGGTACATAAGTGTTTATGTGGTACATGACAGAGTGTGCCTTATAGGAAACTTTGCCGATAGAGGAAAAGGCGGAAACGAACAGAGATGAAAGAGAAAGAGGTGGATGCAGAGAGAGGGAGGGGGGAGGGGATGTGGACTACGACAGTGTATGAATATTTTTTTTTTCTGGTGTCCGCTTCTGCTGTTCATTCAATAACACAATGGCAACTTAGGTAACATGAATTTAGCGAAGATGAGGCTGCATGTGGTTGTTTACATTGCAGTAATAACACAGCTCTACCAATAATAAAATAAAATAAAATAATAATTAAAAAACTATATTTAGAAAATCTTGTTTCCAGGGATATTAGACCAATTACAGGGTATATGTGATATGCTGTACCTGAAAATGGATTCCACCAATTGACTCTAGTTTCTGAGATACATGCTTTCTCTGACGTGTAGCGTTAAATCGATAAATTATCAATATATTGATTGTTGGATACTTCTGTATGCCTTCTCATCTCATATTTTGAGACTGTGTGATGCTGCATGATGTTGACAATGACAACACGTAAATAATTTTTTTTAAATATTTTTACCCTGGATTAGTGAACATATTCTACCATACTTTTTATTTTGGCCCAAAATAAAAATTCGTGCAGTGTAGTGTAAAGAATGAAAATTTCACTCTGGAGCGGAGTGTGCGCTGATATGAAACTTTCTGGCAGATTAAAATATTGTTTTCAACACAAGGAGAGTTTTTCCATACACTAATTTCAATGTTCATTGAAGACTGTTTTTCCTTTCTTCTTTTATTGTTTTATCTGTTGCTTAGTCAACAGTGTACGTGCATTTTCTTAATATTTTCGATATTTTTTTCTGGTTTTAATTTTACTTTGTACCCAATGTATATGAATATTTTGATTTTTTACTTGTTTACATATTGTATGTTATCACATTAAATAGAGTCATTCTAGGAAAACAAGTGAAATATTCGAATTTATCGCCTCACAGATACCGTAAATTCACTGTCGATTAAATGGCAACAAAAACACTGTTAACCAGTGTAATCGATATATACTCATAGCTCGTATTTCAGGTACAGCTGTCACATGTAAATTCCGAATTACGGGTTAAAAAATATCCACTGTTTTCGTAGTACTGTTATTTGTAGTCATTAAACACTAGATTTCGACGTATTAGGCCATGATTAGGAAACAACTGACTAGCGTCGATAAGATGCTAGATCTTGAATTTTCAAACATTTTACAGGAATACGTACATTCACACATCGTCTTACATTACGGCATTCGCTAAGAAGTTTTTACTTTCTTATCACGTTCAGATAGTGTTCAATAAACTTGATTATTGTCAATTATTAACATTTGGTTTGAGGAAGTCCATATTACACACATTACTTATGCTACCTAAAATACACAATAAATGCTAGATGTTTTTGTATGGACTTGTTCTGTGTTTTAAATTGTGAAAATGAACACTTGTTACATCAGATTTACGGTTTACATATTCCGTTACATTTGTGTATGGTATAACATACTTTTGAGACATACAATTTTTTACGTTGCTTTTGTTTTAGGATTTTGGGGGTTATCAGAGTATTGATGTAGCAGAGTTGCAATTGAATTATGTGAAGCTTAATAGTGGGTATCATGTCAACGACGTATCTACTGGGGCGGGGGTGGGTGGGGGGGGGGGGAGGAGGAGGGGCTAAGACACCTTCCCACACTATTTGTTAGGACACTGAAAAACCTGTGAGAATACAACGCCCCCCCACCCCCTCCCCCCTCTCCTCAGACCCCACTGCAGCCTCCCCGAGCAAGTGATCTGTTGAGATCACTTTTTATTATTGTTACCACATAGGAAACGAAAATTGACACAGCGCGGCTACACACAAGCTTCATGACCTCAGCCCCCCGAAATCAGTAAATAGGTTACCTTGCCCCCCTGACACCCGCTCTAATGACATAGTTGGTACGCCACTGTGTAAGTTGTAGTTGGTCTTTTAGAACTAGATGAGAATTTTTAGCTTCTAATAGGTTTAGTTATTTACCTTTGTTGGTTATATGAAGAACTTTTGTATCGATTTGAGATCATTGTCCTTTCTCCAGTATGTAAGTTGCAAATGTAGAGTTTGAGTTCAATCATCTCCAACTACGTTCACCTAGGGTTTGTTTGGCTGGGATAGGGGGACTAAACTGGTAAGGGGGGAGAGGGGAAGGACTGAGGATGGGAAAGGAGGGAAGGGGGAATCGAAATTCAGTTCGGAAAGTAATGAAGGAAGGAACACTGCATTAGCTCGGGGCCCCGTGCTCCCCACGCACGTACTCACGAAAGATTGGTGAGACCCCTTGGGTGCTATAGCTCTGGCAGTTTGTGCGATGTATACTTTCTTGTAGACATTACAAGTGATTTTGTAAGCCTCAATGTTAGTTAAACTTTGTAAATTTTTCTAAAAAAAATATATTTAATAAATATATTCAGGTCACAACCTATATTCGAGAAAGGCACTAAACTACAGGTACTAAACTACAGGCCTATTTCATTCACGTCAATTTGCTGCAGGGTTTTGGAACATATCCTGTATTCAAATATTATCAATTATCTCGAATAGAACGACCTATTGACCCAAGGTCAGCATGGATTTAGAAAATATAGTTTCTGCGAAACACAACTAGCTCTTTATTCACACGAAGTGATGGTTACTATCGACAAGGGATCGCAAATCGATTCCGTATTTCTTGATTTCCAGAAGGATTGACGTCGTACCTCACAAACGGCTTTTAATCTTGCGTGGTTATGGTATATCGCCCCAAATTTACGATTGGATAGGGGATTTCCTGTCAGAGAGGACACAGTTCGTTGTAATCGATGCTTAGGCATCGACTGAAACAGACCTGATATCGGGTGTTCCACAGGGTAGTGTTATTGGTCCTCTACTGTTCCTTATTTACATAAACGATTTCGGGAAAATCTATGTAGCTCTCTTAGGTTGTTCGCAGATGACGCCGTCATTTACCGTCTAGTAAAATCATCTGAAGATCAAAACCAACTGCAAAACGATCTGAATAAGATATCAGTATGGTGTAAAAATTGGCAGTTAACTCTAAATAGTGAGAAGTGTGAAGTCGTCCACATGAGTTCGAAAAGAAATCCGTTAAACTTAGTTTACGGGATAAATGAATCAAAAGTGAAGGCCGTAAACTCCACAAAATACCTGGGAATTATTATTAGTTCAGACTTAAACTGGAAAGAACACGTAGATAATGTCGTGGGAAAGGCGAACCAGATGCTGCATTTTATAAGCAGAACCCTTAAAAATGAAACAGAACTACAAAATAAACTGCATATACTACGCTTATCCGTCCATTTTTGGGGTATAGGTGCCCAGTGTGAGATCCTTATGAGGTGGGTTTGACGGAGGACATCGAAGGAATCCAAAGAAGGGCAGCTCGTTTCGTATTGCCAAGATACAAGGGAGACAGCGTTACGAAAATGATGCAGGATCTGGGATGGGAATCATTACAACAACGGCGCTTATCGCTGCGGCGTGGGCTGCTTACGAACCTCAACAAATCGCCAACATTCTCGTCCTAATGCGAAAATATATTGTTGACTCCCACTTACATAGGTAGAAATGAACATCAGAATAAAATACGAGAAGTCAGCTCTCGAAAGGAGAGATTCAAGTGTTGTTTCTTACCGCACGCTATTCGAGAATGGAATGGGAGATAAATAGTAGAATGGTGGTTCCATAAACCCTCTTCCAGGCACTTAAATGTGATTTGCAGAGTATCCCATGTAGATGTCGATGAAGAATATTGCAATCGTTTGCTATAGAAATACGAAATAAGTAGTTTGTTCATAAATTAATGAAATTTTGGGTTGAAAGGCTTAAGTAACAGCTGTGGAATGTATTTGTGAAACACCTCTCATACGTTCGCACGACATAGACGCTGGTGTGTGGTGTGAGCTGTCTCCGCTAGAAGTTCATCTTTCTCTACCTGCTTCTGACCTATATCTGCCTCTGTCGGGACACTGTAAGTTCTGAAAACTATTGGCCCACTTTAGGTTGCGGTAGTAACAGTAAAAGTGGGCCTTTGCGATCGTCTTTTGACAGCTCGAAATTTAAATGAAAATAACGGCTTAATTATTAATCTGACGCGAAAGTTGCATAACCGAATTTGTAGAGGATGAAATTCTCTAGAACTTTGCTCTGTTATGTTTTTTTCATATCTCGTAGCGTTTCAGAGATATTTGCAAAAATAACAGCGATTTTGGGATGTATGTCTGTCTGTCCGTCTCTGTCCGTAACGTGTTCCATGTTTTTAAGACGAACTGTTGAACCGTGCAGCACCAAATTTTACAGACATGATTGTAGGCCGCCAGAGACCAGAACCTCCCTGTTTCAACTTTTTCGGACAAAAAATACGGTAGTAATACAAGAAAAAAGTTTGTAATATAATTGTAATTGCAAACGAACCGTTCATATAACACGAAAATTGAATAACGTAATTGGCAGAGAGGGAAATTCTCTACAACTTCGCTCTATTATGTTTTTTTCACATCTTGCATTGTTGCAAAGATATTTGCGAAAAAAACGGCGATTTACGATGTCTCCCTGACTGTAAAGTGTACCCACTTTTTACGTCGTACCGATCAACCAATTGGCACCAAATTTTACAGGCATAATTGTTGGCTACCGGAAACAAGAACCTCGGTTTTTCAAACATTTCGGACAAGAAATACGTTAGTAATACAAAAAAGCTGCTTGTAATGTAATTTTAATTGCAAATAAACCGGTCATCTGACGCGAAAATTGAATAAACGACTTTGTAGAGGAGAAAATTCCTTACAACTTTGTTCCCTTATGCTTTTTTTCATATCTTGTTTGAGAGATACTTGCAAAAATAACGGAGTTTTGACACTCTTCATGGAATTAACGAAAACCAGCCGTTCGCAGATGTCACGTAACATTCCTCGCTCAGAACTCTCTGTGGCGTACGCCATGTTGCGTTGCGTATTTGATGATATTGTTATTGTAACTTACACGTTGTCCGGGAGAATTAAGAAAAACACGTCGTTCTTCCTACGATAAATGATACTCTAGTCTCTACAAATGCCATATTAACATCAGTTAACAAAGGCTATGAATAGTATGAGATTAAAGAATACAGCTTATAACTGTTATCCGTAGTGTAGTGGGTAGTGCGTTGGACTATGACGCTGAAGGTCAGTGGTTGGGAACCCGCCACTACCTAAAATTATTATTTTTTATTTTTTTTTCAAAGGGTTACAGAAAACTTATAAAACTACTAATCTAAAGTGGGCCGTGGGTGTGATTTTTTTTTTCAGAATATTATTCATTGTGCTGTCGAGTGCTACCCTCCACGCGGCCGCCACCTCGTCTTCGGACAGGCCACGCCGCTGGCTCTCGCAGCGCGAATATGAAACCGTGTGTGTGCGTGTGTGTGTGTGTGTGTGTGTGTGTGTGTGCGTGTGTATGTGTGTGTGTGTGTATGTGTGTGTGTGCGTGTGTGTGCGTGTGCCCCCGGAGACAGCGCGGTGGGCGCGCTGCTTCGGGGCACACACGCCGTCGGGACGGGCCACGGCAGCCGCGCCGCCTATATTGGTATTTAAAGCGGGGGTCGATATCGGAGGGGGCGCCAAATGAACCGGCGCGGCCCTCTGCAGCAGCGGCAGCCACCGGCTAGCAGCCACCAGCTAGCAGCCACCGGCTAGCAGCTACCAGCAGCCACCAATATCGGCGGTGCGGCAGCTGGTGGCGCTGGCCGCGCAGTGAGGAGGCACTGCTGGAATGTTCATTTGCAGAGCCGCTCTGCCAGCCAGCCACCGCGCCACGCCGCTCCGCCTGTTTAATTCCTGACTGCAGGGGCGCTGCCCATGCCGGCCAGAGCTACTGTGCAGCACTGTGCACTGCCGCAGCCAAGCGCGACACACGGTACGGCTGCTTCAGGGGTGTGGGTCACATGTTCCAGACGAATAGCAGTGTGTAATACATATCAGCTGTATCTCAAAGCGTATTTCATTTATTTATTTATTTGTTAAACAGCGACTTTGTTCTAATCTCTATACAGGGTGTTACAAACAGGTACGGCCAAACTTTCAGGAAACATTCCTCACACTCAAAGAAAATATATTTAGTGGACATGTGCCAGGAAACGCTTAATTTCCTGGTTAGAGCTCATTTTATTACTTCTCTTCAAATCACATTAATCATGGAATGGAAACATACTGCAACAGAACGTACCAGCGTGACTTCAAACACTTTGTTTCAGGAAATGACCAAAATGTCCTCCGTTATCGAGGATACACGCATCCACCCTCCGTCGCATGGAATTCCTGAAGCGCTGATGCAGCCCTGGAGAATGGCGTATTGTATCACAGCCGTCCACAATACGAGCACGAAGAGTCTCTACATTTGGTACCGGGGGTTGCGTAGATAAGAGCTTTCAAATGCCCCCGTAAATGAAAGACAAGAGGGTTGAGGTCAGGAGAGCGTGGAGGCCATGGAATTGGTCCGCCTCTACCAGTCCATCGGTCACCGAATCTGTTGTGGAGAAGCGTAGAAACACATCGACTGAAATGTGCAGGAGCTCCATTGTGCATGAACCACATGTTGTGTCGTACATGTTCTAGCAGCACAGGTAGAGTATCCCGTATGACATCATGATAACGTGCTCCAGAAGATGAAGGCCAATCAAGACATCACCAAGAATTCCTGCCCAAACGTTCACAAAAAATCTGTTGATGACGTGATTGCACAATTGCGTGCGAATTCTTGTCAGCCCACACATGTTGATTGTGAAAATTTACAGTTTGATCACGTTGGAATGAAGCCTCATCCGTAAATAGAACATTTGCATTGAAATGAGTAGTGACACATTGTTGGATGAACCATTCGCAGAAGTGTACCCGTGGAGACCAATCAGCTGCTAATAGTGCCTGTACACGCTGTACATGGTACGGAAACAACTGGTTCTCCCGTAGTACTCTCCATACAGTGACGTGGTCAACGTTACCTTGTACAGCAGCAACGTCTCTGAAGTTTACGTTAGGGTTATCGTCAACTGCACGAAGAATTGCCTCGTCCATTGCAGGTGACCTCGTCGTTCTAGGTCTTTCCCAGTCGCGAGTCATAGGCTGGAATGTTCCGTGCTCCCTAAGACGCCGATCTATTCCTTCGATCGTCTTCCTGTCTTCGTTCTGGAAATCTGTCTAGATACAAAAGTACAACGCCACGACTGTTGCCCCGTGCTAATCCATACATCAAAAGGGCATCTGCGAACTCCGCATTTGTAGACATTGCACTGACTGCAAAACCACGTTCGTGATGAACACTAACCAGTTGATGCTACGTACTGATGTGCTTGATGCTAGTACTGTAGAGCAATGAGTCGCATTTCAACACAAGCACTGAAGTCAACATTACCTTCCTTCCTTCAATTGGGCCAACTGGCGGTGAATCGAGGAAGTACAGTACATAGTACATAGTAACGAAGCAATTGGGTATTTTGACAATTTTCTGCACGAATTATTTGAATTTACATTTAAAGAGAAATACTAAAATGAGCTCTAACATGGCAATTAAGCGTTTCCGGGCACATGTCCACATATTTTCTTTCTTTGTGTGTGAGAAATGTTTCCTGAAACTTTGGCTGTACCTTTTTGAAACATCCTGTATATGAAGGGCAATGTCCCGACTGACTGACTCACTCACCATTGCCCGGCACAAACCACTGAAGATAGAAACTTGAAATTTGTAGAGGGTGTTGATCTTACTCTTTAGGCGTCAGTTAAGCAGCGATTTTTCGATATTTCTTTCGTAAGGGGGTGAAACAGAGGATGAAACTTTTTTTGAAAATATGTTACTATCTAGGCCATTTTGAAGATAGAACTACAAAAATTCGGATTTTAATTCAGGGTTAGAATTAAAAAGACACGTGTTTCGGCATTTTTTTGAAATTCAAACAATAATGGGGTAAAATAGGGGACGCAAAAATATGTTGATGTTCACTCAAATTTTAAGCTACGACTACGAAATTTTGGATATGGAATCTTGCTCACGATTAAAAAAAAAAAAAAAAAAAAAAAAAACACAATTTTCAGTATATGTGGAAACTCAACAAGTAAGAGGGTAAAATAGGGGATGAAAAATTCTTTTTTAATACACGTTGCTATTCAGATCATTTTGAAGCAAGAGCTGCAAAAATTGATATTTGTATCGTTGCTTAAAATTAAAAAAAAAAAAAAAAAAAAAAAAAAAAAAGTGTTTCAGTATCTTTGGAAATGCAACCGTAAAGGTGGTTAAATTGAAAAGGGAATGTCATTCGAAAATCTGTTGCTATTTAGGCAATTTCGAAGTTAGAACTACAAATTTTCGGATTTGGATTAGAGGTTCGAATTTAAAAGACAAGTTTTTAGGTATTTTTGGAAATTCGACCAATAAGGGGGTGTAATATGCGATGCAAAAATTGATATTCAAAAATATGTTGCTGTTAACTCAAATTTCAAGCTATAACTACGAAACTTGGGATATAGACTCTTGATCAGGATTAAAAAGAAACGAGTTTCAGTATTTTTGCAAATTCAATAACTAAAGGGGGTAAAATAGAGGATCAAAAGTTCTTTTCGAAAACACATTTGTTGTCAAGACAGTTTTGAAGCTACAGCTGCAAAAATTGGTATTTGTAATGTTTTTTAGAATTTAAAAAAAATATATGATTTTGTATTTTTGGACATTCAATCATCAAGGGGATTAAATTGGAGAGGGGATTTTTTCGAAAATGTTTTTCTCTTAAGGCAATTTTGAAGCTACAACCACATAAATTAGTATATTTTTCTTGGTCAGAATTAAAAAAAAAAAAAAAAGAAAAAAAAACTTGTTTCTGTATTTTAAGAAAATGAATCATTTAGAGGGTGAAATAGGGAATCAAACGTGTGTTTTCCAAATACATGACTACTCGCCAATTTTGAACCGAGAATTACAAAAAAAAATGAAATTTGCATACTTGGTTGATATTTAAAAGACACATGTTGGGGTATTTTTCGAAATTCAGCTATTAAGGGGTGCTATAGGGGTTTACAAGTAGTAAAATCAAATGTTCAAATGTTTGTAAATCTTAAGAGACTTAACTACGGCATATACAGTGTGACCAAAGGCGATGCCCATACGTAACATGCTTCATATCACATTAGAACTAAGCGGAAATAAATAACAACTACTCGTTACATAAACATTCAGACAGTGTTATAACGCGTTATGTTTGAGAATAGCGCTATCAGCAAATTACTAAACTACACTGTGGGGAAATAAATGAAAAATAAAATCATCAGTCCCTAAGGCTTACAAACTAATTAAACTAAGACTAACTTATGCTAAGGACAACACAAACACCCATGCCCGAGGGGCGAATCGAACCTCGGACGGCGAACAGCAGCGCGCACTGCAGCATGGCGCCTTAACACGCACGGCCATTCTGCCGCGGCTACAAGTAGTATCACAACATTTCATTATGATAATACTTATACTATATCTATGAAGATTTATATTAAGAGGGAGAAACAATTGGTGCAGGCCAACTAGCCTACGTATGCGAAGCAGCGGGCGTTAAGCTAGTATTAAAATAAAAATATTCACATATAGAGTATACATAATAACAATTATGGCCTGCTGCAAGTCTTTCAATTGGACGCCACAACGGCGACTTGGGTGTCCTTAGCCCACCCCAGTTCTCCAGCGGGGGAAAGGGGAGCTATAGCTTAACGTTGAGAGGTGAAGGATGGGTTTAAACGCAGACTGAAAAAATCCAAGGTCATACCAAATTTCTAACCCGTGACCCTTGAAGTGCAGGAACAGTTCCAATTATTTATGCACAAGAACTAAACTTTGTACGTACATATCAACAGACATATCTCATTTTGAAGAAAAAACCCTGAAAGATTTGATTTTTCATGTATTTCCCCAGAGTGTAGTTTAGTAATTTGCTGATAGAGCTATTCTCAAACATAGCGAGTACACTGTCTGAATGTTTATGTAACGAGTAGTTACTTTGGTCAGACTGTATATTAAATGTTTCCGATATTCCTTTTAAAATCCTCCCTGATAAAATATTTCGTAGGTAAAAGTTTACAGATTGTTACGCCTACTTCACAGATAACACGTCCTGAAGACAAAGATCTACTAAATGAAGTCTTAACACCTTTTACACCGGTGAAAATTACTGTATTTTCAAAGTTATTCGGTTCACACAAATAACACTGTATTTTGTAAGCTTGAAATAAATTCGTCACTTTTATTCACTTTTAACACAATAATAAAATATATTCACAGAACGTAACATTCACAATGTACTCTTGCTTTATACGTCAAATATGCAAAATTTAATCGCAATCAGACGAATGATATTGATATTCCATTGAAAAAAGCTCTTTCAGTTTCTCGTGAATTTTCAAATTTTCCGGGTAACTTTCCAAATTTCTAGATCATAAAAACGTTCATCTTTCGTTGAACGTCAAATGATCAAAATGTTATCGCCATCGGATGAACAGTTCTCAACTTGTAAGTTTAGAAACACATTGAAAAAGGAACTTTCTTGGGACTTTGCCGACTTTCCTTTTTAACTGTCCCTGAAAACTTTTCGAAGACCATAATGAACAAAAGAGAAAAAAGAATTACCCCTCTCCGTCATGCCAATAGTCAGTTATAGTGCTGAATTCAATCAAAAACACATTGAAAAACGCACTTTCAGTTTTTCTCAAATTTTCCAATTTTCCGGAAGATTTTCCAAAAAAATTTATTTCATATAAACCTTGCCCTGTCAAGCCGTACTCAAGTAATGCCCTTACAACCTTGTGACAATTGATTTTTATTCATAGTAAAAATTCGCTTTTGGTTTTTCCTAAATTTTCATACTTTCCGGGCGACTTCTCCACATTTTTATTTGTTGCGAACCTTTCTCTTGCTTTAAACATGAAATGTACAAAATTTTATCGCAATTGGGCGAACGGTATTGATATCTCACTGGAAAAAGCTGTTTTAGTTTTTCCCGATTTTCCTCTTTTGCGGCCAAGTTTCCCATATTTTATCACCGTTTAAACCTTCCCTGGACTTAAACGAATATTTCAAGACTAAAATTAGCCAAATCGGTTCAGCCGTTCTCGAGTTTTAGCGAGACTAACGAACAGCAATCCATATATATATATATATATATATATATATATATATATATATATATATATATATATATATATATATAGTCTCAAAATGTTTTATTACAATATCCTGACAACGGAAATTGTCTCGAACTGAAAGGCAGTGGCGTAGCGTGGATTTCTGCCACCCGGTGCCGACCCACATTTTGCCCCCCCCCCCCCCCCCGCCGAATTTTAGGAACTGAACAACATCAGAAATTGTGACTTTGGCAATAACTACCAATCCTGTTTCAGTGTTTATCAAAATAAAATGTGGTCGCTGCAATTTATTTTCCCTAATAATTTTTGATTCTTCTATTTTTACGTTATGCTGAACAAATCCTATTTGAACATTATTTATACGACTTATATATCTTAGGTGACTGTAACAGCAAACAAAAGCTTCATAAATTGAAAGTAGTTTTAATAAAAAGAAGTCTTCCACTGACAAGAAAGGTACTTGGGCTCGAACAAACACATATACACCAAAATCGTATGAGAGATAATATAAAGGTCCCTTATTGCACCAGTGATACTCCCGCATCTGCAAAACATTGCAGTCGTCCGTTAGAGGCCTCTGCGTGTGCCTTGCCATTATTGCACTTTGTCCTGTCGGTTCGCCAGTAGGGATGGTGCAGTGAGCCTCCAAAGTTTTGTGACGTTATTTGTCTGGCGAAGCGTCAGATGAGACGCCGATTGGTAATCAGTCCTGCTAATGTATTGCAATTGATTGAGAAGAAGTTACGAAGACCCCTTCTTCCTGAAGATGGTATTAGAGTAGAAGAATCATTCGCATGCTTTCTCGTATCTGTTATGGTACAGAAATATGAGCATAAGTTAGATACTGTTGTCACACTAACACATAATGATGATAATAGGGATGATAGTGACGAACAACTCATTGCAAGCGGTAGTGCCACGGTAAGTGCGGGAAGAGGCGATGGATGCAGTGGCAGTGAATACCAACCGTCTTCCGAGAAGAAGGTTAAAATTGCAACTATCATCACCGCTTTTGATGACAATACGCTACAGAACATGTTGTTGTTGTGGTCTTCAGTCGGGAGACTGGTTTGATACAGCTCTCCACAATACCCTATCCTGAGCACCTATCTCCACATAAGAACGGCATCCTACATCTGTCTGAATCTGCTTACTGTATCCATCTCTTGGTCTTCCTCTGCGGTTTTTACCCCACACACTTCCCCCCAACGCTAAATTCACAATTCCTCGATGTCTAAGAACGTCCCCTACCAGTCTATCCCTTCTTTTTGTCAAGGAATGCCAGAAATTTCTTTCCTCTCCAATTCTGTTTAGTATCTCCTCATTAGTTACGCGATCCACCCACCTAATCGTCAGCATTCTTCTGTAGCACCACATTTCAAAAGCCTCAAACCTCTTCCTGTCCGCACTGTTTATCGTTCATATTTCACTCCCATACAAGGCAACACTCCATACAAATGCCTTCAGAAAGGACTTCCTTAGGCTTAAATCAATATTCGATGTTCAGAAATTTCTCTTTTTCATGAACGCTTTTCAACCGATTGCCATTCTGCATTTTATATCCTCTGTACTGCGACCATCATTTGTTATTTTACTGCCCAAGTAACAAAACTCATCTACCTCCTTTATTGCTTCGTTACCTCATCTAATTTCTTTAGCATCACCTGATTTTCTTTGATTGTACTCCATTACCCTACTTTTGCTCTTGTTAATGTTCATCTTACATGCACATGTACGATGATTAATTCATAAGTTATAGTTAAGATTTTTGCATTACGTATAGCGTCTACAATTACATCTACAGTGCTATCTAGTGCATGATTGCATAGTTTTGAAGAAAAAGACACCCACCAGCACATTGAAGTGTAAGTACAGATCCTCTAACCAAACGTTTATACAGATATGTTTGTTCGAGCCCATGTACTTTCCTTGTGAGAAGTAAACACTTTGTAACATAAAATTTATGAACCTGCAGAGCTTTCGTAGCAATAAGTTAGGTCGGCTGAATACTTTCACGTGAATTAGGTATGTGATAATTTCTTGTCAGTAGGACGTCACTGGTCATTAAATGGGTCAGCGTGTGGACAGACAAACTCCATTTTGTAGGCCTACCGGTTTCAGATTTTATAGCGCATTTTCGAATGAACTAAATTAAGTTCTACTACACACCCGTTGGAAACATGGTTCATTTTTCTTGGTCGACTGTCGATTTTTCACGGGCATCTATGTGTTATTTTGTAGATCTAATGGTTTTGCAGTTTAATATTTGTTCTTCAACTTCGGTAGGAGTATTCGACCGTTACGCTAACTAAAGAGGACAGGTAGGTTATAGACAGGGTGTCGGCCTTCCTGGTTAAGTGGTGTGCATCGGATCGGATGCCACCAAAGCCATTACTTTTTTATTTCTATTTTATCGCTGTGCTAATATTCTTAATTTAGTTACTTTTTGTTATTAAATTGTATTGGTTTTACTTTTTTCAGTATTCTCTTTAGTAATTAATTATAGTTTGTCAATTTGATATCTAAAAATAATATTCCTTGGAAGGTAATATTTATTTGACCATCCATAACAAAAATTAAACATACTTGGAGGGTATTTTTGATCTGACCTCCCAAAATATATCCATTTTCAATATTATGACTATGAACAGGTGTCTGCCCTATTAAAGATTAAATTATTATTAAATAGAATCTTCTAAAAACCCATAATAGCCGGAAAGGAGTACGCAGTATAATTTTCACTTAACTTTTTGCCTGTCATACAGCCCTCAGCATGTTTTGTTATAAAAACCTAAGCTATAATTCTGTAGAAAACAAATTTTTGTAATATTTTGTACCATTTCGTTAATCGATACAACATACTGTACTTATTTTCATATCTTTGCTGTAAACCAAAGACTTTCTTTTATCTTTGGAGTGTGTCTTGTACTCGCGGTTGTTGCCTTTAAAGAATCGTTGTGTGACCTTCGTGCAGAGGGGTCGATGTGTGACTGTTGTGGAGAGCAGCCGTTGTGTGATTATGGTAGAGTTGAGTCGATGAGTAGTGGTCGTGGAACTGTCGGGTTACTCTGTCTGTGTGTTAGACTCGAAGAATAAAATTTCGGAAAGTTGAAGCCAAACCTGCAGATTGTATTTTTTGTATCAAAATTAATCTGTCTCAAATAAGGTAAAACTTGTATTTTTCTATTGTTATGTATGGTAGCCAGTACTTGAACTTTTGTAGTTGGTGTTTGTCTTCTTTTGTTAATGAATACTGTTTAGTGCAGCTTGCATTTATCATTTAACCCTGCGTCATTTTACCAGTTCTTTATTCCTTTCACCAATTTCAATTGCAATCCGTTCTGATCATTGTTTCTTGTGATAGTGTTGCATAATTGCTTTGTTTGTAAATTTATGTGATAATTAGAACAATTCAGTGTAGGCATTTTGTCATGATCAATTGGTCTATTAATGAGAGCAGGAAGTAGTTTGTTCATAAATCCAGTAAAGATCGTAGTTAGAGATTTTTCAGTCTTAATGAATGTTCAAATTATTAAGTCAGTTAATGTTAGTAACAGTTAAAGTAATTTGTTTGATCAGAAGAGAAGTAGATCAGGTAAAGAGATAAGAAATATTTGCAGTTAGTGATACTTGAAACCATTACCAGATTTGTAGGACATTTTTTATTACGTTGAATTGGTATGGTAATTGTTGTTCAGATAGACACATTATCAAGTGCAGCGATTTTGGTATCCAGTTAATATCAAATATCTTTGTTTGATATCCTGTTTATTCAAGTGACAAAATTATCACAGTAGTAGCCGGCTGTTTCGTTGCCTCTCGCAGTCGAATAGTACATGCATAAAATTTCTTGGCAGATTAAAATTGCGTGCCGGAACCGAGACTCGAACCTGGGACCTTTGCCTTTCGCTGGCAAGCGCAAGCGCATTCGGGAAACATCCCTTAGGCTGTGGCTAAGCCATGTATCCACCATATCCTTTCTTCCAGGAGTGCTAGTCTTGCAAGGTTCGCAGGAGAGCTTCTGTGAATTTCGGAAAGTAGGAGGCGAGGTACTGGCGGAAATAAAGTTCTGAAGCGGCATCGTTAGTCGTGTCGGGATAGCTCAGTCGGTAGAGCGCTTGCCCGCGAAAGGCAAAGGTCCCAGCTTCGAGTCCCGGTTGCGGCACGCAATTTTAATCTGCCAGGAAGTTTCATATCAGCGAACACTCCGCTGCAGTGTGAAAGTTTCATTCTAGTACATGTATAGTCTGGCTACTGGAATAGGGTGCACGCTAACAGATCTGAAAATTTTATTTGCTGGCATTGTTTCTCACACACGAGATTAATGTGTAGACAAATTACGAGTTTAATTACAGTTGATTTATTAACTACTGTACAATTTAAAGTGTTATCCGTTGCGCATCAAGCAAAACCACATACACGTAAGATCATTACATTCTATGTCAGCTGCAATTTATTCTAACAGGGCAAAGGAAGGTATTAAGTCTCATTGCTTAGTCAAGTTATTTTGTAACCAAAAGCACAACAGAAAATTTATTTGTGAATTTTAGCGGGCACGGTCACGTAACACAAACAGAGACACGCTTGTTCACACACACACACACATACTACCTTTAGAATTCATGAAAAGTATTACCTGCAAGAGGTCTAAAAGGTAAAATGACTCCAGGGGGATTGGAACGCACGCTCATAAACCGTCCTCCTATGCACTTACTCAATAAAACAGTAAGCGATAACCGGTTCGTTGTGGTAAATGTACCCACGTGGCATTCAAATACCTCATCCGTTTCTACGTGCTCAAATAATGTTTCTCAAAAAAAAAAAAAAAAATGATACGTGAGTTGAAGTGCGGTGAATCTCGACATATACTGTATCTTAATTACTGTATTGCTTCTATTTGGCGATGTAAACAGCAAGCTGAAGTTGCACAGACCGCTGGAGTTGGAAACACTCGCGCTTATGAGCTTCGGCATGCACAGTGCTCTGTTCTTAATCGCGCCAGATAATCTTTTTGTCCCCCATTGCAATTTTTTCCGATCTTTAGTATAAGGTAGTTGATAAGTAGTTTGTAAGTTTAGGGACTGATGACCCCATAGTTAAGTCCCATAAGCTCAACACAAAAAAAAAATCAAAAACAGATTGAAAAACGCATTTTCAGTTTTTTTCAAATTTTCCAGTTTTCCGGTAGATTTCCCAAAAAAATTATTTCATACAAACCTTGTCCTCTCAAGCCGTACTCAACTGATACTCGTACAACCATGTGGCAATTGATTTTTATTCATAGAAAAAAATCGCTTTCGATTTTTCCCTAATTCTGGTACTTTCTGGGCGACTTTTCCAAATTTTTATTTGATGCGAACCTTCCTCTTGCTTTCAACATGAAATGTTCAAAATTTTATCGCACTTGGATAAAATGTGTTGGTAGCTCTCTGGAAGAAGCTGTTTCAGTTTTTCCCGATTTTCCTCTTTTCCGGACAACTTTTCCATATTTTATCACCGTTTGAACCTTCCCTGGCCTTACACGAATAGTTCAAGACTAAAATCAACCCAATTGGTTCAGCCATTCTCGAGGTTTAGCGAGACTAACGATATATATATATATATATATATATATATATATATATATATATATATATATATATATATATATATATATATATATATATATTGGCACCGGAATGAATATTAAAGCGAAACTGATTTCGACAGTACTGATGTATTTAGAAGTGTATTTTCATAGCACAATTAAAATTGTTAGGGGAGGTTAAAAATGTCTGACTCCAACATAATAAACACACGTTGTAATTTCCTGACAGATCTGTAAGGATCTTTGAAGTCTCGTTTATTGAAAGTATACTTGATATTTCCGGGTAAAACCCAGCTGACTGTTCTCTGCCGCCCGGGACCATGGCCTCTCAGGCACCCACCACGGTACTCCACTTCTGAAAGGACATACGAAATGAAGAGGGCCATGAGCAGAACAGAGCCATGAACGGAACATAGCCATTAACAAACCAGAGGCAGAGACCTGTCTGCTATTGCTATTTATAGTAAACTTTACACAAAACAATTCTATTATATGGGGTGTATAATGTTCCAGCATGGCTATTAATAATTCAGATTAACAAATTTACAGAAGGAAGAGGTTTGAAGTTAGAAGCTATGAAAGATCCCAATCAGAAAATCACGGGGGAAAAATTTGGAAAATTATTACATGCATTTAAATGAAATGGGGAGCTAATTGACAGTGGAGTGTTGTGCAGGCAGAACATAACAGAAAGAATCGACGAGCGGTTACCTTTAACAGGAGATCCATCGGTGGTTGAAATTTGGCTGTAAATGATGGCAGTTCGTGAATATCAAACTACGACTCGTGTAGCAGACCGTAAAGTAAGATAAGTGTCGGTATATGATAATAGTATGGAATAAATTTAAAAAAAAAGAGAGGCAGTTTACACGAAATATCACCATTCAATATTAACTAAAAACAGTGCCATCCATTCTTGCGGCGATGCAACAAGGCTGAAAGAAAGCATCATGGGCGGAGGGAGGAAAAGGCAAAATTGATAATAACAATCCATAAGTGCGAATTTTAGTGAGAGGTGGGGTTTATTTAGAAAAGTAAGATCCGCGCACAACACATATATTTACCTGAATGTACAAATCCACGTAAGAGCGGCCACATAAAAATAATAAAGTGCAGCTCTCGTCTGTAAGATGCTATCGCTACGAAGTACAAGGAAAGAGTACTTTCTACCTTCTGTCTTTAAAAAAAAAAAAAAATAAAAAAAATAAAAAAAAATAAAAAAAAAAATAAAAAAAAAATTGAAAGTTATGTTCTTCAATTTTTTCTCTGACATTCACAGATAATTATTTTTACATGCCGAAATAATATAAAAATACAAAATTTTCTTTGATAATATCGGGGAAAGGAAACCGTGTCATTATACCTCCCCCTTTGGCACGGCTGAGGTATGCTACATAATCCAATAGCCGTGAAAAAAAAAGCATTGTATCAAGGCTAGTTTCATAGAACACAAATACATCGAATGTTACATAAGATAATAATGTAAATTACATATTTTACACATCAGATAAGTGCAATATGGATTAGTCTTTTGCAATTTTTGTTTTGGCAAGAACAGATCATTTTTCGTCATAGGTGTTTTGACCATTTCACCCTTTGACTTTTAATTTGGAAGTAATTTCGTTTTTTATTTTGCATTACAATTAATAAAATTAGCTCTGTCTCGCCAAAAATGGTTTATACTGTTTAAAATATGGTAATGCTACTGTAGTTTTATAGAGTTCAGGTGCTACACCGGCCATGGAGCGACTCCAGTCCACAGACAACACTCATGACGGAGAGGTTCCAACATGTCCAAGTAGGAATATCCAGTGACGGTGCTCTGCTCTGGGCGAAGAAGCGTGGCCCGTATAGTTTTCGACGTGACAAGGCACAAGAAACATTTACCACTGCGAAATCACGCTCAAATTCAGTGCATTCGTATGGATGCTTTGTACCCAAGATTCGACAATTATCCTTGTTCACTCTCCCATTAGTGTGAAAAGTGGCTTCTTGGCTAAAATGTAAGCGATCAAAATTGCTATCCCCATCATCATTCATTTGTTGCAACTGCGAACAAAACTCAAAACGCTTGTCTTTCTCTTCGTCATTGACCTTTATTATTTATTGTTTTTTTCTGTTCCATAGGGCCCAATTGAAGAGTGAGACTCCATGGTCATGGAACAAGTCAATACATGAATGTTTACACAAGAATGGTAATAGAAAATTTTTAAGTAGTCCTTTGCACACGACAATCTTAAGACAAAGTGAAAAGAATCAATAAAGAAAAATTTAATTAGCTTAATTGTTCAATTTCTCTAGGAGTTCCTCGACAGAATAAAAGGAGTGAGCCATGAGGTAACTCTTCAATTTAGATTTGAAAGCGTGTGGATTAGCGCTAAGATTCCTTAGTTCTTGTGGCAGCTTCTTGAAAATGGTTGCTGCAGAATTCTGTACACCTTACCGCACAAGTGTCAAGGTGGTGTGATGCAAATATTGATTCGAGTTCTGTCTAGTATTCACCGAGTGAAAGCTAGTAACTCGTGGGAATAAGCTGATATTATTAACAACAAACGACATTAAATAAAAAAACGTATTGTGACGACAGTGTTAAAATTCCCAGACTACTGAAAAGGGATCGACATGATGTCCTCGAACCGCCCGTGTTTTAGCCAGAAATAACCTTTTTGCATCAGACGAGTTACCCTCAAAAACAATGCCGCACGCCATAAGTGAGTGAAAGTAAGCGTAATAGACTACTTTTCTTGTTAAAAAAATCACTTATTTCAGATATTTTTTCTAATGGTAAATATAGCAGAATTTAGTTTTGGAACAAGATCCTGAACATGGACTTTCCATGACAGCTTACTGTCTATATGAACACCAAGACCTCCTGCATTAGCTCCAATTTGAATGGTTCATGGACTGCTCCTGTCGAAGAACTTTCCACACTGTCATTGCAGCCAGAACGTGTTCACGGGATGATTGACTCGCCGATTTCTTTGGACTCCTTATCAATGCCGCTAGTAGCGCTCTACATTCATGTCACTCCCACCAGGTCGTGTCCTTCTCTCTGCCGGTCACAAGCAACACGTCGTAACGTATTTGTTGTGCCTGTGGTAAACAGCCTTCCTTATTTGTGGATCTAAGCCTTTGTTGAAGTGCTGTGACACTTGTTTTCGTCGAACTCATACGCACAGAAAGCTCGCTCCGCACCTGAAGTCGCCATGTTTGCGATTCGCGTGGGAGTAGCCGAGCGATCTGGAGCGCCACGTTACGGATCGGGCGGTCTTCCGCATCGGAGATTCGGATCCTCCCTCGGGCATGGATGTGTATGTTGTCTTTAGGTTAGTTTAACACAGATCAAGTAAATGCAAACGTAGGCTTCCGCGGCAGTTGTCGCTATCAATAAAATTCTTCCGGGTATGAGACCGCGTCGTCATTTTATAAACTATACCGACGTTTCGGCCGTTGTTGCAAACGGCCTTCATCAGGGTCTGTGTCTGACCGATTACTGGATCTTGGGAGATAACGTGATACTTTACTACTTGTAACACACTGTGAAATAACTGCTTTTCTTGCATTTCCAGCGCAGTGAATCTTCCACTGACCTTGTCACAACGAAACCAGTGATTTACTGTTTTTATATTGACAGCGTCTTCGTTCAGAATACAGCGTGCAATGTGCTTTGTGGGATCCCCACCAAGTAGGATTGACGGAAGATTTATAGACAGAGAAAGGCAGCTCGTTTTACTTTTGTTAAATGATTTAAGTTGCTTTCATATACTAGGGGTACAAAGCCCAACAATACTCCAAAATCTGACGCACAACTGTGTTGTAAGCAGTTTCTTCAGAAGAGTTGTTGAATCTTCTAAGTGTTCTGCCAACGAAATGTAGTCTTTGGTTCGCATTCCTTACCATATTTTCTATGTGTTATTTCCAATTCGTTTTTAACTGTTACTCCTTGTTATTTAGTTGAATTTACGGCCTTTAGTTTTGACATTTATCGTGTAAATGAAAATTAACAGGCTTTTTTTAATAGCCATATTGATGACTTCACACTTCTCAATATTAAGGGTGAATTGACAATTTTTGTACCATGCAGATATCTTACCTAAATCATTTTGCAGTTACTTTTGATCTTCTGGTGACTTACTAACCGATAAGTCACAGCATAACCGCGAACAGTCTTACGAAGATACTCAGATTATCTCCTAAACCGTTTATAAAAATAAGGAACCATAGGAGCCCTATAAAACCTTTTTCCTGAGGAACGCCAGAAATCACTTCAGTTCTGTTCCATGAATTTCCGTCAGTTACAACGTAGTGTGTCTTTTCTGACAGGAAATCACGAATCCAATAGCACAATTGTGGCGATATTCCATAAGCACGCAGGCTGATTAGACAATGCTTGTGAGGTACAGTGCCGAAACCCTCTGAAAATCTACAAATACGGAATGTATTTGATATTCCTTGTCGATAGTACTCATCAGCTGTGTTTCACAAGAATGATACTCTCAAAAATAAGGAACCATAGGAGCCCTATAAAACCTTTTCCCTGAGGAACGCCAGAAATCACTTCAGTTCTGTTCCATGACTTTCCGTCAGTTACAACGTAGTGTGTCTTTTCTGACAGGAAATCACGAATCCAATAGCACAATTGTGGCGATATTCCATAAGCACGCAGTCTGATTAGACAATGCTTGTGAGGTACAGTGCCGAAACCCACTGAAAATCTACAAATACGGAATGTATATGATATTCTCATCATCATCCTTGTTGACTGTGGGTCAATAGGTCGTCCGACGTAGTTCATACTATTTGAGGAAAGTACATATTCTAAAATCCTTGTGCAAGCCGAAATTAATGATATAGACCTGGAATTTTTTCTTGAATACTGGCGTAACCCGTGAAATTTTCCTATCTTTCGGTACGGAACGTTCGCTGAGCGTGCAGTTGTTTATGATAACTAGGTATCGGGCTATTGCATCAGCATACTATTAAAGGAAACTAATTGGTAGACAATCGGGACCGAGAGACATACTTTTGTTAAATGATTAAAGTTGCTTTCATATACCAGGGGTACGGTAAAAAAGGTAAAACAGTCAAAAATCCGAAGATTGGTTTGAACACCAAGGTGTTTTACTAGGCGTGGTTCTGTTTGGACGAACTGACTTACCCAGCCAGTTATAGAAGGACCTACAGTTTAACCTGGGTTCCGAATCACGGATAAAGCTTATAAATTACGCATGCTGGGAGCCGTTCTTGACACCAATTCTGGAGTATTTGCTTCGTCTTCTTTCGTGAAGGAATTTCTAAATGCTGGGTTAAGCAGTTTTTCTTCAGCATAAAAGCATCAGTAGCATAAAAAAATTCAAATTTTCGTTAAGGTTATGAGATTTAACTGCGGGGTCATCAGTCCCTTAAACTTATAAACTACTTGTAAAGTAACTTATACTAAAAGACAGCGCGAACATCTATGCCCGAGGGCAGATTTGAACCCCCGACAGAAAAGGCCTAGCGCATCCGAGCAAAGCGCCTCAATACGCTCGGCCGCTCCGCCGCGGCTCATAGCGTCACCTTCACTATCGCGTAGTGAAGCTATTGATTGTGTTTTACCGATAGTATACTTTACATAAGACCAGAATTTCTTAGGATTCTCTACCAAATTACGTGACAGGGTTTCGTTGTGGAATTTATTACAAGCTTCTCGCTTTGAAGCTCGATAAAGTCCCTGAAATATAAGATCACTTGTGTCGGTATCACCGCCTGTGGTCGATGCGTTCTCTTTAAATATACCAGCTGGTACGCTTCTCGGGTTTGTACAGGCAGCAAGTTAATATGCTAGCTACATTTGAGGCAGATGTTATAACGAGATTCAGTGTCTGTAGAAAGTGAACGCCTGATTTTATGCAACCCTTGTGCCTCCTTGGGTATGCGGCTTGCATAACGTTATACTGCAAGAGGGGCAGACGAGGTAGTAGCACCCGAGTCTCAGAATGGTGTTCTTTTCGTATCCTCTGTAGGCCCATATCGTTCGACGTATCTCCTTGAGGCGCTGAAATTTTAAAATGGACTGCTAATATGGTGGTAAACTGCGTGCAGTAACGTCTACATGTTAGCTAAGAAGAAAGTGGCTCATGTCGTGAGTTTCACGCGAAAACAATAAACGGTGTGACTCGTTTTAATATGACTGCATAGAACTTGTATGCCGTTCATGTTATGTGGCATTAATTGTGGAACAGCTTCTGCCAGCAGCGGTACTTCATCTCTGATAAATGTACGAAATCGATATATCGGAAGATTTCAACCGTTTCGGAATGTTGAAATAAATTCAGCGACAAAGGTGAAAAATTGTGCTGACCCGGCACTCGCCTTACCCAACAGGCTATCCAGACATGCTTCCCTTCCAACCGAAATTCCCAACTTGTAGCCCCATGCCCAATGATACCTCTTGTTCGAACCCTATATTGGATTCCCGCAAGGGATCGAGCGTTTGAATTGAAATTGGCATTGCCTGTTGTAGGTATATTGACAATTATTTAGATGAGAACAGACATATCAATAAATCTGATAGATGTGTCGTTGCTTATAGGTATTTAATTTGTACAAACGTGATAAAATGGTCTCTTTAAAGCCATACTAAATCGTAAGGTTAGTGTATGAATAGTTCCTTTAATTTGGTAGATGAGTGTCCCATGTATAGGGGCAGTGAATGGACTAATATTTATAACATTATTATACTTAATTCCTCCTGTCCTCTTCTTAATAAGGTAAAGCAGTCAAGAATCCGAAGATTGGTCTGAACACCACAGTGCTGTTTGGAGGTGGTATGCAATTGCCTTCCTCCGACCTTCGAACTGACTTACCCAGCCAGTTATAGGGAGACCTACAGATTAACGTGGGTTCCGAACAACGGTGCTACTCGGTATTTTTCACATGAGCAATACTGCCAGAGGTGAGAGAAGTGGAAAAGGACAGATAAAAATCCTAGGACCTGGCGGGGATCGAACCCGTGACCTTCGGATTTGTAGTCTGGCACTCTACCACTGTGCAACCGAGGCGCACCGTCCTCTTCTTATAGCATTTATATTAAATACCGATTTTGTTTAAAAATCTTATTCCTCCTATTTCTTTCTACAGCATTTAAATACCAATTTTGTGTTTACAAATCTTAAGGCATTCCATTTAATATGAAAGTAGGTTTAGGTACTAGAGCTAGTTCAGCTCAGTTGCTTGTTAAAGCCGGCTGCGGTGGCCGAGGTCTGAACGGCCACTACGGTCGGGGGTTCGAATCCCCCCTCGGGCATGGATATTTGTGCCGTCCTAGTTCGTAAGTAGTTCATAAGTAGTTTGTAAGTTTAGGGACTGATGACCCCGTAGTTAAGTCCCATAAGCTTTACAAACATTTGAACATTTTTTTTTTGCTTGTTAAATTGTAAAGTGTCGAAGACGTTCAAGTAGAAATGAAAGGCAGTTTTTCTCGTTTTTATTTTGCTTTTATTTTCATTTATGGCATACAACGTGATGAGAAAAGAAAACATTGTTGTTGGCTTCGTCTGCCCCACGCCGCCTGCAGCAGAGCTTGCCGCTCCTCTACTCTCGGCGTCGGCCGCCCTGAGTCTCCAGCGTGCGGCAGCCGTGTGGGCGTCGAACCCGGCACCGCCGCCAGCAGAGACAGACAGCGGCTTCCCGCAGCGACGGCAGCCACGGCGGTCCCTCCTGCTGTGCCGTGGAGCGGGCGGACCCGCAGCCTGAATAAAGCGTCGGAGGGCGACCTCGGCCGGAGCGACGGAGGAGGCTCCGCGAGTTGTGACGCGGCACGGGCCGACGCAGGAAACTGCGCGGCAGCCGAGTGCCGCGGCTAACGCGCGGACCCGCCCCCTCTCCTGCCGCGGAAATCCACCCTCCGCCCAGACCGCGGGTTCCGTCTTCTGCCGCCGCACTGCAGGCTCGCCCACCGCCGACCGCTACAGGTGGAGGAGCCGCTGCTGGCCTCTGCTCTGCCCGCCACAGTCGGACAGGCGGCGCCTCCCAGGACAGACCTCATCTCTCCACTGCTGGCGCCGAGCCTGCCACCAGACGCGTCGGCGGAGGCAGCCACTCCTGCAAGGCGGCCGCAAGCGCTCTGCGGGGCGCCGCGACCGGTAAGTCGCGAAGTGGCCGCTCCCTCCGGCCCGGCGCTGCCAGTCCCGAGCAGCAGGAGGTGCACTACTCGTCGCCAGGTCCGCTAACGGCTGCTCGAGGTTGCCTGCAACATGCGACATTCCTTGTTACACAGATATCCGTCACGGAGTAGCCTGGGCAGCCAACCGCTTCTTTGGCGGAGATTAGATTAGTGTATGGGCGACCGTTCGCCGGTTCGCCGTTCTGGAAATGCAGGTGCTAATATTAAAGTACTGCCGGTTGGTTGGCCTCAGAAATTATATCCTAGTGTGGACGTCAGATTGAATGTTCGTCACATCACTAGCCCGTTGTCCCTTGTGGCTCTGTTTGCACTGAAAAATATTACAAGGTCGACTAGAAAAAGAAGACGACATTGAAACTCTTCACTTTCATCTTGAATAAACACACTTAAGGGACATTACCATTTCTGAATAGGTAAATTAAAATGATTTAAGAGCATTGGTGAGATAAAAAGGGATGCTATTAACACAAGAATTAAGTTGATCTGGCAACAAGGAGAAAAGGAATGCTTCGGATGTAAAACGTAAACTTTCACGGCTGGAATGGTCAAAATTACTAAAAATGTCCGGGCTATTATGCCGTGGTTTAGTGAATTTATTATCGAAACCCAATGTTTCGTCCCCGACTGCGGAGGACATACTCAAGCGGGGTCGTTGCACTTTGAATGTCCGATGCACACCCTGGCTCGCTACTGACTGTCGGACATTCAAATTGCCACGATCCCCCTTGAGTATATCTTCCGCATTCGGGGACGAAACGTTGGGTTTCGACAATAAATCCACTAGACCACGGAATAATAGCCCGGAAATTTATAGTAATTTTGAATGCCTGGCATACCTACAGAACGACTTAATTGATTCTTAGGTTGAAACTTACTGATGAGTACCTGTCATGTTTTAAATGTTTATCTTAAGCTGCCATATGAATCCCCAGTTGTTATATAACTGATCTCGCAAAATTCCGAATTTTAGACAATGCACATTTCAATAGTCATCCATAAATTTTACTTTTCAGAAACTATGTAATATCCCTAAATTCAAATTGCACTAGACATAAGTTGTGCCTAACCGCACTGCTCCCTTGTTAAAAGCCGACCACAACTATCGCTAAACTTTTCTAAGCTCCTTGCCACTGTGTTTTCCACCAACCTTTCCCCGCGTCCAGTAGCTGTCTCTCTCTGGCCCGGAGTGTCCGCAGCGCCTCCAGAAGGCAGTGGGCGGCGCTCTGACTGCAGGCCGGCAGCCGGGCCGCCCTGTGACGTCACTGCTGCAGCGACTCTGCCACCTGCTGGTCGCTCGACGGCGCCTGGCTGCCACTACTGGCTGACTGGTTGAGTAAAGCTACAGAAACACTGTAGAGATGCCTCGCGGTCCCACACTAGCTGTGGGACCGCAGACACCCCGACCTCACAACCTTGAGAGGCCAGGGTGCCGTCGCCGGGCACCGCGGCGCTCCTACTTTTATAGACTCCCGACAATGGCGGACGCGGTTACCGCGGAAACGTCTCCTCACTTCATCCATCAGACCATTGTTTTCAAAAACTTCGATCACCAATATTGCCGTTATATTCGATTTAGGAAGAGAGAGGAAAAAAAATGGTTAGGTCGACCTGCATCCACTTAATACATTTCTATCATTTATATATAAAGAACAGTCTAGAGCGCAAAAAAAAAAAAAAAAAATTTTCCCCTAGTTTCGGTCTTCTCTTAGACCATCTTCAGAAAATACAACTTCATTGATGTTGTGGAGCTGGCAGGAAACTTTCCTGAAGATGGTCTAAGAAAAGACCGAAACTAGTTGGAAAAAATATTTTTTTGCCCTCTAGAGTGTTCTTTGTATATAAATTTAAATACGAGTGCTGTTACCAAATAAATGAAACTAAAATGTTTCCAAAAAGTGTGACATTTCTTTCATTTCTAAACATTCAGATTTGTATGCAGCGCTCAGACAGCTTCGTAAACATTCCCTCTCAGTTCGATATTCGCGTATTATAGGACTTATCTCGACAGACTAACTCCCATCAACTCATTATGTAAATACTAAATTGGTGATATAGAACGACAAATCTTACACCTTACAGATGAAGGTGGAATAATTAATATTCTTGAGGACATTGAAATCCGCATATATAAAAACATCCTAAATCAACAGACAGAGTCATTCAACACTCTCTTCCTTAAAAACTTTCAATTTAACAAACCGATAGTCAAAACACTGAAAGGTGGATTCGTAACGAAAGTAATTCTGTACTCATCTTACATAGACTTAATAGAAAGTTTCCTAAACCTTTGATGTATAAGTTCATAGTTCATCTCACATTGATTCAGTATAAAGTTATATAATTGTTATGCCATGTATAAAGCTCATAGTCTTGTTTAATTAAATTTACTGCTTACTTGTTTCAAATGAAACCACTGTCAAACACGATGCGAGGTAGGCAGGCGATTACACTGTGGCTCTGGCAAACATTTTTCTAACATATGACCAGCAAACATAGTTTTAGAATAGTCCAAAAATGTACTGGATACAAAATTCTTTGGAATAAAAATACTTCATGACATTGCATAAAAAACAAATTGGAATGCATTTGAAGTAATAAAAGCATGGATCTAATAACTACAAAAATGTTACCAAAGTTGACGTATTTTGAAGTCACTGTTACGTTAGTCAGGTTGGAGTGGGAATGTGTGTGTATTTTAGTGTGTGTGGGAGATGTGAGGGGAAGGAGGAAGAGGAGATAAACATGGATAATAAAACGAAGGTAGAGGTTTGGTTAGTAGTTCTGAAAGAAATGTAAATTTTTGAACTGAGATATCATCAGATATAAGACCGTGTTGGTGGGACATGCTCGCAGAAAGAAGAAGTGGCTAGTGGGAACAATAAAACTGATTAAATTTTATCAAGGCTGACGTCATGGAATAATAAGAAATATCTGATTTTTTTTGTTACCAACTGATCCAGGCTCTAACCCTTTGATCGCTTTGAAAAATTTTTTATTTCAAATTCTTCCGTAAGGGTAAATTGTTCCCGTTTGTAATGTATGGGATTCAAGAGTTGGTTGAATGTGTCCGTTAGCGCTGAGATCTTTAGCAAAACAAGATTAATTTTTTAACTTCGCCTCTTTTTAATGTGGAGATCTTTGTGCAAACGTGTTTATAATGCGCGATCTCTTTGTGTTGTATGAGTGCGAGGGAGTTAAGCACAGGTGAGTTTATAAAAATTATGGAGAAACATTTAGCAGGAATTCATTGTGAATGATTTGGTACTGAATGAAAGAAAGATTTATTTCAGAGTAAAATATTGCAGTATTAATTTTTTTGCAATTAAGTACGTATCAATTTCATGTCATACCTATTTAATGGCATCGAAATTGTCGGCGTAAAACATGGCACTTCCAACCAAGTGCCCCACCCATTAAGGGTGGACTGAACGGGATATGCTAACTCAGGCAGACGTTGTTAAACAAAAATTCATTTAAAATGACTTACATGTTTTTATAGTTTTCAGAACATTAAAAGTGATACATTCATAAATTTAAAACACATATTTTTAGTTGAGGATATTAAACTATTGAGATGGTCATAATTACATCTTATTGTTAGAAAATCAATAAAAGGTGATATCATGCAATTGATTGTAATTTGAGAACTGAAACTATTCAACATACAGTATAAACATCTAAAACATGCCAGAATGAAACTTTCACTCTGCAGCGGAGTGTGCGCTGATATGAAACTTCCTGGCAGATTAAAATTGTGTGCCGGAACCGGGACTCGAACCTGGGACCTTTGTCTTGCGCGGGCAAGCGCTCTACCGACTGAGCTACCCCGACACGACTCACGATGCCGCCCCACAACTTTACTTCCGCCAGTACCTCGCCTCCTACTTTCCAAACTTCACAGAAGCTCTCTTGCAAACACGCAAGACTAGCACTCCTGGAAGAAAGGATATGGTGGAGACATGGGTTAGCCACAGCCTAAGGGATGTTTCCAGAATGAAACTTGGAAAGTAGGAGGCGAGGTACTGGCGGAAGTAAAGTTGTGGGGCGGCATCGTGAGTCGTGTCGGGGTAGCTCAGTCGGTAGAGCGCTTGCCCGCGCAAGGCAAAGGTCCCAAGTTCGAGTCCCGATTTCGGCACACAATTTTAATCTGCCAGGAAGTTTCATATCAGCGCACACTCCGCTGCAGAGTGAAAGTTTCATTCTGGAAACATCCCTTAGGCTGTGGCTAAGCCATGTCTCCACCATATCCTTTCTTCCAGGAGTGCTAGTCTTGCGTGTTTGCAAGAGAGCTTCTGTGAAGTTTGGAAAGTAGGAGGCGAGGTACTGGCGGAAGTAAAGTTGTGGGGCGGCATCGTGAGTCGTGTCGGGGTAGCTCAGTCGGTAGAGCGCTTGCCCGCGAAAGGCAAAGGTCCCAGGTTCGAGTCCCGGTTCCGGCACACAATTTTAATCTGCCAGGAACTTTCATCTAAAACATGCTTTGATATCGAATTAACTCCGAAACATGTATTTACCACTCAAATGGCCAAAAACATGCATGCAACATGCATCTACATCTACATCCATACTCCGCAAGCCACCGGCCGTGTGTGGCGGTGGGTACCTTGAGTACCACTATTGGTTCTCCCTCCTATTCCAGTCTCGTATTGTTCGCGGAAAGAAAGATTGTCGGGATGCCTCTATGTGGTCTCTAATCTCTCTGATTTTATCTTCATGATCTCTACGCGAGATATACGTAGGAGGTAGCAATATACTGCTAGACTCCTCGGTAAAGGTATATTCGCGAAACTTCGACAAAAGCCCGTACCGAGCGACAGAGCGTGTCTCCTGCAGTCTCCCACTGGAGTTTATCGATCATCTCCGTAACGCTTTCTCGATTACCAAATGATCCTGTAACGAAGCGCGCTGCTCTCCGTTGGATCTTCTCCACTTCCTCTATCAATCCCATCTGGTACGGATCCCACACCGGTGAGCAGTATTCAAGCTGTGGGCGAACAAGTATACTTTAACCTACTCCCTTTGTTTTCAGACTGCATTTCCTTGGGATTCTTCCAATGAATCTAAGTCTGGCACCTGCTTTACCGACGATTGATTTTATATGGCCGTTCCATTTTAAATCACTCCTAAAGCAGTCTCCCAGATAATGTATGGAATTAACTGCTTCCAGTTGCTGACCTGCTATGGTGTAACTAAATGATAAAGGATCTTTCTTTCTATTCGCAGCACATTACACTTGTCTACATTGCGATTCAATTGCCAATCCCTGTACCATGCGTCAATTCGATGCAGATCCTCCGGTATTTCAATACAACTTTCCATTGTTACAACCTCTCTATATACTACATCATCCGCAAAAAGCCTCAGTGAACTTCCGATGTTATCCGCAAGGTCATTTATATACATTGTGAACAGCAACGGACCCACGACACTCCCCTGTGACACACCTGACATCACTCTTACATCGGAAGACTTGTCTCCACTGAGAATGACATGCTGCATTCTGTTATCTAGGAACTCCTCAATCCAGTCACACAATTGGTCTGATAGACCATATGCTGTTACTTTGTTCATTAAACGTCTGTGGGGAACTGTATCAAACCCCTTGCGGAAGTCGAGAAACACAGCATCTACCTGAGAACCCGTGTCTATGGCCCTCTGAGTCTCGTGGACAAATAGCGCGACCTCGGTTTCACACGATCGCCTTTTTCGGAACCCATGCTGATTCGTACAGAGCAGATTACTAGTCTCCAGAAATGTCATTATACTCGAACATAATACATGTTCCAAAATTGTACAACTGACTGACGTTAGAGACACAGGCCTATAGTTCTGCACATCTGTTCGACGTCCCTTCTTGAAAACGAGGATGACCGGTGCCATTTTCCAATCTTTTGGAACGCTACGCTCTTTTAGAGACCTACGGTACACCACTGCAAGAAGGGGGGCAAGTTTGTTCGCGTACTCTGTCTAAAAACGAACTGGTATCCCATCAGGTCCAGCTCCTTTTCCTCTTTTGAGCGATTTTGTTTTTCTATCCCTCTGTCAATTGTTTAGATATCTGGCATTTTGTAATCTCTGCGGCAATCTAGAGAAGTAACTACAGTGCATTCTTCCTCTGTGAAACAACTAAAATCCAATTTGTCACTTTTGTCGAACAGAAAAACTTCATACATTTTTAATATTTCTATTTATGCCTGAAGTTATCGATGCTGTAACCGCTTTATGGTCGCTGATTCCGTATTCTGCGCTAACTGTTTCGAATAGTTCGGGTCTTTGTCACCAGAAGCTCTACTATGGTGTCGCCACGAGTCGGTTCTCTGTTTAACTGCTCAAGGTAATTATCAAATAATGCACTCAAAGCAATTTCACTGGATTCTTTGTCCCTCTACCAGTCTTAAACGTTTGAGTCTCCCAGTCTATATACGGTAAATTAAAATCTCCTCCCAAACCTATAACATGATCGGAAAATCTATTCGAAATATTTTACAAATTTTCCTTCAGGTGTTCTGCCACAACAGCTACTGAACTTGGAGGCCTATAGAAACATCCAATTAGCATGTTCGAGCCTGCTTTAACCGTGACCTTCACCCAAATTATTTCACCCTTCGGATCTCTCTCTATTTCCTATAAACATTTGCATGAAATTCTCGTCTTTAGTAACAATCAATCAGATCGACCCCAACTCTCAATGACGAATTTCTATTTTATATACCCATTTATTGAAATTACCGCTTTCAACGATATAAAGCGCCACCTTGAAATTTACGCTATTACCTGACTCATGTATAAACTGAAAACTATATAGCTACTGTTACAAAATGTTCATTTGTTTGTTTTATCATTGTAAAAATAAAAAATCGCCCATCATACTGTAAAAACGATAAAAATATCTTTTCATATTATAAAGTCATCTGACAACAACATGGACTACCATTTCGGCTAATGTCTAAAATGAAACTTTTTTGGAGGGGATTGACTGCAAGTACACAATAGTGTAAAGCTACAAACGTCCATAAGGTTGCAGTGGAGTTCAAATAAAATACAACTATTTCCTTTTACAATTAAACAGGACAGATGAACAAGGGAATTATAAAAAGAATACAGAAAGCGTAGGAAAATGAATAACAACAATTTATAACAACAATAAAATCTGTATGCAACCTAAAATCAGATTGTTTTGTATCAGTGGAATTCGGTAACATAATGCACAGACTTTGAAACTGAATGATTACAGAACTTGTAGTAAGAGGGTAAAATAGTTGCAACAGTTTTTCCAGTGATATTTTATGTAACCAAGACTCTAGATATTGATTAAAATACATAAATAAGGTCTCTTGATTAAAAAGTAGTTCGAGTTATATGCCTCTATAAAATGGAGCCAAAATGTTTTTACAGTATGAGAAGATATTTCTACCAGTTTTAAATGTTGTCGGATATTCTCTGTTCCTACAAGGTTTGTTTATAGTATTATTAATACTGGTTCTTTGTGATAAAACAAACAAATAGCCATTTTCTATGTATGTATTTTGCAGTATATATATGAGGGAGGAATTAGCGAAAGTGTGAAGATAATGATTTATATCGGTGAAACTGGTGATCTAAATAAGTTAATGAACAACTTGCGAGCTTGGCTTAACCCCCCCCCCCCCCACACACACACACATACATACACAAGCTGTATACAACCAATAAGTGTAAGATCTCTATCCAGCAAGCAAAACATGACAGTAATTGTGGTACAGGGATATACTGTTTTTATATGTTTTCGTGCGTGACACAGTATAGAACGAAAAATATCCGTTCACATTTCAGTGGAAATTACTACGGGCGAAGTCCCTCCATATGCTTATGATGGCTTGAAACATTCTGTGGACAAGGCATGTGTGGTTTCCTTTTTTTGTAATCTTATGGGACCTAACTGCGTGGTCACCAACCCCTAAACTTACAAACTATTTATAATTACGTATGCTTCCGCGGCCAGAGTCAGATGACATAAAAGTTTTCTGGGTGTTGTACCGCGTCATGATGTAAGAAGGCTATTACTTAAATAAGGCGTTTCGGCCAACGTTGCAGTGGCCTTCATCTGGGTATACAAACCGCTTATTAACTAGCTTATACTAAAGACAAGGCACAAACATCCATGCCCGAGTGGGGATTCGAACCCTCGACGGGGAACGGACTCGAGCATCGTAGCATAGCGCCTCAGTGCGCTAAATAGCCGAAACCAGACCAGAGTCACCGCTCCAGTCTAGAACATAACCGCGAATATGTTCCATTGGGTTCAGCAAATTACACCTTGAGTGTAAGTTAGTGTCCACAAGCCCTTGCTTCATAGATACTACTTGATCATCCAGATACAAACAACCATCGCCTAATAACATGATGACTAAAATGAAAGAGTGTATAATGACGTAGAAGAAATTATTTAGGTAGTTAAATAAGACGCGTATTTAATTCTTATGCATGCTTGCAGTTTCATAGAGCGAAAACAAAGAAAAGAAAGACCAGTGGAAGTCGTAGAATGGAAAATAAATAGGAAGGCGACTGGTAGATGTTTTGCAGAAAATGTAATTTCATCGAAATTACTTTACCGAGCAGCCGATCATCACAATTTCAGAGCTGTTCCATCAAGGTCAGATAATTATCTTGTAAAAGATCGGAACCGGACACCAGGAAATAAATAAATGAAATCTACACGTTTACTAATTTACTCTAATTATTTAACAAATATTTCTGAATCTCCACAATTGTTTAAAAAAAAAAACTGTAAACCACATTTAAGAGTGTGTATATGTCAATTCCTATTTTCATTTATTTATTATTATTTAACTTTTCATTTATTATTTGTTTTTATTTTGAACTGCAGACCAAAACTAAAGAAATTACCGAAGGTTAGGGAATAAAGAAATGGGTCATAGGTAAATTAAAGGAACTAAGAGGAATTTTAGTGTGAGCCTTAAGCAACATTTCACTGTAACAGAGAAAATAAATAGAATAAATTTTGAGAACTGAAGCAGGGAAGAACCATTTGATCATAGAAACAAGTCAGATGTTAGCAGATAACACTGGATATCAAAATACAAATGTTTGTATATCTAATGGACTTAACTATGTTTCTCATCAGTCCCTAGGCTTACACTTAAACTAACTTAAAGTAACTTACGCTAAGGGCAACACAGACACCTATGCCCAATGGAGGACTCGAATCCCCGACAATGAGCGACTGCACGCTTCGCAAGCAACCCCCATTGGAACACTCTGGATATCAAAGGAGATATTTGATTGATGAAAGGAAAAACCATGAAAATGCTGATATCCGAAAAATGAGAATGTAATAATTACAAACCACCTAAGCTGCATTGGCTAGCAAAGAGGTAGAAGCATGCATATTTATTGGAAATGTAAATGTTGTTTAAAGTAAAATTAAACCCATTGGGAAAAAATATATTCTAAAAGTATTAAGCGCTTATAGTGAGAATACGTTTTGACCTTAGAACGAGAAGCTTGTACTGAAAGTAGTGTACAGTAGGGTTATGTAGTACATGAAGGGAGCCTATAACTTGCTTACTGTAGCTGCACTGTTGATTTCTTGTGGGCCAGAAGTTGTTACTTATAGTAAATAAATTGGAAGGCCCCTACATTTAAGATTTGAGATATTTAGGAGATTTATGTTGTCCTTGGTTCAGATGTTTGTGAGGCCTATGGGACTTAACTACGGGGTCATCAGTCCCTAAATTTACAAACTACTTATGAACTACTTACGAACTAAGGCGGCACAAATATCCATGCCCGAGGGGGGATTCGAACCCCCGACCGTAGTGGCCGCGCAGACCGTGACTGAAGCGCCTCATTCTCCTCGGCCACCGCGGCCGGCTTGTCCTTGGTAAGAAACTGCTCTCGCTGTACTTATGTTTACAGGTTCCGCTGCTTGTGGACCCTGCGTCCAATTGTTTGTCACATCAGCGCCGCAGTAACGCCTGGCTCGTCGCAGCACGCAGAGATCCAGAAGTCTCGCACACATCGTTTGGGCGCCTTTGGTTAAGTTTTATTATCCTACTCTTTCGGTCTCGAGAAAGGTCGTGGGCGACAGTCAGGGGCCACTGAGGCGCGTTTAGTTATTGCTCTTAAGTCAAGAACGTAAACTCCACAAAATACCTAGGAATTACTATTACTTCAGATTTAAACTGGAAAGAAAACGTAGTAATGTCGGGGGAAAGGCGTCGGCTACTTACGAAAGTCCAATCGCCAACATTCCCCTCCGAATGCAAAAATATATTGTTGACTCCCACTTACATAGGTAGAAATGACCATCACAATAATATACGAGAAATCAGAGCTCGAACGGAGAGATTCAAGTGTTCTTTCTTCCCGCGCGCTATTCGAGAATGGAATGGGAAATAAACAGTATAATGATGGTTTGATGAACCCTCTGCCAGGCACTTAGATGTGATTTGCATGTATTTTGGGGGATTAAGCAAGTAAATTTAATTCGGATTCATTCTATTTACACCTTATTAGTGTTTTTTCCTAATTTTTATTTTATTAATGAACTTTGTCTTTTGTTTTGGGTTTTTTAAAGGTTATACATTTTCTAAGCAGGGCGAAAGACGTCCGGTACCTTGTCTGTTGCTTTAGGCTAATTATTGTGAAAGATAGTGCCACTAGCCTGAGTAAGTGGAATTGTAATCTTAAGGTTTTATTTCACGCTCTGCTGTTTCGCATTTTGGTTTGTCAAGTTATTGGTTAATCAAGTTTAAAGCTATGTTAAAGGTTGGTCCTTTGTTCTGAGCAGTTTTTTGTTAATGACGTTTAAGAACAATATAAAGGTTTTTCTTACCAATTAATTGTAAACCTCATGTTAAAGATTTGTCAGGGAATGTTCGTTGGATAATGTTGTTTCGTTGTACGATGTATTATTGATAAATACATTATTATTAAATAGAACGACAAACGAGACGTGTTTGGTCTCGCCCTTCCAAGTAGTTTCATAATAGACCTTCCTTGATTTCGAAAACCTCGTAACAATATTAAAGAAAGAAGTCCTTTGAGATATCAAACTACGACAGAAAATAGACCAAAGCGCTGGATTATTTGTGTGAAAACGTCTTTGGATGTAAGAGTACATCTGTCGCTTTATCACACAGTTTGATTTAACGTAATGTATATATTGTCTTAAATTTGTTCATTTCACTTATTTTCATTTCTTGTATGCTAGATATAATTCTTATGTAACGTAATTTCCTGTTTTGAATCATTTCGTGTAAACATGTACTGTATGTGTAAACCCGCATGAATGCACGGACATTCTTATGCTGTAAGTTGGCAATGCGCCAGAGAAAATGTTGAACCTGTTGTAAAGATTGTCTTTGGCACAGCTGAAGCAGTCGCGGAGCGACTCGCCAAAGTAAACACATAAATGTTTTGTTGATAGTGCAGAGGCACGGTAGGCGCATTGTGGCGCGTGCTTAAATGCAATTGCAATAAGCCTGAGAGGCGTACTGTTTAATGTATTGAAGGAAGTACGAAACAAGTTTACTTATACTCGAAAGTGATCAGAGTAAAGTTTTTTCATGTGTGCAAGAAAAGTAAATGTTTGGTTATCAAGTCTATTGTCACCGAGAGTGATCGTTGTTGTAATTACGGAGATTAGAAGGCGTGTCGAGGTGATATCAATGCATAGAGATTTCAGCCAGACGAGCTGAACAAAGACTTGTCGAAAAAAAAATATTTTTGAACCTGCAGTAAGAGTACCTATTGTAATCATATCTGTCTTGTAAGGACTTCACGACGAAGACGACGAAAACAGATGAGTACTTTTGTAACTTTTTTTAATGTGTTTATTTCCGTCAACAGTTGCAATATAATTGTTTAATAACATGTTTCGATCACTTGGATCATCTTCAGATCTATAAAACAAAAGTAAAATAGAAATGTACAATTTGATAAATTTACTAAGGGTTAATTGAACAATAGCGAATTTATACATAAATGGATAGATTTTTCTTTACCTTACAGTTGCGTCCACAACTCGTCTGGCTGAGTACTAATTGGTACTGAGTTTTACAGTTTGATGTAGGTATTTTTATTTGGTTGCAGGTGGTGGTGGGGAGGGAAAGAGTAGGTGGGGGGGGGGGGGGAAGGGATGGGAGTGGATAGCTTGAGCCCTAATAAGCTAGGGTCTTATACCGCACAATTGTTTGTTATATAAATATTTTCTAAAAGTAGGGTTCTTGAATATATCCAGACATAAAAATTATAAAACTGTATGTGATATAAGTATAAAAATATAGAAAGATAATTAAAACATGCATACGGTGTTTTAAAAACATTAAGGGAATAAATCAGAGATGTATAAAATTACAAATTTCATACTTTAAAATTTTTATAAACGTCACTTGGTTAAAATTATCATTAAAATGTTAAAATATATAAAAAATTATATAAAAACAGTATGGTATTGACGTTAATTGCCTCTGTCGCTACTTGGTGGCGTTGTGCGGCGCGCAGTTTTCCTTGTACGTTCGGAAGCCAGTCTGCACGCCGACCTGCTGCTAGGGCGGTGTCCGGGCCGACGCGCTGCCGCCGCCAGCCACCGGAAAGTGGGGCCGCCGCTCCAAGGCGCGAAGGTTGCAAGAGGCCTTCAAAGTTTTTAAAAAATGGGCTGTTATTAAAATCATCTTGTTGGTTGATTGTACCTCCAGATTCTTGAAGCCGGTGTGTAAAAATTTCTATTTCTTCTAGTGTCGTTAGGACGCGTCCTTTTGGTTTCCTATGTAGCACTTGTAAATGGGTATTTATTGTTTCAACCGTGTGCTTCTCTCTCAATAAATGCTCTACAAATGCTGTTTTATTATTATGAAGAGAGCAATGCTCTTTAAAACGTGTTTTGAACGTTCTGCCTGTCTGACTTACGTAGATTTTTGTACAGTCTCCACATTTGAGTTTATAGAAGCCTGCTGCCGTGAATTTTGAGGATTTTTTGTTCACATGGTGTCTCTGTCTAAATCGAGTGACATCGTTGGTCTTTTGTAACATTTTATTTTGTAAGCATGTAAATGTAGTGTCAACCAAATCAGAATTTGGTTCAATTATATATGACTTATTTTGAAACTAGTCTTAATTTTGTAAGTAGTTGTAGTCACCCCATTATCACCATTATTAGATTATGTTGATTATGCAAGCCTGTACATTGACTAACAAGTTCAATTCTTTTTCAGAGTAATTACGATCAGTTTTAAAGAAATTGCTAGACGAGTTAAAGAATTGCTAAACGTGTTACATCCACAGAGACTAGTAATTAATGTGCAGTGCTGTTCTAAGTTTTGCAATCAATTATTAAGCCAAGACTTTTAACTTGCAAGAGAGTTTGCACGTAAAGTAAAGTTGGTTTCATTTACATAGAAAGTAACCAGGCTAACCGTAGTTAAAGTATTATAGTTGATTAACCAGACTTGACGAACCACGGAGATTCACAGTACTGAGCTATTATCATTGGAATCAGAGTCTATCAGTTATTACGATTTTGATTATAACATGAACACGCCATCACCACTACATGAATTCTGACACATTTATTAGAGATGTGCTGTTCGTGAATCGTAAGAGATGCTAGTTGGAAGCTGTAGTCAATGCTAAGTCAGATAGGGCCAAGCTTAATTAATTACCACAGTGAGTTACAAGTTAATTAATTTCAATTTTTTTATTTATTGTAAATTTTAACTTTCACTGCGAAAGTGTTTTTGCGACCCATCAGTTGTGATTTGCTGCAACATTCAATAACGAAATTATTATTACTGCAGCATATCATTACGCATTATGATTTTTGACATATTTTTGACGATCTCCAACAGGCCATGTTTTACAGGTTGGTGACACTTCTCAGAAATACCAACCAGATTTGACCTCCCAAGAAGCAGTTCCTCATGTATGTCAGTGTTGTTGTTGTTGATGTCTTCAGTCCGCAGACTAGTTTGTTGCAGCTCTCCACGCTACCCTGTCCTGTGCAAGACTCTTCATCTTAGAATACGTTCGTCAACCTACATCCTTTTGAATCTGTTTGTTGTATTCGCCCCTCAGTCTTCCTCTACGATTTTTACCCCACACATTTCCCTCAAATGCGAAGTTAACGTTTCCTTGATGTCTCAGAATGTGTCCCACCAATCTATCCCTTCTCTTAGGATATGTCAGATACTCCTTTTCTTCCCAATTCGGTTAAGCACCTCATTAGTTATGTGATCTACCCGTCTAATTTTCGTCTGTAGCACCACATTTCGAAAGCTTCTATCATCTTTTGTCTGAACTACTTATCGTCCACGTTTCACTCCCATACAATGCTACACACCAGACGAATGCTTTCAGAAAAGACTTCCTAACATTTAAATGAGCATTGGACGTAAACAAATTTCGATTTTTCAGAAACACCTTTCTTGCCATAGCCATTCTGCATTTTATATCTTCTTTACTTCGGCCATCACTAGTTATCTTGCTACCTAAATAACCGAAATCGTCTATTACTTTTATTGTCTCACTAGCTTATATGCCCATGCTTTGCAATGGTTGTTAAAGAAGGGCTTGTGCGTTCCATGACATTTTCGGGTTCCAGAATTGTCAGTAAAAATCCTTGTTCGATCGCTCTGTCAATAAATTCAGTTGTCCTAGCCAAGATGTCAAATGTTAGTAAAAGTCATTGTCCGAACCGATGTATCTACATAAAGTTGTTAAATGTAAATAAAAGGCATCCTCCGAAACGATGTACCATCATAAAGTTTTTAATACAAAATTAAACATACCAAAAGAAGCACAGAAATGTCGTTAAGAATTTAATACACAAAGCTAAATCAGTATCACTATGTTCATTGTTTGTATTAGCAGAGATAAGATTGCTTAATTCTATCACAGACGTTCGCTTCCTTGCTGTACTACCCCATACCTTATTTCATAGTAGCGGCATCTATTTGTTCTTTGGTGCACTACAGCACCTCTATCGTTTGTTTCCTGTACCATGCCATCCATAATTCAGCCAGAGTCTACATCTAAATATTTTCTGTGATCTCACTTTTATGAAACGAAGTTGCTCTATGCAAATCCGTGAAGTAGTTTAGGAGATTAGGTGTTTCTAATAGATGAATAGACTGTTACTGAAAACACTTTAGATTACGATGTATCTTTTTTCCGTGATCTGATTCTGATGAAATGATGCCTACATGTTGCCCCAATCTTAGTTCAAGTTTCCTGTGAAAACCGCATGAAAATGTCAGTGTTTTTTTTTTATTACTATTATTATTATTTTAAATATTTTTGCGAAACGTGTTACAAATAGGTATATCTTCATGAATATGATGTAGCTTACATCATACATCAGTGATACTCGCCATTTTAAACATTTATTTCATGATCATTCGTATCTCTTGACAATGTACTGAGGCAAGGAAAGCTGAAATATGATAAATAAGTATTTAATTATTGAAGTAAAAACATAACTGAATAGAATTATTATTCTTACGGTTGGCTATTTCCGTTAGATGCACTATTGTCGCTCCAAGCGTGAGACCTAAACCTCAATAGCAGTTGTACGTATACGTTGCACTGTGATATCAGTATGTAATTGTATCACTTTTATATTCATTGCGTTGAGTCCTATCTATTAGTCTTCTGGTGTGCTACGAAAGTAGCAGTGCTTTTATTTGTTCTTTGCTGCATTACGCCGTTCTTTCCTAGCATGAAATCTACCTAAAACTTCAAATTACGGTATCTCTTATTTTCCTGATGTGTTTGTGATAAAATGAAGCCTATATATTGCCCCAGGCTATTATCAGTTTATCTGTGATATCCCTTGAATGTTCGTTTAGTACTTTAAGATATTTGTCGTACTACACCCTGCTTATAAGCGTAGTGTGTACATAAAACTTCGAAGTACGATATCTTTCCTTTCCCTAATTCGATATTGATGAAAAGAAGCCTACATTATGCTTCAAGCTATTCTAAAATTACGTGTCAAGCCCCACGAATGTTCGTGTAATACATTTGGAGTCTACTCTCTACCAATAGACATGTGCGATTGCTTTCAGAAAAATGTTTAAATTGTGATATCTTACATTTCCTGATCCGATTTTGCGAAATTAAGCGTTTATGTAACCGCACGACACCCTCACGTTAGCTGTGAAAAACTTTTGAAAATTTGACTATTAGTTTTGGAGATTAATGTGATGAAAGATAGACAGACATGACGGTTGTAGTTAAAAAACGTTAAATTGTGGTATTTTTTTACAGTGATCCGATTTTTATGAAACTAAGCAGGCTGAAGTTACCTGTGAAAACCCCAAGCGAATTCGTGAAGTAGTTTTAGAGATAAGTGGTTTCTAATAGATGAACAGACAGGAACGGCGGCCACTGGAAACACTTAAAATTACGATATCTCCCTTCTTTTCCTAGATCATGAACCTATATTCGCATGTTTCCTGATTAAACCGCATGAAAATTCGTGCAGTGATTGAAATGAACAGCGACAGGCCTACATTTACAGATTATTTGTACATGTGTGTTGTGCAATTGTATATTTTTCCAGGAATATATTGATTTGTATAAGTGCTGTATGTCGGTAACATCTGTTGCGAATACGGTTAGTAGTAAAGAAGTAATAGATTAAAACGTGACGCTTGATGGGGCGGCTTTCCAAGAACGTTACTCTTTACGTCCTCATATCTCATGAACAACATATCGTACTTTGATACAATTTCGAACGTATATTCAGCTGTAAGTGTGTAGACCGTCTGCAAAATTTACTGTGAGTACAATTTGTAATGTAGCAATTATAAATGGTAACGTCATACCGAATACCATAGTTTTGCTCCATGGACAGCGGAAAAGTAGTAAGCGAGAAACTTTTTTCCTTTCATCATTTTGTTGGGGTTGTCAGCGAGAAAAAGTTTCGTAAAGATTTGAAATTATGTTTACAATTTATTGCAAGCCGCTAAGTGCTTGTTGACGAATAAAATCACGTTATCACATGTGCAAGATGGGACACATATCATTGTTTATGACGTGACATCATATGAAATAGGTATCGTATGTGGTTTTTGCAACCACTGCAAATGATTCCTGACCTTAAAGTATATTTGTACCACACTTGGTTGAAATTGGTCCATTAGTTTAGGAGCAGATGTAGCATATTATCGCATGATGCTGCCGTTTTCACGACTGTTATTATTTGACATAATATCTCCTTATGTATATGTCGTAGGTGGTTCTCACCTCGACAATATTGTTGCCTGATAGTAAGGATCATGTGTACCAAATTTGGAGGAAATCGGTCCAGTAGTTTAGGAGATGTGGAACATACATACATACACATACACACACACACACACACACACACACAGACACACACACACACACACACACACACACACACACACACACACACACATATATATATATATATATATATATATATATATATATATATATATATATATATCCTATTTTATAAGATGTAATATTACCTACGCCTTGGCAGCAAAGTATTTCCAAGAGATATGTACAGGGTAATTTTAAAAAGTCTCAGAACCAAGTGACCAGAGTATTGATCAGGAAGTGGACAAAATAATATTAACACCACGGAGCGTACGACATCTTGTAAAAAGTTTCCACTACTGAGAACGTGTTAACACTGAGATGCGACCGTGGTGCGAAATTGACGTAACAAGTCTTCGACGTTACGTTTCAGTTTTGGTTTATTACCTTTTATTATGCGACGGTCTAGTAGAGCCATGAGTGGAGGAGGATTCGTCATGATTTATCAATATCGTATTCAGCTGTTCCTGTCATTAGCCTCACTGGTCGTATAGGTACGAATGCATCTCTCAGCGTCCTCGACAACAAACTGCTTACTTTGATTAACATATTGCTAACAAACACTGCCATATTCCTAAATGATAATGTTCCCAAACGTACAGCCTGAAGGGATCCGGCGTGGTTTGAACAGCACAGAAAATTATTAAACATTTGTGGACGGCACAATGGCCATGTTTATGGGAAGCTTTAGAGCAGAGAGATATATGAAGGCACTTAACGAAAATGTTTTGCGATGCACTGGAGCTCTTCACAATGCCAGTGGTGCTCGAACACATTTATGGCAAATAGGTGTTAGGTGTTAGATGTTCAAACTGTTGTTCACGTGTTCTATGTCTGACACTGTGTCGCTAACGGCTAAGATCAAAGTTCACGAGCTGGTTCTAATATGGGCATGCGCAACGGAATTTAATGTTAACTTAGTTATCAGCACCTTCCGAGTGAGTATTCATTTGATTATTTGGGAAGATACTGAATAATGGAGAACAGCGATCTTAAAACAATGGTTAACATTAAAATTAAATCAGTCCATATAGCAGAATTGTTTTTATATCTTGACCGGTTTCAGTCAACGTAGACCATCTTCAGATGACTAGCACCATAATGGCAGGTGGTGGCGGTAACAATTCTGCGAAATGGAGTGTTTTAATTTTCATTTTATATTCATCATGCTGACAAGCAAATCATTAAAACTATGTGGAGACGTAGCAATCCAGTGACCACATGTAAATGATGAGCGACTGTCTGTACGAAATGGATGTTACCAAAATGGGTACACGCCGCACATTTCACCGTTGATTATTAAAAGTTTGTCATATCTGAAAGGCGAACTGTTAAAGTAATTTATTATGTATAACAACAAAGTTTCGCTATTAAGACGATCTGTTTCGACAGCTAAAATTGCCATCATTGGATCTTTCATTTCATTCATCACGTCACGAAGGAAACCCTTTAAAAATGTAATTATTAATTAATATTGTTGGCATGTCACAGTACAAATAAACATCAAACGCCTCGTACTTCACGAAAGTGTTTTTTTTTTTTTTTTAATTTTACTGTGGTTACATCACATTTAAACATGCTGTGTTTGATATTTTATTTGTACTGTGACATGCCAACAATAATGTTGGTTGATAAATACATTTTTAAAGAGTTTCCTTTGTTACGTGGTTCATGAAATGAAAGTTCCGATTATGTCAGTTCAAGCCGCCAAAACCTGTCATCTTAATAATTACAGATCTTATCTGTTTTGCATAATGAAGATACTGTATTTACTCTGTGGTTTAAGGATTCATCAGATTATGAATTGTAGGTGCTCTCGCGGCTCTAATTGTATCCCAGTTCGACTCCCGGTGTCTGATACCCCCCTTGTTGCTTCTTCTGTTTGTCTGAGCGAAGAGTGACGCATGGTAAAACACCAAAACTCTCTACCAGCACACCCCTCACGGATCGTTCTCACAGCTTTAGACCCACCATTAGCCCGTCTCCTATTTTCCAAACTTCACATAAGTTCTCCTGCCAACCTTACAGAACGGCACTTCAGGAAAGAATTGTAGCCACAGCCTAGGGGATGTTTCCAGAATAAAATTGGCCCACTTTAGGTTACGGTAGTAACACTAAACGTGCGCCTTTACGATCGGCTTTTGACAACTTGAAATTTAAATGAAAATAACAGCTTAAACATTTATCTGACACGGAAATTGAATAACCGAATTTGTAGAGGAGAAAATTCTCTACAACTTAATTCCCTTATGTTTTTTTCATATCTCTTATCGTTTGAGAGATATTTGCAAAAATAACGGAGTTTTGACCACCCTCCATTGAATTAACGAAAACCAGCCGTTCGCAGATGTCACGTGACATTCCTCGCCCAGAACTCTCTCTGGCATACGCCATCTTACGTTGAGTATTTGATAATTTTCTTATTGTAACTTACACGTTGTCATTTCATAGCAATGGCGCACTGAAGAATTAACAAAAACACGTCGTTCTTCGTACGATAATGATAATCTGTTAACAACGGCCATCAATATTTTGAAATTAAAGAACCCAATTTCTAACTGTTACCAGTAACTTAGTAGGCAAGGTGTTTGACTGAGACGCTGAAGGTCAGTGGTTCGAAACCCACCACTATTTTTTCCCTAAAAGTGTATCAGACACTCTTATTAACTAATTTTTTATTATTTATATTATTATTTTTGTTTAAAATGTTTCCAAAAACTTATAAAACTACAAATCTAAAGTGCACCGTAAAACACGTCAGTGCGATTTTTTTTTCTGTATAGCGGAATTATGCGCTGTATGTAACTGTTTATTGAGTTTTCCGACATTTATATTTCGAGAGAGGCGTTTGTGGGAGGTTGGCGTTCTGGAACAAAATAATTTGAGTCTTGCGAAATGTCGAGAAATCCAATAAAGGTGGAGAATGTTTTAATCTCAACGACACATATGGTCCGACTGTTATTTCGTAACGAATCGTCAGCCATCACATCCACCAGAGCTGGGAAGTGTGAGAAATCGTACGTGTTTAGCTCTGTAAACAAAAGAAAATCAAATGGCTCAGTATATGCCTGGCAACGAATTTATGTTTCGTAGAATGGCCGACAAAGTAGCAATGTAGCGCTGCTTGCCAATAACGTTAACTTAGCTGCCACTCACACTTTGCCAAAACAGTGGGAGGATCAGTTATATGGTAATACGCTCTGAACTATTCCAGTAGCATTGATGCTAAAATATATGAGTGGTACTAGCTTTTCCAAAGTGGCCGAGAAGCCAGTGGCGAACCTTGCTCTAGACGTCCCAGCATATCAACAACAGGTGATAGCGTCGAGACACTGAGGAATGGCCCAGCGCATTGAGGCGCTAAGCTCGGATACGCGAGCCCGTTCCCTGTAGGAGGTTCGAATCCCTCCCTCGGGCATGGATGATTCTGCTGTCCTCAGTAGCCGCGACCCCCCCCCCCCAGGGGGCCCACAGCTCTTTTGTGGGTGTGTGGCGCGCACGGGACCCCGAGCCGAAGCGACCTTTCTTCCGTCCCAGGCCGCTTCCCTCTTCCCCCCCCCCCCCCCGGTTTGTCGGTTTGTGCCTTCGCCCGGAGACGGGCGTTTTTCATCAGTCAAAGGGTCCTTTTTCGCTTCCTCTGTCTTCTCTTCTTGGTCCTCTTCCTTTTCTGTTCTTCAGCCTTCCCCTCTTTTTCCTTTCTCCTTGTTCTCGACTCACCCTTTAATCTCCGCCTCGGCGTTTGAGATTCTCCCTCCTCCTTCATCCCTTTCTCTCCTTCCTCCTTTCTTTCCTCCCTGTGCGTGTCTGAAGGTCGACCCACGCTCTGCGTAGCCGGTGACGGGGTAAGGCGTAACTCCCCGCCCCGGGTAGACATGTAGGGCACGTACGTACCCCCCGGTAAAGGCCGGGTCCAGGGAGGGGTGATTACCCGAGCTGATACCTTCCGAACATGCCGATTGGTCCCTCCGTCCGTTCTCGGGTGGTGTGACCTGAGGTGCAAACAAAGGTGGGTGCGCCCTCAGTGAGGGCCCCCACAAGGAAGGAGCGCGCCATCGGAGACGCCGGTAATCATGGGGGAAACCTCCGCTATGAAACCTTCCACATCATCTATAACCCTGACCCATAAGCGGAAACATGATTCTCAGCCACAGAAAGCATTGCCTAACATTCCTCAGTTCCTGGTGGTATCACGTACCGACGATAAGGATTTTTCTGCAGTAAATCCGTTCATTATTCAGAAGGGTGTCGATGCGATCGCAGGTCCCTTGAAGACCTGCTCCAGGCAGCGCAATGGGACCTTGTTACTCGAAATAGAAAATGCATTCCAGGCGCAGAAGTTACTTCGAACTACCCTTGTACATACTTTCCCTGTGAAAGTGGAGGCGCACCGCACCCTCAACTCTTCGTAGGGGGTAATGTTCTCTAGATCGCTGGATGGGTTATCGGACGAGGAGATATTGAACTATATGTCCGATCAGGGGGTCACGGCTGTTCATCGCGTGATGAAAAAGATTAACAATGACCTCGTGCCAACCCGTACTGTCTTCTTAATTTTTGACAAGGTTGACCTACCATCGAAAGTGAAAGCGGGCTACGAGGTCATTTCCGTCCGCCCGTACATACCAAATTCTACATGCTGCTTCCATTGCCAAAGGTACAATCATACCAGTAAATCTTGTCCAAATACAGCCAAGTGCGCCACCTGTGGTAGAGACGCTCATGATGGTGAATGTCTACCTCCATCCCCTCGCTGCATTAATTGCATGGGTGACCATGCTGCTTCTTCACGGGACTGCCCCGTTTATAAAGAAGGGCGAGTCATCCAAGAGATTCGCGTGAAGGAAAAGGCTCGGAAGTTATTAGCGAGTAGGAAGCCCGCTGTACTCCCATCAGGTACTTCAGCCAGGTCCTCGCCTCCCCTCGACCAACTAAGGAGGTAGGCATTCAGACTTGCGATTTAACGTTCTGTGACACTGTCGTCAGGTCGGTTAGCCCGAAAATTGCTCGTTACACCTCTCCGATCCCTTCTGCCCGTTCTACGGTGAATTCGTCGACCAGTTCACACACATCCTGGGGAACCAAATCTGCTGCCCGGAGTTCAAAGAAAGAACCCATCCGTAAAGATTTTCTCAAGACTCCGACTTCTCAATCGTCAACCGCTTCTTCAACCCGTCATGCTTCTAAGAAGGCTTCCAAAAAAGAACAGCCCCCCCTTCCCCGCCGCGGTGTGACTCTTCGGTCACGCCATCCAACAGTTGCCGGCCTCGGCCGTCTTCTGTTTCACCGGGACGCTCCGTCTGCCGGGCATCCGGCCGTTTACCGGCGGTGGAAGCTGCCCCTCCTGATCAACTCCGGGAGGTGGCAGACGCGTCGATCGAACCAATGGAACATGACCCTTTGCCACTAGATGGCGATAGCAGTGCTCCCTCGAAGTCCGGTCCTCAGCGGCCGTCTTCTCTCATTTTTTATCATGGCGCTCCTTCAATGGAATATTCGCGGCATTCGTTCCAATCGGGAGGAATTAAAACTACTCCTTCGATTGCACTGCCCGCTTCAAGTCTGCCTCCAAGAAACTAAGCTACGTCCAAGTGATCGTGCAGACTTTCCACACTACACCTCCGTGCGGTTCGACCTGCCACCCGTGGAAGGTATCCCAGCCCATGGAGGGGTTCTGATGTTCATTCGAGACGACGTCTATTACCATCTCATTTCATTGCATACTCACCTATAGGCAGTTGCCGTCCGCATCACTCTATCCACATTTACCTTTTCCCTCTGTAACATCTATTCGCCATCGTCATCTGCCCTTACTAGGGCAGATGTGCTCCACCTTGTTGACCAGCTCCCTTCACCTTTCATGTTGGTAGGCGACTTTAATGCCCACCACCCCCTATGGGGCTCTCCGGCACCATGTCTGAGAGGTTCCCTTTTGGTGGACATTCTCCAACACCTCAATCTTGTCTGCCTCAACACCGGTGCACCGACCTTCCTTTCAGACACAACACACACTTATTCCCATATAGACCTCGCAATATGCACTCCTCAGCTTGCCGGTCGGTTTGAGTGGTATGCACTTTCGGACACGTACTCGAGTGACCATTTCCCTTGTATCATCCACTTCCTGCATCATTCCCCATCTCCTCGTCCCACCAGTTGAAACATTTCTAAAGCCGACTGGGGGCTTTATTCTTCCATGGCTGTTTTTCACGATCAGAATTTTCCCAACTGTGACAGTCAGGTCGACTACCTCACAGAGGTTATTCTCACCGCTACCGAACATTCCATACCGCGTACATCCTCATCTCCACGTCGTGTCCAGGTCCCTTGGTGGACTGCAGCCTGCCGCGACGCGCTTAGAGCCCGGCGCCGTGCTTTACGCACCTTCCGCCGCCACCCAACTTTTGAGAATTGCATACATTATAAACGTATGAGAGCGCAATGTCTTCGTATCATAAACGACAGCAAGAAAGCTTGCTGGACTGCTTTTACTAGTTCTTTTAACCGTTTTACTCCCTCCACGGTTGTTTGGGGTGGCCTCCGCCGTTTATCCGGCATTAAGGTCCACTCCCCGATTCCTGGCCTGACCGTGGAGAACACAGTCCTCGTGGACACCGCTGATGTTTCCAACGCATTGGGCCGTTTCTTTGCGGAGGTTTCGAGCTCTGCCCATTACCACCCTGCCTTTCTCCCTCGCAGACAGGTAGAGTAGGCACGGCCGCCTTCTTTCCACTCCTTTAATCGTGAAAATTATAATGTCGCCTTCACCATGCAGGAGCTAGACCGTGCTCTCGCCCTGTCCCGATCTTCTGCTCCCAGGCCCGATTCCATCCATATTGAGATGCTGAAGAACCTCTCTCCTGCGGGCAAGTGCTTTCTTCTTAGTACCTACAATCGCATATGGACTGAAGGTCATGTTCCCACACGTTGGTGTGAAGCCATTGCTGTCCCCATCCCCAAAACAGGGAAGGACAAACACCTTCCTTCCAGTTATCGCCCCATTTCTCTGACGACTGCGTCTGTAAGGTGATGGAACGCATGGTTAACGCTCGGTTGGTCTGGCTCCTCGAATATCGCCGCCTCCTGACTAATATCCAATGCGGTTTTCGTCGACACCGCTCTGCTGCTGATCACATCATTACGTTGTCAACCTTCATTATGAATAACTTTCTAAAGGAGCGTCAAACAGTAACAGTGTTCTTCGACTTGGAGAAGGCATACGATACCTGTTGGAGAGCGGGCATTCTCCGCACATTGCACACATGGGGCCTTCGGGGCCGCCTCCCTCTTTTCATTCAAGCGTTTTTGGCGGATCGCAAGTTCCGGATACGGGTGGGCTCTGTTTTGTCAGATACCTTTTGCCAGGAAAATGGGGGTACCGCAGGGCTCCGTCTTTAGTGTGGCTCTGTTTGCCATTGCAATCAATCCGATCGTAGACTGCCTTTCAGCCGACGTCTCCGGATCTCTTTTTCTTGACGATTTCGCAATTTATTGCAGCGCCCAGCGGACGTGTCTCTTGGAGCGTTCTCTTCAACGCTGTCTTGACCTATATTCCTGGAGCATCGCAAACGGCTTCCGATTCTCTACTGAGAAAACGGTGTGTATAAACTTCTGGAGATACAAGGAATTTCTTCCATCTTCTCTACATCTCGGCCCTGTTGCTCTCCCTTTTGTGGAGACTACGAAATTCTTGGGACGCATGTTGGATCGTAAACTTTGCTGGTCCACACACGTGTCCTACCTGGCTGCCCGTTGTGCCCGATCCCTTAATGTTCTTCGTGTCCTCAGTGGCACGTTATGGGGAGCGGATCGTACCGTCCTGCTTCACCTTTACCAGGCCACTGTTCAGTCGAAGCTCGACTACGGAAGCCTTGTAAAGTCTTCTGCACGGCCGTCGATTCTCCGCCGTCTCAACTCTATTCACCATCAGGGATTACGTCTGGCGACCGGTGCATTTTATACCAGCCCTGTTGAAAGTCTGTATGCCGAGGCTGCTGTATAACCCTTGACCACTTGGCGTGACATACTTTTGTGTCGGTATGCATGCCGCCTGCGGTCGATGCCCAACCATCCATCTTACCGATTATTTTTCGACGACTCACTCGATCGCCAATATCAGTTGTCTGCGATTGCCTTGCTTCCACCTGGAGTTCGGTTTCGCCGCCTGCTACAGCGGCTCGATTTTATCCTTCCTTCCACCTTTCGGTTGAGCGAAAGCCCATTGCCACCGTGGCATCAGTCCCAGGTTCACACCCACCTTGAACTTAGTTCGCTGCCCAAGGAGAGCACTCCGGATTTGGTATACCGCTCGAGGCTTGTCGAACTCCGTTCGCGGTTCGATAATGCCATATTTATTTACACTGATGGTTCTAAGAGCACTGCCGGTGTCGGATATGCCTTCGTCGTCGGGGACAACCGTTTCCAATACAAGCTCCCTGACCGGTGCTCGAACTTCACGGCTGAGCTTTTTGCCCTCCACCAGGCTGTTTTGTATACCTGCCGCCACCGCCAACCTTTCTATGCCATCTGTTCGGTCTCCCTTAGTGCCCTGCAGAGTCTTAAGGACCCTTTCTCGAACCATCCTCTCGTGTATCGCATCCAACGCTCCCTCCAGTTGCTAGCAGATGACAGCTGTCACGTTTCTTTCCTGTGGGTCCCTGGCCACGTGGGTGTGCCCGGGAATGAGACCGCCGACATAGCAGCCAAGGCCGCAGCTCTTTTGCCTCGCATGGCTACCTTTTTCGTCCCATCGGACCATGTTCAACGGGCTCTTCGCCGGAGTATCGTGTCGTCATGGCACAGTGCGTGGTTTTCACTGTAGAACAATAAATTGAGAACTGTAAAACCGATCCCGACCCCGCAGTTAAGTCACATAACCTTAACATTGCATTCATTAATGTTCAAATGTTTTAAGCTTGTGGGACTTAACTGCATGGTCATTAGTCCCTAAACTTACAAACTACTTATGAAGTCAGCACAAACATCCATGCCGGAGGAGGGATTCGAACCCCAGACGGGGAATGGCCTCGCGCATCGGAGCATAGCGCCTCAGTGCGCTTGGCCACTCCGCCGCGACCCTGGTCATTGCATTTTCACACGTCGCTTGAGAGTAGCTTGGGGCAACATTAGGCTTTATGTCATCAAATTTCGATCACTCCAAGGAAAAACCGTTTTCATCTCAAACCGTCTATTTATAACTTTCAACAAGCTAGTCATAAAAACACTAGATTAATTTTATGCGCTTTTCATAGGTAACGTGAGCGTATCATCTATCGTATTTCATTAAAGTCAAATAACGGAAAAATGATATCGTAATTTGAAGTGTTGTCAGCTTTTCATCATAGTGAAACGATCATCATGATGAAGTACACCGAGAAACCAATATACGGCGCTGTAAGATTGCCTAAATTTAATTTAGTGACAGGTCGATTTTCAAAATCTTACACCTTATAAAATAGGCTGTATGTATGTATGTATGTATGTTCCACATCTCCTCCTAAACTACTGGACCGATTTCAACCAAACTTGGTACACATGATCCTTAATATCAGGCAACAATCGCTGTTGCGGTAAGAAACACCTACGCCACATACGTAAGGAGATATGACGTCATAAACAATGAGATGCGCGAAAAACGGCTGTGTCAAACGACAATGCTGCACATTTTCTCCTAAAACCACTGGACCGATTTCAACCAGATTTGGTACACATATTCCTTACGTAAGTTATAAATACAGTATATTAGAATGACAGTACCTGGCGACTTGCAACAAACTTTAAACGTAATTTCATACCTTTATTAAACTTTTTCTCGCAGACAACCACACCAAACTAATGAAAGAAAACAAAATTTCTCGCTTACTACTTTTCCGTTGTTCCTGGAGCAAAACTATGGCATTCGGTATAAGGTTACAATTTATATTTTCTATACTACCACTTGTACTCGCAGGAAATTATGCAGACAGAATACACACTTAAAGCTGAATGTACGTCCGAAATTGCATAACAGTACGAAATGTACTTCATGAGATATGAGGACGTAAATAGTAACGTTCATAGAAAACCGCCCCATCAAGCATCACGTTTTAATCTATTACTTCTTTACTACTAACTATATTCGCAACAGATTGTACCGACATACAGCACTTACACAAATCAATATATTCCTGCAAATTTTACAATTGTATAACATATCTACACTAATAATTTGTAATTTTAGGCTTGTCGCTGTTCGTTTCAATCTGCAAAACTACTGGGCGAATTTTCATGCGGTTTTCACAGGAAACATGAGCGAAGATTGGTTCGGGATCTAGGCATGATTTCATCAAAATAGAATTACTTAGTGTATTCATAGACCGTCGTGCCTGTCCGTTCATCTGTTAGAAACCACTTCTCCAAAACTACTTCACGATTTCTTATGGGGTTTTCACAGGTAACTTCAGCGTACCTTGGGACAACGTACAGACTTAATTTCATAAAAATCGGATCACGAAAAGAATATCACAATTTAGCGTTTTTCATCGACAACCGTCATGTCTATCTTTCTCTTTCATCTCCAAAAGTAATGGACGAATTTTCAGGGGGGTTTCACAGGAAACGTGAGGGTATCTTGTGGTTATAGAAACGATCATTTTACAAAATCGGTTCAGAAAAAGTAAGATATCACAAATTAATCATTTCTCTGGAAGCAATCGCATGTGTCTATTTGTAGAGAGTAATCTCCAAAAGTACTAAATGAACATTCATGGGGGTATCACAGATAAATAGAGAATATCCTGGGGCAACATATAGGCTTCATTTTATCAAAATCAGATCAGAAAAGTAAAAGATATCGTAAGTTTTAGGTGTATTTCATGCTTGGAAATAACGCCGCAATGCAGCAAAGAACTAATAGATAGCGCTGCGGTTGTTTGTGTGAAGTTCGGAGCAGCGATTGGATTATTACCCTTTCAAATTTACCATATTTCTGAAAATCGTTTTCTTGGTCGCTATAACGCAATAATTATAAAACTGATACAATCCTCGCCGTGTTTTATCCATATATTAACATACTGATACCATAGTCCAACGTATATGTACAACTGCTATGGAAGTTTAAATGTCACGCTTGGAGCGACAAAAGCGCATCTAATGGAAAGAGGGCCCACCCCAAGAATAATAATTGTTTTTCGTGATATGTCTACTTCATAAAGGAAATACTTATTATATTTCAGCTTTCCATGCCTCAGCCCATCGTTCAGAAATATGATTGATCATGAAATAAATGTTGGCGAGTATAAATGATGTATGATGTCAGCTACATCATATGTATGAAGATATGCCTATTTCAAACACGTTTCGCAAACGGATTAAAAAAACTCATCAAAATCAGATTACGGAAAAAAGATACACCGCAATCTTAAGTGTTTTCAGTAACTGTCTGTTCATCTATTAGAAATACTTAATCTCCTAAACTACTTCACGGATTTGCATGGAGCAACTTCGTTTCTTAAAAGTGGAATCAGGGATTTTTTATATGTAGGTTACGCTTGAAGTATGGATTTCGTAGTTCAGCAAACAAGCGATAGAGGCGCTGCAGTGCACCAAAGAACGAATAAACACCGCTGCTGCATAATAAGTATGGGGTAGTACAACAAGGAAGCGAACGTCTGTGACAGAATCAAGCAATCTTATGTCTACGAATACCGACAAACATTAAACATAGTGTTACTGGTTTCGCTTTGTGTACTAAATACTTAACGACATTTGACATTTCTTTGCTTATTTTGGCACGTTTAACTTTTTGTATCGAAAACTTTATGAAGATACATCGTTTCGGACAATGACTTTTACTTACATTAGTCATCTTGGTTAGGACAACTGAGTTTATTGACAGAGCGATCCAACTAGGATTCTATTTTTACTGAATACGATCCAGAACCCTAAAAAGCCATGATACACACAGGCCCTCCTTCAACAGCCGTTGCGAAGCACAGGCATATAAGCTAGTTTCTTATAAATGAAAAACCTTCAGCCGATACTTCTGGATTTTGACGAGTTTCGAGAATACACTACTCCCTTATTTAGCCTTCCTTTACGCTTATTTCGTATCAATGGAAGACTAATATGTATGACAGCATGGATTCTTAAAGGGTCTGAAGAAAATAGTGTATTCTCGAAAGTAGTCAATAAAATCCAAAAGTAACGGCTGAAGATTTTTCATTCATATCAATAATAGAACACCGGCGTCCCAACATCCATTAAATTAAGATGGATACACAAAGACTATTTTCAGAATCTCACGTCGATGATGAAAGATATTTGTTTAAGACGCATTTACTTACTGATTTCGTTTTGTGTGTTACAATCTTAAGGAAAGGGGTTTACTTTCACACGTAGGTCTCAAGTGTCTTTCTATTCTGGCTATAAAAGAATAAATTTATTAAGAATTTTAACATATGAAAATATTGTTTTTACCAACCAAAACACGGAATCCTAAAAAGCGGCTGTAAGTAAAGATAAATGTAAGAAGCAATCTTGACATGTTTTACGGTGCTCTATAGGTTTTCCTGTTGTAATAAGAGATTCGCAAATACTTGGAACAATATAATAAAAATTTCAGTTATACTTCATTGAATTTATAAAAAAACTAGTGGACTCGTGCGAATACTTCGCACCGTTAGTGGAACGACAAAAAAGTTGGGAAAAATGGAACTAAAGTTGAAGGTTCACGAATAACTTTCTTCAGAATCAATCAATGCAATGTGTTTTAAAACGCAAATGAAAGATCTTGATCCGCTGATTGTTGTTAGGTCAAAAAGAACTGAGTACCTTAATTAGTACCGAAGATATCGTAAAACAAACCGATTTCAGTATTCAGTGCAAGGACAGAAGGATACAGCGTTTCAATAAAAATTAGAGAGACTTTATATTAATTCTGATACTTTATGACAAACCTGCGATTGAATACCTTTTGTTTAAAGCACAAATGAAGGAAATCGGTAGGATCGAACGGTCTGACCGACTGACTTTAGTTAAAATCTGGAAGTAAAGATGAATGTTCACGCACAGCTTTCTTCAGAATCAATCAACGCAAGGGTTTAAAAGCTCAAATGAAAGAGCTTGATCCACTGTGTTGTTGGGTCAAGATTTACATGATACGAGCTCCACCGATTGTATTTCGAAAGGTTCGATGAAGAAGATCACCACTGGATTAAGTACACAAGCCAAGCAGACGATTTCCATTCGTTAGTGGCAGTTTCCATTTCACATGAAACAAGTCGTGGTGAGACATGCATCAAAGAACTCTGAAATGTCTTGCGAGTAAATTGCGAGTGTATTGGCCTACCCCAGAGTGGCACTTTGGTGAAGAGACAGAAGCTTAGCGTTTCGAATGTTCAAATGTTTAAGCTTAAGGGACTTAACTGCGGGATCATCAGTCCCTAAACTTACAAACTACTTTTGAACTAACTTATACTAAAGACCACACAAACATCCATGCCTGAGGAAGGATTCGAACCTCTGACGGGGCAGGCCGCGCGATCCGTAACGCGCTACAGAACTTTCGGCTACTCCCTCACGGTTTGCTTTTTGTATTTCACGTAAACACTGTTCCTTCTTTACCGCATCTGCTTGCATGACCACACGTTAGCCATATTTTCTTTGCAATGTGAAACTTACGTATTCAAAACCTTGGAGAAAACCGAGTGACGTAGGGTTCCAACACACTCTCGTGGACAGAGTTCCTTCTTGTTTGTAATAAATAACGTCCAATACTTGGTATGTAACAGTATTAAATTAACTTAAAAACTTACAAATTACCTACGAACTAACTTACACTAAATACAACACAAAAAACCATGCCCGTGGTACTATTCGAATCTCCGATGCAGGAGGCCGCGCGATCCATAATGAAACGCTCCAGACCGCTCGGCTACTCTCGGGCGGCGCTTAGGGTTTAACGTCTTGTCTTCACCGTGGGCATTACAGATGGTTTTCACGCTCCGATATTTGGATGAAAGAGGAAAGAAATCGACCATGTCCTTTCCAAGGATCCATCCCGGTTTTTGCCTGGAGTGAAATCACGGAAAATCTAAATATGGATGGCCGAAGGTGGATCTGAACCACCGTGCTGCCCAATTCAAGTCCCGTGGATTCTATCACTGCATCACATCACTCAGCGTGAACGGAGAAACATCATCAAAGCCGATCGTAATGCAGTTTGGTTGCATTTCAAATATCCTCAGGTCCTCAATGAAATGACCCGAGTCCTTTAAGTACATGTGAGTCTTTCCCGCGTGTGAGTGAGGCAGAGAGGCACGTGTTTCGCGAGTTCAGCATGCGAGGTGTAGAGAGAACGTGTAAAAGTGTGTGCTGAAACACGACGCGCACGTACCAGTACCTGCGCAAACTCGAAGAGAACGACCTATTAACCAATAGTCAACACGGGTTCAGAAATTATCGTTCTTGCGAAACACAGCTTGCCCTTTATTCACATGAAGTGTCAAGTTCCATCTCAAATCGATTTCATATTTGTGAACGGCCACAAGGCAGAAGAAACCCTTGGATTACCTAAGTGCCCAATGGGCCAAAAAACAATACACAAATAGCGATAAGACGTCAATAAACTCTATAAATATCAACACGGCTTATTTAGGTGCCACATGCGTGAAAGTAGTCACCGTCTAACCCACTAAGAGAAGCACTTGCAAATCCGGATTACGATGCCAGAAGGATGTCACTACCTCCTGGAAAACACTAGCGGCAAAACACAAACAATACATTCACTACGCGATAGCAATGGTAATACTACCGATGACTGTACTGCTAAAGCAGAATTGCTAAACACAGCTTTCCGAAACTTTTTACCAAAGAAGACGAAGTGAACACTCCAGAATTAAATCCAAGAACAGCTGTCAGCATGAGAAACTTAGAAGTAAATGTTCCTGGAGTAGTAAAACAACTTAAGTCACTAAACAAAATCGAATCTTCCGGGCCAGATTGTACACCAACTACATTCCTCTGTGTACGCTGATGCAACAGCTCTATACTTTACTATCATATACAACCGATCACTCAGCGAACGATCCGTACCCAATGACCGCAAAGTTGCCCAGGTCACTCCAATATTCAAGAAAGGCAATAGTAGTGATACCCAAAATTACTGAGCAACACATTGACGTAGATTTGCAGTAAGATTTTGGAACATATACTTTGTTCGAACATTATGAACAACCTCCAAGAGAAAGACCTATTAACCAATAGTTAATAAGGATTCAGAAAGTTACTATCTTGCGGAACACAGCTTGCCCTTTATTTACATGAAGTGGTAAGTGCCATAGACAACGTATCTCAAATCGATTCCATATTTCCGGATTTCCGTAAAGCTTTTGACACTGTACCCCACAAGCGGCTTCTAATGAAATTGCGAGCTTATGGAATATCTCTCCAATTGTGCGAGTGGATTCACGATTTCCTATCAGAAAGGACACAGTTCGTTGTAATTGACGGTAAGTCATCGAGTAAAACAGAAATGATATCAGGAGTTCCACAGGGAAGCGTTATAGGTCCCCTACTCTTCCTTGTGTTTATAAACGATTTAGGAGACAATCTGATTAGCTCCCTTAGATTGTTAGCGGATGATGCTGTCGTTTATCGGTTAGTGAACTCAACAGAGGAACAAAAGCAACTGCAAAGCGATTTAGACAAAATTTCTACATGGTGCGAAAATTAGCAATTGACACTACATAAAGAAAAGTGTGAAGTAATACACATGACTACTACAAGAAATCCGCCGAACTTCGATTACGCGATAAATCAGTCAAGCCTTAAGGTCGTAAATTCTACCAAATACCTAGGAGTTACAATTACGAACAACTTTGACTGGAGAGAACACACAGAAAATATTGTGGGGAAGGCGATCCACAGGTTACGTTTCATTGGCAGAATGCTTCGAAAATGCACCAGCTCCACCAAAGAGACTGCCTACATTACACTCGTGCGTCCTCTCCTGGAGTACTGTTGCCCCTTGTGGGACCCTCACCAGGTGGGACTGACGGAAGACATTAAGAAGGTTCAGAGAAGGGCAGCTCGTTTTGTTTTATCACGTTACGGGGGGGGGGGGGGGGGGCGTCACGGAAATGTTGCACGAATTGGGGTGGAAATCATTAAAAGAAACACGTTACTCATTGTGGCGTGATCTGTTTGCGAAGTTTCAGTCACCGACTTTTACTTCTGAATGTGAAAATATTTTGCTAGCACCCACCTACTTAGGGACACATGACCATACCAATAAAATAAGAGGAATCAGTTAGAAAACTGAACGATTTAGGTATTCTTTCTTCCCGCGCGCTATTAGAGAATGGAACGGTAGAGAAAAGTTGAGTGGTTAATGAACCCTCTGTCAGGCACTTAAATGTGATTTGCAGAGTATCCATGTAGTTGTAGAAACTATCAAATCACCACCCGAGATGAGGCATGTGAATAAGCTCAAAACATGTGCCGTGCTAATTATGTTAACCACAGCATATCGGAGGAGAGATGCAACCTCTGCAGCACAGAGGGAAACAATGTATTACGCAAACACTGAAAAGTGGGTGGCGTATATATAGGAGCAATTGAAGGATATGTTGTAGAAAGGCAAGCTAATGTAGGTGAAGTTGTGAGAGGAAATTAGAAATTGGTTTTCAACTTCATCCAACCATTTGATTGCCCATGTAAACGCTACCGTTTTTGAAACGTTCTTGGTTATCAAGTTGCGTCTTTGATTTAAGAATTTTCATTTAATATTAACTAAAGGACTTTTCTGCAGTGAAAGAACGGTATGAATATTACACTGAGAATAATCTGTATATTTAAGTAAATTGCGATTGTGATGGCCATAATTATAAACTGAATTAGCTGTTTTCTAGGCGCCATATTAACCTGCAAAACATTTTTTATTTTCGTGTAATAAAAGATTATAAATATTTAAATTACCCGTTTAAATGAAGTGATCGAAAACACTGTTATTGAGTGACGTTGTGGTGACGTGGCATAACATTACGAAAATGGAAACTATAAATGTGCTATAGCGTGTTGGCTAATGTTAACAGATCTCCCTTTACTTTCTTTGCGTACAGTTCAGATTTTTGTGATGTAAAATAAATTACTAATATATGCATAAGGATGGAAAAAGTGTTCGAAGGCAGAGAGTGGAAGTCTTCCAAAAGTTGATGCGTTTGGGGTATTTACTTTCTTAAAAAACAATCCATTTTCATGAAATAACCGTTCCACCTTTTTGGAACACCTGATAAAAAAAACCACATGAATCATCCATCATGGTTTGATATATGAAAATTATCAATCATCGAGGCAGATAACTTTTGACACTACAGGAAAACTTTAATATACAATAAGCCCTATCAGCGAAGAAAGCGATTAATGATCCGATAAACTAAAACAACTCACTGATCAAGCTGGCAACGAAAACTGTGGAAAACAATGACGAAACGTAAAATGCCCTCCCTCCGTCTTTAATTCCCCCCCCCCTTTCTCTCACACTCACAGAAACTAACGCAAATAGAACACACACACACACACACACACACACACACAAACAAACAAACAAACATCTACACAAAGAACAACACAAAAAAACCAACAACAGATGGAACGTACAAGGATTACAAACAAAAGATATATAAAAGCGACAGTTCGTAGCACTACACACTGTAAACAAACCCTCACAAAATCTATAAAAAAGGGTAGTGATGAAAAGAAACAAGAACCAAAATACTTATCAATCTGGAGAATACTCACACAGCTCCAGAGCTCCATAAAGGCACACATGGAGTGGTACGAAAAAAAAAGTCAGTAATATTGAAAAATTAAATTGCTTTCGCAAAAACTTGCGCTACAGAAGTTGATTCTTACCTAGTGGTTGAATTAAAAAAAATTAACATTCCAATGATTTATAGCTGTTATATTGTGAAACATAGCATAATATTACTTATAACTGCAATGCAATATTATACAGAAAAAACAAACATCTATTACAGGCCACTGATGATGCTTTACAAATAAAGAATCGAAACGCGTATGGCAGAAAAAGCAGCTGCCATGTACTTGCAGATTCTGAGCAACTAAGGGCAATGGAAAATGAAAAAAAAATTATTATTAATATTGTTTTGGTTCTAAGCTGTTTAATGTAATGTAACTCTTTGTGGATGCCAAATAAGAGCTATGTTTGCTTTCGTATGAGAACTACTAGTAACATTTCTATCCAGAGAAATACGGAAGCAGAACGCAATTTTCTTATGTAAATAACAAAACCGATATGCACCATTTTAGTAACAATCTTGGGTATTTGTGCCAGACAAAATAAGTGGCCACGGAACTAAATTTTAAATCTCTTTGCTACCGAGAGAGCAGCATGGAGTGTGTTCAGTGGACTCCCTTTGTCTCAGTGTTTGTACATTCTCGACGTCATTTCACGGTAAGATGACCCTAAACATTAACTGAAGTTTCGTAACTATGCTACTCTTTCAAAGAGCTCTGAAATGACGTTGCGAGAAACGAATCGTTGCCTTTCAAGAGAAAAGGTCGTTAACTGGGCGGTGATATACAACCCGAGAGTAACATCAGATCAGGGTGGAGGATATCCAATTTAGAAAAGGTTTTCAGATAACCGTAACTCGGAAATGTAGAAATGCAGCTGTAAGACGTTAGTTAATCAGCGGAGGACGCTACTGTTTTTTCCAGTACATCTACGTCACATAACTAGATTCACATTTCATCTGAACCTGCAGCTTAAATGTGAAATCAATAAAGGATTGTTACACCTATAGCGGTTTATCTGTTCGGCAACATGAATTTTAGCTGTGGTTGCCATGACTACAAAGCATTATGAATACTAATTAGCCGATGATAATGGTTTCAGCCGGAGAGTCAAAGCTCAAAAAACAAAAATTGAAATATCCGTCCAGGGCCCATTACGTTATATCCCAATTTGCGGTGATAGGTCTTGCTCTAAAACCACTCACGCTCAAAGAAATGTAATGTCAATGACCTGTTAAAGCAGTAATTTATACAGCAGAAACAGAAACGCAGTGCACGTACGACATATGATAATGTAGCATGCAATGTTATTAGTAACACATTATGGATGGCACGTATTGTAATGTCCGGTAATGTATACAGAGCGCGAATAAACTTCCCATTGTATCAAATGCAGTATATCAGTACGATCGAATCAATTGACAATTCTAAAATTAGAGGCAGACATTAGCTTGCATGCTGCATTATCTCGCGCTCGTCGCTTATTAGATTAACTTTACCAGCTCATAATTTTCTAAAATCTTCTGCTCTATTCCATGTCCCCTAACCTTGTTTCATCTCATCTACACCTTTCACGACTGAGAATATGATAATGGAACAATCAAACGAAATTCTTTCTATTCTGTTAGAGACGGAGCTCAGACTCGAGTATTTGGAATGAAATGGACAATGAAATCAGCCGTGCCCTTTGAGAGGAACTATCCCAGCATAGTATGAAGTGATTTAGGGAAATCACGGGATTTCAACCACGATCCTCGTGATTGCGAGTCCAATACGTTACCAGCGCCACCTCACTCTGTATCCTGTATAGAGCGAAAAGAGCGGATTTAAAATTGTGTTTAGGATACTGAACTGAGAGATAGAGACATTTGTTTCTCAGTTTTAGAAATAGTAATACACTATTGTCAATTAAAATTGCTACACCAAGAAGAAATGCAGATGATAAACGGGTAATCATTGGATAAATATACGGGAACTGAATGTGAATACATTTTTACGCATTTTGGGTGCAAAGATCCTGAGAAATCAGTAACCAGAACAACCACCTCTGGCCGTAATAACGGCCTTTATACGCCCGGGCATTGAGTCAAACAAAGCTTGGATGGAGTGTTCAGGTACAGATGACCATGCAGCTTCAACACGATACCACAGTTCATTAAGAGTAACGACTGGCGAATTGTGACGAGCCAGTTGCTCGCTCACCATTGACTAGACATTTCCAAGTGGTGAGAGATCTGAAGAATGTGCAGGCAGCAATCGAACATTTTTCGGATCCAGATAGTCCAGTACAGGACCTGTAACACGTGGTCGTGCATTATCCTGCTGAAATGTATGGTTTCGCAGGGATCGAATGAAGGGCACAGCCACGGGTCGTAACACATCTAAAATGTATCGGCCACTGTTCAAAGTGCCGTCGATGCGAAAAAGAGGTGACCGAGATGTGTAACGTATGGCACCCCCTACCATCATGCCGGGTGATACGACAGTATGGCGATGACTAATACATGCTTCCAATGTGCGTTCACTGCGATGTCGCCATACACGGATTCGACCATCATGATGCCTTAAACGTAACCTGGATTCATCTGAAATGAATGACGTTTTGCCATTTGTGCACCAGGTTCGTCGTTGCGTACACCATCGCAGGTGCATCGTCATGGGTAGCCGCAGCCCTGGTCTCCAAGCTGCTAGTCCATGCTGCTGCAAACGTCTTCGAACGTGCAGATGGTTGTTGTCTTGCAAAGTTCCCCGTCTGTTGACTCAGGGATCGAGAAGTGGCTGCACGATCCGTTACAGCCATGTGGATAAGATGCCTGTCATCTCGACTGCTAGTAATACGAAGCCGTTGCGATCCAGCACGGCGTTCCGTATTGCCCACCTGAACCCACCGATGCCATATTCTGCTAACAGTCATTGGATCGCGACCAACGCGAGCAGCAATGTCGCGATACGATAAAGCGCAATCGCGATAGGCTACAATCCGACCTTTATCAAGGTCGGAAACGTGATGGTACGCATTTCTCCACCTTACACGAGGCATCATAACAACGTTTCACCAGGAAACGCCGGTCAACTGCTGTTTGTGTATGAGAAATCTTTTGGAAACTTTCCTCATGTCAGCACGTTGGTGTTACCACCGGCGCCAACCTCGTGTGAATGCTCTGAAAAGCTAATCATTTGCATGCATAGCACAGCATCTTCACCCAGCCGGTTAAATTTCGCGGCTATACCACGTCATCTTCGTGGTGTAGCAATTTTAAGGGCCGGGAGTGTATTATACGGAGCCTCATCGAGACAAAACTGAGTCGAAAACCTTCAATACAAAGACAAGGAACTGATGGTTAAATGTTCAAAAGTTTGTATAGCTTATGGGACTTAACAACGGAGTCATCAGTCCCTAAACTACTTATGAACTACCTAATACTAAGGACGGCACAAATATCCATGCCCGAGGGGGGATTCGAACCCCCGACCGTAGTTGCCGTGCAGACCGTGACTGGAGCGCCTCAGTCTCGTCAGCCACCACATCTACATCTACATCTACATCTACATCTACATGGGATACCCTGCAAATCACATTTAAGTGCCTGGCAGAGGGTTCATCGAACCACAATTATACTATTTATCTCCCATTCCATTCTCGAATAGCGCGCGGGAAGAAAGAACACCTGAATCTCTCTGTTCGAGCTCTGATTTCTCTTATTTTATTCTGATGATCATTTCTACCTATGTAAGTGGGAGTCAACAATATATTTTCGCATTCGGAGGAGAATGTTGGCGATTGGAGTTTCGCAAGTAACCCACGCCTCAGCGATAAGCGCCGTTGTTGTAATGATTCCCATCCCAGATCCTGTTTCATTTCCGTAACGCTGTCTCCCCTGTATCGTGACAATACGAAACGAGCTGCCCTTCTTTGGACACTTTCGATGTCCTCCGTCAAACCCACCTGATAAGGATCCCACACTGGGCTGCAATACTCCAAAAATGGACGGACAAGCGCAGTGTATGCAGTTTCTTTAGTAGTTCTGTTGCATCTTTTAAGGATTCTGCCAATAAAACGCAGTCTCTGGTTCGCCTTTCCCACGATATTATCTACGTGTTCTTTCCAGTTTAAGTCTGAAGTAATAGTGATTCCTAGGTATTTTGTGGAGTTTACGGCGTTCACATTTGATTGATTTATGTTGTAAACAAAGTTTAACTTATTTCTTTTCGTACTCATGTGGACGACTTCACACTTCTCATTATTTAGAGTCAAATGCCAATTTTTACACCATACTGATATCTTATTCAGATCGTTCTGCAGTTGGTTTTGATCTTCAGATGATCTTACTAGACGGTAAATGACGGCGTCATCTGCAAACAACCTAAGAGAGCTACTTAGATTTTCCCCTAAATCGTTTATGTAAATAAGGAATAGCAGAGGACCAATAACACTACCTTGTGGAACGCCCGATATCACCTCTGTTTTAGTCGATGCCTTACCATCGATTACTACGAACTGTGTCCTCTCTGACAAGAAATCCCCTATCCAATTGCCAATTTGGGGCGATATACCATAACCACGCAATTTGATTAAAAGCCGTTTGTGAGGTACGGTGTCAAAAGCTTTCTGGAAATCAAGAAATACGGAATCGATTTGCGAACCTTTGTCGATAGCACCCATCACTTCGTGTGAATATAGAGCTAGTTGTGTTTCACATGAACGATATTTTCTAAATCCGTGTTGACCTTGGGTCAATAGATCGTTCTGTTCGAGATACTTCATAATATTTGAATACAAGATTTGTTCCAAAACCCTGCTGCAAATTGACGTCAATGAAATAGGCCTGTAGTTTAGTGGGTTACTCCTACTGCCTTTCTTGAATATAGGTGTGACCTGTGCAACTTTCCAATCTTTTGGTACAGATCCTTCTATGAGAGAGCGGTTGTATATGACTGTTAAGTAAGGAGCTATCGCTTCAGCATAATCAGATAGAAATCTAATGGGTATACAATCCGGACCAGAAGACTTGTTCTTATTAAGTGATTTTAGTTGCTGCACTACTCCGATGATATCTACTTCTATGTTACTCATTACGGCATCTGTTCGTAATTCGAAATCTGGAATATTGGTTTCGTCTTCTTTAGTGAATGAGTTTCTAAAAGCTAAGTTTAGTAACTCTGCTTTAGTAGCGCTGTCATCGGCAGGATCGCCATTACTATCACGTAGTGAAGGTATTGTTTGTGACTTTCCCCGAGTATATTTAACATATGACCAAAATCTCTTTGGGTTTTCAGTCAAATTACGAGAAAGAGTTTCGTTGTGATAAATGTTGTAGGCATCTCGCATTGAAATCCTCGCTAAATTTCGAGCTTCTGAGTACAATCGCAAATCCTGGGGATTTCGTGTTCGTTTAAATTTAGTATGCCTTTTCCTTTGCTTTTGCAACAGTGTCCTAACCTGTTTTGTGTACCAAGGGGGATCGCCTCCTTCTTTTGTTAATTTATTAGGTATAAAACTTTCAATTGCTGTCGATACCACTTCTTTGAATTTGAGCCACATCTGGTCTACACCTACGTTTAGTGTTAGAAACGAGTGGAAGCTGTCTTTCAACGGCCGGCAACTGATGGTTAATACGTTGTCGTATCATCATATGTGTAATGCGAGTGTGAAATGATTCATTCTGCATCATTAAGACCAATAATACAGTTGATCAATGTAACGTGACGCTAATTATCCAAGACCTCCATGAACACTCCAGCATCCGACGCATCCGGCAGCAGTTTCGGTGTCAGTGGCGGGCGGCGGCAGGTGGCAGGTGGACCCGCATGGCCGCGGGGATTTCGGGCGGTTGGGTGTGTGTGTGGGCGGAGGGGAGGGGGGGTGAATAGTTCCAGCCAGTGCGCACCTGCCTACCCGCTCCCGCACGCCGGCCAGGAAAGACTCTGCAGCCGGCCGCGGTGGCTGAGGGGACTGAGGCGCTTCAGTCACGGTCTGCACGGCCACTACGGTCGGGGGTTCGAATCCCCCCCACGGGCAAGGATATTTGTGCCTTCCTTAGTATTAGTTAGTTCATAAGTAGTTTGTAAGTTTAGGGACTGATGACCACGTAGTTAAGTCCCATAGACAATACAAACATTTGAACATTTGAAAGACTCCGCGCCACTTACGAGGCGGAACGAGAAAATTTTCTGTTTATTCAGCCTGATCAGATGAGCGCAAAACTAGGGTTTTGGCACAGACAATATTTTTTACAACTGAGTACCTGAAATAGGACATTGATACCTTCTTCTTAATATAAATTTATTTATTTATTCAACGTAATAAAAAAACTTTCACGCAGTTGAAAATTAGGTGTTAAAATTGTAATGCCGGCCGCGGTGGCCAAGGGGACTGAGGCGCTCCAGTCACGGTCTGCACGGCCACTACGATCGGGGGTTCGAATCCCCCCTCGGGTATCGATATTTGTGCCGTCCTTAGTATTAGCTAGTTCGTAAGTAGTTTGTAAGTTTAGGGACTGATGACTCCGTAGTTAAGTCCCATAAGCTATACAAACATTTGAATTTGACAAAATTGTAATAATCTGAATGAAAGTCCTTGTTCCACTAGAGCTGTTATTTTATTGGAGTCGTTAAGGCCCGCACAACCGGTTTCGCAACCGACAGTTGCGTCTTCAGGTGGTTTATTACTGTACAGGATAATTGTTTTAACCCTTAACTGCCCTGGCGGGGTCATAATTGACCCCAAGAGTTTTCATTTTAATATTTATTCAGTGGGTGACATGGTGGCAAACTTTTACGAAAGCTGCCAAGCCTAAAGAAGGTAACCGTATTTTTGTTCAAATTTGAAAAATTATTAAAAAAATATACATCAATATTCAGCGTAGGATTTTAAACAAATATGGTTCGAAAATCATCTTTTTTGTTTTCATATGGCAATAAGCATGCATTCAGAAGTTCAAAACACGGAAAATAACGTCTTTTTCAATGAAAACTAATTTCTATGTGAATTAAAAGATGTCAGATAAATGCATATCTTTTAAAATAATTTCTTTGTGCTTACTTCTATCTTTAAATGTATTTGTTTATCTTACACTTTGATATTAACTAACAATAAATGCTTTACATTCAAAAAGTCGTTCACATTTACATTTACAATTTGGGGTCAAAAATGACCCTGCCAGGGTATAAGAGTTACTACATTCGCTAGGTCAGTTAAGGGTTAATAAAATGAATATTTAGATTAAAAACAAAAAATCCGAACTAGTTATGTATGAGGAAGTTACATGCAAAAAACCTTTTTTATATAGAAGCCAGTAGACAAGTAATTGCAATAAATATTATTTTTATGTTACTTACACAGTTTTCCATATAAGTCATTTGTGATTGATAACGGGGTTAATGGTGAGGTCGTACCGCAAGCACCTTCGCTCTTTTCGTCAAAAACATAAAAAGAAGTCTACCGTGCGGTTCTTCTCAGTTTCGGTAAAAGAACAGATTAGTTGTCAATCAGTTGAGTAAAAATTGTTTGGCCTGTGACATAAGGCAACGTGATGGGTAGCCCTACAATAAACAACCGTGATAATGATTACCGAGAACCATGGATGTTGTTGGTAAATCGGATTTTCGCGTAGAATGAGAATACATAATTATTTAAAGTTACAGGTTGTGGTCAGTGAAGTGAGGTTCATCAGATCCATCAAGGTAATCAAAAATTGCATTTCTGTGCTGGGCGGAAGTGCGAATACAACTGAAGTGACAGATCACCATGTGTATCGGCCGCTAGACCGAAGCTGACTGGCTGTGGTTCGTGGGGACGCTAGGTGTGACGTCGAGGCTAATTGCGGAGGTAACTGACCAGTAAACCTCGTTAACCATTTTACACAAGTATGTATACTAATTTAGAATAATGATTATGTGCTAAACTCTGAAGTTTCGTTGACATCACGGTTATAATGAGATAAAATAAGAACTTTTTAAAATAAAAATGCAACATGCTGGACTTAAATTAGAATGTTATTTACTGCGTTATTTATTCAAGCCTTGAGTACTTGTCCTATCTCTCCTCTGTCTGTCCATCCTCTTTTACTCTAAATATGTTATTTTCATAGGAGAATATACAAGGAATAGGGATGTCTTGGATATATTATCTCATATTAATTGAAATATATGTTGTAAAATTGTATAATTTTGCAGGTATATATTCGCTTGTATAAGTGCTGTAAAATCTATTGCGAATACAGTTCATACTAAAGAGGTAATAGATTAAAAGCTTATGAGTCATGGCGCGGTTTTCCATGAACATTACTGGTTACGCCCTCATATCTCATGAACTACGCGTCGTACTGTGATACAATTTCGAAGGTATACTCTCTGAATTTTCTCTGCGGGTACAGTATGTAGTATAGAAATTATAAATTGCGACGTTATACCGAATGCCGTAGTTTAACTCCGTAAACAGCGGAAAAGTAGTAAGCGAGGAACTTTTTTCCTTTTTTCCTACCGTTGTCAGCGAGAAAAAGTCTAATAAACTTTTCAAATTAAGTTTAAAGTTTGTTGCAAGTCGCTAAGTACCGTCATTCTCACATAGTGTACGTATAAAGTCTCGTCGAAGTGGCAGTTTCTCGCAACTCGTATTGTTTATGACGTTATATATATATATATATATATTACAATTGTAGCAATTTGTACCTCACGGTGAGGAACATGTGTACCAAATTTGGTTTAAATCGCTCCAGTGAGGAATTTGGTTTAAATCGCTCCATGAGGAAATAAGCAACATTGATGCTTGATGTAGCAGTTTTTTGCGCATCTCATTGCTTATGACGTGAACTATGTGTTGTATCTAAATCTAGCACTTACGGTGATCGTCCTCATGGATGGAAGGTTAAGTGTCCAAAATTGCATAAATATAGGAACAAAACTGTAGATTTGCATGTAATACGTACACACATACGGAAACACTGCTTTATATACAGGGTGTCCAGAAAAGGGCTCTCCGATTTCAAAATTAAATATCTCGAAAACAAAGATCGATAGAGGAATGCAGTAAACGGTATGTTTATTGTGAAAGCTGTAAGCAGCAGTTACTTAATACTTACAAAAGCTGCTAACAGATGGCGCTGTTCACTGTACAGCTCATATCAGCATACACAAGTGAAATAATCGTATGAAAACACTCTTTGCAAACAATCACATCACAATGTTTTCAAAATGTTCACCATTGGCACTACAGAGGTGGCGCAAACCAAGAATGAAATTCGTCATCACATTTCGTAGTGTCTCAACCAAAATGGATTCACATTCCACAGAGATCGCCGATTCAAGCTCGGCCAGGGTGGCGGGGTGCTTCGGGTAGACCATGTCCTTCACTGCGCCCAACAAAAAATAGTCACAGGGAGTCAAATCCGGCGAATATGGAGGCCAATCCATGCCTGCACCAGTAAATTGGGATATTCCAAACCAATGACTCGATTCCCGAAGTATTCCTCAAGAAAGCGAAACACTTGTTCGGTCCGATGTGGTCGGGCTCCATCTTGCATAAACCATTCAGTACTTGTTCGATCCTCTAACGCTTGCTGTGTGGTGACAAATTGTTCCAAAATTGCGACGTAACGTGCACCAACGACCGTTTCTCAAATGACAAAAGGGCCAATAATGTCTCTGCCGCATACTGCAGCCCACACAGTAACTTTAGGAGAATACATGGGTTTCGCTTCACACCAATATGGATTTTCGGAACCCCAAAATCGCCAGTTCTGCTTATTAACGTATCCATTCAGGTGGAAGTGTGCTTCATCTGTAAACCAGATGCAGCCTACATCAAATCCTTCACTGTCAATCATTGTGAGCATCTGATTAGCAAAGGCAACCCTTTGGTGCACAGCTCGTACGGGTATGGCCTGGTGCGTTTGAATTTTGAATGGAAACATGTGTAGCCTCTTTCTCAGTATTTTATGCGTGCTGGAACGCTTCAAACCAGTCTCACTTGCAATTATACGGACGGATGACATTGGATTTCGCTGAATAATTCCAGAAACTGTGGCGGTATTTTCAGGCGTAACTGCGGTTTGCTTGCGGCCAACATGCTCCACTACATCATCAGTTACGCTGCCTGTTCGTTGAAATTTGGCGAAGAGCGTAAGAATGGTTTTCGCCTCGGGTCCTTTTGGAACATTAAATAGTACTTGAAAACTTCGCCTTGTTTCCGTAGGACTCTCTTCTAACCTGTGGTACTCTAGCACCAGAAAAAACGCGTTGTTCGATGGAGTACATGGTTTTAATCTCTTCCTTCGGCACACTAACCTCCTTTCACGTTTCAATAGTGGAATTGATCGCTCTGGTTTTTTTTTTGTTTTTTTTTTTCCTTTATTGTTGTTTTAAAGCCAGCCGTAGAAACAGCTGGCAGGCTGGCAGCAGCTGCGGTGGCTGCTCTTCAGCCATGTGATATACAAACATTTGACAAAGAAGAGATAAAATATAAAAAAGATGAACAAAATTGCGGAAATTAAAAACATTGACAGACAGAGTTTTCGAGAGACTAAAATGGACATGTATAAATGGGACAAAACATATGGCAGAGAACAAAAAAGAGACGAGTAGTGATAAAACACACACACAGTCAGTAAAAACAACCGGCCACGGTGACAAGTTTAAAAGTACATTGCGGAGACACGAAGTTCACACATGGAGACAGATGACGGCGTATAGAATAAAACATGGGGACGGCGAGTATGGAGGCACTGAGTAAAACACACGACACTGGAGACACTTGCACTGAACACGTAGATAAAAATTCGAGACGCCCCCGCAGGGAGTGGGGAGGGGATGGAGGGGGGGAGGTGGGGCAGGGACGGGGGAAGTGCGGGGGAGGGGGAGAAGGGGAGGGAAGAGAGCGTAAGGAGGGAAGGAGTGACGAGACTCTGGGCATGGGAGAGGGGTAGCCAAGCGGGCGGGAAGGAAAAGGGACGGGAGAGAGGGGAGGGGCGCTGATGCTACGGGGAAGGGATCAGAGTTGGTAGGAGGGGTGCGGAAATTGCCTTGGGAGAGGATACGGAGCGTATGGAGGTGAAGGCCGGGAGGGACGGTTTGGCGGAGGCGTGGCAGAGGCCCGGGATTTGTAAGAATAGGGTAGACCAGAGGGTTTTGGGACTCTATTTTGCGGGATGTGTAAAGGAGCCGGAGATGTTCAAGGTGTTGTAGGAGAGGAGGGAAGGGGATGAGGTCATAGAGGATCCGCGTGGGGGAAGGGAGTCTGATACGGTATGCGAGGCGGAGGGCGTGGCGTTCTAGAATCTGGAGGGACTTGTAGAAAGTAGGAGGGGCTGATATCCAGGCGGGGTGGAAGGAACAAAGGACGGGGCGCATGATTGATTTGTAGGTGTGAAGGACAGTGGAAGGGTGGAGGCCCCACGTCCGGCCAGTAAGGAGTTTTAGGAGGTTTAGGCGGGACAGAGCTTTCTCACGGAGGGATTTGAGGTATGGAGTCCAGGACAGTTGGCGGTCAAGGGTAAGGCCAAGGTACTTGAGGGTGGGAGTGTGACGGATGGGTCGGTTGTGAAGGGTAAGATAGAAATCGTGGAGGCGGAAGGTGCGGGTAGTACGACCTATGACTATAGCCTGGGATTTGTCGGGATTGACGGAGAGGAGCCACCGGTTACACCAGGAGGCGAACTCGGTGAGGTGGGACTGGAGCAAAACCTGGGAACGGGCAAGGGAGGGGGCGAGGGCCAGGAAGGCGGTGTCGTCAGCATATTGGAGGAGATAGACGGGAGGTTTGGGTTGAGGCATGTCGGCAGAGTAGAGGAGATAGAGGAGGGGAGAGAGGACTGAGCCTTGGGGCACCCCGGCGGAGGGGTAGAAAATACGGGAGTTGGAGTTGCAGACAGTGACGTAGGAGGGGCGGCTGGTAAGGAAGGAAGCGATGAGGCGGACGTAATTAATGGGAAGGGCGTAGAGCTGGATCTTGAAGAGGAGACCGGAGTGCCATACTCGGTCGTAGGCTTTTTGGATGTCAAGGGATACAAAAATTGCGGAGCGACGGGAGTTGAGTTGGACGGAGAGGAGATGAGTCAGGCGAAGGAGCTGGTCGTCGGCGGAGAAGGAGGGTCGGAAGCCACATTGGGAGGGGGGGAGAAACTGGTGGCGGTGGAGGTGCTGGTGGATTCGACGAGAAAGGATGGTTTCCAGGACCTTGCTGAACACGGAGGTAAGACTGATGGGACGGTAGGATGAGGTCTGGGACTGGGGCTTGTCGGGCTTGAGGAACATGAGAATACGGGAGGTTTTCCACAGGTCGGGGTAGAAGCCAGTGTAAAGGATGATGTTGTAGAGTTTGGCAAGGACTTCATGAAATGAGAGGGGGCATGCGCGAAGGTGGCGGTAGGTTAGCCGGTCGTGACCGGGGGCGGTGTTTCGTTTTGTGCGAAGAGTGTCTATTATGTCACGGGCAGTAATGGGAGTGTTCAATTCTGAGGGAGGAATGCAGTCCAAGTACTGGAAGCCAGGGGCGAGCGGAGGAGAGGAGGTGTCGGTGCGCTCATGGACATCCGGGAAGAGAGAGTAGTCAAAAAGGGGATCATCAGGAATGGAAAATACATCAGAAAGGTAGGAGGCAAAATGTTCTGCCTTACTGGCGTTGTCAGGGAAAGGACGATCATCATGGAGAAGTGGGTAGTGGGGGGAGGAGTGACTGCCAGTAAGGCGGCGGAAGGCACGCCAGTACTTGGCGGAGTAGACCGGGAGGAGCGAGTTAAGGCGGGTGCATGTCTGACGCCAGTCCCGGCGTTTCTTCGCGGTCAAAAGGTTTCTTATGTGTCGTTGGAGTTGCCGGTGGCGTTGGAGAGTATCCCGGTCACGGGTCCGGAGAAAGGAGCGGTACAGACGGCGGGATTCGCGGAGGAGAAGGACGGCCTGTGGAGGAAGGGTAGGGCGGTGAGGATAGATCGCCCGGGTAGGGATGTGGGCATGGACCGCGTCAGCAACGGTCTGCTGGAGAAAGGAGGAGGCATGGTCAATATCGGCGGGAGTATGGAGGGGTAGTGGGTGGCTTTCGACCGAGGTGTCGATGGAGCGACGGTAGGCATCCCAGTCGGCACGGGAATAATCATGGACGAGTTTGGGAGGGGGCATGGGACGAGGAGCGCGGGCAGGGCGGGGGCGGTGGTCAAAGGTAAGTAGGACAGGGGCGTGGTCACTGCCTATTAGGTCTAGGACGTCCGCCGTGATGCGCCCCAGGAGGTTGGGAGACACCAGTACTGCATCGGGTGTAGTGTTGCTTTCGGGGCGGGTTGGGCGGGGAAGGAGAAGGATGTCGCCCCGGAGCGAGGCGGTGACGAACTGACGCCACCGCCGGAGTTCAGCGGGGTGACGGGAATGAAGGTTGAGGTCAGCGGCAATGACATAGGTCGGGAAGGTGCGGTCGATATGGGAGAGGAAATCGTACGGGAGAGGAGAGGTGGAGCGAATGTAAATGGTGGCGAGAGTGACAGTGAGGGAGGGAAGAAAGAGGCTGAGGATCAAGTGTTCAGTGGGGTCATTGAGGAGAGGGTGTAGCCGGACGGGGTGGTGACGGAGATGGCCGATCGCCACTCCGCCTCGGGCCAGGGGTGGGGGTCCGTCGGTGCGGTGGAGAAGGTAAGGATTGGTGTGGACTGGTCGGCGGGGTTGCAGGAAGGTCTCGTTGAGTAGGAAGGCATCCACGCGGTGTTGGGAGAGAGTGTGGAGGAAGAGGTTCTTATTGGCTGGGAGGGAGCGAATGTTGTGGTAGAGGAGGGTATAGGATGGGCCTGCCATGATGGGGTAGAGGGAGGGTTGGGGAGGGTAGAGGGGGGTGGGGAAAGGAAGGGGACCGGAGGGACTTAAACTTGGGTCTCGAGGCGGGAAAAGGCGAAGTGGGAGTGGGCACGGGAGAAGGTTGCAAAGGTGTCCAGATTGAACACGGACCTGGCGGCCAGTGCAATCTGTTGGAGGGTGTGGGGACGTTGGAAGGGGTGGAAGTTGGCGAGGACGGTGGTGACGAAACGGATAACGTCTTCGGCGGTGGAGGGAGGGACCAAGGATTGATTGGGGTGCATGGGAGGATCTATGGGGTGGATGGGGACGGTGAGTTCGGGTTTGGAGGGAGCAGGTGGAGGGACGGATTTGCACTTGTAGGAGTAGGTAGGGTGAGGGCCGCCACAGGTGTTGCAGGTGGGAGGAGAGGTGAGGTTGGGACAGTGTTTATGGAGGTGGGAGTCTTTGCAGTGGGGACAGGTGGGAGGGTTTTTGCAGTTCTGCGTCAGGTGATCATTATAAACGAGGCACCTGGCGCAGCGGTAGGCTTGCGGGGGGGATCGGGAGGGTTCTACCGTGTGGCGGCGATCGTATATCAGCGCACCCTCGAGGAAGAGGTGGTCAAGGGAAGATGCGGATTCAGTAAATATCCGCATCAAACGGGTGGGGCCAGAGTCATTGTTGATCCACTTGGCGGAACGGATGGAGATGTCGGGGTGAGAGTTGAGTTGCTCCAACACCTCTTCCTCCGTAATCAAAGGACTAAGCCTTGTGATCACGGCGGTGAGGGTCGGAGGGCGGCGGGGGGGAGGTGGTTGGCGGGCAGAGGAGGCTGTATAGTAGGGGGTGAGGGTGGCATGAGGGCCGAAAAGGACCTTGGGGATGCGAGCGAGGATGTCTGTGTGGAGGGTGGGGCTGGGGGACTTCAGGAGGACAGAGTCTCGGCGGGGAATAATTTGGGAGATGGGGGCGGAGGGGAAATACTTCCGAATTTGGAGGGAGAGGTTTTTATGTTCAAGGAATCGGGGATCAGGATGTTACAGTACATATGTGAACAGGTCGGGTTGGGGGCGTGGGAGAATGGGGGCGGTGTCCATAGGGTCGGTAAGAGGGGGAGGAGGAGGGGGCGGTGGAGGGGGGGGAGCTTTCTTCGATTTGGTGGAGGCGGGGGAAGGGTCCGCACTTCCCCGTTTCTGGGTGCGCTTGGGGATGGCGCCAGTAGAGGCAGGTAGAGATGCTGGAGCAGAGGCGGTGACGGAGGCATAGGTAGGAGGGGCTGGGAGGGAAACACGATCAAGTGGGATTTCTATGGGAGGCGGATGGTGGGGTAGAAGGTGAGAAGGGGGCGGGGGCGACAGCGGCGTATCTGCCACCGTGGCTCGGCGGTGCGTCACATGGGCGGGGTTGACCGGTGCAGTGTAGGGGGTGGTGAGGGGGTGGTAGATCGGAGGGGGAGGGGGGACCTCATGGGATGGTGAAGCGGAGAGGATGACATGGAGCGGGAGAGTAGTTTGGGGAAGGCTGGAGGGGCTCCAGGTGATTGTTGTGGAGGCGAGGGAGGGGGTGGTAGTAAGAATGATGGGTGCAGTATGGACAGGGGGGAGGGTTATTGTGGGAACTGCAGAGAGGGAGGAGGAAGTTGACGGGGTGGACGATGAGGTCGCCATGGGCAGCTCTTACGACAGGGGCGCAGTCCAGGGCGACGAGCGGAGACCGGCAGGGCGGCAGCGATGACGGCGGCGACGGCGGCGGCAGCGTGGACGTTGGTGCTGCTACGGCGGCGGCGGCGGCGGTGGTGGCGGCGGCGGGTGGCCAGGGGCTGGGCCTGGGCGGCGGCGGCGGCGGCACTGCTGGGCGGCGGCGGAGGAGGAGGACCAGGTGCGGGGCCTGGGCGGCGGCGGCGGCGGCGGCGGAGGACCAGGTGCGGGGCCTGGGCGGCGGCGGCGGCGGCGGCGGCGGCGGCGGCGGAGGACCAGGTGCGGGGCCTGGACGGCGGCGGCGGCGGCGGCGGTGGCGGCGGCGGCGGCGGCGGCGGCGGACCAGGTGCAGGGCCTGGGCGGCGGCGGCGGCGGCGGCGGCGGCGCAAAGCAGGAACGGAAGGAAGTAGCGGGAACAGGGAACCAACTGAAGTAGCCGAGATCAGCCCGGCAATAGCTACAGTCGGGGGGATTCGATGTCTGGATCGCTCTGGGTTTCGGATCACTATTTATACTAGGCATTACGTATGGCCATTACTGCGCCATCTGTTAGCAGCTTTTGTAAGTATTATTTCAAACTGCCGTATAAACTTCTTACAGCTTTCACAATAAACATACCGTTTACTGCATTCCTATATCGATCTTTGTTTTCGAGATATTTAATTTTGAAACCAGGGAGTCCTTTTCTGGACACCCTGTATGTACTGTACAAACTGAGTGTCCGTGTGTTTGTGTGTATGTATTGCATACAAATGTACAATTTTATTCCTATCCTTATGAAATTTTGTACACGTGAGTTTCAATCTGTGAGGACGGTCGCCGAAGTGTAAGAATCACGTGCAACACATAGTTCACGAGGATGGATGGATGGATGCTTAGGGTTTAACGTCCCGTCGACAGCTTGGCCATTAGAGACGGAGCTAACGCTCGGAGTTTTTGGGTAAGGATGAGGAAGGAAATCGGCCGTGCCCTTTGAAAGGAACCATCCCGGCATATGCCTGGAGTGATATAGGGAAATCACGGAAAACCTAAATCTGGATGGCCGGAGGTGGATTTGAACCACCATCCTCCCGAATGCGAGTCCAGTGCGTTACCACTGCGCCACCTCGCTCGGTAGTTCACGAGGTATGACGTTACAAACAATGATATGCACGAAAAACTCCTGCATTAAGCCACAATGTTGCTCATTTTCTCCTAAACCATAGCACCACAGCACCGGTATACATATTCCTCACGTGCGATAACAAATTGCTGTAGGAGTTTAGGAGATGTAACATCATAAACAATAATAGTTGCAAGAAACTGCCACATAATGCGATGAGATTTTACAAATACACTATATAAGGATGACAGTACATAACGACTTGAATCTAACTTTAAAAAAATTCAAACATTTATTAAATTTTTCTCGCTGACAACCACATCAAAATAATGAAAGGAAAAAAAGTTTCTCGCTTAATACTTCTCCGCTGTTCATGGAACAAAATTACGGCATTCGGTATGACTTTCAGATTATAATTTCTACCCTACAGATGAATGTACTTTAGAAATTGTTTCACAGTAAGACTCTTAGTTGATGAGATATAAGGACAATAACAGTAACGTTCATGGAAAACCACCCCATCACGCATCAGGTTTTAATCAATTACTTCTTTACAACTAACTCTGTTCGCAACGAATTTTACCGACGTACAGGACTTATACAAATGTATATATAACTGCAAAATCATACAAATGTACACCATATAGTTCAATAAATATGTGATATATAGTTCATAAGTAGTTTGTAAGTTTAGGGACTGATGACCCCGTAGTTAAGTCCCATAAGCTGTATAAATATTTGAACATTTGAACATGGATGCAGGCGACAAAAACAGACTTCTGTAGAGTTATAAGGAAAGGATGAGAATGAAATTGAGTAGGGGAAAGTGGGGTAAGATAACGACATTAACGTTTATTATATTTTTTATGGCTCTTACGTTGAAATCAGATACTTCATTTGTGGAAAAAAACGATTTTTTAATGTATCTCCTTTAAAATAAAGCTCTTAAACGACTCCTAAGACTGAAGATTTTTGTAGCTAGACCTGTTTTTGTTACAGTAGCATTCGTCGACTTTCCCTGCAGGTAGGGTAAGATGACGAAATGAATATTTTATTTAGAAAAACAAGTCTTTTATTGATGCTTATCTACTTATCAAAAGAGACAAAGACGTAACATTTCTCCTTCGCATTCCTGTAATTTAAGCCGGTAGACTAAGCAGAGCCTACTTCATCGACATGTACTTTTTCCCGGTGTCATAAAGTTGTTTCAGGGAAGTTCCTAGTTGCGCCTTTAACATGCTTCCCATTTCTTAACATGTTGCGTCGCCTCTTTCAATGATTCCTTTCTCCCTTTCTGTCACCCTGTCTTGCTTATGAACTGCATAATTCGTCATTTTAACCGCAGTCGACATTTTGGATTCGGACTTATACATGCACACGGTATTACACAATAAATTCATTAAATCGTTATTAAAAAAACAGTAAATCCACATGGTTTAAGATGAATCAAATGATATTCCTTAATACAAAAGTGTTACTTGCATGAAACTTATTTAAGCCGCAGGATACATTGTTACAAAAACAGCATCCACTTCCTAGCCTCTTTTTTCAACAAAACAAAATGACCGAGCAGTTCTATTTCAAGAGACACGACTGCAGAGCGTGCTAAGGAAGCGGTACCATAGTGCACGTTAAAAAATCTGTAGATTTATCGGAGAAATTCAGAATTCGTTATCTTAGACTCCTCATCAACTTACCCGACCTTCCACTACAACAGTTTCGTCACATAGGATTACGAACATTTGAACACTTCTCTCTCCTTCTGTTCTCTCTCTCTCTCTCTCTCTCTCTCTCTCTCTCTCTCTCTCTCTCTCTCTTTTAAGTAGGGAAACATACTTTCAGCGCCTCTTACATGATCAAATGCCTGTAAATCTATCGGACCAAACTGCGTGGTCATCAGTCCGTAGCTTACAAACTACTGAAACCTAGGTAAACTAACCTACGGACAAACACACACACCCATGCCCCAGGGAGGACTCGAACCTCCACGGCGAGCAACCGAGCGCTCCGCAGCGAGGTGCTTCAGACCGCTCGGCTACTACACCGCGGCGAAACTTATTTAAGCCACAGGATAAATTGTTACATAAACAGCATCCACTTCCTAGCCTCTGTTTTCAACAAACCCAAATGACCGAGCAGTTCTGTTTCCAGAAACTAGACTGCAGACCTCGCTAAAGAAGCGATACCACAGTGCACGTTAAACAATCTGTTGATTTATCGGAGAAATTCAGAATTCGCCATCTTAGACTCCTCGTCAACTTACCCCACCTTCCACTACAACAGTTTGGTCCCATAGGATTACAAACATTTGAACACTTCTCACACTTTCTCTTTTCTCTCTCTCTCTCTCTTTTAAGTAGGGAAACATATTTTCAGCGCCTGTTACATGTTCAAATGTCTGTAAATCTATCGAACCAAACTGCGTGGTCATCAGTCTGTAGGTTACAAACTACTTAAACGTAGGTAAACTAACCTACGGACAAACACACACATCCATGCCCAAGGGAGGACTCGAACCTCCACGGCGAGCAACCGCGCGCTCCGCAGCAAGGTGCTTAGACCGCTCGGCTACTACACCGCGGCCCTCTTATATGGTTATCCTCATTGTACCTAACGGTAAATATCGTTAAGTCCACGACACAAAGAAATTTACGACACAGGTTGTTAGCTGGTACTAGACCATATAAAAGAGGAAAGATGGAATAATTTCCTTCACGCCGGGATTCGAACCCGGATCTCTCGCTTACTAACCAACAGCGCTCAAAATCTTTGTTCTGTCTAGAGCCATTTACTTAACTACTCATCAGCAATGCTATCCTGTGCGTTGTAACTTCCAGAGACTGAACGTTTCTCCCCGCTAGACCGTTTGTTCAGAACTCGCCGCTAAGTAATTAAAACGCGGCTAGGGACGTGGACAGCCAGGTAGGACTGAGAATATTGGCGAGCTGCTGGTGGTGCAGTCCGCGAGCGGCCCTTCAGAGCCTCCCCCTCCCCCCCACCCCCAACCCCTGCCTAATGAGATGGCCGCGGCTGGCCTCGTCAGCGCAAGTTGCCTCAGGCCTCACTCTGCCTGCCTCTGGAATGTCCCAGTGGCAATAAGGCCCGCATAAAACTTTTATTAAACTTGTCGCCGTGTTTATTTTGCTGGAAACGGTCAGGCGGCTACATCTCCCTGAGCTCATAATAAAGGCCACGGGAAGGAGTGGCCAACTTACTTCAACTGTTCCAGCCCATGCAGGGTACTCATAGGCGTCGTAAAGCTAGGGCGCGGGGAAACGCAAGACATTTCTGTACTTGTGAAGTTGCACAGGTTGTACGAGTATATTTGCATCCAGTAGATAGTAAAGCGTGTTTACTTCATCGAGCCTCAAAACTTCACAGATTTATCTTTCGTAAAAACATTCCGCGTATGACCTTAAATCGTCATGTTGTACAAACTGTCTAATGAATGCTCCAACAATCAAGCGGAACAATTTGCCATCCTCAATGCTCTTGATTTCATAAATAACTGATACAACTGCAGTAATTCACACCGACAGCAGGATTACTTTGGACTCTTTGCGAAATCCTAAGAACCACGACTTGTTGATTGAAGAAATAAGATGTAAAATCAGAAGGTTGCAGACACACAACTGGCTGGTGCAGTTCGAATGGGTTAAGGCACATCAAGGGATATGGGGAAATGAACTAGCGGACAACCTTGCTAAAACAGCATCTCGATCACGACAATCAATACGCTACAACAAAATACCTACAACTGCCGTAAAGAAGAAACTTCGAGAAGAGTTTAGGTGCAAATGGGACATTGAGTGGCACAGAACAAAAACGGGGGAAGCACTAAACCGTATTTTCCTACGATCCGACAACGTTTACTGATTAAACTTCCAATATCTCAGAATTTTACAGCTATGTTAACAGGTCACGGGAAACTGAAAGCCTACTATCAGCGGTTCAGAATAATTGAAGACGGAACGTGCACATGTAACAGTGCTGTCCAAACTATTGACCACGCGCTTTTTGACTGCTGCAATTTATTGAAAGAGAGGGACCATCTCAGGAAAAAAATGGCTGCCAAAGGAGGAGGATGGCCCGTCAGTAAATATGACTTAGTACATAAATTCACTACAGACTTTTACAATTTTTGTAATTCAGTAAGATTTCCTGGTGTATAAAATTGTTTGTTCCTTTGTAAACTCTGTCAACTTATATACTGTACTTGTGTTTGCAAAAATATTTGATGTAATCGCCTGAATCTAACCATCAAACATGTAATATTACTATGTAATGGGGCATGTTAAATAATAAATAAAATATAGGGTAAGGTGGTACAAATTCGATATAGGTACAATTTCGATCAACATAAGTTTTCGCGCCATTTATCAGTCTAGTAGTGTCTCGTTGTGTGGTGTTGTAGTGTAACATGTTTCTACAGCTTCTCCTGTCTTTTCCAAGAATACACCACTTTGTGCCAAGGAGATATAAATTTTTTCGCGTTAAGAGGTAAATGAAGCTACTTAGTTTAACGCGCTTTTATAAATTTTCTAGTTATGGTTGACTGGATTCGCTGCCAAAAACGCAATGTTTGTTACCACGAAGTATTCGTTGGTGCCTGACGGAAAACGTGCCATTTATGTAGAATATTCCCGTAATCAGAATTGTACCAGGAATTGATCACAATTGTACCTAGTGTAGTACATTTTCTATGCATTTAAGTATAATTACACCGCAGAAAGAAAAGAGTTTCTAGCAGACTTGCTCTATATTTCACACTTTTTTCCAATGAAGTTCCCTGAGCACTCTGTTTTACACTATTTCACGTTACTGTAACTTCAAAACGATTTTATTTACGGTGCTTTCTGTACTTTCGTGCTCCCTCTTAAATCAGAAAGCTAGAAATAGTTTTCATTGTGCACCTTCTATATTATTATAACCGAAATAATCTAGAATGTAGTGGAACAAGAAAATAGTCTTTGAATCATGTCTCAAATTTTCCACTGCGGCTTTGAAAGAATTAACATCCAATCGGATGAAAGTGTTAAAAAATATATAATAACCAAGAAAGAATACCATCGCTATAACACTTTCATAGGATAGAAGGGAGGTGGTATAGTAATAAATATTGTTTTAGAAAGTTCGAGGGAAACGGTTATTAGAAATCTAGCATCGCTACAGCGAGAAAACACAATCATATCTCGCCCGTGACCTACACAAGAGAGATACCTGATACTTCTAATGAATTCAAGTTTGACTTCAGTTGCTACTGAATAGTGAATTACTATCATTATTGCAAGAAAAGTGGGGGCTCAAAATATACTGCTCCTTCTGAATGATTCATTAACACCTCCCAATAGAAACACTGACGTGCCATTGTTTTTGCCTGAAATGAAACTAGAATAAGTGTCCTCAGGGACATATATGGCGCTATGGAGGCATGAAGATTTTCTAGCACATTGGGGCACTACATAAATATTTCTCAAGTGACCTGACAGTTGCTATTTTTTGACTTGTCACTCACTTGTCGTGGTGCCATATTTACAGTCCTTTTAATTTTGTTGTATAAACTGGTGTAATTTCCTTTCACATCATTTTCAATTATTTGTACAATGACGGATGTCAGTAAGCTGTAATATAGAATTCTCCATCCTTGCTCGTTCCCTGGCGTGAACACACTTTTTAGTAACACAGCACACGATTTTAGAACATAAACTTCTTTCCTATGAAATAAGGTTAACCCTTTACTCACATGAAGTGAAGACTGCTATCGGCGAGGTATCTCAAAGTGAATGGATATTTTTAGGCTTCGGAAACGGTACTACAAAAGCGGCTTCTAATAACATTGTGTGCTTAAGGGATATCGCCTCAGTCGTGCTTCTGAATTCATAAATTGCTGTCAGAAAGCACACAGTACGAAGTAATTGACGCAAAAATCATAGATTAAAATGGAAGTGATATCTGGCGTTCCCTAGGGACGTACTGTTCGTACTGTTCGTTATCTTTATAAACGATTTACGAAACAATCTGAGCAAATCTCTTAGACAGTTCATAGGTGAAACTGTTATTTATCGATTAGTAAGGTGACGAGATGATCATAAGCAACTGAAAAAGGGTTGAAATAAAAAATCTGCATGGTGCCAAAATGACTGACTGAAAAGTGACTGAACTGACTGAAAAGTGCGAGCACTAAAAGAAATCCGTTAAATTTCATTTACAACGATGAGTCAGTCAAATCTGCAGGCCCAGGAATAGCCAGGAATTACAATTACGAACCACTTTAATTGGAAAGAACACATATGAATAATTGTAAAGAAGGCGAAGGTTACGTTTCATTTTCAGAATACTTAGAAGATGCTGCAGTTCTAATTAACTGAGTACACTACACTAGTTCGTCTTATTTGGAGTGTAGCTCCATATTGTGGGAACCCAACCAAGTGGGACTGACGGAATATAGAGAAAGCTCGTTTTGTATTATCGCGATATGATGCGAGACTGGTGTTATTCGATGCGGCGAGATGTATTTGCGAAATTCTTTCTGCAGCTTTCTCCCCCTAATGCGAACATTTTCTTTTTTGACACCCACGTACATAGGGAGACATGACCATCATAAATATAAGGACTCAGATCGAAAATGGAGAGATTTTGGTGTTCCTTCCAGCCGACTGTTATTAGAGAATGGAACGGTTGAGAAATATCATGAAAGGAAATCTATGAACGTTCGTCACGCACTTAGATATGATTTGTAATTACAGTGAATATCTTTAATATTCGGAGACTAAGATATTTTTACTTTACTGCCTCATAACTGTATTCTGAATAAAACAAAAGTATTGTATAACCAAGTATTATATGATGGTAGATGTCTCGTAAACAAGAGTATCAACGATATTTACAGAACGTGTAAACAGTTGTTAAATAATACGAATGAAAGAACTCTTCGATGGGCACGTTTCTTTAATATCGGGACAGATGGCAGTGTCGCTTTTGTTTACACCGTTCAAGCCGGGCTAAATACTTCGAGGTGGCAGATGTGTGTTTACAGGTGCGGTTGACTGTCCAGACGGTATGATGTTACGCAAAGCTAATACCTGTTTTGAAATACGACAACTTGTGATTTTTTACAATGCGAAAGGTAAATCATATAGACAAATTGCTGCCACCCTCAAAAAGAGTAAGTGTAATGTGGCAGATATCAGCAGACGATTTATAAAGGAGGACCATATAGACTCTACACCGAAAAATGGCCAGCCACAGAAGTTGGATGAACTTGACACTCTAATACGGCAATTAAAGTGCACCCAGATTACTAACTGAGCTTGTATACGAGACTGACATGAAGGCACATCCTAAAACGAACCGCAGAGGATTGAAGGAAAGTGGATACAATGGAAGAGTGGCTAGGAAGAAACCGTATGTGAATGAACAAAACCGAAAGAAGAGATTGAACTTTGCTGGGGAGTTTATTAGGAAGACGAAATATAGTGGAACGGCGACATTAGCGTTTTTGGATCGGCTGGACTAAGAATGGTGTGGCGAGAGAAGAATGTACTGTCACAAGTATAAAAGCTACTGTAATGCAAGTCGGTGGCAGTGCCCTTGTCTTGCGCTGCATATCGACATTTGGACCAAGAGAATTTGTGTTCATCGACAATATTATGGACAAAGAACAATTTGCGGGAAAACGCTGAAAACGTGGGGATATCAAACACGTTCACGTTTTATCAGGACTATGATCCGAAACACAAGGTTCGCATAGTGCAGGAATATTTGTTGTGCAGTTGCCATTCGAACTGGTCTTCAACTGTTACGCTATCATTAGACAACCATTACAAGTGTAAGTTTCAAAGATCATAACTTGGTAAATATGTATATAACTTTTAAGGGAGACTGATGCTTTGCTTTAAAACTGACCTTCAAGGGAAACTAGTGCTTCGGTTTAAAACTAATCTGAGGGAAATTATTACAATTCAAACTGTGGTGTGAATGCCTATATCCTAAAAAATATAAACTGAAAAAAATTGGCTGAAAAAATTGACAAAAATATCTTATGTTAAACAAGTCTTATGTCTGGTACTTGGAAGCATTGACTAGGTTGAATGAAACATCTGTGAACATATGTCACAAAAATGTTAAAATTTTCAAGTGGAGTTACTTTAGCTCTAATACAAATTGCTCTGCCTGACTGGCAGTATTAGACTAAAGGAACACCAAAGAAGTCAGAAACTTACGCAAGGAAATTCTACAACAGCGGTCCACTTAGTATAATGTAAACACATGACGTCCTACATTATATACAAAAAGAAAGAAAAATTAACTTTTTTGAAATAATGGAAATTAATAAACATATGTACACTTCCCCAAACCTGGTACGGAATTGTGTCTGATCATTCAATAGCAGGTTTGGGGAAGTGTACATATGTTTATTAATTTCCATTATTTCCATACTAACCACTTCTGTCTGCAGAATTTAATCGTAACCCTGAAACTACCATCTCCTACCCACTTTCCTCATGCCTCTACTACTGTTTCATAGCCATGATATTGTAAGGAAAGAATATATTTGTTGGGGATATTGGGTGAAAGGTGTTTATTTTATTGATGATTGAAAGGTGTGAGTGGTAGAACTGAATTTTGATTTACGTGTTATTAACTGTGGTGGCTGTTGTTATGTTTGAGCAACATAACAAATCTGACCTTAATATCGTGGTTAGTTACTTACTCGTGATTAAAGCAAGTGGTGCAATTTAAATTTTGAAAATATTTAGCAAGACAATTACTGTAATTAACAAATACTATGGCCCTATCTGACAAACTTTTCAAAAGATCACTCACCTTTCCTTTCCTTACAAAATCTTCTACGGAGACTGAGCACACACAGATAGCAGAAATGAAACTACTCCGTGTGTGCAATGCATACAGCTCAATCAGTACGCCAATGGTAATGATAATTTGTAAAATTATGAATAGTTGGATATTTAACATCAAGTGGTTGGCATGTGGTTGCAGGCGTGCAGTCCAACCACTAAAGTCAGTATCTGATAAAATTAAATTAATTCTGTCAAGGAAATAGGAAATTTAAGCAAATCAATCTTAATGGATGCTATGCATACGGCAATGGTACGAGTTTGGGTTTTTATATGATAGATGTGGCGGTGGCTATTATTGTTAAACTCAGTGAAAATATAATAGAAAAGTTATTCATTAATCTGCTGTAATTAATATGATGATAATCAGTTACTGTTCATAACGTTAGACCTAATCTGATTCTTTGCTAATTGTTAGGTTTAGTAACATAACACTGGCATGCAACTGTCTGTTATCTTCTATCATCAAATTGTCTCAACTGAATGATTATCACAGTCTCTAATAATTAATGACCTTCACTTGATTGCAAAATTGTGTAGAAATATTATTCAGGCATTATTGAGGATTGTCATACTAATCATAAGTGGTTAATTGGTTGTTCAAATAAGATAGCAAAAGTACTGTCTAATGTTCTTGTATTGAAACAAAACTTAAACATGCATTCACAGTAAATTACAACCAATAGCTTTTAACTTATTTATCAGTCCAGCGACGTGGTATTCTGCAGTCATATAAATGGTACAAATAAAATATAAATGGTCATATAAATGGTACATAAATTCATACAGAAATCATTTTGATGGTGGCTCCTCCTTTGGCAGCTAGCAGTTCACCGTGATGCTTCGCGAATCGCGTAATTAATCACGACCGTTAGCGTCCGCGATGACGCTACCGCGTTTCGGACGTCTGGGACGGTTACCGAACACGTAACGAATTTCTGCCTCAGCAGAACGAACGAATAAATGTTTCATTAAGATCAATTCTTACTTCACTTATGTTCACTGGTTCCACATAAACTTTCATATCGTTGCACTTATAACAAATTATAACTTTCACTTTGTTCAACTTTATTACTTATATTGTTTGAGCACTCCGCGGACCGCTTACGAGCGTCTGATCTACGTCACGGGGCGGCAGATACTGCTGCTTGCCTGCTCTCCCACAGCCGAGCGCTGCTATACAATAGTCTCTGATCTAAGGAGCCACGTCGATTACTATTCAGATCTTGTTTACAGAGAAATATTTTATATTGACAAATTAAACATAACAAGTAATCACAGTCATATAGAAAACATACAAAGTACAAATAAAATAAAATAATATATACAAACCAATTACAATACAGGTAATAAATAAATGGCAGAAAATGTTTACAGTTAAGTTACCTACATACATTGCGCATCACGATAATTAATTCACATACGAAGTTAATTACTACATATTTACTATATACAGGTTCAAACGAATAATATGTTTCATAATGAAGCTCATTCCTCGTTATAATGTAAGGCTTACCTTACATTATAAAAGCCTTGTGTATTCACAACTGTTTGGCTGCTTACCTGATATACTTTGTAATGCCTTATTTTCCTAGCAACCATAGTTTAATTTAACCAGTTGAAATTTGTAACATATATTCACAGATGTTTCATTCAGCGTGTCACATGCTTCCATGTTCCAGACAATGGATTTGTTTAAGATAAGATATTTTTTTTTCATTTTTAGTCAATTTCTATTGTTTCAATTTATATTTCTTAGGATAATGCCATAATTTGTTACATTGTCACATATTTTTTCAATGTCAGGAATTACACCACGACTTGAATTGTAATAATTCCCCTCAGATTAGTTTTAAGTCGAAGCACTAGTCTCCCTTGAAAGTTATATATCTACGAACTTATGATCTATGAAACTTCAACTTGTAATGTTCACCTGGCGTAACAGCTGAAAACCGGTTCGTAAACTGATAAATTTGCTGAATATATATATATTACTTTATCGCACAATGACACCACCATGACGTCTTATTTAAACGGACATGAACTGCTCTGTTGATTGAATTACCAGACTTTCAGTATTCGTCGACTTTTCGATAACAGGGAGCACTGCATACAGAATAACTAAGTAATAAGTGCGTAATCAATTACAACATGCGTATTGAGGCATTGTTTCATAAAGCTCATTGTTTTGGCGTAATATCTCCTCAACTATGTGCAGTACTATAATACGATTTTTAAGATACATTCAGTATTTGATGTACACAATGCCTGCAAATTACGTCTAGAATAGTAAAGACTTGTTCAAATTTTTATTGAGATGTGGTTCAACAGACGTAAGATATTTGAAGAAATGCATACTGTAAACCATCAGCTGTTTATTATTTTTCTGCAAGAGACCCACCTCCTTTTCGCAGAGCAACCATTAACATGAAATAATATCTAAATAAGTGTGTTACAGAAGCAACAAGAAAATTGAGGAAGCGTAAGTAAAAGGGCTTTTACACATAGTCATCCATCTTAACCAAACAAAAAAGTACCAAGTTGAAGTCATCGATTAGTAGAGTTTCCAATATCAGGTGATATTTCCCCCTTAATGTTGAGGACAGAAAATCTGTTCTGCGCATCTGAATGCTCACTCCAGAGATATTTCTTCTCTGTGCCTGCGAATAGAGATAATATACACACGCGAGCGACAAACTCATCATAGACGTCTCTGCTTTCATAACTGATCGGTACAATATTGTAATTAAAATTTGCAATTACTTACTTTTGTTGCGGACTACATTAAGATAGATAAATACGTCTACTTCTGCAGAGACATTTGCACTTAGAGTTATAATTCGACTTCTGAATATATAGTTCTATTACACAAGATCGATTTCAACTTCGTGCTTTACGAAGCAATCACTGCACTACGTGAGGACAAGTATTATCTGAAAGAGTGGCCGATGCAGCTAACACAGTCAAGACAATTCACTACAAATACAACTATATTTAATGGAACGTTTTACACAGACGATCACATTCCTTCAACGATTACCCAGACTTACTTTATCGCACATTGACACCACCATGACGTCTTATTTAAACAGACATGAACTGCTCTGTTGATTGAATTACCAGACTTTCAGTATTCGTCGACTTTTCGATAATAGGGAGCACTGCATACAGAATAACTACTGTGAGAGAGAAACAGTTTAGTAGTAGGCCATAGAACAATACATGGCGCTGATATTATTATTACTATTTCACATCTCAACGATAGAAGTGTTTTCAGAAGTTTATGCCAAACAGACAATTACACACCTCAGTCTTAACTTTATGAACACAAACTAACAATGAATTACATCGTTCAGGAGTACGGACTTTAATTAATTTCACTTTGTGTATGAAAAACTTTATGAACATTCATAGTTTTCGACAATGACTTCTACATAAATTTGACATCTTGGCTAGGAGAACGGAGTTTATTGACAGAGCGATCCAACAAGGTTTCTGTTTTTGCTGACCTAGATCCGGAACCCTAAGAAACCATTATATATACAGGTCCCGCTTTAACAACCGTTGCGATGCACGGGCATGTAATCTAGTAAGCGATAAATTTCTATCCTGCAATTATTGTGTTAGGATTGTCAGCGAGAAATACTAAAACGAAATTATGTCTAAAGTTTGTTAAAATAAATAAGTGCTCTGATTCTCAAATAGTGTATGAGTGGGGTCTTCTTATTCAGGCGTCGCATGATGCGGCAGTTTACATGGTTTGTGACGTCATATCTCCTGTACTATGTGCACCAGGTGATTCATAAAGCGACAGTAACTGTTTGCAGATGGTAATGATAATGTGTACAAAGTTTTGTTGAAATCGAATCAGCGAGTCAGAATTAGACATTTCGAGCAGAGTTGCTCAGGTTTGACAATATAAATTATAACATTATGTCCTTCAAATCGTAAAACATTAAAATTCAATACAACGGCGTGATGAAGAACATGCAGTTTCTTACGTTTTGAAGAATTTAACCCTAGTGAAACTTGGTCAAGTTTACTCTTCTGCTTCAATATGGATTTACGGTTGCTGTTATTCAGCCATGTTTAAAATTGTATAGATTTTGTTTTCATTGTTGGAAGACTAACGTCTGTCAATGAAACAAAGTCCGCTCAGTTCCATCTGAATGATTCTTTTCATATTGACATTAGATAACAAAGAAATCAGAACAAACCGTTTCATGTTGAGGAAGTAACGTGAATTGGAAATAAGCGACTGTTACTTAACATATTTCTTTTGAGTAACAACAAATTCATGGCAAATGACACTCGTTAAGATTGAAAGTTATGTTCAACTTTCCGTGCCTTGGAGACAATGCGAATTTTCCTTGTTGCTGTCTTAATTAGAGATAAAATCGCTCAGTTACTGTGAAAGAGAAGAGAATATTTTGCTTGGTCTGAAGGGATCTTGTTTATCGTAGTTTACCCTGGTAGACTACTCAGTCTGAAACTTGCTTTTGCGACTTTTCTAAAGAATTTACCTGTTCATCTCTTAACTGTGACGTAGAGAGTGCTCAGTAGTTACTTCATTTTGTCGTTTCAGAACAGTGGCGGAAATCTTGCACTGGACGTTTCGGTGATGCTCATGAAAATTTCCTTTACGTCCAGCGGAGCACGCACTGGGTCTTTCAGGGAGGCTTTAATTAAAACATCTACAATTAGAAAAGAATAATTTCGTTAAATAAAAAGCCTTGAAAGGCCTGAATGAGTACCATCACTGACAGTTTCGTCTCGAGAATAACAAAGAGACAAAAGAAACAAGATTGCTAATTATCTGCTTTCTGTCTGTCAACATGGAAACTTTAGGAAACAGACTATACTAAAAGATTAAGGCTATCAGCTGCTCATTTGCGAAGTTTGTTGGCGGAGCGGTAGAGCGTATTGAGGCGCTATGCACCGATGCGCGAGGCCGTTCCCCGTCGGAGGTTCGAATCCCCCCCTCGGGAATGGATGTTTGTGCTGTTTTTAGTATAAGTTAGTTCAAAGTAGTTTGTAAGTTTAGGGACTGATGACCCCGCAGTTAAGTCCCATAAGCTTAACAAACATTTGAACCGAGTTCGCATTTGGAGCTGCCGTCCGCTGCTGGGACAGGGTCACTCGTTTTTGGAAATGAAACACCGTCTTCCTGTGGAAATTATTTTGTCAAGACGCCTTTCGTCCTGTTCTATTTAAGTGTGTAGGTTTATCTAAAAATTACATTTTTGTTCACAGATGCAGTAGTAAGATATTACAAACGCTTTGATTTAATTGAAATAAATTAGTTGCCACTTATTGTTTGTAAGCCTTGCGGGTGAGTCTTTGTTGTGGCTCCAACCTCGTCACAGGTCTAAATTGAACAACCCCACAGTTTACTTTCTTTCTCATTAGTTCTTAAACGTCTTAAAATTTTCACAGTCTTGTAACTGTACTTCATTTCTAAATTCGTTTGCTTCCCATGCGTTCCCGACTAACAATGTGTACGCTATGTGTGGTCAGCATGTGTGTTTGAATGTGTACGGATAGATAAAATGGTGTTGGGGTGACCCTGTGGCAGCGGATGCCGAAGGTGAACGCATTGTCCCTGATGCAGGGAGCGTTGGATTGTCGTATTAATCCGCTACAGCTGTCATGGTTTGCTCGATCCCACACAGTTGCTTTTCTGAGGACCCATTCTCGGAAGTCACCGTCACTGGTAGCCGTTTAGACTCCTACATACCTCAAGAGAGACGTTAGCACCAATAAATGTCTGACGATAAACGGGAATGGGAACCCGAGTATCCTGCAATCGACTTCAGTGTTGAGGTTAATGTGTGTAACCCTCCTTGACGTCGTGTTGTCGGAAGACGCCACGTTGTCGGAAGACAACCAGATGCGCCTTCAGTGAACAGAAAAAGACAGCAGTAACTGCCCTCTCGACTAGAGACAGTACTTAGAAGACGCTTCCAGTTACACTGTAACCTGTGCTGGAACATATAGGAATATAATTATATATATTTTTGACGACATTATAGCGCTCAAATTAATGAAACAAATTGCAATTTGCGATCAGTTATGGCTTCACTGTAGTAGGTTTAGATGGAATACCAAAGTGCGACGAATGAAAATTTGTGCCCGGACGGCATTCGAACCCGGGATCTCCTGCTTACTAGGCATACGAATTGACCACTCCGCCACCGAAGACACAGTGACCAGCCCGACTGCAGAGGACTCTTCCCTGCACGTCTCCCGCCACACCCAAATTTCCATTCGCCACGCTGTTTCATTCCTATAACCACAGCCTGAGTCCTCTGCAGTATCCTCGGTGGCAGAGTGGTCAACGCGTCTGCCTAGTAAGCAGGAGATCCCGGGTTCGAATGCCAGCCGGGCACAAATTTTCATTTGCCGCACTTGGGTATTTAATCTAAACCTAGTACAGTGAAGCCATAACTGATCGCAAATTGCGATTTATTTCATTAATTTGAACGCTGTAATGTCGTCAAAAATGTATATAATTGTATACAAGCCGAGGCTGGGCTCCTCACGGTAATTAATTGCCTCGATACCTCATGGTCTGTTCTCCCTGATGCGGGCTGCGAGCATTACAGAACAAATTGGCTGTGGTACAGCGTGGCGAATGGAGATTTGGGTGTGGCGGGAGACGTGCAGGGAAGAGTCCTCTGCAGTCGGACTGGTCGCTGTTCCTTGGTGGCGGAGTGGTCAAAGCGTCTGCCTAGTAAACAAGTGATCCCGGGTTCGAATCCCGGCCGGGCACAAATATTAATTCGCCGCACTTGGGTATTTCATCTCAACCTTGTACAATGAAGCCATAACTTATCGCAAATTGCGATTTATTTCGTATAGGAATATCGTTGTGGTAGAATCGAGTGTGGTACAAGCGCCCTATGAGCAAGTGCTCTGAAGCTGATAAAGTCGTAACATTTAAAGAAATTAGCAAGGAGGCTCTGACGTAACGCTCGCTTTGTAATCAACGAACCTGTGCTAGTTATATTTGATATATCCGCTTGAAAGACTGAGTAGAGAATGTTGGGAGCTGACGCTTGCATCCAACTAGTAGCGCATTGGCTGTTAGAACAAGCCCCGCCTCTTTCCCCCAGTTCCGCCAGCTTACGGCCTATAGCTTACAGGTTGTGATAGTAACAACATGTATGGGGATAAAGCGTCACAGATGGAACACGAAATTATCACTTTAATGTTTGAGTAATAGAGAACTGGAACGTATATCTACGGAGTATTAATATTTTAAGGGACTTATTAGGCAGTCGTAGCAACGCTTTCTGCCGGTTTTAACTGTCGTAATTGAATAACAATCTGAATTAACATTCTTCACACCACTTTCAACGACAGCCATCTTTTTTTCTAAAAGAAGTCGTTGGGGTATGTGGACTTAAATTATCAAATAACAAAGTGGAAGACAATAATCAATACCAAGAACAAATCAACATTACATTGACGATATCTACGGTGTACAATGCTGTTTCGAGGTAAGGTTGGTAGAGAGCATCAACATTCCGTAGACACACGAACTCAGCCGACTTCCGCCGATCACAGAGGGGACAGGAAAAAGTACGTGGCATGTACGTGTAAACGTTACGTGAAGCTACAAACGTCGACAGAGGGAGAGCACATCGTTTTCTCACTTATTTCGGTTTTCCGTCGCAGACACCTCTCTGCACTTTACTCGCTGGCTTGTGGTTTTGCAACGTGCCCATCTTACTTACAACTACATCTACATCTAGATGGGATACTTTGCAAATCACATTTAAGTGCCGGGCAGAGGGTTCATCGGACCACCATTATACTATTTATCTCTCATTCCAAATGTTCAAATGTTTGTTAAGCTTATGGGACTTAACTACGGGGTCATCAGTCCCTAAACTTACAAACTACTTATCAACTACCTTATACTAAAGACGACACAAATATCCATGCCCGAGGGGGGATTCGAACCCCCGACTGTAGTGGCCGTGCAGACCGTGACTGCAGCGCCTCAGTCTCCTCGGCCACCGCGGCCGGCTCTCCCGTTCCATTCTCGAATAGCGCGCGGGAAGGAAGAACACCTGAATCTCTCCGTTAGAGCTCTGATTTCTCTTATTTTATTCTGATGATCATTTCTACCTATATAAGTGGGACTCAACAATATATTTTCGCATTCGGAGGAGAATGTTGGCGATTGGAGTTTCGTAAGTAGCCCACGCCACAGCGATAAGCGCCGTTGTTGTAACGATTCCCATTCCAGATCCTGTATCATTTCCGTAACGCTGTCTCCCCTGTATCGCGACAATACGAAAGTATCTGCCCTTCTTTGGACTCTTACGATTTCCTCCGTCAAACACACCTGATAAGGATCCCACACTGGGCACCATTACTCTAAAAATGGACGGACAAGCGTAGTGTATTCAGTTTCTTTCGTAGTTCTGTTGCAACTTTTAAGGATTCTGCCAATGAAACGCAGTCTCTGGTTCGCCTTTCCCACGACATTATCTACGTGTTCTTCCCAATTGAAGTCTGAAGGCCGGCCGCGGTGGCCGCGGGGCCTGAGGCGCTCCAGACACAGTCTGTACGGCCACTACGGTCGGGGGTTCGAATCCCCCCTCGGGCATAGATATTTGTGCCGTCCTTAGTATAAGGTAGTTCGTAAGTAGATTGTTAGTTTAGGGACTGATGACCCCGTAGTTAAGTCCCATAAGCTTAACAACATTTGAACATTTTGAAGTCTGAAGTAATAGTAATTCCTAGGTATTTTGTGGAGTTTACGGCCTTCACTTTTTATTGATTTATCTTGTAAACAAAATTCAACGGATTTCTTTTCGTACTCAAGTGGACGACTTCACATTTCTCATTATTTAGAGTAAATTGCCAATTTTTACACTATAGTGATATTCATATCGTTCTGCAGTTCGTTTCGATCTTCAGATGATTTTACTAGATGGTAAATGACGGCGTCATCAGCAAACAACCTAAGAGAGTTACTTAGATTTTCCCCTAAATCTTTTATGTAAGTAACGAACAGCAGAGGACCAATAACAGTACCCTGTGGAACACCCGATATCACCTCTGTTTTTGTCGATGCCTTACCATCGATTACTACGAATTGTGTCCTCTCTGACAGGAAATCCCTATCCAATCACAAATTTGGTGCGATATACCATAACCACGCAATTTGATTGAAAGCCGTTTGCGAGGTACGGTGTCAAAAACCTTCTGGAAAACAAGATATACGGAATCGATTTGCTAATCCTGGTCGATAGCACCCATCACTTTGTGTGAATAAAGAGCTAGTTGTGTTTCGCATGAACGATTTTTTCTAAATCCGTGTTGACCTTGGGCAATAGATCGTTCTGTTAGAAATAATTCATAATATAATACAGGATATGTTCCAAAAACCTGCTGCAAATTGACGTCAACGAAATAGGCCTGTAGTTTAGTGGGTTACTCCTACTTACGTTTCAATAGGAAGAGAAATTTGAGTTTGAAAACAGTCCGTTAAATTCGTCTGGCTGGATGAAACATCAAAGAGTTCTCTCCTCTAGTCAGAGAATGATTGACTTTCCAGTGACACAGCAGCAACTTATATAGTGAATGGGAAATGATCGGGGTCAAGTCTAGTATACGACACAACCTGTCAGCTTTGACCTATGACGTCATCAAAGATGTTTATGCCTATATATGAAGATGATATTAACTTTTTTGTATCAAAGATATGGAACTATTTGCATAGGGTCGTTGATTACATAAAAGATAGACAATTGATATCTCACTTCTGTATTGATCGAAGTGATTCTAAAATTTTGTTATAACTTAAGGATAAATATTTTTACTGTGAAATTGATTGCTTACAATCGACAGTAAGTAATATAGTTTATTGTTAGTTCTTATTTTATGTGAGTGTATGTAATTAATTATTGATTTTTATCCGCATTTAATTATTTGATCGATCATTTTAGGAATGGATGATAATGAAAAAATTAATAAAGGTCAACTTTTATTAATGAATGGTGAAGACATGATGTCTCTAACTAAATTTTTACAATTTTTGTGTTAATAGCTGAAATTGGCTAAATTTTACGATTCTTCTCGCTGGGCTGCAGTGGTTATGTTGGCACCAATGGTAATGACGGCAACTCAGATGACTAATAAATATTTTTTCGTGACAACTTCAATTAAAACGAAAATTATTTTTTTCTGAACTGACAAGGGTACATACAAGAACCTGTCAACCATAGAGCAGGTACAGTATTAATTTTGCTGCGAGTGAAAAATATTAACGCAATTCTACACTTCATTATTCATCTGTTGTCAACATAAGCACTGGAGCCCAGCGGGAAGCGCCGTAAAATTTTACCTCTGAAATTTTTTACTTAACTTTTCCTGATCGAGGATAGAATACGATACAGATATCTCACGAAATAGCGTAATTTGGTAACATTTAAGAATTGTATCGTAAACTAGACTTGACCTTCCCCTACTCAAGTCGAGAACACGATACAGTTATCTGATAAAATAGCTTCATATGGTATCATTTAAAAATTGTATCGTAAACTAGAGATGACCTCCCCCTATTCAAGTCAAGAATACGATACAGATATCTTTTCAAATAGCGACATGTGAGCAGAAACATAATATGTTATTACATTACAATCGTACTCTAACATTATTGTACATGTAGTTTTAAACAAAATCGCAAACATTTGTAGTAGTATTTTTTAATATAATAATAAAAAAGTATATTTCTCGGTACATAATGTTGTAACTTCTTTTTTTGTTTTTGTTTCAGACGCTAAACTTGGAACTGTATCACCTCTAAAAAAATCAATACTTTTCATGTATTATTCATTTTTAAATAATTTAAACATGCTTTACGGTTTTTTAATAATTAAAAATACAGTAATATAACAGATATGATGTGTTTCATTTATTATACTTATTTCTTATACGAGCTAATAATTATTTATCTGTAAAGTTGGTTATAGTATTATCTTTGGTGTATTAATAATCGATATATTTCTTGACAGATGTCAAATGTTCAAATGTTATTACTTCCATATCTTCGCTTCGTATATGACGTCATTGGTCAAAGCCGACGTGTTGTACCGTATTCTTGACTATTCCCAATGATCGTATGGTATTTTTGGCCGGGATTGTTCGACCTCCTAGTACAAGTCTTTTTTATTGACGCCACTTCGGCGACTTGTATGTCATTGATGATGAAAATCATGATGAAGACAACACACAAACCTCAATCCCCTGCCAGGAGTCGAACCCGTTCCCCCTGCGTGACAGCGATGCTGATGTACGTCAAACTCTGTACGAGAATTGTTCCTGTTCCTCTTTCACGCCGCTGGGTAAAATTTTTGGTTTCCTACAGGAGAATTAATATTCATCTCTCCATATTACACCGAAGTCGATTAGTGAAATTTTTCCTTCAAGAAATGAACAATTTCACGAAGCTGTCATTATCAAGAAGGAACATCGATTTTCAGCTATATCTTCTCTATTGTAGAGTGTACTAATGACAAGTGTAAAATAAATCAATAGAGAGTGTGAGGATATAATATTTAATAATAAAACAACTATGGGAATAGTACTTGAATGGACAAGTGAAGTTTAATAACAGACAGACAGTGGGTTAGCAGCAGCAGCCGGCCGCGGTGGCTGAGGTGACTGAGGCGCTCCAGTCACGGTCAGCACGGCCACTACGGTCGGGGGTTCGAATCCCCCCTCGGGCATGGATATTTGTGCCGTCCTAGTTCGTATGTAGTTCATAAGTAGTTTGTAAGTTTAGGGATGATGACCGCCTAGTTAAGTCCCATAAGCTTAACAAACATTTGAACATTTTTTAGCAGCAGTAGCGGTTACGAAATCAGTTGTACACAATGGTGGCCGGAGTGTTGTTCGTGTGAGGCACGTGCGCGCCCGGGAACAACACAGGCAACGTGTAGAGCGTGACTTTGTCATGTTACTAGTCTTACACTAACGTAAGCAGGTCACAGGATCGACCAGAACGTTCTAGTAGTAACTTTTCAACTATAAATGGACCCCTCTAAGCACACGTCGGCAGAGTCATCGGAAGACGGTCAAGAGTTCGGACCAAACTGCCGGAAGCGCCGGGGCGCCGCAGCCGTCATCGGCGAGTCGTGTCTTCGACACCAGAAGACCAGGGGCCGACGGGAGCCAGTCATCTCCCATGCAACGCCGGACTTAGCGCCGCGGAGGATGGAAGCGTAGCAGCGGCGACAATGGCAGCTTACCTGGAACCCAGTCGGTGAGCGCTACCTTCACCTCCTGGGTGGGGCGCAGCCTCCTGTCATCGCCCGGCGGAGAACGCGAGTTCGCCGCCCGTAGCCGCCACACGCCATCCCGGGCAGAGCGGCACGGTCCTGCCTCCACGGGGCCCTGCCTGAGGCCTGCTGTCTGCACAGCGCACGGCGAGCAGCACTGGGCCTCTTCCGCGCAGTCAGCTGACGCCGGCTTCCGCTGCGCCAGCATCTTCACTCAGAGCTTCCTGCAGCCGATGCTCGCACCACAACGGTGTCCAACAGTAGGTCATTCATTCTCTCAATGTAAATGTGTGGTGTCGCATAAGTCTAAAGTGCGCGCCACCTACTTTCGCCGCGCGCCGCCATGCACGCACGGCGCGGCGTTCTTACGACGTCAGCCACGAGCGCCCTCTGCTACAACTCCGCTCGTGGTCACCACTGAACGACATCGTTCACTTGGGACTGAGATAGGAACCAGTAAAGTCTTGGCTATCGGATAGGCACTAGGAATTATCAGTAGGCAGGCCTGATACTATGTATCAGCATTCTGCCGTCAAGAACTATGTAAAAGTTAAGTATTACTAAGTCTCTATGAAATATATATATCGTTCTAATTTACTCTAGTGTTTCTAGTTTCTGCTGTCCCACTGGCTGGTCACCTCCGTACCTGCACAAGCGTGCATCCTTTATTCCTGTGTCGGTATAATTCTACTCGGTCACCGACACCTACAACCGGCGGATGAGACACAAAAGTGGCGACGAGGATGGGATACAAAAGTGGCGACGAGGATGGGATTCAAAAAAATGTTCTTTAGAGACAGCCAGACCGTTTCGTTCAAGTACAGAGTTCTGTTTAGCATGTCACTTGTGTAACTGCAAGAATAAGGGATTTCAAGTCCTCAGAATTGTTGTAAAACTTATGCTCAATAAATATTTAAATTTGGAGTCTTGTGTTATTCCACATCCCTCTCCCTACGAATCTAGTGAGCCCATGTTCCACAAGAGAATGCCGTTTTTGTCAATTATGGTGTCAGTCACATCTCAGTAAAAAACGCTACACAATTGTCGAGGGTCTCCCTCAGTCAACAGACGAGGTCGACTCGTATGCTTTCGTGTTGTAAGTGTCCCATCACGTTTCTACTTCACTATATCAGTAACAGTGGACCTAGAAACGTTTAGAAGTGTGGAAATCTCGCGTACAGGTACCCAGTTGATGAGTTTGGCGAAGCGCCCATTCTTCTTTCTCGTGGTCTTTAGTGACTACCGAGGTCGTAGATTTGGAGTACCCGGCACTACGTGGCAGCACGGTGCACCTGATTTGAAAAACCTTTGTTTTGGGGGTTGTCTGAATAAATTTGATCACGCATTGTTAGGGTCTCTTTTTCACTCGTGTCCTGTGTCTCATGTCATGCCATGCCTTGCTGTGTCATTTCTTCTGTGTTTGATCGTGAATTTTTATTTCTTGCCTCAGAAAAAAAAAAAAAAAAAAAAAAATCACCTTCGTTCCTAGGTCTCCTGAACTCTGGCGTTGAATGTGCATATTGTACCAAGAACACATATCCTCACATTGCCCACATATGTTACTCAACACGCACAAAGATGTAAACTGCATAAAAACCTATTCTTTAAAAAAATCTAGGGTGCACAGCAGTTGATTCTTTGAACTGCTTGCCATGAAATACAAAAGATTAGCAATCATTTACGGCGTCACAAAGTTTCATCACTATCTCTATGGCAGGAAATTCTATTTGTTGACTGACCACAAGCCTCTCACGTCGTTGTTCTCACCCACAAAGCCAATTCCGCCACAAACGTGCACATTGCCCAAGTCGCAACGCAACTTGTTATCTATGTGGCAAATCAGGACATGTACAGTCTGTGTGTATGCAAATTAAAAACTCAAAAAACGGTACCGTTAGGAACAGTTAATTCTGTAAATGCCATACACGCTGTGAACTTGGACAGTATTTCTCTTGACTCTCAGATGCAAGACAATTTTTCTGCGCCTACGGCAAAACTATTTAGTGAGCCACGTAGCAAGCGTCGTCGAGCGCGTAAAACTGTGCAACGGAAAAGGGTTCGGGGCAAGCACAATGACTATGTACAGTGCAATCCTGTAGTGAACCTAGTGCCTTCTACAACTTCTCCTTGTAAAAGTGCCCAGTACTGTGTAGTTGTGTAGTTAGTGACAGTAGACTTGATGTAGCTACTCAAAGTAATTTTAGTGCAGCAGCCTCGCATTGCGCGGACGCCGATCCGGCGGTAGTGCCATCTAGTGACAGTGTTGTTAATCCACTGTGTGCCGATTCTGGGCCTCTTACTTCACTACGTAGCCCGCGCATGCGCAAGTGCAGCAAACAACCGGTGTCAGATGTTGCCCACATAATCAGTTAACACTTCAGACTCAGATAGACACCAGTGAAGACTGGTCCTACTGGCTGCTCACCTCCGTACCTGCACAAGCGTGCATCCTTTATTCCTGTGTCGGTCTTCCTACTCGGCCACCGACACCTACGACTGAAACGAGACACAAAAGCGGCGACGAGGCTGGGACACAAAATAAACAGCCACGCATGATCAGTGCCATTGCGACGGAGTTGGTCGACCATTTGCAGTCGTGACACCAGGAATGAAGAAAACTGCTTATGTTGACTGCAGCTCTGCCATGCGTAGGTCAATTATGATCATATTCGCATTGTTACCTTGTCTCAGAAGCGACTCTCATCAAGGGGATTTTTCCCTATGAATCGAGTGAGCCCATGTACCACAAGATAATGCCATCTCTGAAAATTATGGTATCAGTCACATCTCAGTAAAACATGCTACATTATTTAGTTAACTATAAAAATATCGTTCTGGCACCGATGCTGCTATAAAGCCCAAAACCTCCGTTTACAGAATCTGCTGATCCTTGTAGAAGCTAATATATATCTGGCACCATTTCTCGTTCCTCGTAACTCTGTGGGGCAGTGGTATATCGTTCGTTATATAGCTTCCCCTATGTCGCATGTAAGTTGTTTGTGACTCAGATAACCGTACATCAGGCTAACGGCGAAATTGGAGCTCATTTCGGAGACGAATCGCTCCGTAGGTTTGCGGAGGAAAATAGGCGGAAATAACTCCTCCCTCCCGGCCCGGGCGGTGCTGTGCGGTGCGAGATGTGTGTTTGCGGCTGCTGGCGATGTAAATTCGCAGCCCGCCAAATGGGCCGTGGAAATGAATGACCGTCGCATCGACAGAACTACGGCTGGCCGACCGTCCGGTGCGTTTTATAAGCCGTTTGAGCTGTGGCGGGCACTTTTACCCGCTACTGTGTCCAAGAAAACATTTATACTTCGCTCTGCCCCTCGGGGAGTTTCGTAGCTTCTGCGTACAGTGCTGGACATCTATAATGCAACAACAAGAGGAATCTCGTTTTTATTGTAGTCTTCAGTGGGAAGTCTTGAGAAATTTGATCGTTCGAAGCTCCTAAGCATCGCGATACTGTTTTTACGCGGTCTTGTGCCGCTTCAGACCAGTACGCGGATAAAAATGAGCGTCGGAATTAATTTTCATAATGGCACTCCTGGGCAATTGACCTAATTCTGGTGGATGGCTCACCTTTCAGATAACCACACATAAATTCTAACCTATTGCCAAGTGGCCAGTTTGGGGGAAGACAATATTAAAATTGTTGTAGACACTCCTTTGGAGCCGGCCGCGGTGGCCGCGGCGACTGAGGCGCTCCAGTCACGGTCTGCACGGCCACTACGGTCGGGGGTTCGAATCCCCCCTCGGGCATGTATATTTGTGCCGTCCGTAGTATAAGGTAGTTCGTAAGTAGTTTGTAAGTTTAGGGACTGATGACCCCGTAGTTAAGTCCCATAAGCTTAAGAAATGTTTTAAACTCCTTTGGATTCATGTCGCTCGGCGAATTTCTGAAAACTTTAAATTTGCGTATAGTAAGGAAATGGTTATCGTCGAATGCCTTCTTTCGTCTGTGCGGTGTGAGCGATTGTGAACTGCATACCGTGTCCTCATTGTTAGAGCTGCAAAGTACACTCCGTTCATGTAACAGGGTGCCTACTTGACTGGAATCCTCAATGTCCGTTTCATTCAAATTGTGTGTCACGTCATCTTGTGGATTTTCGCGTGCACGATCATTTTTTTTTTCCCTAGGCACGCCAAGCGATTGTCCAATTTCTTGACCTCAGCTAATAATAATAATTGCGTGTGGCTCATTGGCCTGGTGCAAGTCTTTCAATTGAACGCTACTTCGGCGACTTGCGTGTCCCCAGCCTATCCCAGTTATCCAGCCGGGCAAAGGGGACCTACAGCTTAACGTGGAATCCGAACCACGTATCGTTTCTGGCGACTCCTCACATCGTTAGATGAGGGATGGGTTAAAGTGAAGACTGAAAAACTCCAAGGTGCGACCGTGTTTCGAACCCGCGACTCTTCGGTTTCCAATCGAGCGCTTTACCCCAACACCACCGGGCTTTATGTTGATGATTAATGGTCATTTGACCTTGTTTAAACCGGTCTAGGGCAAGACATTAGTTTGTTTCATTAAAGGGAGTAGGTTGCGTTGTATCGGAAATTTTACGGCATTCTCTGTGATTTGACTTATTGCAATGCTGATTTCCTCAAGCTGTTTATCAATTTTATTGAACCGTTCACCGGTGATTGATTGGTAATTCTGCAATCTTTCTTTAAACTGACTGTTTTGTTGTTTCAATTGGGCGAGTTCGGTTACTTCAATGTTTTCGACACGCGACGCGAGGTTTTCAACAATCGGATTAATTTCGTCGCGAATGTGCTGTCTTATCTGTTGCGATTCACGTTTAAGACTATTGAGAAGTTGTTCCTTGAATCGGTTATTGTCCTCAGTTATTTTTCAGTACTACTTTTAATACTTTCAAACCTCGAGTAGCACGTCTGTTCTATTTTCTGATTACTTTCTCGTAATTCAGAAAACTGTGACAGAGTACTTTCTCGTAATTCAGAAAACTGTGACTGTAAAAACTGCATAAGATCATTCATTGGTGCGTTTTCATTAAGTGCTGCGCGTGTATTTTTTACAGCTGAATTAGCTAGAACCGATAAACTATTTTCCATTCCTTCGCTACAAGAAGCGGAATCGTGCATTGTCAAATCCTGTATTTTGTCATTATCCCTATTATCAATTCCTGAACTATCCTATTCCGCGATTTCTGATACGGTATTCATTGTCGAATTAATGTCTGTGCAATGAAAAGGCTCTTGTGAATGATCTTCTTCTCTCTCTGCATTATTCAAAATCTCATTTCCAATTGTAGCTTTCGTATCATCGCGGGTCTTCCTACTCTTCGACATTGTTACAAAGAAAATTGCGGTAAAGTGACCAATGACAATTTTCACACACTGCTACTTCAATTTTACTCGCGGTAATTAATAGACGAAAGAAGACGAATCACATTATTCAGAAACACTATCACAATCGAAATTACGCGAACTAGTAATTGTCACACGAGCTACGCACTACCAAAAATTCCCATACGGAAATAATCAAACAAAAAATAAAAAAGAGAATAAATAATGATAAGGAGATAATTTACATAATCAAATCTCTTTACAACAAACAATGCTACATAATAGAAAAAAGAGTAAGTAACAAAACTACAGAAATTACGCTACTGTTGCTACAAAAAATTCAAAGAAGACCCAAGTAAAGCAAAATGATTTAAATGGAATATTTAACTGCATCTAACTGCGTCACCCTCCTGTTTATAAACTCTCCTGACAGAAAGGTCGCCAGGTAAAACTGGTATGTTGTTTGGTGGGATATAGGTAAGGCTGTTTGTTCTATTGATTGGAAAAACAGGGTCGCTACAAGGATTTGACAATAGTGAGCCAGCTAAAGGAGATCTGTTTCAAAAGCTACTCATTCAAAACTAATCTGGTGTTAAATGCAACATTAATAATTGTCATCAGCTGGTAGTGAACACTCACAATAACTAACTTTCCAATCAAGATGATAAAAGATTAGTTCAACACATTTTTTTTTCATTAACACTATAATTCTTTTTAGTTATGGCCCTAATGATTGAAGATTAGTTCAACACATTTTTTTATTCAATAACACTTTAATTCTTTTTAGTTATGGCCCTAATATTAATACCTGCACAGTTAATTAGGAAACAGTGGGTTTAGACTGATTGAAAGCGCAAAGGATATTTTGAACACAGCAAGAACAGTACGTAGTCTGCATAAGGCTCACTGACTAAAGTATAAATTTGACTGCGAGCGAAATCTGGAAAAACTCATACCACTTTCTAATAATGCCACTACAAGAATTTATTTCGCTAACTGACTGATTGTAAAAACTTAGTGCCTTGTTCATCTGTGTAGTATTGAACAACAATCACTATTATTATTAAATGTCACACCAATAAAGAAATATGTTAATCAAACTCAGCTTAGTCAATATTATGCTTTGCTTTTAATAGCCATTAACTTTCAATGAAAGGAAGAGGTTTAGCATTCTAACTAGAAAAGTGAAACAGGTAAACAGGTTCAACTTCCTCAATTATTATTTACAATAACGATTACATTACCTTATGATTGAAGAACAACAAAATCTTCACAGACTGATACATATATGAATGATACAAAATCTTATAAAGACAGAACTGTGTCTGTGAAAATCAAATTTCAAAATTATTCCATCAGCTCGTACAAAGCAAGTCCGATAAATACCAGAGCTACACACCGACTCTCTCTCTCTTGCTGTTCAACTACTGTTCACATTTATAGTCTTTAGCAGAGATGTTACACAACAGAGTAAACCATAGACGTAGTTATTCAAAGAAGTTCATATAACATTTTACATCCAAATACCGATACAACACAGGCGAAACAATATTATAGAATTTGTACAGACATGTTTCAAGCTAGATTTGGTTCTGGGTTCACTTTAAAGGAAGTATAAAAATTTTCTTGTATGTGGAGATTTCAACATTAATTGTGGAAGTGACAGATCAAGAAAAAGCCAGTTGTTAGATCTATTTAATTCCTATGACCTGATGGAAACAATATTCTTTCCAACGTGATTGCAAGTGAGTTACAGTTCTACTGTTGACAATATTTTGTTTTATTCTTCGTTATTGGAGGGGCACTCTGTCAGCAGAATAATACATGGCCTATCGGACCACGATGCACAAATTTCAATTCTAAAAAGTATTTGTTCTCAAACAAATGGGAAACATAATTATGAACTACTTAGAAGAGATAATCCAGTTGCAATTGACACATTTTTAAGCTCAATTAAGGAACAAGAATGGCAGGATGTTTTGTTGTTGTGGTCTTCAGTCCGCAGACTGGTTTGATGCAGCTCTGCACGCTACCCTGCCTGTGCAAGTCTCTTCGTCTGAGAATATGTTCGGTAACCTACATCCTTTTGAATCTGCTTACTATATTCGTCCCTCGGTATCCCTCTACGATTTTTACCCCACACACTTTCTTCTAATGCTAAGTTAACGATTCCTTAATATCTCAACCTATCCCTTCTCTTATTCAGGATAAGTCAGAAATCCTTTTTTCTCCAATTCTATTGAGCACCTCCTCATTAGTTACGTGATCTACCCATCTAATCTTCATCATTAGTCTGTAGCACCGTATTTCGAAAGTATTTTTGTCTGAAGTCCTTATCCTGCAGGTTTCACTCCCACACAATGCAACACTCCAGACAAATGCCTTCCTAACATTTAAATTAATATTGGATGTCAAGAAATTTCGATTCTTTAGAAACGCTTTTGTTACCATAGCCATTCTGCATTTTATATCTTCTTTACTTCGCCCATCAGAAGTTGTAAGAGTACACATTTCGCTGTATCTTATAGTTTGATTTAACTTAATGTATATATAGTCTTAAATTTGTTCATTTCACGTATTTTCATTTCTTGTATGCTAGATATATTTCTTATGTAACGTCATTTTCTATATTGAATCATTTAGTGAAAACATATACTGTATGTGTAAACCCGCATGAATGCACGGACATTCTTATGCTGTAAGTTGGCAATGCAACAGAGAAAATGTTGATGCTGTTGTAAAGACTGTCTTTGGTACAGAAGTAGTAGCTGTGAGTGTCGCGCTGCTGAAGCAGTCGCGGAGCGGACTCGCCATAGTAAACACATAAATGTTTTATTCATTGTGCAGAGGCACGGTAGGCGCAATGTGGCGCGAGTTTAATGCAATTGCTATAAGCCTGAGAGGAGTACTGTTTAATGTATTGAAGGAAGTGCGAAATTAATTTATACTCGAAAGTGATCAGAGTAATGTTTTTTCATGTGTGCAAGAAAAGGAATTGTTTGGTTATCAACTCTATTGTCACCGAGTGTGATCGTTGTTGTAATTACGGGGATTAGAAGGTGTATCGAGGTGATATCAATGCATGGAGATTTCAGCCAGACGAGCTGAACAAAGAGTTGTCGATAAAAATATTTTCGAACCAGCAGTAAGAGTACCTATTGTAATCATATCTGTCTTGTATGGACTTCACGACGAAGACGACGAAAACAGATGAGTACTTTTGTAACATTTTATTTTGTATGTATTTAATTGTAGTGTCAACCCAATCAGAATTTTGGTTCAATTATATATGACTTATTTTTAAACCAGTCTTAATTTTGTAAGTAGTTGTAGTCACCCCATTACCACCATTATTAGAATTATGTTGATTATGCAAACCTGTACATTGTCTAACAAGTTCAATCATTTTTCAAAGTAATTACGATCAGTTTTAAAGAAATTGCTAGACGAGTTAAAGAGTTGCTTAACGTGTTACATCCACAGAGACTAGTAATTAAAGTGCAGTGCTGTTCTAAGTTTTGCAATCATTTATTATGCCAAAGATTTTAACTTGCAAGAGAGCTAGCACGTAAAGTTGGTTTCATTTATAGAGAAAGTAACCAGGCTAACAGTAGTCAAAGTATTATAGTTGATTAACCAGACTTGACGAAAGTAATTTTTATAAAATACGTTAAATGCCAGACTCTGCTCAGCCAGTTACACGCGTACGCTACCCAGGCCATGGAACCAATTTACCAAAATATAGTTCATGCAAAGTTTTGTAAGGAAGTTGAATGCTTTAAACAATATTATCAAAATTATTGGGAACCTTGACTGTAGTATTTATGAAGCTCATTGCACCACGCAGTTTCACAGTACTGAGCTATTATCATTTGCAATCAGGGTCTATCAGCTATTACGATTTTGATTATAATACGAAAACGCCATCACCACTACATGAATTCTGACACATTTATTAGTGAAGTTGTGCTGTTCGTGAATCGTAAGAGGGGCAGGTTGGAGGCTGTAGTCAATGCTAAGTCAGATAGGTCCAAAATTAATTAATTATTACAGTGACTGTTTCAAGTTAATTGATAGCAAATTTTTTATATTTATATTGTTTTTAAATTTTAACTTTCACTACGAAAGTCTTATTGCGACCCATCAGTTGTGATTTGCTGCAACATTCAATAACGTAATTATTATTACTACAGCACATCATAACGCATTATGATTTTTTTTTTTTTATTTTTTTATTTTTTTTTTTTTTTTTACCACCTCCAACTTTTACAATCTTGCTACCCAAACAACAAAAGTCATTTTATTGTCTCATTACCTAATATAAGTCCTTCAGCATCACCTGATTAACACTACATTCCATTACCTTGGTTTTACTCTTGTTAATGTTCACCTTATACCTTCCTTTAAAGACATTGTCCATTCCATGTAATTGCTCTTCCATGTCTTTTGCTGTCTCTGACAGAATTACTATGCCGTCATCAAACCTAAAGGGTGTTATTTCCTCTCCCTGAACTTTAATTCCACATCATTAAGAAGTGTCGTATTCATGTTCTATAGATCAAGTATTAATCTAATCTAATTTAATGTAATCTAATCTAATATCCAAATTTCTCCTTGCATTCCTTTACAGAACGGTGTATAGATTGAACAACATAGGGGAAAGGCCATAACCCTATCTTACTGTATTCCTAACCACTGCGACCTTTTCATGACCTTCGACTCTAATAATTGCTGTCTGGTTTTTGTACAAGTTGAATATAACTCTTCCCTCCCTATATTTTACAACTTCTACCTTCAAAATCTGAAAAAGTGTATTCCAGTCAACATTGTCAAATGCTTTCTCTAGATCACCAAAATGCTAAAGTCGTATGTTTCCCTATCCTTGATCTATGTATATTTTTATACCTTGTTAGTATTCGCAAGTAGTATTCGCAATAATCAATATTTGTTTTCTTAAATTAGATGTTATAACATGATTTCAATATTAACAATTCTACGAATATTAAAATTAGCGGTAGAACAATGTAAAAGCTGGGCTACTAGCAGTGCATACAATATCCATTACGTTTGTCTCCAATACTCATACAGTACATCAGCAACTTACAAATATGTTTTGCACGTTTCTCCAGTATCGATCGGAAGAGCGTGTTAGTTGTAATAATCAATCAATATTTCGAAGTTAGAACGCAAGGTTTAATAAGTTTAAGCTGCCTCAAGGATACATCGAACCCTAAAGTTGATAGTCGATATTACCTTCCTGGCCATTAAAATTGCTACACCACAAAGGTGACGTGCTACAGACAAGAAATTTAACCGAAGTAGATGGTGTGATATGCAAACATGATAGCTTTTCAGACATTCACACAAGGTTGGCGCCGGTAGCGACACCTACACCGTGCTGACATGAGGAAAGTTTCTAACCGATTTCTCATTCATAAACAGCAGTTGACCGGGATTGCCTGGAGAAACGCTGTTGTGATGCCTCGTGTAAGGAGAGGAAATTCGTACCATCACGTTTCCGACTTTGATAAAGGTCTGATTGTAGCCTATCGCGATTGCGGTTTATCGTATCGCGACATTGCTGCTCGCGTTGCTCAAGATCCAATGACTGTTAGCAGAATATGGAATTCGTGGGTTCAGGAGGGCAATACGGAATGCCGTGCTGGATCTCAACGGCATCGTATCACTAGCAGTCGATATGATAGGCATCTTATACGCATGGCTGTAACGGATCGTGCAGCCATGTCTCGATCCCTGAGTCAACAAATGGGGACGTTTGCAAGACAACAACCATCTGCACGAACAGTTCGACGACGTTTGCAGCAGCATGGACTACCAGGTTGGAGACTATGGCTGCGGTTACCCTTGACGCTGCATCACAGACAGGAACGCCTGTGATGGTGTACGCAACGACGAACCTAGGCGCACGAATGGAAAACGTCATTATTTCGGACGAATACAGGTTCGGTTTATAGCATCATGATGGTCGCATCCGATTTTGGTGACATCACTTTGAACACACTTTGGAAGCGTGTATTCGCATCGCCTTACTGGCTTATCACCCGGCGTGATGGTACAGAGTGCCACTGGTTACACGTCTCGGTCACCTCTTGTTCGCATCGACGCCACTTTGAACAGTGGACGTTCCATTTCAGGTGTGTTACCACCCATGGCTCTACCCTTCAATTCAAATTCAAATGTTTGTATAGTCTATGGGACTTAACTACGGGGTCATCAGTCCCTAAACTTACAAACTACTTATGCACTACTTACGAACTACATCCATGCCCGAGGGGGGATTCGAACCCCCGACCGTAATGGCCGTGCAGACCGTGACTGGAGCGCCTTAGTCTCCTCGGCCACCGCGGCCGGCGCTCTACCCTTCATTCTATCCCTGCGTAGCCCTACATTTCAGCAGGATAATTCACGACCTCATGTTTCAGGTGCTGTACGGGCCTTTCTGAATATGGAAAATGTTCGACTGCTGCCCTGGCCAGCACATTCTCCAGATCTCTAACCAACTGAAAACGTCTGGTCAATGGTGGCCGCGCAACTGGCTCGTCACAATACGCCTGTTACTACCCTTGATGAACTGTGGTATCTGTTTGAAGCTTCATGGGCATCTGCACCTGTACAAATCATCCAAGCTCTGTTTGACTCAATGCCCAGGCGCATGAAGGCCGTTATTACGGCCAGAGGTGGTTGTTCTGGGTATTTATGTCTCAGGTTCTATGCACCGAAATTGCGCGAAAATGGAATCACGTGTCACTTCTAGTGTAATATATTTGTCCAATGAATATTCGTTTATCATCTGCATTTCTTCTAGGTGTAGCAATTTAGTTGTCTGTAGTGTACTAAACCACGTTGATAGTTCGCAGGTCAAAGTTAATTTTAATATAATGTATAGAATTATCATAGACTGTGACGCATAGAAATTTTATCCAATAGATAAACGATGCTACAACATTTAAACTGAAATGCTGCTGCTGTAGCCTTTTGATTGCCAGAATGAGTCAAATTATCGACAATATATTTCCTCTCCGTCCGAACAACATCGCTTTGGTTGCCTCTGAGACCTCTGAAAAATCCCCTTGATGAGAGTCCCTCCTGAGACAAGGTAACAATGCGAATACGATATAACTTCTTAATTGACCCACGCATGGCAGAGCTGCAGTCAGCATAAGCAGTTTTCTTCCTTCCTGGTGTCACGACTGCAAATGGTCGACCATCTTACCCACTCCGTCGCAATGGCACTGATCATGCGTGGCTGTTTACATCTTTGTGCGTGTTGAGTAACATCTGTGGCCAATGTGAGGATCTGTGTTCTTGATACAATAATCACATTCAACGCCAGAGTTCAGGAGACCTAGGAACCAAGGTGATTTTTCTTTCTGACACGAGAAATAAGAATTCACGATCAGGCACAGAAGAAATGACATGAAAAGGCATGGCATGACGTAAGACACAGGACACGAGTGAAAGAGAGACCCTAACAATGCGTGATCAAATTTATTCAGACAACCCTCGAAACTTACGTTTCATATTATGTGCATTATGCTGCCACTTACTGCCAGGTACTCTAAATCAACGACCTTGGTAGTCATTGAAGATCACTAGAAAGAAGAATGGGTGATTCACGGAACTCACGAACTCAAATTACATTACAAACGGCTTTTTTGGTATTACTAACGTATATCTTGTCCGAAATATTTCAAAAAGCGAGGTTCAGGTCTCTGATAGCCAACAATTATGTCTGTAAAATTTGGTGTCGATCGGTTGAACAGTTCGACCTAAAAAGTGGGAACACGTTACAGCCAGACAGACATCGTCAAATCGCCGTTATTTTTGCAAATATCTCTACAACGATGCAAGATATGAATAAATAATAATAATAATAATAATAATAATAATAGAGCGAAGTTGTAGAGAATTTTTCCCTCAACCAATTAGGTTATTCAATTTTCGTGTCAGATGAACGGTTCGTTTGCAATTACAATTATATTACAAACGGCTTTTTTTGGTATTACTACCGTATTTTTTGTTCGAAAAATTTGAGAAAGAGAGGCCTAGTCTCTGTCGGTGTACAATTATGTCTGTAAAATTTGGTGCTGATCGGGTGAAGGGTTCGTCTTAAAAGTGGGAACAGGTTACGTAGAGACAGTCAGACAGACAGACATCCCAAAATCGCCGTTATTTTTGCAAATATCTTTGAAACACTATGAGATAAGAAAAAAAAAACATAAAATATCAAAGTAGTAGAGAATTTTCACCTCTACAAATTCGGTTATTCAATTTTCGTGTCAGATGAACAGTTAAGCCGTTATTTTCATATAAATTTCGAGCTGTCAAAAGACGATCGCAAAGGCCCACTTTTAGTGTTACTACCGTAACCGAAAGTGGGCCAAAATCTATAATAGTAGCGTCATGTGCCACTGCGACCAATTACGTAATGCGGTTTATAAATCGCTTTATGGTGACGTCACAGTACAATTTTTGTCTGACATGTTGCAGCAGCACTGCAGGTTGTCAAGTATCGACTTACGCCGTCCCACATACGGTGCCCAAGAAACGCCCGCTCAGAGTGCTCGTGGGTTGCTGGTGAGACGTCGGTAATTCTGCTCCCTGGCCCGACGTCACGCGCTCCTCATCTCGACAACTTTTCTCGTTCCGCTGGTGTGGTGCCTGGGCACGTCCGCGTCTTTTCCGTCGCCAGAAATTCTCCATTCGCTCAGAGTGTGACGCGACGAGTGTTGTCGTATAACGTTGCGCCACCAGGGTTCGGGTTCAAAAACTTTAACAATTCCATCTGAGAAGATCAGGCCCGGGGAAAAAAAATCCAAATTAATTGTCACAACACCAACATTGTGGGGGAGACCGGGGCATGTTTTCCACCATTTTACATTTTTATTTTTTGTACTTCTTATTTTTATCGATTTTGCGGTAAACAGCGGATCATTATATTTCCTACACCTTTATTTACAGTCTTGTACAGATATTTTTGGAATAGTAAATATCATTCTTGGTAGCAAATGGTTTTGTCTGACCATGTTACGTTGGAAAATTTGCCCCGTATGAGGGGCAATACATTTCAAAAGAGGATGTTAAAAATAGCCACATTAAATAAAAACAAATGCTATTTAATGGTTTTATGTGAGTTACATATTTTACAAATACAGACATTTTTAACAATACTTATACTGATTGTCTGAATCACAATGTAAGCGAACAAAAAATGGAACATTCCCTTTCGTACAGTGTCCATGCGCCCATTTCGTGCACTGTACACACTTTTCATTTGCTTTAGACTAGGCGTAAGACTCAAAGCAATAAGGAATATGTGCCCCCATATGCACTCGGAAAACGTACCCCGTCGCCATATTCGGAACTATAACACTATGTCCATGAGTAACAATGTAAGCTATTTATAAAACAAATGCACAGTTACGTGAAGAAAAAAACCCACTTCTATCGTGTGCAATGTCAAAATAATAAGTATAACGCTAGAATGTTTATTTTAAGTTTCGATAAAAATATGAAAGTTTACTCAAAACATGACGAAAACAGTCCCGCCGACGTTGTGACTGCTGGTACAACACTGAAACTTTCGTAAATGAAGCTTGCTTTGTTGCTACTTCCTACAGTATCGCTCCCTGTGTATCTAGTAAAGCCAACCAATGCCCTTGAACAGTGCAACGAGTCGCTTTACCAGACACAATTTCTTCGACTCTGGTTGTCCCAAATGTTCTGTGCCTTTTACTCTCCAATGCAATGCATTAGAAGATTAGATGTGACGCAGTTTCATCACCGTCATCACAGATCCTACATTTAGGGTCCTCTTCTGTTATTCCCATTGTATGTAGGTGTTTTTTTAAATTCCCATGGCCTGTCAGCAATCCAACCATGAGTCTAATCTCTCTCCTGTTCAGGCCCAGGATTGCAGAGCTTCTTTTAAAACATGGCTTTGGCATCATTACCTTGCCATGTTTTTGTTGATAGACTTTGGTCCAATATTCTACGTGCTGTCTTCTGAGCCAGTTACGTAGCTCCGAATTGATCATTGCCTTGGTGATTGTCAGGACAGATTCCGGTCCAATAAATGGAGTCTCTGCCCCCATCCTGGCTAATCTGTCGGCATGTTCGTTGCCACTGATCCCCGAGTGGCCAGGGACCCAAAATAGGTTTACTCTATTGCTTTCCCCTTGCTCCACCAGAACCCTGTGGCATTCAGCAACAATTTTAGACCTTGTTGCAGGAGCTGCCAGTGATCTCAGGGCTGCCTGGCTGTCTGAATAGAAATAGATGCTACGGTCTTTGTAGCACCTACGCAAATTCTCCTCCACACTCGCCCTGATGGCAGTGATTTCGGCCTGTATACTAAGGCCAGTTTCCCTAGAGAGATGACACCCTCCAGTCTTGGCTGCACCCCGTATACCCCGGCCCTTACGCCTTGGTATTATTTTGACCCGTCAGTGAACCAGACAATATCCCCCGTACGGTGTCGAACTATTTTCTTCCACTGCTTCCTACTTCTAATTGTTATATTGAAAGGCTTGTTGAAGCAGTATGGGGTTATAATATAGTCGGCTAGCATTTCCCCAACCTTTCCTATATTTACCTCACTCACTATTTTAGAGTGTGATTGAGGCAACCTGAGTTTGAATGGCAATTTTGAGGAACGTTGCACAATATACAATAGTTTAAATTTTTTGGTTTAAAATCATGCGCAACTTATCTTTAGTTTTTATAATTATTAATTTAATATTGCCAAATACTATAGGCTACTGGCAACTGTTTATGAATTTTATTAATATTTCTTTGTGGTACTTGTTAGCCACAAATGATATCAAAGACTACAGGTGATTTATCTTGTAGACTGGATTTAAAACAAATAAAATTACTTGGAGAATCACGAGGAAGACTTATTCTCTTTTACAGGATCTACTCAAAATTTATTGGAAGGTGGAGGATATCCAAATCTAATAAAGAAAATAGTTTAAACTGTTAATTCAGTATATGCTTTTAAACTTTTGGTGATTGTCAGGACAGGTTCCGGTCCAATAAATGGAGTCTCTGCCCCCATCCTGGCTAATCTGTCGGCATGTTCGTTGCCACTGATCCCCGAGTGGCCAGGGACCCAAAATAGGTTTACTCTATTGCTAAGAAGGGCTCAATCTTTTAGTATGCCAAAACTTTTCTTTAAGCTGCTCTCAGCTGATGTGTCCAATTCAGGTCCGTTAGAGGTCACGTTGCACAAACCTAATATTTCCACAACGCACTTCAGAGGAGTATAGGCTTTGCTATACCTCTGATGATAAACTGTTAGATTAATTTTTGGAACAACAGCGACGCCTGCCCGTCCCAGCAAAACTCTCGTGATATAAAAGGGCTCCGTGGCCGTAAGTGCGAGCCATCAGGCAACTGGGCCTTGACGTGACGGACTATAGGTTCGTTCGAGTGGCCCAAACGCTGATAGTTCCCGATAGTTACTGACGATTTGGAAGGCCTCCACTGCGCATGCGCGCTTTTTGACAGTTTCCAACTCCGAAGCTAACTCGAACGCTTATTTCACCTGTTGGCATCTTTGCTCTCTACCGATGTTGAAAGTGAGGTTATGCCTGGCGATATGTTATGTAGGAGGAAGCTCAATTGAGAAAACTAGTAAGTCGTCATGACACATTTGCAATTTACCGTTAAACCAAAGTATGTAGATGTATACTCCGCAATGCATAGAGAACTGGGAGAAGCAGTGGATACCAGTCTACATTCTATACGACTTAGAACTTGTAGGTATTCACTAAATGTCTGCTTTTAAGAATGAATTAGACTTCTTGAGTGGAAAAGTGGTTTTTAGCGGAGACAGCCAAAATACGCCAATTTTCAATTAGCGCTTGAGCCGGAACGCCTCGTCTGACAGCAAAACATAAATAATGAAATCTGTAGGAAATTTTATGGACTTCAATTTTGTACCTAGAGGCAATTTGTGAAAAGTTGATAGTTTCCGAGTTATAAGTAGAAAACCGCCGAAAAATGCTATTTTTTCGAATCTGTGCAAAAATGCACAAATTCGAAAAAAATAGCATTTTTCGGCGGTTTTCTGCTTATAACTCGATGTTGCGTCACGAAATTTTGTTTTAAAATGCCAGATTCGGATTCAGCATCAAAAAAAAAAAAAAAAAAAAAAAAAAAACGGAATCGAAGAAGTCAAAACTACCCCCCAAAACTTTCCGGTTAGGGGCCCTATTGAGCACAAGTTGACTGGACTACTACTCTGCTGAAGGCACAGCGACTCTTTGGCGTCATGGAGGAGGGTGGATTGCAGTCCTCTCACAGTCGGGACGACTGCGGCAGCGGCTAAGCCTTCGAACACGCCGGCATGCCGTTCGCTTCGTTCGCAGAGCGTAAACAGCGAGTTGCGCAGTTTAAACTGCGCCAGCCGGTCTGTAATGGGTGCCACTCATCAGATAAAAGTTAATAGCGGGCCGAAATGACCCACTCGTTTTCTCTGCCCTTTTTTTTGTCTGCGCTCTCTGCCGCATTTGTTACAGTCTGCTGGGCGAGTGCACAGTTTCAAGTGAATCATGTCGGCTGTGAGGACCTTTTTTTAATTTTTTTTTTTTTTACAAAAAAGGTCTCGAGTGGAGCATTCGAACACATATCCGCGAAATACTTTAATCTCGCTGTAATCACCTCATAAACAGGGAAAGTGTTTATTCAGTTTTCAGCTATATTGGCACGTCGCTCAATTATCGTATACTCCTAATAACGTTCGTGCTTTTTATATTAACGACACATTCAGGAACGCGACATATAGCGCGTCCTTAACTCATAACAGTTTACAAACACTACTCTTGAAAAATACAATATCAGTTTTTAAGTCGTATTTACTTCGTACATGATCCCTTTGTAGTACTAGCCCGTATTCGGAACATTATTATTATTTCATTTCGACCTGCTGCATTGTGTATGCCTTTTAACGACATATTGATAATACAATATGCACCGAAATACTGCTTTACGTGTAGATGTTATTTAATGCGTATAAATACAGCAATAGGCCTTTTTCCGCTCTGAGGCCATCATCAGACTATATCCATATTGCATCGTGGAAGTGCAATTTTATTTCGACTAGTATTGCATGTGGTCGAAAATCGACCAATTGTGTTTACAATTGTTACTGGGGGTAAAATTATACGTATCATGTTGGCAACATCAACAACACGATATAAAATTTTTGCCATTTGTTCGAACCATATAGAATGACTCGATTAGTGTATCATACAGACCATGAAGTAAACAAATAATGCTGTTCCTGCTTTATGGTTGACAGGTCTTGTATGTACCCTCGTCCGCTGAGTAAAAATAATTGCCCTCTAAAGCGAAGATTCCATGATAAAACATCAGCGTTGTCAAGCTATTGGCTAAAATGAAGACTCACAGGATTCTCACTATTCAGCATCTGTTGCCGACATCATCATAGAATGCCATTGGGATATTTGGTAAAATTTAACCGGCACTGTGAGGTATGAAACGGTATCTTTTACGTGTTAAGGAAAATGCCTGACACAATAACAATAAATAAAAACGGAAGTATACACTTCTCATACCTTTTTCGAATTATTTAACTTTTATTAGCCTAATATTTGAAATGGAAATTCAATTTCGGCGTTCGTATATTTATACAATGCCAAGAAATAATGTTATTTCGATACTGCGATATTCAGAATTCCAGAGCTGACAACATGTTGACTTCGTAGTTCCACCTGTGCACCGCTAGATACCTCTCCCGGCGCATCATCATTTATATCGGCATTCTCGACTTCGTGGTTCCACCCGAGCACCGCTAGATGATTCTCCTGGCGCATCATCCTTTATATCGGCATTCATATGAAAACATCCATTTCCTTTATCCAAGCTGGATATATGAAAATTTCTATTTCCTTTTACCACTTTTAATAGCTAAATGCACACATAATATTTACATTCGTGAAATATACAACAAAAAATCTTTCGAATTATGTAACTTTCATTGGCCTTTTTGTACGAATAAATTAGTAATCTGTACCACAATTTTCGTGTTGGCGTACTTATATAGTGATAATTGCATATAATTGTAAATATTCTTTTGATTGTATTTATATTACTTCTTGGTTGTCACTTTATTAATATACTAGGAAACCCGTTAACGCTTCGCAGCATCTACTGTGTATGGGATATATACCGTAACCCCTTCTCCCTTTCTCCCTATCCCTTCCTCCCTCCTCAGTTTCCCCATAGCCTTCTCCCCCCTTCCTTTGTCTATCTCCTCCTCTCCCTTTTTCCATCACCTTCACACCACTCTCTCTTATCCCACACCATATCCGTATCCTCCCTCCTACTCAATGTGTTTCTATCATTCCCCCTTTTTAAATCCATTTCTTTTCCCCACTCTCTATCTTCTCCTCTCTGCATATTTTATATCACAGCTTAGCATGTTTTTCTCGTAGCTAGCAGAACAGAAATGCCTTTTATAACATGTTTATATCTTCTTCAGAGTTTTTGAATTGAAAACAAAATAATTGTAGATTGCTCATACTTTAATGATAAAAAATTCCACAGGAAACAAAACAGTTAATTGAAATACATTAAGTGTAATGGAAATACAACTTTTCGAAAGTCTTTGTTTTACATTCATTGTAACGCTTGTTGATAAACGATATTTTTTGTCTTTCCGTCCGGAGAGAAAACGAACAGTGCAGATGGTTTACGAAATCTCGAACACGCCACATACAAATGCCCACTGGAAAAAACAGGGCGATTCAAAGATTTATTCCACAAACATCCAACGACTGGACTTCTGCTTTGTTAATCGTCATTGGAAATGCAAGGCGAACGGGAAACGAGACAAGCTTAAATTGAAACGGCAATTCGGTTGGAATCAGTTGTATTTTTGGAATCCGTAATGAGGCATAAATAATTAAATAAATAAATAATAACATGATCTGTACTTAATTTGTTTGCAACACTCAAGAATACCACTAACTGACATCAACTCTTTCTTTGCAACTCTCAAAAGATATGATCACCAACAATAATAGCATGGAACTGAAAATAATACGGAGGGCCTTCTAAAGAAACAAAGTTCCATGTACTATAATAGTGAAGGGTCGTTTTTACGACGCGATTCCACCCGTCTTTAAACTTACTTTCAGTTATTCTCAAATTCTGATATTGTCCGGTAGATCTTCCATTTGCATCCTGGCTTCAAGCAATGCTTGTTTTCCTTTTTGAATCATCAGACCATCTCAACCTCTTCCATTTGTATCCTGGCTTCAAGCAATGCTTGTTCTCCTTTTTGAATCATCAGACCATCTCAACCTCAATGACCAAATGACAAGTAAATATCAGTTCTATTATGACATAATGATGTGAGCCCTAAAAATGTTACCTGATCTTCTTATTGTAAAGTCGCAACCCCCCCCCCCCCTTTAATAAGCCCTTCCCCCTCTCCTTCGCCACCAAATTGTCGTCTTAGCTTGAGCTCGATTCTGTAGCTTAACCACCACCCGGATCACACTACTTAATCTTTCTGCATTTTAACCATATTTGTTTTTAGTGTTCTGTGACTGCACACATTTATAATTAATTTCCATATAGAGGACTATATAATTTTATGGTTGTTTTACTAACATACATTATCAATATTACTGTCATCCAATCTTATTTAGAAGTACTTTTACACTTCATTACTACCATCCATTGCTATTAATTCCATACTTTAATAATTTGCAACCATGTTGATCGATTTTATCATTCGAATTTAACCGCCCAAATCTTAATTACGCATACCGGCGTTTATCAGCGCCGCCTAGCGGCGTTTGCTATAATCCGGTACCTCACGTCACATGACTATCAGCTGTCCGCGCAGTTTGATAAAGTGATGTATCGATATTCATTCTGTGAATGCGGACCTATTCAACACAACGCTGCTGATGTGGTAAGTTATACATCTCCACACTCGCTCTGCTTACCACTGCCCATTCACGATTTCTTTTTAATTCTCTACCTTCCATTTTAGGAACTTTTTGTCCCAGCTCTTATAACTCTTGACGATGCTTTTGATTAAATTCTCAAAAATGCGGTCCAAAATGCTGAGCATCGTGTGAGTTCACGCCAACTAATGCCATCCAGCTGCTTCTGAGGTATGTTGCCCCCCCTCCCCTTTCCTAATATTGTACTGGATAGGTCCGCGATATGAAACTGACATTTGTATTTTTTTCCTGTTACGGTGTTCTGATGATGCGCCAAAAGCGCGAAACGCGTTAAAAAAGGAATCAGTATTATAATTTGCAATAGAGACTACTTTTCAATTCAAATATGGATTCACTGTTGCTACACCAGGCCAACGAACTTTGGAGTAATGTTTTCCTTTTATCCTGACCTCCCTGGCGTATTTACTCGCTGCGTTACGGCGTCTTCGGTCGCTAGGCGAGTAACGAATGAATAAGCTGACTGTTGGAGAAACAAGGCCCCTGGAGCAGATGACGCAGATGACATTCCCTCTGAACTGCTAACATCGTGGAGGAGCCAGTAGTGAAGAAATTGTTCAGTCATGTGGGCAAGATCTATGAGACAGGGGAAATACCCTCATTCTTCAAGAAGCATATATAATTCCAATTCCAAAGAAAGCAGGCGCAGATAGCTGTTAAAATTACAGAACTATTGTTTTCATCTTTCGTGTTTTAATTAATTTGATTTTCTATTAAAACCAAAACATGGCTAATAAACAACAGAAAACCCGACCTTCACAGAAAGAATTGTGTTCTACAAAATAAAATAAAACAAAACAAAACACAGCAGTAAAGCCAGAATGTCTTTATGCAAGTGAATGTTTAGTACTGAATTACAAATTACATAAACTTGAAGTCCTAGACAGAAAAATCATTAGAAAAATACTTGTTCCACTAAGAAATACAGAGATATAGAAAGTAAGAAGTAATGCAGAAGTCTATCGCAACATAGAAAACATAACCGAAACACTACAGAAGAGGGACTGCTATTTTTTGGACGTTTATACCTAATGAACAGCAACAGTTTAACCAAACAGATTTTTAAATATCTCCGAGACAAGAAGTCAACAATAACATGGATTCAAGAAGTTAGAACAGATTTGGAAAGAAACAGTATAAGTGAAAAAGATGCAACAGAAAGACAAACATTTAAGAAGAAAGTGTTAAAAATGGGAGGATTCCAAGGCAGGAGGGAGAAGAAGACAGGAGTAAAGTGGTCTGAGGAGAGAAAAAGGATCCATAGTGAAAAGATGAAAGAATACTGGAGGAAAAAGAAAGAACATAGGAGGAAACATTGAAATTGGTGCGTGATCCTTAGATGGGTGAAACGAAGAAAGAAGAGAATAAAACGAAATAAAATGCAATACCTGCATTAATTAATGTACCAGATGAGGCAACGTAGCTGTATCTGAAGAAAAATCCTCGTATATACGAGGTATGTCCACAAAGTAAGTTCCGTTTGGTTATATAAACCAAACATGAACAGATACAGAAAGAAACATTTATTGTATAAAAATCTGCAACTGTTCAACTACTTTTCTACATAACTTCCGAAATTTTGTAGGCACTTGTCATAGCGTGACACAAGTTTTTGTGTGCCTTCTTCATAGAAGGTTGTCGTCTGTGTTTTCAACTATTTGGTAACGTGTTCTTTCAGCTCATCATTGTTGAAGTGTCGACCACCAAGGACAGATTTTAGGTGTTAGAAGAGATGAAAGGAGTCTTCTCCTTCCCTTCACGTTGCCGCCCAACCTCACAAGGCGAATGTCACCAAACAACTCTTACGGGAATTTCACTGCGACATGTTTGATCATCCTCCGTACAGTCTCGCTCCTAGCGACTTTCTTCTTACACCTAAAACCTGTCCATGGTGTTCAAAACTTCAACGATGATGACGAGCTGGAAGAACAATTTACCACATGGTTGAATACATAGGCGGCACCCTTCTGCGAAGAAGGTATACAAAAACTTGTGCCACGCTGTGAAAAGGGCCTAAAAAATTTCGGAAACTATGTAGAAAAGTCGTTTAATTGTTGTAAATTTTTGTACAATAAATATTTTATGTATCTGTAAGCGTTTGTTTTATATAAGCAAACGGAACTTACTTTGTGGATATACCTCGTATATATATATATTAATTTCGAGATTATTTATGTATCTCGTAATGATACTAATCCTTGGAACAAAAAATTACACAAACTACTTTGTTAATTACGCAGAAAAATTATTCTAAATAAACACTACTGTTAGGCCACTTTGCCCGCTACTAGGAACGCTAGTGTCATTGCAGCAGTGAGTGTAGCGACTGTATATGTTAGACTGTGGGGTGGCGTAAATGGCTAGCGCAACTGACTAGTAACCAGTAGGTGCCGGGTTCGAGTCCCGGCCCCGGCATAAGTTTACCTGCATCTATGTTGTATGTTTACAGCGCCGAATAAAATGCTGAAATGGTTGTTAAGCTTACGGGATTTTACTGCGGGATCATCAATCTCTACACTTACAAACTACTTATGAACTAGCTAATACTAAGTACGGCACAAATATCCATGCGCCTACATCTACATCTACATAGATACTCTGCAAATCACATTTAAGTGCCTGGCAGAGGGTCCTTTAACTACTTTCATAACTTCTCTCTACCGTACATTCTCTAATAGTGCGCGGGAAGAAAGAACACTTAAATCGTTCCGTTTCCGATCCGATTTCTCTTATTTTATTGGGATTGTCATGTCTCCCTATGTAGGTGGGTGCTAGCAAAATATTTTCACATTCAGAAGTAAACGTCGGTGACTGAAACTTCGCAAACAGATCACACCGCAATGAATAACGTCTTTCTTTTAATGATTTCCATCCCAATTCGTGCAACATTTCCGTGACGCTTCCCCCTCCCCCCCCCCCCCCTGTAACGTGATAAAACAAAACGAGCTGCCCTTCTCTGAACCTTCTCAATGTCTTCCGTCAGTCCCACCTGGTGAGGGTCCTACAATGTGCAACAGTACTCCAGGAGAGGACGCACAACTGTGATGTCGGCAGTCTGTTGCGTCTTCGAAGCGTTCTGCCAATGAAACGTAATCTTTGGCTCGCCTTCCGCACAATATTCCCCTCTCCAGTCTAAGTTGTTCGTAACTGTAACTCCTAGGTATTTAGTAGAATTTACGACCTTAAGGTTTGACTGATTTATCGCAAAATTTAAGATTAGCGGATTTCCTTAGTGGTCATGTGTACTACTTCACACTTGTCTTTATTTAGTGTCAATTACTAATTTTCGCACTATGTAGGATGAGAACGGTGAAGTCGTCCACATGAGTACGAAAAGAGATCCGTTAAACTTTGTTTACAAGATAAATCAATCAAAAGTGAAGACCGTAAACTCCATAAAATACCTAGGAATTACTATTACTTCAGACTAAAACTGGAGAGAACACGCAGATAATGTGGAAAAGGAGAACCCGTAACACATGCAACAGAACTACAAAAGAAACTGCTTACACTACGCTTGTCCGTCCATTGTTGGAGTATTGCTGCCCAGTGTGGGCTCCTTATCAGGTGGATTTGACGGAGGACATCTAAAGAGTCCAAAGAAGGGCAGCTCGTCTCGTATTGTCACGATACAGGGGAGACAGCGTTACGGACAAGATAGGGGATCTGGGATGAGAATCATTACAAGAACGGTGCTTATCGCTGCTGCGTAGGGTACTTGCGAAACTCCAGTAGCCAACATTCTCCAAAAATGTTCAAATGTTTGTAGAGCATAGGGAACTTAATTACGGGGTCATCAGTCCCTAAACTTACAAACTACTTATGAACTAGCTAATCCTAAGGACGGCACAAATATCCATGCCCGAGGGGGGATTCGAACCCCCGACCGTAGTGGCCGTGCAGACCGTGACTGGAGCGCCTCAGTCCCCTCGGCCACCGCGGCCGGCCAAAATTCTCCTCCGAATTTGAAAATATATTGTTGACTGCCACCTACATTGGTAGAAATGGTCATAATAATAAAATACGTTTAAATCAGAGCTCGAACGGAGAGATTCGTTTTTTTTTTTTTTTTTTTTTTTTTTTTTTTTTTTTTTTTTTTTTTTTTTTTTTTTTTTTTCTCCGCGGACTATTCCAGAATGGAATGGGAGATAAATAGTATAATGGTGGTTCGTTGAACCCTCTGCTAGGTACTTAGATGTGATTTTCAGAGTATTCCATGTAGATGTAGTTGTAGAAATTTTGTCTAATTCGCTTTGCAGTTGCGTTCGATCCTCTGTTGACTCACTAACCGATAAACGACAGCATCACCCGCGAATGTTCTAAGGGAGCTATTCAAATTGTCTCCTCAATCACTTATAAACACAAGGAAGAGTAGGGGACCTATAACGCTTCCCTGGGGAACGCCAGATATCTCTTCCATTTTACTCGATCACTTACCGTCAATTACAACGGACTGTGCCCTTTCTGATAGGAAATCGTGAATCCAATCGCACAATTGGGGAGATATTCCATAAGCACGCAATTTCATTAGAAGCCACTAGTGGGGTACAGTGTCAAAAGCTTTCCTGAAATTCAGGAATATGGAATCGATTTGAGATCCCTTGTCGATGGCACTTAACACTTCATGTGAATGAAGGGCAAGCTGTGTTTCGCAAGAGTTATACTTTCTGAATCCGTGTTGACTATCGGTCAATAGGTCGTTCTCTTCGAGGTAGTTCATAATATTCGAACAAAGTTTGTTCCAAAATCCTACTGCACATCGACGTCAATGAGATTGGCCTGTAATTTTTGGGACCACTCATATTGCCTTTCTTGAATATTGGAGTAACTTTGGCAACTTTCCAGTCTTTGGGTACGGATCTTTCGCTGAGTGATCGGTTGTAAATTAAAGCTAAGTACGGAGCTATTGCATTAGCATACTCTGAGAGAAATCTAGTTGGTATAGAATCTGGCCCGGAAGATTTGTTTTTGTTTTGTGACTTAAATTGTTTTACTACTCCAGGAACATCTACTTCTAAGTTTCGCTTGCTGGCAGCTGTTCTTTGATTGAATACTGGAGTGTTCACTACGTCTTCTTTGGTGAACGAATTTCGCAAACCTGTGTTTATTAATTATGCCTTAGCAGTACTGTCATAGGTAGTATTACAATTGCTATCGCGTAGTGATGGTATTATTTGTGTTTTGCCTCTAGTGTACTTCACATATGACCAGAATTTCTTGCTAATTTTCGAACGATGTAGAAATTTTGTCTAAATCGCTTTGCAGTTGCTTTTGATCCTCTGTTGACTTCACTAAACGATAAACGACAGCATCATCCGCGAAAAGGGAGCTATTCAGATTGTCTCATAAATCGTTTATAAACACAAGGAAGAGGGGACCTATAACGCTTCCCTGGGGAACGCCAGACATCACTTCTGTTTTACTTGATGACTTACCGCTCAATAGCAGTTGAAACTGAAAAACTCCGTTTAAAAATTGTAAAAGTTTGTTGCTAGTTTTCATTCGCAGGACCGGACTCCACTTGCCCTAGGGATGGGAAAAACCGACCGGTTAAAACCAATACCGGTATTTTAGTTTTGAATAACCGGTTGTTTTCGGTATTTATTTGGTATCGGATGTAACCGGTTTTTTTAGTTATCGCCAAGAACCGGGAAAAAAACCGGTACGACGTCTTCCTATAGTTGTGGTTCAAAATGTTCTTTTTTTGTAAATAGATAAAAAAATTTAAAACTATTAGATGATAATATTTAGGGTTTTTCCTAAAATTTCCACTGCTGTGAAATATTAGGTTATTGCAGAAACTAAGAAAAGCAATCAGTGATAATTTAAGAACTATCCCGGCAGTCAGAAACACGCAACAAACGCATAAGAACCGAACTGGTGCGCCGGCCGCGGTGGCCGAGGGGACTAAGGCGCTCCAGTCACGGCTTGCACGGCCACTACGGTCGGGGGTTCGAATCCCCCCTCGGGCATGGATATTTGTGCCACCCTAGTTCGTAAATAGTTCATAAGTAGTTTGTAAGTTTAGGGACTGATGATCCCATAGTTAAGTCCCATAGACTAAACAAACATTTGAAACATTTTGAACTGGTGCAGCTATTAAGCTGTGTGGCGTGGCCTATTAGACAACGCGCGTGCACCGGCAGTGTACGAGACTTGCCTCCGTCTGGTCATATGGCAGTTCCTTCCTGTCGTCACCAGACATCGATTGTGTCTTAAATCGTACCATCCCGAGCCGCGGTGGCCAAGCAGTCTGCGGCACGCCAGTCATAGTCTGCATGGCCACTACGGTCAGGGGTTCGAATCCCCCCTGGGAAATGAATATTTGTGCCGTCCATAGTAGTAGCTAGTTCATAAGTAGTTTGTAAGTTGAGGGACTGATGACCCCGTAGTTGAGTCCCATAAGCTATACAAACATTTGAATTTGATTTTGATTACAACACTCAAGAAGGCGTAGTATTGGTAGGGGATCTTGCAAAATATGGAAAGACTAGTGATTTGTCGTATAACGTAAATTTACCTAAATTTTAACTAAATTTCGTAAGATTCGGTTACGGCCGAAACTAGAAGAACCGAAAATTCGATTACGGTTTCTGTTTCGGCCGCAAATTATGTTTCGGTCGAACTCTACTGCAAATAATAGCAATAAAAAACCGAAAACCGGTTATTTAAGAAACCGATTATCTTGAGCTGTTTTTACAGTGCGGTTAAACTGTAAATGAAAAGAACCGGTATAACCGAAAACCGGTTGTTTCAGCGATAACCGCCATCCCTAACTAGCCCTAGCCCCGGCGCCTGCGCTACAGGCAGCCCCGCAGCGCGCACAGTGGGAATTTATCCGCTTAGCGCCAGTGCCGCTGCTGCCGCCGCCGCCGCCGCCGCCCTCTTCCGGCCAGTTTCGTTTGCATACAAAGCGCCGCCGCGGACGGTCCACCGCAGCTTCCGGGCCGTTATTTTCAATCTGGCCCTCTGGCGGCGCCTATTAAATTTATTTCGGCAGTCTCTCTGGGAGCCGCTCCGCCGCGCCGCCGCCGGCGCCACCTCGCGGAAAGCGCTGCCCCTTTTGGCACGCAGCCCGCATAACTCCTGTGTCGTGCGCGGCCGTCTAACGCGAAGGCGGTCTAAACGGCGCGTGTTGTGCTCTTCGTTAATGCACTACAGCCGGGAGAAAAATGGGAAAAAGAAACTAGGTTTCCTGTTTCTCTCCGAGGACATCCTTTAAGCAACGTAATGCACTTTATCTTCAGCACATATTTATCGCATTTTACATTAAACCACATTTTTTTTTTTTACTTTCCAGAAAAGTGTTTTTAAACCCTATTTCCTTCTGCAACCCCAAGCAGTCGTGACTTCCGGTACCGCATTGCAGCTTTCCTTCTTTTACAGCTCTTTACTTCACTTCCGGCTCCCTGGAAAATTGCGTATTTCTCCCCAGCAGCACCCAGAAGTCGGAATTTCGAGAGAGGTGGCACAGTAGTTACACTGTGGACTAGAGTTGCGCATAATAGTTCGCGATCGAGAGCGCTCACTTTAGTTCGCGGCTCTGCCGAACCAAAAGAAACAGTTTGTGGATAATTTCTCGCGTTTAAGTTTAGAGTTATCTCTATATCTTGGCATTATGGAATTTATTAGTCAGATATTGCAGAGAGCAGAACATATCAAAACAGAAATTTTGTAGCACTGAACTGTGTAATCTGGCAAGCAGACGCTCACCTCGAAATGACACATCAGCAGACGGAAAACACGTGATTTTTAATTCTGCTACGCGCCCTCTTGCTATTGCCCGTCGGTCTTCGGAAAAGAATCCAACGAACTATGAAGCGAGATACGTTAGGCATAATCACCTGCTGCTTCTAGTTTGTCCACTGCTCCTAGTTCGTCCGCTCTTTTTGGCTTTTGCTACCGCTACTAAAAGAGCTCTTTTTTATGACAGCTTTTTTACATAATGAATCAGTATTGCCAAGGCGTGTACTCTTACCCGTATTTTTGGGGAAATGGACATGAAATACTTAGGAAAATAATCCAGTTATTTACACGAATGGTTGATACAATGGTATTCAACTACTTTGCATACAGAGTACTCATAGTAATTTATCTATAAAACTGATTTCTTGTGACAGTGAACTGAGCTGCATCTCAGCTCGAAATGAAGGTAACTGGCAGAAGGGAATCGCGATTCTGTGCGCTCTCGCGTCCTCTCGCTGTTATCCGTCAGTCTTCGGAAAAGGAGCGGACGAACTAAGAGGTGAGGGATCTGCGAACTAGTTCGCGTAGTTCGCCTATGGAAGCGCTCTTCCTAATTAGTTCGTTCGCGAACTACACAAGACTATACTGTGTACCCGCTAAGAGGTTGGAATGTGGTTCAAATCGGCTCACGGACATCCAGACATAATTACTAGATGGAACTGCCAGGATGGTTCGTTACGAAGGGTATGCCGGATTCGTTTCACCAACCTTAGCAACAGGCAATCTTAGCTTGTTCTTCTTGTCTAATGATCACACTGTCAACACGATGTTACACTCTAATCGTCCTTCAGTTCTTCCGAAGTAAAGTTTTTTGGATGAAACTAGTGTAGTGAAAGACACACAAACGCTTACACTATTTCAAATGTTTCTGCAGTGTATAATGGAACACTTACATATTTTTGACGACGTTACAGCGTTCAATAATGAAATGAATCGCAATTTCGATCAGTTATTGCTACACTGTACTAGGTTTATATGGAATACCAAAGTGCGGCGAATGAAAATTTGTGCCCGGCCGGGATTCGAACCCAGGATCTCCTGCTTACTAGGCAAACACGTTGACGATTCCGCCACCGAGGACACAGTGACCAACCCGACTGCAGAGGACTCTTCCCTGCACGTCTCCCCCCCCCCCCATCCAAATCTCCATTCACTACGCTGTATCTCTCCTATTACCAAAGCCTACTCGTTCTGTAATGCTCGAAGCCACAATACTGTATTCCCGCATCAGGCAGTGACCATGGGCGATGGAGATTTGGGTGTGGCTCGAGACGTGCAGGGAAGAGTCCTCTGCAGTCGTTTGGTCACTGTGTCTTCGGTGGAGGAGTGGTCAACGCGTCTGCCTTGTAAGCTGGAGATCTCGGGTTCGAATCCCGGCCGGGCACAAATTTTCATTCGCCGCACTTTGGTATTCCATCTAAACCTAGTACAGCGAAGTCATAACTGATCGCAAATTGCGATTGATTTCATATAGTGGAACAATCGTGTCAGTGAACACGATTACGGAAAGATGTGTGTGTGTGTGTGTGTGTGTGTGTGTGATACACATTCCTCCTGCCAACTACCGGATCGATTTAAGCACACCTTAGTTCCCGCATTTCTCGCGATATACAATGATTCTCAATCAATTTAAAAAATTCTAGCGATCCCCCGGAGTTTCAGTGAAACTTGTTTTAACATCAGAGCATCAAATTTCAGTTTACTCTCTTGAAAGAATTTATTAAAAGAATGGTGGTTTTTCAATACTGATCATTACATTACTTTCTTAAGAATTGTTGCAATATTTTCTACTAATAAAAAGTAGTAGATTCCATTCAATTTCAAGTTATTGTTAGGCAAGGAATTATATAATTTTATTAGACGGCAACGTAACACAACGTCCAAGGTGGACAGATTAATGCCTCAGAAGTGGCTACACGCCGTACCAAACGGCAAAAAAGTCGTACTAGGAGCTACAATGCGGTATACATCAGCTTTTAATACGTTGTTTTTGAGGAACAATACTGGGAATGAAATGGTTAAATACAGAATATGCCTACATACGCTCTTCACAGAGGGCACTAAAGCTTCATACATCTTTGCCATCAACTACAGTACGTGATCATATACACTTATAGAGAACTATAACAACCGTCAGTGAGTCACGTCTGTGACAATGACTTCCCTGTAGTAAGCGCACTGGCAAGTTCCACAGTATATAACTTGGACGGAAGCGCATTGCCGTCAGTCTACAGACTCGCTCCAAGGATGGCTGGGCAGTTTGTAGCAGAAACATTAGCAGAAGAAGATATATCGTTACGGCTGAATCCCCGCTCTGGACCAAGATATACGCCTTGCAAATCTGAAGATTCCTTTATAAATATTTTTGAAAATAGCCTATTGTGCGAAGCTGCTTTTATGCTTCAGCATGTGTTTCCGAGTGCAGATAAATTCTCCTCGTCAGTGCGACATCTGCTTCTCTCCCAGACGCAACACAGTTTCTGCTTTTCGAGGATAAGTGAATCTTGGCCGAGCGTCTCTATAGCAGGTTTTACGGTGCAGACCAATCTAAACTTTGCTCGTTCCTCCTTATTGGAGGATTCCGAAAGCCGACCTGTCGCATTGCTCGTCAACTTTTAGACCTTGAAACTCGCCCGCTGTTCTTTTGGCTGTTAACTAGCCGTGTTTGTGAAGTTAACAAGTGACTGCTTGCTCACAAAATCTAATTACGGTGATATTCACACAGCGGCGGAAGTATACAGTTCCCATAAGCAAAACTCTAATTCTATAAGTTAAGCAAACAGTTCTACCCTTACTGCAATCTTTAGAGGAAACTGCACACAATTAAATAATTATCCGCAGTCATGGATCTAAATCAAAAATAAATGTTGCCAACGGAAACGCAAATATGAGACAAAAGATACATGAACAAATTACCCCACATTAATCCAAAATAAATGATGAGGGAAGCATTTAAATTAGCACAAAAGGATTATAGTTTAACAAATTAATTTATTGTTGAAAACAAGAACAAGAGGAACACCATTTTTTACCAATTACAATAAAAAAACACACCTTCCAAAATTTTCAAAACATCCACAATTACATGGCCCTAAAATTGCCCACCTGCAAAGTTGAGTACAGATTAATTTACGATCACGTTTCATAGGGGGGAACGGAGGAATTGCAGCATATTCACACACAGATTCATACGCCAAGCCATGCACGTATTTACCAAGCACCCGACACCAATACAGCAAGACGACAGCCAAGCAATGTGGAGAATGCAGTTTGAAGGTACACTTGCGCACAAAGAAATAGTACCTCGCTTCCATAACGTGTCAAGCTAGTGGCTTAGGCACATGAGAAACTATAAGGTTTCTACAAAGTGCGGTGTACAGACGGAAGTTAAAGTTCTAGAGCTTCTAACTATACGTTAAATCAAGATTTCATTAAATAATATCTAAAAACGGTCGCTCCAGCGTTCGTTTAGCACAGGGAGAAGATAACTACAGAAGGTTACAGTTGTTAGATCAATACAGCACTCAACTAAATCGGAGCACAAAATATGCAAAAAGTTAACAAAATCAATTTCGAAAAGAGTAAGATCGCGTAATATATCGTGTAACCATTCTTTCTGATCAGAGGAATGATATCTATTAGATAAGCAAGGTTACAGATTGCTGCAGCACAATACAGAGTCCAGTCACAAAAATTCATAGAAGTGAAATAATTCTATTTCATGAAAATTAAAATACCATATACGATGTGCAACGGTTCTTTCTACACAGAGGAAAAAGATATATTTAATGGTAATAACCACGGCTGGAAACACACTAATTGGCGCATGAGCCGACAAGTACACAGATTACAAGTTAGAATGGACAATTTTCGGGGAAAATTATCACGTTACACTCACTAGGAAACACCTTAGCAAATTACCTATACAATTATTAACCACTCATGTGCACTGAATGATGGAAAAGCTGAAGACTTAGTCTGATATCGTCCACGTGTTCTGTCGACAAAATACGAACAGTATAGGCACCGCGAGTCCCCGAAAATATTTGAATTCAACTACGATAAGAACGCGAAAGACATTGAACATATTTAAACAGGCGAAGAAATGATTTAAAAGTTATAAAGTGCAAGAACTATGCTAACAAAACACCATCAGAGCCTCAGAATCAGATTCCAGCAAAATCGACATAAAATTAGCAATCCTGTACGAAATTAAGCAAAAATGTTGAAATTTTTGTAAAGTCTATGGGACTTAACTACGGGGTCATCAGTCCCTAAACTTACAAACTACTTATGAACTACTTACGAACTAGGACGGCACAAATATCCATGCCCGAGGGGGGATTCGAACCCCCGACCTTAGTGGCCGTGCAGACGGAATTAAACTCGCGAAAAGGCATAATTATGACTATAAAGCCTGAACTAAGTCGAGCCACGAGGCCACAGCAAAACCAAACCCAGAGGTACATACCCTACCAGGCACCAAGAAGCGAATGAATAGCTCTCTGGACCACTACCTGTTACCAGAGGAGGGGTAGTGGAGCCCAGAAAGCGTCACCGTTCGTCAGGCAGGTAACCTGACCAACCCCCAGCCAAGGAGGTTAAGAGCAAGCTACATTAGGAATCTTTGCTAAGACTGGGTTCTGCTCAGCAGTTGGCAAACGTACTTCTCGCCCGGAGACATTCAATGCCCAGAGATTGAAAGAAACGACAACACAAAACAGACGAGGCGCGCCTAACACTTCCTAAACTCTGTTACATACAAAGTTTCGTTTATTCTGTGGAAGCCAGGGCCAGTGGGAGGACATCACAGTACACACTAATAGATACTTGGGGCCTCATGTACAACATAGACACTTAGAATTTTACATACAGATAAAACTAAATCAATATATAATGCCTGGTATCTCGCATATTGCGAGTGGAGTGTCTTGCTAACACTTACAAAAAAAAAAAAAAAAAAAAAAAAAAAATCTGAAGCTCATCAACATTTGTTCATGGGGAGTCAATTAAATGGAACACGTTATGTGGACGTCTTTCAGCCTCTCCTAGTCATGTTCATTTAAAAGGAAATTTAAAGGGAAAATATTGTCTCCCAATTCACTTTCACGTTCAATTGACCATTGCTCTTTTTCTACTGTTGACATTTATATTAATTAATGTGAGTACTTTATTATGTTTGAAGTAACATAATTATATAATCAGAACGTCAGAATATAGCAGGTCTGCAGTATTTTATTCACATAAAATACTAAGTCTTAAGAAGTCTTTTCTGAAGGCCTTGATGTGGGGCGGTACTTTGTACGGTAGTGGAACATCTACATCTACATCTACATCTAGAAGAGCGACTGTACCGTTTTGTATATCTGTGACGCAATATCTCTGGCTCCGCGAGGGCTGTCTTTGGCTTGGTGGGGGCTCGCATTTGAGCAGTGATGTGTTGCGGCAGAGTTGAAGTGCTTCGGACAGAGGAAAGGCTCTAGGAAGCTGTCGTGGTAGTTAAACGAGCATTATGGAGTGGATATAATTTTTGCTAGTTTTATGATATACGATAAAAAAAGCGAAGACTAAAGGTAAGCTAACTACAATTTCATGCTGTTGTAATCCAATCGGTAGAATCTATGTTCAACCATCAAACAATTATATAAAAAGAATTGTTAACGAACTACGAAACACTCCCAAAGAAATAATGTTGTTCTCTTGTAATTTTGTTATTTTGAAAGGAGAAGCGAAATGCGGATTGGCTTTCTTGTAATTTTTTTGTTATTTTTAATTGCAACATGTTAATGGACAGTTTTGTAATATGATGAAGAATGGATTGTAAATTTCATTGTACTTAACTCATGTCTCAATTACATAAATACTTGAAACTTACCTAGATTGTCGACTTGATCATTTTTTCCCAGAAAACAGCCCCAGTAATTTACTCACCTTTTTTTAATCAGTATGAACATGGATTGTACTATCAGCAGTTAGTTGAGGATTCACATTGTAGATAGCGCATCATGCAGCTAGTATTCTTTTGCAGTGATTTTGAGAGCAGATGTGCAGCTGTGGTTTAACAAAGGTTTGTGTTAATTGTCAAGGAAATGACTTCAGGAGTCATCAAAGCATTTACATATTTTGGTCCAACGGACGTGTGTGAATTTGTTTGGTAATCATATCACAAAGGGTTTAATCAGACAGAGCTGTGCTGTGGAAAGAGGAGTAAAAAATTTTGTTTCAATATATATACGCACAAGAAACAATCACGTTATATGGTGCGTTGGAATTTGTTTAGAAATGTTATTAAAAAGACGAGTCTGATGCGTAAACAGGTATTCTTTTACTAGTGCTTAATGAGCTCGTATAATTACAGCAAAAGTTTTAGGTCTTTTATAAACCATTGTTACTTAGTCATTACAATGACTTATCTTGAGGCCTAGCAGCTTTGATTCAACAGTCATTCAAGTTTTACTGTGAGGCTAAATATCGCACAGGGCAACTTTATTTTCTTTACAAAGATAATTTTGATTCAGGTAAAGTACTTATAAACTGGCAACCTGAGTGGCATAAACAAGTTTCAATTATTTTAGTAACAACTCCCACTTAGGTCTCAAGTTCAATTTTTATCATCTATTAGCAACTTTCACTAAGCAGAAGTATAGCTTTCAGCAGACAACGATAATAATACTATTCTTTAATAAACACTTTTCAATCTATATGAATACTCTGCAAGTCACATGGAAGTGCATGGCAGAGGGTTCATTAAACCCCTTTTAAGATATCTGTGTACAGTACTCGCGGAAAGAAAGGCACACCTAAATCTCTCTGTTTTCGATCTGATTTCCCTTATTTTTTTATGATGATCATGTCTCCCTATGTAGATAGGTGCTAAAAATATATGTTTGCATTCAGAAGAGAAAATTGGTGAAAGAAATTTCTCAAATAGATCTCGCCGCAACAAATAAGCCTTTCTTTGAATGATTTCCACTCCAACTCGTGCATCATTTCCGTGCCATTCTCACTCTCCAGTATCGCGATAATACAAAACCGGGCTGCCCTTCACTGAAATTCTCTAAATCGTCCGTCAGTCCCACCTGGTGTGGATCTCACAATGCACAGCAATATTCCAAAATAGGACACACAAGTGCAGAGTAGACAGTTTTTTTTTTTTTTTTTTTTTTTTTTTTTTTTTTTTTTTTTTTTTTTTTTAGTAGAACGGTTGCATCGTCTCAGACAAGAATAAGATTTGAAATGTGGAGCTGTAGACGAACGCTGAAGATTAGGTGGTTAGATCGCGTAACTAATGAGGAGGTACTGAACAGAATTAGGGAGAAAAGAAATTTCTGACATATCTTGACTACGGGAAGGGATCAGTTGGTAGGACACATTGTTAGACATCAAGGAATCGTTATTTTGGCATTAGCATCGTGATTTTAGCAACTGTTTGCAGTAAAAATCGCGGATTCAAATGGATGTATTTTGCCGTTCTTATGACGATATGAAGAGGCTTGCAAAGGATGGAGAATGGTCGACAGCCTGGTCTCCTGGTTGAAGACCACAACAACAAGGACAACATTTTATTGTATGGCGTATTCTAAGTGTGACTCGACCATTTTTCCTCAAGTAGTCATTCGATCTATATTTTTATTCTACCTCTTAACATTGCTCTTCTACTGCGTAACTCAAGTTTTCCGCTTTAGTACAGTACTACATGACCCGAACAACTTCGTATCACTTACCTCTTGATATAAACTATATTAATTTAAATCATATGTATTTTACACCAAGTAGCTTTATAAACGCTTCATGAGATAGTATTGGTTCGGTAGTGGGCGGAAAGAGTGGTCAAATCACGCATACATGTCCAGGATAATGTTCATGTCACATTCGTGGAAGTTCAGGTAAGGTTTAAACGGTGACAAAATATGGAAAAACTGCGAGGAAACTTTAAATTTAAAACATGTAAAATAATGACTTGGGTGTTGTGTTGGATGCGTTCAGAAATATAGCATTTCCAGAGAGTAATTATTGTTCGATATTTCGCTTTACATACTTCAAATAAAAACTATCTTGAATTAAACACTTCGTAAAGTATCTTATCCGGTACATCAGCGCTCAAGCTATCTCCACACCAAATTTCATCACAATAGATTCAGTGGTTTGTGCAGTGATATGTAGGCAAATCGGTTCAGCCGTTGTCGAGTTTTAGCGAGACTAACGAACAGTAATTCCTTTTTTTCTTTGACAGTTCATATACGGATTCAGACCGTGTAAAGAGAACATAACTCTTTCAGAGTAAAGAAAAGAGCTCTTTGAGTTTCCCACAAATTTTCCTGTCTTTGGGCAACTATTGCAAACTTTTACGTCACTCAAACCTTCCTCTTGCTTTGAACGTCGAATGTGCAAAATTTTATCGCTATCAGACGAAATGACATTGACATCCCATTTAAAAAAGCTTTCAGTTTCCTGCGAATTTTCAAATTTTCCAGCTACTTTTCCCAAATTTTTAGTTCATAAGAACGTTTATCTTTCGTTGAACGTCGAATGATCAAAATTTATCGCTATTGGGTGAACGGTTCTCAACTTATAGTGTTCAGTAAATTTAGAAACACAATGAAAAAAGAACTTGGTTCGAATTTTGCGACTTTCCTTTTTAACTGTTCTTATTGTTTACTGAGAACTTTTCCAAAACTATAATGAACAAAACAAAAAAAGAATTACCCCTGTCTGTCGTGAGAATAGTCAGTTAAAGTACTGAATTCAGTCAAAAACAGATTGAAAGACGCACTTTCAGTTTTCTCAAATATTCAGATAGATTTTCCAAAAAAATTATTTCACACAAACTTTGACTGTAAAGCTGCTTCAAGTTATTCTTACAACCATGTGGAAATTGATTTTTATTCATAGAATTTCGCTTCACACTATATGGAATAAAGGTGAAATGTACAAAGGAAACAAAATTTTTCTTTTATTTCAGTTGCTACAGACGGACGAATACAATAATTACGAATATGCTACGTTGCAGCTGACGAAGACAGGTGAAAATAAGTAAAGATGTTACTAATGTAGAAATTTAGAGGATCGGAATTTGAAGCTGTCTCCAGAACTAATATGCTGCCGCCAACTTGCATTTCACGTGAAAAACTACAAAATGAATAAATAAATAAAAAATAATAAATAAATAAATAAATTAGGCATTGTAGAGAGGTACATAGGTTTCAATATTTTCTCTTCATATTATTATCATTAGTGTAGAACAGAAAACACAGAAAACGAAATGAGTAGTAGTGGTTGAAAGCTTACCGCCTGCTCTTTATTTAGAAAACTTACTTAAACTAGGTTCTATAGAACGTAGAGAAAGATTAGTTTCTATTTGAACACTGATTCCTTGCCCAAGAGGAATATTATTTAAGAGAGCTGGTTTAGCTTCAAGAAATTATCTCAAAAATTGTTACCTGTCTGAACATTCAAGTCAAATAAATTGCTTTCAGACCAGGTCATAAAGAGACTGTTTGAAATTAAGAACTACTTTTCATGCCACCTAGATATGAAACCTAGTTGAGTTATTTTTGCGCAACGTAATTTTATTAATAGCATCTGAATATAGTTGAAAGCAATCACAAGTAAGATTATATAAATAAAAAGTGAAGGGTTAGCTGAAAAACGTATTAATCCATTTGTACTTAATATTTGATTTATTTCCAAGAAGTAAAAATGGGGGGCACTGATTTCATAACACAAAGAAAGACTATGCCACTGGTTGTATTGTAATCAACTGACATTTCATTGCACACACGCAAAAGATTATTTCCCCTACTTTGTAAAAAAGCAGTACTGCTAGGATAAAAACTGTTAAGAAAAGAGGGATTCGGGGTGACACAATTTACACTTGAGAATTACACATACTCATACGCTCGCCAAGCATAGCGACACTCACCGAACAGCAACACTTGCAAGACGCCGCAGCGAAAAGATCCGACACACGGCTCGGATGCCGAAAAGCACTCGCGCACAAATTTAATAAAAAACTTCATTCTAAACTGCTTTCAGACCTCTCTGCAGTTTATTAAAAATAATGAATCACAAAACTCTAGTTGTAAAACTGCCGTGACTTATCACACGGGAGCACCTAGTCCTCACGAAACACAGCGCACATCACAAGTAACTGAAAATGAGAACCTCACAAAATTATAGCAGATATGAATTGGAGTTGTTGGTGTTTGTTCCTGATCAGTGTTACTAGCACAAGGAAATAAAGGAAGAAACGGAAGGACTATTGAGTTGTTGAAAAACCACTTGGTCATGAAATTACATTAAGTATAAGAAATACAAGATCGAAAAAAAAAAAAAAATGTTTAGCGAGTTCACGAATTTACTTATGTTAAAGGAGAGCATATAAATTTCAGTAGCCTGAAGGACAAATTCGGAAGGAACAAGATGAAGTCTTTGTTCGAACCGTTACAGACATAACTACAAACATCTAACAAAAGAAAACCATAACAAACTCTGAATTTGGTAGAATTGTTATTAGCGCGACCGTTTTAGAACACGCGAGAATCCATTGACGGATTTTGTAAGAAAATAAACTAGTTAGTAAAAAACATCATTTACAACTTAACCGGAAAAAGACACCAATGTACACAGGGAAAATCGATTGATTAAATTTTCATCTGAAATAATACCGGAATCTATTAACTTCAATCGCATTTCCAGATATTGCGATACTTGTAATAACACACACGCTGTAATACGCACGAGCTTAAAATTATCGAGACGGAGGTCTGAAACACACACACACACACACACATGGACGGACGTTAGTCCGGTCACGTCTTACCAGAACGGAGGCAGCACCCAGAGTGCCCATGTTCGCTCGGCCACCGACTGAAATGACTGGTCAAAGATCATGGCGGGGGTGCCTGACAGACGTGCCACTAGTCATACAGACATGCGACAAATCGATTTACATTTCCTACTAGAAGACCCGGTGAACTTCGTATCACTCACCTTTTAATACAAACCATACTAATTTAAATGATATGTGTATTAGACCCAGTAGATTTATAAAGGCAATTTCTTTGAACGTCAAATGTGCAAAATTTTATCGCAATCGTACGAATGATATTGATATCCCAAAGAAAAGAGCTCTTTCAGTTTTCTACAAATTTTCCAATTTTCTGGCCAACTATTCCAAACTTTTACTTCACTCAAACCTTCCTTTCCCTTTGAAAGTCGAATGTGCAAATTTTTACCGCAATCAGATGAATGTTATTGATATTACATAGAAAAATTTCTTTCTATTTTTTCTGTATTTTCCGGGAAACTTTTCCAAATTTTTATGCCATAAGAACGTTACTCTTGCTTTGAACGTCAAATGTGCAATATTTCATCGCAACCAGACGAATGCTATTGATGTCCTTTGAAAAAGGTTCTTTCAGTTTCCCGTGAATTTCCAAATTTTCCGGGTAACTTTCCCGCATTTTTAGTTCATAAGAACGTTCATCTTTTGTCGAACGTCAAGTGATCAAAATTTTTTCGCAGGCGGATGAACGGTTCTCAACTTATAGTGTTCAGTACATTTAGAAACACATTGAAACAGAAATTTAGTTGGAATTTTGCGACTTTTCTTTTCAACTGTGTCTATTTTTTTTTTTTTTTTTTTTTTTTTTTTTTAGTGAAAACTTTTCCAAGACCATAATGAACAAAACAACAAAGGTATTATCCCTCTCCGTCGTGCGAATAGTCAGTTATAGTGCTAAATTCAATCAAAAACACATTGAAAAACGCACTTTCAGTGAAAAGTAGGCGATGCTAAAGGAATCAGGTTAGCTGACGAAGCAATAATGGTACTACATGATTTTATTATCCGGGCAGTGAAAACACATACCTTGGTCGCAGTACAGAGTAGCAGTGGGAAAAAAAGCGTTACTGAGAAAAAGATATTTGTGGACATCTAGTGTTAATTTATGTCTTTTATGAAGAATGCATTTGTGTAGCGTATTGACGTGTCTTCTAGTGAAACATGTACGATCAATAGTTCGGATGGTGCTACAGAAAAATACTGACGATTAGGTGGGCGAATTGCGTAACTAACGAGGAGGTAGTGAACAGAATCGTGAAGAAAAGGAATTTTTGGCATGTTGTTGTGGTCTTCAGTTCGCAGGCTGGTTTGATGCAGCTCTCCACACTGCCCTGTCCTGTGCAAGCCTGTTCATCTAAGAATACGAACAGCCACCTACATCGTTTTGAATCTATTGTATTCGTTCCTCTACCATTGTTACCCCACAAACTTCCTTCTAATGCTAAGCTGACGATTTCTTGATTGTCTCAGCAACCTATATAAACTCCTTTCTCCCCAATTCTCTTGAGCACCTCCTCATTAGTTACATGATCTACGCAACTAATCTAAATCAATCGTCTGTAGAACCACATTTTTCAAGTTTCTGTTATCTTTATTCCTCAACTCCTTAACGTTCACGTTTCACTCCCATACAATGCGACACTCGAGACAAATGCTTTCAGAAAGGGCTTCCTAAAGTTTAAACTACTATTGGATGTTAACAAATTTTGTCTCTTCAGAAACGTTTTGCTTCCCATAGACATTCTGCATTTTATTTCTCCTTTACTTCGGCCATCGTAAATTATCTTGCTACCCAAACAACAATACTCATCTACTACTTTCATTACATTCCTTTACCAAAATTGTACTCCTGTTAATGTTCATGTAATATCTTCCTTTCAAGACACGTCCCATTTCATTTAACTGCTCTTCGAGGTCCTTTGCTCTCTGTAAAAGAATTACTATGTCATCCGCAAACCGCAAGGTTTTTATTCCATCTCCCTGGGCTTTAACTCACTCCCCAAATTTCTCTTTGGATTCTTTCAGAGCTTGCTCAATGTACGGATTGAACAACATTAGGGAAAGCCTGAAACTGTTCCGTTTATGGGATTCAAACCCGGGACTTCCTGCTTAGTAGGCATATTTTGACTAAAAGAAGGGATCAGTTGTTAGGAAAAATTCTTAGACATCAAAGAATCGTGAATTTAGCATTAAAGGAAGTGTGTGTGGTAAATATCGGAGAAGGAGACCAAAACAAGCAGTTGTTCAAATGTTTGTTAAGCTTATGGGACTTAACTACGGGGTCATCAGTCCCTAAACTTACAAACTACTTATGAACTACTTACGAACTAGGACGGCACAAATATCCATGCCCGAGGGGGTATTCGAACCCCCGACTGTAGTGGCCGTGCTGACCGTGACTGGAGCGCCTCAGTCCCCTCGGCCACCGCGGCCGGCCAAAACAAGCAGGTTGAAATGTTTGTGGCTTGCCACTCTTATGAGAAGATGAAGATGCTTTCTCAGTATTGATTGGCGTGGAGAGCTGCATCAAACCAGACTGAACACCACCGTAACGATAACAAGTGTAATGACCTGCTTTTTTAAATGTGATCATTTCAATAAGAAGACAAAGACAAGATCGCATGTATAAATTACTCATTCACTGTATGTCATTACCAGTTTCGATAAACTATGTTGCTATTATAACTAATTACATTAGTTCACACGTATTACATAAAATACGTATTACATACTGCAAGACAAATGAATTAAAATGATACAGCATTGCACATATCTATGTTATTTGGTACACAATGGACATAATATCTTTGACACGTCTTGCAGTTTATAATAAGTATTTTATTAGTTCGATGAAGTAACATTTAATCGTTTGATAATGGATCATTGCTTGCTGAAACTAGTAACGACATGCGATCTTGGCATTGTATTCGTATTGAAGTCATCTCATTTAAAAATATTTGAGGATCGCTCTCCATACCCACAACGTCGGCCAATAATAACGATCTGCTTTTGTCTGCCTGCTCGATCTCCCGAACTCAGACCATTAAACTGATGGGGTCATTTGAAGGCCACTTTGTAAGCCCCAAGTATTCATATGGTGGAATTGCTGCGTCAACACATTGAGCAAGGGTGCCAGCAGATACGACAGTCGCCTGGAATATGGGAACGAGCGAGACAATCAGTAATTCAATAATTCGGTGCACAGGCGCCAGCTTCACAACTATGTAAAGGAATCCGCGTATTAAACGCTTGTACGACCACCTCTTAAATATTGCTCAAGTGTTTAGGAGCCTCAGCAAATCAGTTCAAAGGAAGAATTGGAAGCAGTTCAGAGGCGAGCAGCTGGGTTCGTCCTGGTAGGTTTGACCAATGCGCAAGTGTCCCGGAAATGCTCCGGGAACTCAAATGTGGATCGCTCGAGGAAAGACGACGTTCTTTTCGAGAAATTCTGTTGAGTAAATTTAGAGGGCCGCAATTTGAAGCTGAGTGTAGAACGATCTTCCTGCCACCTACTTACATTTCGCGTAATGATGACAAAGACAAGATAAGAGAAATTAGGGTATGTACGGAGGCATATAATCATTTCTTTCTCGTTCTGTTTGGGAGTGGAATAAGACACGAAACGTCTAGTGGTGGTGCAGTATACAGTCCGCCAGGCGCATTACGATAGATTGCGGAGTATGTTTTTGTAGATGTAGATATAGACTATATTTCATTGGCAGAACACTTTGAAAATGCAACAATTGTACTAAAGTATATCTCACTACACGTGTGCGTCTTATTTTGGATATTCCTGCGTATTGTGGGATCAGAGAAAGTTCAGAGAATGGGGAAGAGAGTGTCACGGAAAAAAATGCAAGAGTTGCGATGGAAAAAAAGGCGTTATTTGTTGCGACGAGATCTATTCGCGACATTTATTTCACTAACTTTCTCCTCTGAATGCAAACTTATTTTGTTACCACCAAACTACTTAGGGAGTCTTGATGATAACAGGAAATTTAGAGAAATCACATCAGGAACAGTAAAATTTAGGTGCTCCTTTCTCCCATGAGCTGTTAGAGAATGGAATTATAGAGAAATAACATGAAAGTGTTTTGATGAAACCTCTTCCATGCAATTCACTATCACTTGCAGAGTATCCATGCAGATGTAGACGTAGAAGCCGAATAGCTAACAGAACAATAAAGGTGGTACCTGGTTTATATTACATGGACAGTGAAAGAACATACCACGGTAGCAGTATAGATGATATAACATGCAGAGTGGCAACGGGAGTTAAAACGGTTCTGTGAAAAATAATTTCTTGACATCGAGTGTTAATTTAAATGTTAGGAAGAAGGCATTTATGTGCTACTGAAACATGGACGATCAGTAGTTCGGGTGGTGAAAATAGATGCTGAAGATCGGTAACAGATGAGGAGGTACTAGTCAGAATCGGGAAGAAAAGGAATTTTTGGCGTGTTGTTGTTGTTGTGGTTCTCAGTACGCAGACTGGTTTGATACAGCTCTTCACGTTACCCTGTCCTACGCAAGCCTGTTCATCTGAGAATACAAACAGCAACCCGTATCCTTTCGAATCTCCTTTTTTCGTTCCTATACGATTTTTATCCCACAAACTTCCTTCTAATGCTAAGTTGACGATTCCTTGATGTCTCAGAATGTGTCCCACGAACCTATGTCGCCTCTTAGGAATGCCACAAACTCCTTTTGTGTCTAGTTCTTTTGAGCATCTCCTTATTAATTACGTGATCTAGCCATCTAATTATACCCATTCGTCTGTAGCACCACATTACTAAAGCCTCTATCATCTTTTTGTCTGAAATTCTTATCGTCCACGTTTTACTGCCACACAATGCTATACTCCAGACAAAGGCTTTCTAAAAGGACTTCCTAACATTTCAGCTAATATTTGATGTCATCAAATTTCGCTTCTTCAGAAAATCTTTTCTTCCCAGAGCCATTCTGTATTTTATATCTTCTTTACTTCGGTCATCGGAAGTTGTTACCCAAATAACGAAACTCATCTACTATTTTTATTGTCTCATTACCTAATATCGCCTGATCGTATGACACTACATTCCGTTACCCTCGTTTTACACTTGTTAATGTTCATCTTATAATTTTCTTTCAAGACACTGCACATTCCGTTTAAATTCTCTTCTAGGTCATTTGCTGCATCTGAGAGAATTACTATGTCATCAGCAAACCGCAAGGTTTTATTCCTTCTCCCTGGATTTTAATTCCCCCATCCAAATTCCCCCTTGCATTCCTTCCCTGCTTGCTCAATGTACACACTGAACAAAATTGGAGAAATGCTACAACTGTCCTGTTTATGGGATTCGAAGCTGGGGCATCTTGCTTAGAAGGCACATGTTGACTAGAAGAGGGAATCGGTCGGTAGGACACATTCTTATAGATCAAAGAGGCTTGAATGTAGCATTGGAGGAAGAGTGTGTGTGGTAAAAATCTGAGAGGGAGGCCGAAATATGAATACAGTAAGAAGGTTGAAATGGATGTGGGTTGCCACTCTTATGAGGAAACGAAGAGGCTTGTTCAGGATGGAGTAGGATGGAGAGCTGCATCAGTGAAGACCACAATTAGAACTAAAAGTGTAGAAAGAAGGCGAAATGAACAGTCCAGAATTCCATCCAAGAACAACTGCCACCATGCGAAACTTAGAAGTAGATGTTCCTGGAGTAGTAAAACAACTTAAGTCACGGGCCATATTGTATACCAACTACATTCCTCTCAGTGTATGCTGATGCAATAGCTCCGTACATAGCTATCATTTACAACAGATCACTCAGCGAAAGATCCGTACCCAAAGACTGGAAAGTTGCCCAAGTGACTCCAATATTCAAGAAAGGCAATAGGAGTGATCCCCAAAATTACAGGCCAATCTCATTGACGTCGATTTGCAGTAGGATTTTGAACATATACTTTGTTCGGACATTATGAACTACCTCGAAGAGAACGACCTATTAACCAATAGTCAACACGGATTCAGAAAGTATCGCTCTTGCGAAAGACAGCTTGTCCTTTATTCACATGAAGTGATAAGTGCCATCGACAAGGGATCTCAAATCGATTCCATATTTCTGGATTTCCGGAAGGCTTTTGACACTGGACCCCACTAGCAGCTTCTAATGAAATTGCATGCTTATGGAATATCTCCCCAATTGTGCGATTGGATTCACGATTTGCTATCAGAAAGGACACAGTTCGTTGTAACTGACTGTAAGTCATCGAGTAAAACAGAAGTGATATCTGGCGTTCCACAGAGAAGCGTTATAGGTCTCCTACTCTTCCTTCTGTTTATAAATGATTTAGGAGACAATCTGAACAGCTCCCTTAGACTGTTTGCGGATGATGCTGTCGTTTATCGGTTAGTGACTTCAACAGAGGATCAAAAGCCATTGCAAAGCGATTTAGACAAAATTTTTACGTGGTGCGAAAATTGGCAATTGACACTAAATAAAGAAAAGTGTGAAGTAATACACATGACCCCTAAAAGAAGTCCGCCGAACTTCAATTACGCGATAAATCGCTCAAATTTTAAGGTCGTAAATTCTACCAAATACCTAGGAGCTACAATTACGAACAACTTAGACTGGAGGTAACACATAGAAAATATTGTGGGGAAGGCGAGCCAAAGATTACGTTTCATTGGCAGAACACTTCCAGCTCCACCAAAGAGACTACCTACATCACGTGCGTCCTTGCCTGGAGTACTGTTGCCCCTTGTAGGACCCTCACCAGGTGGGACTGACGGAAGATATTGAGAAGGTTCAGAGAAGGGCAGCTCGTTTTGTTATATCACGTTACTGGGGGGAAAGCGTCACGGAAATGTTGCATGAATTGGGGTGGAAATCATGACAAGAAAGACGTTATTCATTGCAGGGTGACCCGTTTGCGAAGTTTCAATCGCCGACTTTTACTTCTGAATGTGAAAATATTTTGCTAGCACCATCCCAATAAAATAAGAGAAATCAGATCGAAAACGGAACGATTTGTGTGTACTTTCTTCCCGCGCGCTATTAGATAATGGATCGGTACAGAAAAGTTATGAAAGTGGTTACATTCGCAGACTTTAAAAAAGCATATGATTCAGTAGACAGGCAAACATTGTTCCAAATTTTAAAGGAGATGAAATTGAATAGAAAATCCAGTGAAGTAGTGAAACAGGCACTAAACAATACATCATCCAAAGTCAAATTCAGAGGAAATCTGTCGGAGTCCTTCAAGATTAATACCGGAGTGAGACAGGGAGATGGACTACCCTTATGCTCTTCAACTGTGTACTCTACAAGGTGATCAGGGAGTGGCGACAAGGAATGAAAGGAGTGGGCGGGATACGACTGGCGTGCAAGAAAAAAGGAATACGAGTAGATTGCCTTGCATTCGCGGATGATATCGTTTTACTGTCAGAATCATTAGAAGACGCAGTGAACCAAACGAAAGAACTAAAGAGACAAGCAGTTAAAAGAGGCCTACATATCTCTATTGAGAAGACAAAATATATGACAAACATCACGGAAGCTCCTGAATGGATGGCAATAGACGGAAAATTCATAAGATGGAAAAATTCAAATACCTATGAGAATGGATAGACACTGGACTGACGGAAAAAGGATGCAATGGAAGCACGAATAAACAAAATTAATTTAGCATATATACTGACAATGAACATCTATAATAAGAAGGATATATCTATCAATGCAAAACTGAAACATTACCAGACAGTGATCCGCCCTGAAGATTTATATGCAGCAGAAATACTCAACCTAATAAGAAGTGGAGTGATCAAGAGGCTAGAACTGGTGGAACAGAAGATTCTCAGAAGAATATTAGGACCTCGAAGAACAGGAGAAGGCCAGTTTAGAAATTGATCCAACCAGGAACTCTATTCCAAAATAGAAAAAAAAAAATTCAATATCATTAAGAAAAGAAGGTGCAAGTTCTTTGGACAAATTTGCAGAATGGACCAGGGGAGGTTAACACAGCAAATTTCACAATTCTTGTTGTACAGGAAAAGCAAAATACGGTGGATCCAAGAAGTAGAAAGGGGTCTGGAAGAAATGGGAATACGGGATCAAGAAATACACGACTGGGCGATATGTCGGTTGCTGACGTGAAATTGAAACGGCAGATTACTGTAATACGGAAATTTTTTAACCACATGAGACGTTCCCAGTCATTCATTCCAACAAAAAGTACCTTAATGGCCAGTTTCTGAGTGATTCCCAATTTACTGTTACTTTTACTTGCTTTGAAATGTCATACATTCAAAAGACCTAAGCCTCATACATAAAAACCACGAAATAAGACGGCCAACATTGCCGAAAAGAGCTGCCCCCCTCCCCGGATAGCCACGTGGTGTGACGTCGGGGGCGTTGTCCCAACTTACTGGTGAACGTTCAGAACGTTCAGAACGTTGAGAATATCTGGCATGCTTGATACTGCCCCACACGTTGGGAAAGCCTCGCCAACGCTCGGTTCGCACGTTGTGACGTCAGAAACTCGCCACGTTGGTCACACTCGTTCAGATACACGCTCCGGGCCGACGGCTTTACGTTGCCGACTGTACGTGGATGTGAGTGAGTGTGGATCATGTTATTTAAATAAAAAATTCAGGCATTTGCAGGAATTGAGAACAGAACTAGAACGTTAACGAAATCATAAAGGACAGAGGAGCGAAGAAAGATGCAAAGTATGAGAATGAAAGAATACTGGAAGAGTAGGAAGTTAGGACTAGAGCATTGCACAGTGGTCACGTGGATGGAATTTTACAACCTGTGTGGCTGGCGTGTGTCGGGATGCCGGAGAGCGCGGCCCCGCTTTAGGGCTGACGACAGTACACGACAGGGTGATTTTTAAATAAAAAATTCAGGCATTTGCAGGAATTGAGGACAGAACTAGACCGAGAACGGAATCATCAAGGACAGAAGAGCGAAGAAAGATGCAAAGTATGAAAATGAAAGAATACTGGAAGACGAGGAGGAGCGGAAGAAAGGAAGTTGATGTGAGATAACGTGGTACAAAGGTTGCCGAAACGAAAGAAGAACTCTCTGCCAGGCACTTAAAAGTGATTTGCAGAGTATCGATGTAGATGTAGATCTGCTTTTTGTGACATGGCCACGTTAAGACTAGAGCATTGCACAGTGGTCATTCCTATATCGATAGCTGCGATATAGCGCCCGTCACATGGATGGGTTGGCAACATCACCTTCGCGGGCCGCCATAGAGAGCGCCCCGCGAAGCCACGGCCGATGGGGGCGCCGCCAGCGCCTTCCTATGGAGCGACAGAAGACACCACGCCAGATGACCTTCTGACGGCGACCAGCACTCATCTAAATACCTCGCTTGTATCTAAATAGGATAGCTGCTGTTATTTGTTTTCTATTTAAGTTATGTATCGTAATAACTCTGTAATATACTTCTGACTAATGGTTCGAAGTCTGTTGCAATTCCTCAGAGGTCCCGACTGCGGCTTACAACCTGCAACCCACCTTCCTTCTGTGTGATCGCTAAGAACACAGTCAAGTGGGTGGAACTGTACAGCCAGTGTGGCTGGCGTGCGCCAGGGTGCGGCCCCGCCTTATAGGGCTGCCGACCGGCGTCGGCGCCGTCCTTGGCTGTCGCTCCTGGAGAGGCCCTTGACTTCGGCGACGGCCACGCGTGCGCCGCACGTGTCTCGGTCTGGGCCGCGGCCTTGAGCCTCTGGAGCGGTTGGCTGGGCACCACACCAGCCCAGCGCGGCCTGCCGGGTGATTACGCTACGCGCTCCCAGATAGTCCGCCCCACTGCCCCGTCTTCCGCACCGCCGCGCCCGCTGCAGAACTCGGCCCGACTTGGCAATTACTGGACAAAGACTGCGTCAGGCGAGGGCGCCCGCCCCAGTTACACACAGTGGAAGGCCACCGAGAATAGGAGGGCGCTGGCGCCAAACTCTGCAAACAGCTGCAGTTGGAGGTGTGGTAGCCTGCGGAGACCGCCACCTCCTTTGCTAGTTGGCGGTTGCAAGAGCGAGCATTTCTAATGGGCTGAACAAAAGAGTCAACTGCTGTTTTCGAGACATTAACTTATACTGTATGGCTGTTGGCCCACTTTAATTATACATAATGAAGAAAATTCCACACAGTTAAAAATTAGGTGTTAAAATTGTAATAGTCTGAATGTAAGTCCTTGGTCCACATGAGCTGTTATTTTATTGGAGTCGTGAAGAACCACACAAACGGTTTCGCAAGCTATAGTTGCATCTTCAGGCGCTGTTTAAAAAGTTATGCATATAAGTCATTTGTCATGGATAACGTGGTTAATGGTTAAGTCGTACCGCAAGCACCTTCGCTCTTTTCGTCAAAAACATAAAAAGAAGTCTACTGTGCGGTTCTTGTCATTTTTGTCGAAAGAACAGAAAAGTCGGCAAACAATTTAGCAATTGAGTAAAAATTATTTCGCCTGTGACATAAGGCAACGTGATGGGGAGCCCTACAATAGACAACCATTATAAGGATTACTGAGAACCACGGACAGGACCGGCGCAAGCCCAAGTGCCGCCCCGTGCGAGCTGCTAATTTGCCACCCCTCCCCCCCAAACCGGCCTTTTTTTTTTTTTTTTTTTTTTTTTTTTTTTTTTTTTTTTTGCAGAAGTTTGTAGAATTTTATTTAAATAAATCTGTATGAAATGTCAGCAATGAATAGCAAATTTTGTATTTACTTTTCAGATCTACCTCTAGGTTTCGGCCACTGAATGGCCAGTCTCAAAACTTTTAATACGTGCTTCCATCTAAATCCTCATGTTGACAGTTACGTTCAGCTAGACGGTATTGATGTAAACATAAAGCATTGAGAATTGCCACACTGTACGCGAAATCCATGTAGATCTGGAAAATAAAAACAAAAATTGCGACTGATTGGTGACATTGTCTACAGATTTGTACATAACTGTCGCTGGGCACCAGCTCAAAAATGGAGTCAACGTGATTGAAGAAATCTAGCTAATTTTAAACATGTTCAAATGTATGTGAAATATTATTGTAGGATATGCTGTTCAGGAGATGAAGTCATAAGAATTGAGCCGCGTGAAATTGAATTTCAGGCCGAATTTCACTACACACACAGGTGAATCGGTCAAATAGTGGGACGAAAGACAATGGAGAGAGGTAGAATAAGATGGAGTAACATAATAATTCAATAAATACACAGCCGTACATCGCTGGGTACTAATGCTAGTCGAAATATATTAACTTACTGCACTGCGGTTGTTCATTCCAAAGAACTGACACTCGACATCTTTCGTAATTTCCATGTGTCAGTTCTTTCGTGTCTGATTATGGAATAAGGGGCAACAAATTAGTCATTGCCGTCTCACTTCACTTTTCTTCGCTTTATCTTCATTCTAGCTTTTGGGAGGACGCGCGCTTATTTGCCGACTTGCCAATTTTTGAAGTAACAGATCATAAGAAAAATAAATTTTCCTATTCTGTAATCTTGAAGGAGTATGAGTAACATACATGCGAAATACTAATTATACGTTATATGAAAAGCACTAACCTATTACATCCCACGAAATTCGGATGCACCAATTCATCTGTTCTTACGAAACGCAATGAAAGTGCTTTTCACCAATCTTGACTCCCTCGCCAACTACCGAAACTTATTCTGCAGTTTTCATCGTAGAGAACGCAACAATACCTATTGCCTGGAAAGGCGAAGTGGTGACGCGGCAGTGCAGGAACTAGATCACGCGACGAGGTACAGCGAGGCTACGGTTAAACTATCGAAAGAAGCAACAAGCTGACAGTAATTATGTGACCGATGATATGGAGAAATGTATTATCAGGCAGCAATTTCTACGGCATTACGAACAATAGAAGGAAATACGAACTTTGCGAAACTGCACAACTTTTTTCAAACAGAAATGAGCTTCAAAGCTAGCAAGGAAACCTTTAGAAGCAATGTTCTATCTATGCATATTTGTCTTAGAAGGTGTCAAAATTAACGTTTTGTTTTGTGCGGACGAGAGGGCATTGTTGCTAAAACACCATACTTTCTCAGGTTTTCATCAGAATCAATGCGACCAGTAGTAAACTTAGATGAAATATGGATTCACACGCATTATACAGTAAATAAATGTTGGCAAAATGATAGTGTGCGAGTAGTATTGTCAAACGAAAGTCGAAACCCAACTTATGACAGGCTTACTACCAATGTCTTTATCCCTTGTAACTACTCACAGCGTATTTATCCATTGTGAATACTTCTAGCAAATCAAATGTTCAAATGTTTGTAAAGCGTAAGGGACTTAACAACGGAGTCATCAGTCCCTAAACTTACAAACTACTTAAGAAGTAGCTTATACTAAAGACGACACAAACATCCTTGCCCGAGGGGGGATTCGAATCCCCGACGGCGGACGGCAGCGCGCACCACAACACGGCGCTCCAGTACAAGCGGCTAATCCGCAGCGGCATACTTCTAGCCATTTTAGGTGTCGGACATGTTTGACTGTAGTAATGTTCAGTAATGTTTTTCCATAATGCGGGAAGACCGAAACACTTGGAAACTGCCACTGAAGGGCTTAGCAAAATTGCTTCAGGCTTAACATGTAACCGCAGTATCTAACACTGCATTCGAATTTCCAAATTAGATAAATTAGAATTCGTCTTCTGCAAAATTAGTTGTAAGTGTACGGCGCGTAACAGGCTGGCAGCGCTCCACTCATAAGAATACTGGCAAGTACGCCAGCTGCTTCCTCCTCTTTCCTCCGGCGTAAATACGACGGTGATGCCACAGTGGCAGGAAGAAATTAGTCCTCCTCCCTCCCCTTGTTCAACAGGGGCGGCCGGCAGGTAGTCAAAGTGCCATGTCACAGTTCCCGAAACCGTTCCCTCCGAGGTTTGGTTTCGAATCCCCTCTTGGGCATGAATGTTTAGTTTGTCCTAAAAAAAAAAGGGGGGGGCGGCGGCAGATTTGCCGCCCCTCGGAAAGTGCCGCCCCGTGCGACCGCACGTTTCGCACGTGCCTTGCGCCGGCCCTGACCACGGATGTGGTGGAGTAGCCGAGCGGTCTAAAGCGTCTCGCTGTGGAGCGCGCGGTTGCTCGCCTTGGACGTTCGGGTCCTCCCTGGGACATGGGTGTGTGTTTTTGTCCGTAGGTTAGTTTACCTAGTTTTAAGTAGTTTGTAAGCTACGGACTGATGACCATGCAGTTTGGTCCGATAGATTTACAGACATTTGAACATTTTGAATTGATCTTGATCTTGATGGAGCTGATGAACCACACTACACTGACCACAATCTGTAAGTTTAAATGATTATGTATTGTCATTCTACGCGAAATTCTGATTTTGTAACAACATCCGCAGTTCTCAGTAATCATTATAAAGGTTGTTTATTGTAGGGCTACCTATCACAGGCCAAACAATTTTTGCTAAAGTGATTGCCGACTTTTCTGTTCTTTCACCAAAAATGACAAGAACCGCACAGTAGACATCTTTTTATGTTTTTGACGAAAAGAGCGAAGGTGCTTGCGGTTCGACCTTACCATAAACCCGTTATCCACCAAAAATGACTTATATGGAAAACGTTTAAAAAAGCGCCTTACGATGCGAAACCGGTTGTGCGGGTCTTCACGTTTCCAATAAAATAACAGCTCAAGTGGACCAAGGACTTTCATTCAGACTATTAAAATTATAACATCTAATTTTTAACTGTGTGATAGTTTCTGAATTATGTATAAATATTTTAGCTGTGGTTGCCCGTCATACAAAGTTCTTTGCCACTTTAATCAGTTCGCCTGCTGGTTTTGGACGATTATGATGTGTGTTTGGTACGATGGGATTGTAAATTTGGTTTCTTGTATAAAAATTAATTGTTCTTGCTAGATTTTTACTTATATTTCTTGCCTGTACTCAGTGTTTTATTTTCAAGTGTTCGTTCTTAATTTGTCAGTATCTGCAACCATTTATTATCTCTTAAAGAGGTGTCAGTAACAAATTTAATTACGTACGTGCAGTGACTACGTCGTATATGTTCAGTCTTAAAAATTTTTGCACAGTTCGCAACCGGTGTTCTTTTAATAAAGGTGTAACGCAGGCATAGCCAACATTTCTGTCCAGCGGATAGATAGCTGTGGAAATACATCGCACAGAACTGCTCTGAGCTGGACAGTCCCGCAGTCAGACCCAACGTAAACGAAGTAACAGAGGAAGCGCAGCTCTGTAATGTGGTCGGAGAATGGTAAAACAAGCAAACAATTTACTGTTTAGGTAACAATCTACATCTACATGGGATACTCTGCAAATCACATTTAAGTGCCTGGCAGAGTTTTCATCGAACCACCATTATACTATTTATCTCCCATTCCATTCTCAAATAGCGCGCGGGAAGAAAGAACACCTCAATCTCTCCGTTAGAGCTCTCATTTCTCGTATTTTATGCTGTCTGCCTTGTATCGTGATAATACGAAACGAGCTACCCTTCTTTGGACTCTTTCGATGTCCTCCGTCAAACCCACCTGATAAGGATCCCACACTGGGCAGCAACACGGACAAGCGTAGTGTATGCAGTTTCTTTTGTAGTTCTGTTGCATGTTTTAAGGGTTCCGCCAATAAAACGCAGTCTCTGGTTCGCTTTCCCACGACATTATCTACGTGTTCTTTCCAATTAAAGTCTGAAGTAATAGTAATGCCGATGTATTTTGTGGAGTGGACAGCAGTACTCCATAAAAGGACGGACAAGCGTAGTGTATGAAGTTCCTATAGTAATTCTGTTGCAACTTTTAAGGTTCTGCCAATAAAACGCACGTTCTCCTGCAACTTGGAGTCCAGCACGGACGACCCGCATCAGTTTTGGGCAACTATCAAACACTAGAAAGGGGATACTATTTGAAGGTACGAAGCACAAGATGTTCCTACTGTACAGTGGACGAACCTCAGGCGGAAAATACCTGAGTGGTACTTTCCGTCTTCTCGTAGGCGTCTTTCGATGGTCGCCAACGTGGAATGATGTGACATATGTCTGTCTGGAAAACGTTTTGTATACAATCGTGCAGTAGCTCTCCCAATGCAATCCGCTTTGCCGTATGCAAGCACCTATATTTCTGCAGCTGTCAACTGATACATGTTGCTCCGCTGTCAACAACGTTACTTCTGAAACCAGCATCGTTGCACAACTGACGCAGAACGTGCAAATTTTGTGCTAATTCAGCAGAGAAGGCTTTTACGACCGGCTGAAGGTATTGCTGTTGAATCTTCCGGGTTGTATATCGTGGTCGGAGAAACATTTCTGCTCCTGACGTTTCGCTCAGAGCTGCGCTGCATATCTTCAGAGGTGGTTGATTCTCTCCATGATCAATTTGTTCGGACTACAGCTGATAAATCTGAAGGTGGAACGAAGTACCAGTAGCTATATAGCAATTATTTATTTCATTGCGCAACCAGTTTCGATGTTACAATTACACCATCTTCAGGCGCCCGTTGTGCAACTGTCAGTAATAGCACCTTTGAAAAGGATGACCGACGATACCGGTAGCCATAAATTTCCTAATTGCTTCATGCCAAAAGTCCAACGTACTCCTAGTTCATCAGTCATCGTTGTGTTTTTGTCATGAAGCGACTAAGAAATTTACGGCTACCGTTACCGACGGCCACCCTTTTCAAATGTGTTACTACTGACAGTTGCGCAACGGGCGCCGGAATATGGTGCAATTGTATCACCGACACCGGTTGCGCAATAAAATAAATAAATGTTATACAGCTGCCGGTACATTCGTCCACCTTCATAAATGAACAGTCACTGGAAAACAAATTTAGTAGGTATAATGAAATATATTTATTTTCATTTTTTTTTCAAGATCGTCACTTTCGCATCACCTTACATGTTTCTACATTTAGAGCCAGATATCATACCTCATACCACCTTGAAATTTGGTCCAATTCATCCTGCATACTACTACAGCCATTCGAAGACGACACCCTTCTATACACGATAGCATCATCACTTTGTCCGTCAGATCGTTTACATAGAAAATAACAACGGTTCTATCGCACTTCTCGTGGGCACTCCTGATGATATCCTAGTCTCTGATGAACACTTGTCATCGAGGACAACGTATACAACGGGAATAATGTCTACAGGGGGTATGTTAACCGGTCCTATATCATTTCCTTTCCTCCTCCATGTTGTCATGGATAACGCACAACAGTTTGCGTTTATATCGCAATGACAGTGTGCGCAAGGGTTGTAGTTACTCCCCACTACACCGTGTGAAGAGTAGAAACTCTAAAAGTTCACGAACCTGAAGTCTTCTATAGATGTCCCTACGCAGATGATAGCACGCAGGTCGGAGTTCTTGAATGACGCTGAAATTGCTAAACTACTGGTAGGAACTGATCTAGTTACTGAATAAAACTGAAATCCTCGGGAATCTGGATGCCAAATGCTTTTATTTAAAGTCAGCAGAAAAGCAGTAAACTGCATAATAACATCCGCTTGACACAGATTGTTTTAAATTAAATTAAATATAAAGTCATTTCCCTTGCTCTAGGGTGATTAAACAATGTATTATGACCGCCTACGTTTCCATGTTACTTCACCCAGTGCTCGTACTGAAGTCACTTGTTACTCTTCCGAGTGCCTGTTCTGAACTGAAGAGTGGCGGCTCGATGCAAGACTGCCTTCGTTCCGCAATTTGGCGCGTAAATATAGCCGCCGTGCATCGTCCGTCTTATATTAACTGTTTTGTTTATGTTTTTAGCAATTGTTAATATGTTTTACCTACTAAGGGCATAGCTTGGATTTGAGGGGTCTTTCTAAATTGAGTTTGACTTTGAATATATTATTAGTTTATTAAATATTAAATATTAATCGGCGCCGGCCGCGGTGACCGAGGGGACTGAAGCGCTCCAGTCACGGTCTGCACGGCCAATACGGTCGGGGGTTCGAATCCCCCCTCGGGCAGGGATATTTGTGCAGTCCTCAGTGTTAGATAATTCGTAAGTAGTTTGTAAGTTTAGGGACTGATGACCCCGTAGTTAAGTCCCATAAGCTATACAAACATTTGAACATTTTTTTTATTAATCGGTGTCCAGTGCTTGCCGCTCGGGGAGTTCCCTAGAATTCGGGGAGATTTGCCAGTGCTCTTTCCCATGAGAACCTGACCTATTGTACCATCTGTCGTGGTTCTCACCAGCTTTTACCATCTGTCGCCTACTGGTCCTAACCGGCTGCACCGAAGCAATACTTCGAACTTAATACGATGGCTTTAAGCCAGAAATATTACACGTACTACAATCTATTACTTAAGAATTTGAGACACTCACATATTTTGGTACCGATCCCATATGCTTCATAGGCTTTCTTTAAGCAAAAATTCAAAATAAATAAATAAATAAAAGTAATGAAAATTTTCTCAGTGGGGTTGTGGATGGTGTATACTGATCTTCACAACACATGCATAGTCTAAGCCACCAAATACGTAATATTTGATTTGCTGATTTCCGCCCAGCTGATCTTGATAAGCTATTGTACATCATTAATCACAATCGATGTTTATTTGATAAAAAAATTCTCCGTGGTATTGGATCATTATAGGGTTAATGACGTAACTAATCTCGTATTAATTTTCCATGCTTCATTTCCAGCGGCGACCGTCGATAATCGTTTTTCTATCTAACGCTTGTAGCGACCTTCAGCGTCCGGCCGTTCTATGTTGTCAGTGGCCACAGAAACAATCCCAAGCCGTGCCAACTTGAATGCCAACAACATGTAAAGCATGTTTCATAACGTTAGCCTACAACATAGACCCACAGATTCAAAAAAAAAAGGTTGGTTCTTGTTGGCATTGCAATATGCCGTCATCTAGAAACGGCATTTTTTACAGCACGAAACTTACTATTCGAAATTTCGTAGCTGTCAAGTAACATTTATAAAATTACCATCCTCTCTACAACAAACTGAACCGGTAACGACGTGTGATAGATCGATAATTTTCTAGTTCATGGATTTATATTTATGTACATATCGCTGGTCACGATGTTTTTCCTCGATAAATCTGGGGTACAGTGTATGCTTTGGCCCACATTTAAAGATACTTTCTAACCATGGACTATGGAATGTTAATCATAAAAGATATTCAGCTTGGTGGTATAATCTAAAACTTTTGTTTAAAAATATCGCATATCGTTTTCGTTGAATGCTTGAAGAGCATCAGTGCAGTTTCAAGTCTTTAGGACTCATGCACACCTCATAAAAACAGAACTTGCAACAGGCACCTTGCAGGACTTTTATTTATATTTTATGTATTTGATTGTACGTTTTGTGTCCCAGCCTCGTCGCCGCTTTTGTGTCTCGTTTCCGTCGTAGGTGTCGGGGGCCGAGTAGGAAGACCGACACAGGAATAAAGGTAGCACGCTTGTGCAGGTACGGAGGTGACCAGCCAGTGGGACAGCAGAAACTAGAAACACTAGAGTAAATTAGAACGAGATATATATTGCACAGAATATACACAATACTTAACTTTTACATAGATCAGTACTGCAGAATGCTGATACATACTTGAGTTGGAGACCTGCCTAGTGCCTATCCGATAGCCTAGTCTTCACTGGTGCCTATCTGAGTCCGAAATGTTAACTGGTTCCTATCTCAGTCCCAAGTGAAGGATGTCGTTCAGTGGTGGCCACGAGCGGAGTTGCAGCAGAGGGCGCTCGTGGCTGACGTCGTAAGAACGCCGCGCCGTGCGTGCATGGCGGCGCGCGGCGAAAGTAGGTGGCGCGCACTTTGGACTTGTGCGACACCACAGTACGGACGTTTTTATGTTCTGTAGATGAATCCTCAACACTGGAAACTGTGATAATGTTCAATCATTGAGTGACATCGATATGCGATATTTTTAAATAAAAATTTTATATCATACCACCAAGCGAAAAATTTATTTTTATTATTACAATATTCTGGTCGCATACAAGAAACTAAATATTTTTGTATATTTTGGGTAAGCAGCCGATCAATGGATACCCGTTTTCTGCCATACCGTTCATCTGGCTGCGACGAAGCTTTGTCCTTATTTGTTCCACTTGTGTGAATATTACAGGTGTAGTACAATTAACTACATAGTTTCGCATACGCTACATTACGGAGAGTTTGACACAAATCTACTGTTTTACCACAGTCTAATAATACAGTCGCGAATCTCATCACTGTGAAAGTTGTACCAACTGTCAATTGCAACCACACACTAGCGCTCCTAGCGATGGGCAACTTGCAGAAGGAGTAATGTTTGTTTACAATTATTTATCTATGTAATTAACCAAAAAGCTACTGTCACTTTTCCGTTAAAACATTATTGAAATATCAAGAAGATAGATAATATGGAAATTAATGTAAAACAGCAGTATTTCACTAATTCAATGAAATAATAATAATAATTTCGTGTGTCTCATTTGCCTGGTGCAAGTCTTTCAAGTGGACGCCTCTTCGGCGACTTGCGTGTCCCTAGCCTAACCCATTTATCCAACCGGGAAAAGTAGGCCTACACCTTAACGTGGAATCCGAACTACTTGTCGTTTCAAGCGGCTCTTCACATCGTGAAGGTGAATGATGGGTTAAATTGCAGACTAAAGAAATTCGACTTCCGACGGGTTTCAAACCCGCTCCCTTCGGCTTCCAGTCGAACGCTTTACCTACAAGGCAACCCGGAAGTAAGAAAATAACTACTTCATGAAGGAATACGAATATATGTATACTTGCAGCTTATTCCGCAAAAAGTAAGTAGAATCTAAATGTAAGAGAAACAAATTTCTGTTATGGTTTGCCGGCCGCGGTGGCCGAGGGGACTGAGGCACTCCAGTCACGGTCTGCACGGCCACTACGGTCGGGGGTTCGAATCCCCCCTCGGGCATGGATATTTGAGCCGTCCTTAGTCTTAGCTAGTTCATAAGTAGTTTGTAAGCTTAGGGACTGATGACCCCGAAGTTAAGTCCCATAAGTCTACAAACATTTGAACATTTGTTATGGTTTCATCTTACAATGACCGGAAGTATTATATGTGTATAAATTCGGTACGGAGTCTAATAATTCGCATATTTTTGCACTTCACCCATCTTCCTTATAAGTTAAGCGCATATGCTTTTGAGTGTATTAACTTTTACGTCAAAAAGACAATGGGTCGTTGAATAAGAAAAAACACATTCTCCAAAGAAAATTCTGGAGCAAAATAAAAAAAAAAAAAAGAAAAAAAAAGGTCACTGACGAAGTTTTCAATTTCGTATGAATAAAAACTTCGAAGCATATGCTCTGAACAGGAAGTTCATTCTCGCTTGTTCCCCTCCATCTCGAGTAAGTTCTCCGTGTGTGTCATGTCCGGCACAAAACAAGCGTTCAGTCGTCTATTTCTGTCCTTCCAGGCAAATTATTCAGTGTACAGGTATGGAGTAGGGATCTACGTGTTAAGGAAGAACTGTTCAAATGTTTGTTAAGCTTAAGGGACTTAACTTCGGGGTCATCAGTCCCTAAGCTTACAAACTACTTATGAACTAGCTAAGACTAAGGACGGCTCAAATATCCATGCCCGAGGGGGGATTCGAACCCCCGACCGGGCCGTGCAGACCGTGACTGAAGCGCCTCAGTCCCCTCGGCCACCGCGGCCGGCAAGGAAGAACTGTACTATTCTTAAATATTTGTTGTGAAACAGCATATTATCTTCTAATATATAAAGCAGAGTGTCCGTATGTTTGTACGTGTTGCATACAAATCTACAGTATTGTTTCAATCCTTATGAAGTTTTGTACACGTAAGCTTCAATCCATGAGGCTGGTCGCCGTAAGTGTAAGAATCACATACGATGTATAGTTCACGGGATATGACGTCATAAACAATGAGATGCGCGAAGAACTGCTGCATTTTGCGACACTGCTGCTCATTTTCTCCTAAACCATTGGACGATTTCAACCAAATGTGGTACACACATTCCTTACCGTGAGGTAACAATTGCTGTATGGCGAAGAATCACATACGGCACATAGTTCACCAGATATTACGTCATAACCAATAGAAATCGCAAAAAATGCCATATAATGCGGCGAGACTTTCGAAATACACTGTATGAGAATGACAGTACTTAGCGGCTTGCAACAAACTTTAAACATAATTTCAAACTTTTATTAACCTTTTTCTCGCTGGCGACCATAGTAAAGTGATGAGACGAAAAAAGTTTCTCACTTACTACTTTTCCGCTGTTTATGGAGTAAAACTACGGCTCTTTGTCTGACGTTACAATTTATAATTTGAACACAACAAATTGTAGCGACAGGAAATTTTACAGACAGTATACTAATATATAGTTGAATGTAACTTTTAAATTGTATCACATTCCGACACGTAGTTCATGAGATATAAGCACGTAAACAGTATCGTTCATGGAAAACGGCCCCACCACGTCCAAGTTTTAATATATTACTTCTTTAACACAAATTGTATTCGCAAGAGATTTTATAGGCAAACAGCCCTTATACGAATGAATATATACATGAAAAATGGCAGGAATAAATAAATAAATACCCGGGCAACGCCGGGTTGTCAGCTAGTTAAGAATAAACATGGACTTTTTACGAAAATGTATTCTTCTGACGATGTTGCAAAATCTTCGTAATGCGAGAAATACTCTGTTATTGAAGTTGGGTTCGCACAATTTACTTACGAAATTTTAAGACTGCATCTGTTTCAACGTGGATCGCTGTCAGAGCTTAGTAACACGAGATACTTTTTCTTAAATATGACGCCCAATGTTCTGGTCATAAGCGATAGGACATGCGATTTTGTTACAAGAAACAGACTGATAGGTATGTAATTAATCAGTTATTAATTTTACTGTCGTGTCTACTTACTTCTAACAGTTACGAAAGCAGAAAACGCATCTTAAATATGCCACCCGTTTTAGGTATAATGAACAAGAGCAGTAGGAAAATATATCAGCACCCGGTATTGTAGACTTTGAAGCCCTGGGATGCACTTTGTTTGGAATTAATGTCATAGCTGTATCAATAGACCTATTTTAAAAAATAAAATTATTTTGCTACGCAGCTGAACTATAAAAAGGCACTCCAAACAAGCGGGTAAAACACGCAGCTTAATTCCACTTCCGTATCTACGTCGGTAATGAAAAAAACTATCAAATGCTTGAAGTGTCACACTTCCGATATTATTTTGTAAAGGAAGTGACTCGTCATCAAAATGTTTTTATTTGCATCAACTTTTTAGTCCCTCTCGTATTTCTTCAGACTTCGTATAAAGGAACATTTTTGTCTTTTAAGCAACACAAATTTTGTCATTTTTATTATAAACCACAGTAAAACGTAAACTAAATAGAAGCTACTCTGCTTGAAGTATGTTAGGGAGCTCACTTCATAAAACGAAGAAACGGAAAGACTTCTCTTGTTTTATTCCTACAAAATCGGAGAATGGTCTTTGTTGTGAGCAAGTTCCACCACCCTCTTACTCACGCTGAGAACGTACTCCATTGAAGTATACTCTGACTCGCCATATTCATGTGATCCTGAGTATGTTCTCTAGAATTCAGAGTATAAAATAAATACTCCGTTTTATTCATAAGGCCCAATGTTTGAAGATTCTAGCCGTTCAATATATACATACATATATATACATATATATATATATATATATATATATATATATATATATATATATATATATATATATATATATAACAATGATGGAATCAGTTTCTTCTTTTTTGGGAAACAGTTGGATTGCTTTTGCATTTTCATTGCTACGTCTGTGACTTTTTCCTTCAGCTACAGCTGTCGTGAATGGTTTAGTACATGAAGTAATATAGAAATTGCAGTCCATATACGTTGCCTACATTCCACTTTTTATTAGAATTGTAGTGAAGAAAAATTAACGTCCCTAAGTAGAAAAACGACTCATTGTTTCGTTACCTAGTCTCATTCCTTCAGCATCACCTGATTTTCTAAGACTGCATTTCATTACCCCTGCTTTGCTCTCGTTTATTTCATACACTGTTTTCACCACACAGTCCATTCTGTTGAATAGCTCTTTCACGTCCTTTGCTGTTTCTGACAGAATTACATCATTAGCAAACCGAATTGTTCTCATTTCATCACCCTGAAATCCAATTCCTTTCATTTCCTTCACAGCCTGCTAAAACTACAGTCTGAATAACATTGGAGAAAGGCAACAACCCTGTCTTAGTCCCTTCCCAGTCACTGGGCTCTTTCATGCACTTCAACTCTAATAACAGCTGTTTGGTTAATGTACAAGTTGCTTGTTATGATTAAATTACGTTCCGTACAAAATACTACCAGGTAGTTTCCTCTTTCCCAGTCCATATTCACCTACCATTTTCTTTCCCTTCCTTCTTCTCCTACGGAATCCCAGTCCCCCATAACATTTAAGATTTCCTCTCCCTTAAGGTATTTAACATTCCACGCTCCGATCCGTAGACAGCAAGTGTTGTTCTTCCTGATGACAACATCCTTCTATGTAGTCCTCGCACGGAGGTCCGAATGGGGGACTATTTCACCTCCGAAATATTTTACCCGAGAATAGCATCATATATTCATACAGTAGAACTGCATGTCCTCGGGAAAATTAACGGTTGTAGTTTCCCTCGCTTTCTGCCGATCGCAGTATGGCAAAGCCACATTCGTTGACGTTACAAAGCCAGGTCAGTTGCCTGTAAAACTACTAAACAGACTGCTGCTCCTCTTTAGGAACCACACGTGTTTGTGGCCTCTCCACAGATAACCATCCGCTGGGTTTTCATCTGTATTACATCTAACTGTAAGGTTGAAGCAGCCAAGCCACCCCACCTCGGCAATGTCTGACTCATTGGGGTGGAACAAAAGATTACATCAATAAAAACGCCGCGTTTTCAGTTAGTATTCTTATAAAACAGCGGTCGGCAACTGGCGGACCGCGGAAGGCTAAAAACTGGACCGCTAAAAGTATATTCAAAGTGTAAGCTACATACTTTCTTTCTTTAGATAACGACACCGAGCTACAAGGTAATGGGAAATTACAATGCAATTTGCTTCAAAGTGTATCATCATTCCGTCGCTAGCTTGTTGTTTGAAAGCGACGTTTTCAGTCAAATATTTCTTCATTTCGCAACAAATTTTGAATATAAAAATATCCTGAAATAGACATTTCCATATTCCAAAAATTTCTTGGCATATGTTAAGAAGGAATTTGCAGTAAGATTCAAAGACTTTTCACAAATGGACAAGTTGTTAGGATTCTTAAAATCATATTTTCAGGTTTCTCCTGTATCAGACTGGACGGATGTGGTTGCGAAGTTGTTTCATTTCTCAAAGTCTTTACTCCAAATGGAGATAATAGACTTGCAGGAAGACATTTTCTTCCATACGTATCAAATTGTATTCACTGAAGAATTTAGCAGTCAACATGTCTCTGAAAAATATGAAAATTGAAAAAAAAAAAAAAAAATGGCGATCTACTGAGCTGATATGTTTGGCTCCACATATATTTGTGAAAATTCATTCTCAAAAATGAATTTCTTGGAGAACAATTATCGCTGAAGACTAACGGCCACCAAAATTTGAAGACATTACTGGCATAAGCTGCTCCGCAGGTGAACCTATCTTTAAGAACCCCCTCAAGACCACAAATGTAAATTTTCCCATGGATTTTTAACACATATATGCATATTCCATTGTATTTCACACTTTTTAGTGAAAGTATTATGTATGTATGACTATTTCTGGATTTTTCAATAAAAGTTTGACTATCCATTTTATTTCATACTTTTTGTGAGTGAGAATAAAAATAAATAGCAAATAATATACGTTTTACAGGAATGTTTATACATTATTATTTTACGTCTTGTTGTATTTGATATTGAGAGTGAAAATTAAAATTAAAAATCATTAAAGGATACGATTTTTTCTGGATTTATGAATGCAAATATGCCTATCAGTTGTATTTCACATTATTTTGTGAGTGAAAATTAAAATAAAAAATCAATAAGGGACATAAGGTGTTACATCTGGACCTCGATAACAAATTTCACAAGTATCCGGACCCCTTCTAACAACTAAAGTACTTGGGCTTGAACAAACATATCTGTATGAACGTTCGCTTACAGGATCTCTAGGTACAGTTCAGTGTGCTGGTGGGTGTCGTTTTTATGCAAAATTTTGCAATATTGCTCTATATAGCACTGTAGATGTAACTGTAGACGCCATACGTAATGCAGATATCTTAACTATAACTTATGTAATAATCGCCGTACATGTTCTCTAGCGTATTGTCATCAAAAGCCGTGATGATAGTCGCAACTTTAACCTTCTTCTCGGAAGACTGTTGGTATTCACTGCCATTGCTTTCATCGCCTCTTACCGCACTTACCGTAGCACTACCACTTGCAATGAGTTGTTCGTCATTATTATCCCTATTACCATCATTACGTGTTAGTGTTACATCAGTATCTAACTTATGCTCATATTTCTGTACCATAACAGATACGAGAAAACATGCGTATGATTCATCTTCGCCGGCCGCGTTGGCCGAGGGGACTGAGGCGCTCCAGTCACGGTCTGCACGGCCACTACGGTCGGGGGTTCGAATTCCCCCTCGGGCATGGATATTTGTGCCGTCCTTAGTCTTAGCTAGTTCATAAGTAGTTTGTAAGCTCAGGGACTGATGACCCCGTAGTTAAGTTCCATAAGTGCTACAAACATTTGAACATTTGATTCATCTTCTACACTAATACCATCTTCACGAAGAAGGGTTCTTCGTAACTTCATCTCAACCAATCGTAATACATTAGCAGGATTGATTACCAATCGCCGCCCCATCTGACGCTTCACCACAGAAAGAACGTCACAAAACGCAACTTCGGAGGCACACTGCACTGTCCCTAGTGGCTAACCGACAGGTCAAAGTGCAATGTGGCATGGCACACGCAAACGCCTCTAACGGACGACTGCAGAGTTTTGCAGATGCGGGAGTATCACTAGTGCAATAAGGGACCTTTACATTATCTCTCATACGATTTTGGTGTATATCTGTTTCTTCGAACCCAAGTACTTTCCTTGTAAGATTATTTGCCGACCTCTGTTATAAAAGATATGAAAGTCAATTTTGCGTCTCAGTACTTAAGAGAGCGATGTCGTTATGTAAGTTTGGTCTACATTAACACGCACATGCCAAACATCTGATAGGTAGTGTTCTATGGCGTAAGAATGCTGGCGCATTCTACGTCCTCGTTCCAATGCACCGACTACGCGACGACGGCACTGAGACTGTTAGAAGATGTGGTAGCCCTCATCAGGTTTAACAGCGGGCTAGCCGGTGTAATGCGGGCTCTGACAATATCTCGGAAAATGCTCTAGGGCCACCGGGTGGCCTGGACTGACTCTCGATGTGACCAGTAACGATGTCGTAGCGCCGGCGGTGCCTCGTTGCGGCCGGGGAACGCGCCATCTGCAGGGAGGTACCTCAGCCGCAAACACCTGACCAAAACGGCGTCCGGGGTGTCGGTGGTCACGTGACGACAGCCGCGGTGGCCGTAGCGCCGGCCCTTCATTGGCCGTAAAGCAGCAGGGCGTCCGTCCCCAGACGCCTCTCTGCTCACCTACTGTGCGTCTTCTCATAGCCCAGAATGGCGGCAGCGAGAACACCTAAATGCTTCATTCCGCGTTTGCTTCGAAATGGGCACTGACGTGGAACACCATTCCTCTGTCGTACCAACGATATATTCTGTTTGAAAATTATGGAACAATAGTCTAGTTATAACATAACAAGTAATCATGTTATCTTGAATTTCGGGTATCCGCAGTCAAATGTGTTCATTTTGATAACAAATCCGCTTCGGCTGCAATTAACTTTCATTTAAAAAGCACTACCGGTTTCGCGTCCTGTAGACGCATCATCAGGTGCTCTGCAATGGACATAAATAAAAGAGACTGACAAGGGCATCTTTTGGTTAAGGGAAAACATACAATAAAATTGATGACTGTAAAATAAAATTAAATAAACCGTAGAAAAGTACTCACTAAAATTCCTTAGAAAAATATGTCTGCCATTTAGCCTTCTCCAGCGTTCACGTAAAATTTAAAACAATTAAAAGCATCTTAACTTTATTTCCTCATTAAAAAATGTAAAACTTTAACGCTGTTGCGTTAGTCATTTTTTTTTTTAAATATTTTGGGGTGGAGGGGAGGTGAAACCTGTAAGAAAATGCAATATTTTTACAAAAGTGTCTTGGATTGACATCGTACTCGACGCGAAAAGCGATTGTACTTTTAGTAAAGAGATAACGTTCTTTACCGTGCCATGTGGAAGTGGTGTTGGCGCGGCACCGGCCGAGGCAGTCCTCTGCTTTTCCTTATTTACATAAACGATTTGGGAAAAAATCTAAGTAGCTCTCTTAGGCAGTTTGTAGATGACGCCGTCATTTCCCGTCTAGTAAAATCATCTGAAGATCAAAACCAACTGCAGAACTATATGAATAACATATCACTATGGTGTAAAATGGTAATTGACTGTAAATAATGAGAAGTGTGAAGTCGTCTACATGAGTACGAAAAGAAATCCGTTAAACTTTGTTTACAAGAACCTGAAGGCCGTAAACTACACAAAATAAACTTAAACTGGAAAGAACACGGAGATAATGTCGTGGGAAAGGCGAAACAGAGACTGCGTTTTATTGGCAGAACCCTTAAAAGATGCAACAGAACTGCTAAAGAGACTGCATACACTACGCTTGTCCGTCCGTTTTTGGAGTATTGCTGCCCAGTGTTGGATCCTTATCAGGTGGGTTTGAAGGAGGACATCGAAAGAGTTCAAAGAAGGACAGCTCGTTTTGTATTGTCACGATACAGAGGAGACAGCGTCACGGAAATGATACATGACCGGGAATGGGAATCATTACAACAACGGCGGTTATCGCTGCGGCGTGGTCTACTTACGAAACTCCAATCACCAATAGTCTCCTCCGAATGCGAAAATATATTGTTGACTTCCTTCTGTCTAGGTAGAAATGATCATCAGAATAATATACGAGAAATCAGAGCTCGAACGGAGAGATTCAGATGTTCTTTCTTCCCGCGCGCTATTCGAGAGTGGAATGGGAGATGAATAGTATAAAGGTGGATCGACGAACCCTAAGCCAGGCACTTAAATGTGATTTGCAGAGCATCCCATGTAAATGTAGAAATTTTAAGAACCCAATATCTTCAAATTAAAATGAAAAGTTCGATACCAGTAACTTGAAACACCAAATACTTAATTTTAGCTTGTTAAACACGTTTTGACAATAATAAAATTACATAACCTTAATTGTTTTGGGGATTGTCATGAAGTATTAAGACAACATATCCACATATAATATATATGTTAGTACAATATTTGCAGTATTTTAACACTTTGTGGTTATGGAAATCTTCCGTTAATAAATTTTAAAAGGTAATATATCCATGTAAACTGATCATCTTGCATATTTTGTGATCTGTTCTGTTATGTAAAAGATTTTTAAGCCTATCAATTTACTAAGTCACTAGATATTGATGAATACCGATTTAATCACTCATTTGAAACAAAGTGCCCATATTTTAGAGTTTTTGAAGTTTGTGATATTTTTCAGAAAACACCACAGAATCCAAAATAGATGTTGTCATGAATTATTAAAACACGCCTTTTAAGGGGTCATTTTCACTTCTTTGTTTGTTTATAAACATAACTGTCACTGTCATTCTGTTTAAATGGTTATAAATGTCATATCTGTTAATTTCACGTCAAAATTAAATATTTGTGTATATTTTCGGTACGTAAACCAAAGATAAATTTACGAGTTTACTGTTTCTAAAAACCAGATTGCACTTAGCATCTTGGTCAGTTGACGTCTGTACGAGATGCTAGGAACATGTATTGTTTGCAAATATAGTGTACAAAAAACTTGAGGTTGCAGAGACCACGTACTTTAGAGGGTAAGAGCCAAGATGGCGGAAAGCGTGCTGTGATTTGTGAGTTTATTTTTGAAAGTAAATAAAGACATAATTCGTGGCTATTACTGAATTTCATTTGTCTCCTTAAAATCTGGACCTATGACTTTGTGGGAATCAAATTCAAAGACAACGAGACCAACTGAACTTGAAATTTTTCATCGATATACTACAGACACATTGTGTATTCCGCTACCATATGTACTCAGTGTGCCATTTTTGTCGTATTATAACACAGACGAGCACAGAAGTCATCGATCTCAAATGTTATTGGTAGCTGAGATACTACATAGTGCAAGTACAAATCGAATCACACCTCATTTTCACGACATTGGTAAGAGTTGAGATGATTCATCTCACCCTGACAAGTAAACATGAGCATTGCTGGGTGTAATAAGTAGCTTACGTTTCAGGTATGGCACACTGTATAATCACACTATTAATTTGGTCACTTGTGTATATGAGTCTGTGTGCAGTGAACAGTAATCGCAGTAGACAACAGTTTTTCTTGGCAATGTCCTCATGTGAAATGAATCACTGTAGAGCCGTACCACGTACTGTCATGCACGATATTAATTTATTCGAAAACGCTGCGAGATGCAATGCTGTTGGTCTGTGACCCATGCCACAGAGATATGGGGTGCCGTAGTGGTGATTTGTATACCTATCACAAGTATGGGCATACAGTAGAGGACAAAATTTAAACATTACACACTTGCACCATTCGAGCTGAATTGAACAAGTCGATTGGTTATTTATTGAACGTACGGCTTGCAAAAGCACCATTTTGCGTTGGTGATATCATAAAACCCTAGGACAAACAATAATTTTCGACTACCAAAACGACGATTTGTGCCGATGGCCACTTCTCTACTTTTCTAATCAGACATTTTTACCATAAATTCTGAAGATGAAATTCTCGGACTATTTTTCTTACATTTTTTCGATTATTTACCCATTACCGAGATCCAGAAGGTTTAAACGTACCATACTTTCCACAAAATTACAAAAAGCGACTTTTATCCGATTTTCCACCTTGGGTCGGAAATGCCTCATTAGTTGAACTTAGGAAATGGGTAAAAGGTTGAACTGTATGCTTTAGGCATTTATGTAGAATTGCCATTACGAAGAAACACCTGAAAAACCTCGAGGTTTCGCTACCAAACTTGCCAATCGTGCTGAGAGGCACCGTTCTTGCCGCAGTGAAATTTTCCTCTAGGTTTTAAGTAATCTACTCGATGAAAATAATATATATATATATATATATATATATATATATATATATATATATATATATATATATATATTCTCTCATCGTACAGTCGATCAAGGCTCGATTTCATTTTCGATATTCGTGATGTTACTGTGCAGCATCAAATTAAATAAGTATTGCAACTTTCTCTGAAAAATTTTCACAGGTAAAAACATATTTCCAAGACTTTTCGTATCCTTTATTTTAACACGTAAACAGCAGTGAGTAGAAATGAGAAGACATATCGAAATTGTATTTAAAACAGAGAGTACAAGAATATGTCCTCCGGTTATCGGGATGTTGTTTCTTATTCGGCGGACGAATCTGTGATTTGTGCCAGCTTGAGAATGAGAGCCAGGATTTTTTTTCTCGGCTTTCCTGTCAGAATTTCCTAAATATGAACATACATGCCCTCTTTGTTCTCCGCCTGTAGCATTTATCACATGGTTTCCAACTGAGACGGGGGAAAAAAAACCTCATTTATCAGGGAAGATGGATATAAAGGAAAAGCAGAGCTGAAAAGAAAATGCGAAATGGCTTTAGTCGGTCCTCTAAATTATTCAGTCTGTACAATGAGCAAGCTGTATAGGAAAGAAGGAAGACATCTAGAAAGAGGATCAAAGTTATGGGAAAGAAAGCTTTTACTACGTTGTCTCGAAAGCCCCATAGGAGGCAGTTCACTTGAAAGAGTACGCAAAATAATGTTCACTTAATTTTTTGCCTGTCATACAGCCTTGAGCACGTTTTGTTACAAAACCTAAACTATAATTCTGTAGAAAACAAATTTATACAATATTTTTTACCATTTCACTAATCGATATAACGTACTGTACTTATTTTCATATCTTTGCTGTAAACCAAAGACTTTGTTTTATATTGGGAGTATGTCTTGCACTCGCAGTTGCGTTTAAGGAATCGGTGTGTGACCTTCGTGAAGGAGAGTTGAGGTGTGACTGTCGTGGAGAACAGAGCAGAAAGTTGAGTCGATGAGTAGTGGTCGTGGAACTGACGGGTTAATCTGTCTGTGTGTTAGACTCGAAGAGTAAAAAAATTCAGACAATTTTGAAGAGTCGCAGCCAAGTCTGCAAATTGTAATTTTTGTATGAAAATTAATCTGTCTCAAATAAGGTAATGTGTACTTTTCTTTTGTTATGTCTGCTAGCCTGTATATGAACTATTGTAGTTGGTGTTTCTCGTTTTTGCTAATGAATACTGTTTAGTGCAGCTTGCATTTATCATTTAACCCTGAGTCATTGTACCATTCCTCGTTCCTTTCACCAATTTGAATTGCTATCCGTTCTGATTATTGTTTCTTATGATAGTGTTGCGTAATTATTGTGTTTGTAAATTTATGTGTTAATTAGAACAGTTCAGTGCAGGCATTTTGTCATGATCAATTGGTCTATTAATGAGAGCAGGAAGTAGTTTGTTCATAAGCGCAGTAAAATTCACAGTTAGAGATTTTCTCAGTCTTTATGAAAGTTCAAATTATTAAGTCAGTTAATGTCAATAACTGTTGAAGTGATTTGTCTGATTAGAAGAGAAGTGTATCACGTAAAGAGATAAGAAATATTTGCAGTGAGTGATACTTGAAACCATTACCAGATTAGTATGACATTTTTTTTTATTACGTTGAATCAGTATGGTAATTGTTGCGCAGATAGGCACATTATCAAGTGGAGTGACTTTGGTATCCAATTAATCTCAAATATCTTTGTTTGACATCTTGTTTATCCAAGTGACAAAATTATCATAGTAGTAGCATGCTCTTCTTGCTGGCTTTCGCAGTCGAATTGTGCTTGTATAGTCTGGCTACTGGTATATGGTGCACGCTAACAGATCTGCACTTTTCATTTGCTCATATTGTTCCACACACACGAGATTAATGTGTAAACTAATTACGAATTTAATTACTGTTAACTTATTAAATACTGTACAGTTTAAGGTGTTATCCGTTGCGCATGAAACTAAACCACATTTACGTAAGATCATTGCATCCCATGTCAGTTGCTATTTATTCTAACAGGGCAAAGGAAGGTCTCATTGCTTAGTCAAATTAATTTGTAACCAAATATTTATTTGTGTATTTTAGCGGGGACGGTCTCTTAACACAAATGGTGACACGCTCGCCCAAGACACATACTACCTTTAGCATTCATTCAAAAACACACACACTACTTTTACACTGAGCACTTTTATTGTTTATTTACAGTTTTGTACGTTATTAATTTTTACACGTTTTCATCCTATAACACATATAAGTTGTACCTATAGTTAATATCTAATCTATAGTACCAAATATTAAACAAAAGCACATGTTTTAATCTTTATAATCCATGTTCACACCCATTGGTTGCAATTGGCGCCAACCTAAAGACGATGGGCGTAACCATGCTATAGCCAGCAGTGTTGCTCGTCAGGAGATGGGCTAGTTACTCATAATGGTATACCAGCTATAATTTCAGTATTGTAGTTTGTCTTACTGTTGTTGTTATGGTCTTCAATCCTGAGCTGGTTTGATGCAGCTCTCCACCCTACTCTATCCTGAGCAAGCCTTTTCATCTCCTCATAAGAACGGCAATCCACATCCACTTCAATCTGCTTACTATACGCGTCTCTTGGTCTCCCTCTGCGATTTTTACCCCACACACTTACCTCCAATGCTAAATTTACGATTACTCGATGTCTAAGAATGTGTCCTACCAAGCGATGCTTTCTTTTAGTTAGGGTATGCCAAAAATTCCTTTTCTCACCAATTCTGTTCAGTACCTCTTTATTAGTTATTCGATCTACCCACCTAATCTTCAGCATTCTTCTGTAGCATCACATTTCAAAAGTCTCTATTCTCTTCCTGTCCATACGGCTTATCGTCCATGTTTCACTCCCGTACAATGCAACACTCCAACGAAATGCCTTCAGAAAAGACTTCCTTACACTTAAATTAATATTCGATGTTACCAAATTTCTCTTTTTCAAAAATGCTATTCTTCCCATTGCCATTCTGCATTTTATATCCTCTGTACTGCGACCATCATTTGTTATTTTACTATCCAAGTAACAAAACTCATCTACCACCCTCATTGTTTCGTTACCTAATCGAATTCCTTCAGCATCGCCTGATTTTCTAAGACCGCATTCCATTAATTTTGTTTTGCTCTTGTAAATGTTCATTTTAGACGCTCTCTTCAACACACTGTCCATTCCATTCAACTGCTCTTCCAGGTCCTTTGCTGTCTGTGACAGAATTACAATGTCATCAGCAAAACGCAATGTTTTTATTTCTTCCATCTGATCTTTAATCCCTATTCCAAATTTTTCCTTGCTTTCCTTCACCGCCTGCTCGATGTACAAATTGAATAACATCGGAGAAAGGCTACAACTCCCTTCCCAACTGATGCTTCCCTTTCATGCCCTTCGAGTCTAATAACTGCGGTCTGGCTTTTGTACAAGTTGTAAATAACTCTCCTTTCCCTGTATTTCACCCCTTCTGATTTCAGAATTTGAAAGCGTGTATTCCAGTCAACATTGTCAAATGCTTTCTCCAAATCTAAAAAAGCTAAAAATGTAGGTTTGCCTTTCCTTAATCTATCTTGTAAGATAAGACGTAAAGTGAGTATTGCCTCCGGGTTCCTATGTTCCTCCTGAATCCAAACTGATCTTCCCCGAGGTCAGCTTCTACCAGCTTTTCCATTCTCCTGTAGATAATTCGTGTTACAATTTTGTAACCATGTCTTATCAAACTGATGGTTCTGTAATTTTCACACCTGTCTGCGACTGATTTCTTTGGAAAGGGGATTATTACATTTTTCTTAAAGTCTGAGGGTATTTCGCCTGTCTCATACATCTTACACACCAGGTGAAATAGTTTTGTCATGGCTGGCTCTCCCAGAGACTTCAGTAGCTCTGAGGGTATGTCATCTACTCCTGGGGCCTTGTTCCGACCTAGGTCTTTCAGGGCTCTGTCAAATTCCTCTCTCAGTATAGTATCTCCTATTTCATCTTGATCTACTTCCTGTTCCCTTCCTACAACATCGTCTCTAAGTTCGTTTACTTTGTAGAGCTGCTCTATGTACTCTTTCCACCTTTCAGCTTTCCCTTCTTTGCTGAGAACTGGTTTTCCATAGAGTGTCCTTGATATTCATAGAGCTGTTTTTCCTATCTCCAAATTTTTCTTTTATTTTCCTTTAGGCTGTATCTATTTTTCCCCTATTTATACATTCTTCTACAGATCTGCATTTGGCTTCTAGCCACTCCTGCTTAGCCATTTTGCACTTCCTGTCAATCTCATTTCTTAGTCGTCTGTACTCCATTTTGCCTGTTTCATTTACTGCATTTTTATATTTTCTCCTTTCATCAATTAAATTTAGTATTTCCTGTGATATCCAAGGATTTTTTGTAGGTCTTGCCTTTCTACCTATTTTGTTCTCTGCTGTCTTCACTACTTCATCTCTCAATGCTACCCATTCCTCTTCTACTGTTTTATTTCCCCCTGTTTCTGTCAATTGATGCCTAAGTCTCCCTCTGAAATTCTCCAGAACTTCACGTTCCGTCAATTTATCGAAGTCCCATCTCCTTATTTTCCTACCTTTCTGCAGTTTTTTCAGTTTCAGCCTACAGTTCATGACTAACAAGTTATGGTCAGAGTCTATATCTGCCCCTGGGTATGTCTTACAGTTTATAACCTGGTTACGGAATCTATGTCTTACCATTATAAAATCTATCTGATACCTTCCGGTGTCTCCTGGTCTCTTCCACGTATACAACCTTCTTTTGAGATTCTTAAACCACGTGTTTGTTACTATTAAATCATGTTCCGTGTAAAATTCTACCAGGCGACTTCCTCTTTCATTCCATTTATAGTTACTGTACAATAGTATTTTCGGGTACATCTAAAATGTTTTTGTAGGTTCATTGGTTTTGAATTTTGCTGAGGTTATCAGACAAATATAACTATTTCAGTTTGGTGAAATTAGGCCTAGATATACAAGTATCACATTTTAAGTAGGATACTTAATGCGTTTTACGTAGCCTAATGTAAAGGTATGTAAAAAACTGATACTCGTATATCTAGGCCTAATTACTTAATGAGATTTATGTAGCCTAATGTAAAGGTATGTAAAAAATGTGATACTCGTATATCTAGGCCTAATTTCACCAAACTGAAATACTTATGTTTGTTTGATAACCTAAGAAAAATTCAAAACCAATGAACCTACAAAAAATTTTAGATGTACCTAAAATACTATTGTACAGTAACTATAATTTTTCAGAACAAAAGTAAACCACCCCACTGATGACAGCACAAAATGTGCTGAAACATGTTTGGGAAAAATAAGTAAAATCAGGTGTCTCACATACGGCGGAATATCCTCACCATTTGCACAGAATTGCTTAAAGAAGCATAGATTAACTACAAACAATATTGCGCACAATAATTTGCTGTTGTGAGCGTCTTTTCCGATGTGTGCCAAGTTACTGAGAGGTAAGTCACGTTATTGCAGAATTGAACTACCTGCTCACTACACTATCTGGACCCAACAGCTTGTGTATTTCTTTTGGTGCTATACATACGTGTCACCACCTACGTTCTGTTATTACCACTATCTCGGTTGCCGCAATGTTGTTGTCTCCAATCCGTACAACCGACAGAATGGCGTTGAACCCTGATAACCGCTAATTCCCATTCTACTAAACTTGTTACTAGGTGCAAATAGTTAAGCATGGAGAGCCTTGGCAGTAGTGACAATATTTGACGGAACACAGAAGCAACATGAAAAGTTGATTAATTATATACAAACCGTTATTCAAATTATTGCAATTTTTGCAGTTCTGTATCATGACCTCTAAAAGTAAACAAGTATTTATCACAATGCTTGACGCATTATGACATCTCTAGAGACAAAAAATGTACCACCGTGTTAAACTAGTTAAACTAGTAGACCCGGGGACGCCTTGGTGGTTGCTACTTTCTTCTTCGTACTGGCAGAAGCTCGACAGAGTTGCGTCATCAATTACGAGGTGGCTAGGCAACTCATACGTGATGTCTTCCAGTGGACGACAAAATTATTTCTAAGAATAATGTAACATCTTTTTGGAAAGCATAGACATCACAAACAAGAGCAGGATGAAATTAACAGTCACTTAAACACCCCCAGCAAAACGTCTCACGACAGTCATAGCGGTACATACACTGATAATACAGAACAAAATGGAAAAAGTAAGGCAAGACACAGCACAGAAACAATAACTATACCCGGGCCGCTGAAACTTTGCACTTGACGTTTACAAATAACAAGTGAAGAGTAAGAAGCGTGAGGCGCTAGTCGCTAGGAACGATCCAATCACAACGCGATAAACACTTCCAGTGATCACGTGCCGTGACGTCAACTTTCCCGCGTTGCCGGCTTTGTTCAGTTCTACTGTAAACAACGTTGTGTATCGTGTTTATCGTCTGTTTATGTTGTGTAGGCTTTTTTCTCTGCGATTTGTTTTACTGTGAGTGGTTTAACTTGACTTTCCGAGTTCAAGTAATTGTATAATGTCATAGAAAAGCCGTTTGTCTAGTAACGTTTTCTAAGTTATCAATTTCGTATCAATAAACGAAGCATATGCTCTGAGCAGGAAGTTCATTCCCGCTTCAAACGATCGGAAAGAAGTTATGCACAGTGGTAACAAGAAAGAAATAATGCTGCAGATACGTCAATGTCAAAACATCTTTTATATTCGCTCGTGAAACAAAATAAGCCTATTACATCCACATATGCAGTAGACGAAATCGCAAAGGAGCAGCGTCACAATGAAATAAATCTGCCCCCATTTCATTGCCGTTTTAACCCTATAACGTTGGTGTGGTGTGACGTGAAGAATTACTTAAGGAACAATAAGTTTTTCACAACAACAGAGGTGGAAAATATGTTGCATGAAGCTGTTGTCAATGTGGATGCTGCATCCTGGGGGAAAAAAAGGGGTCGAGCACGTTGAAAAACTGATTTGGGCAGCGCAAACAATGGAAGGGATCATGAACAGTTAATGATTTGTCTTGGTGATGACGATGATTTTGGCAGTGACGACAACAGTGAATTGGCGAGTGAAAAGCATTCTGATTATAAATCGTAGGGAGAGAAGCTACTAACTTTATTATTGTTTATTTCGTATCCGTCGTGATCTAATGCTTTTTTCCTATATTACTTTGCTCCTTTATTGAAAGCGTATGCATTGTTGTGCTCTGGTCTTCATTAATATGCCGTTAATTGCTGTTCAAGAACGAATTATTAAATGCACTTTTATTGCTCAAGAGCATACTTTTACGAGATGCAACTAAAAACCGTTTCGTCTGCTGTGTTTATAGAGGCTAGTGTTGCAACGTCGCTAAAGCAGTGTAGCCAACTTAACTCGCCATAACGCGAAACGTCAAGTGCAATGTTTCAGCGGCCCGGGTATATGACAGAAGACAGATAGGACAAACAAAAATACAGACACGTAAAAGTAAAAAATACATATACTTATTGACATTCATCTCCGGCAATTTAATAAAAAACGTGGTGGAGAGCCAAGCGCTCTAAGGAGCGTTACTGCGGAGCGCACGGTTTTTCGCCGACGGAGGTTCGAGTCCTCCCTGGGGCACGGATATGTGTGTGTGTGTGTGTGTGTTTTGTCCTTAGTGTAAGTTTGTTTAACTTTTAACTGGGGAGGTGAGCATTCATAACATAGCTAGGGACGTGGGGTCTTCACAGCACCGTATATAAATATGATACTAACGTTTCTATTTTATTCTGAAATTGTTTATTATACGATAAACAAAGCATTTAGTCGTTTATTAATTCATTTAATAACAATTTCATTCATTGAGGTATTCGAATAATTATCTATAACTCTTAAACCAATAACTTGTGTGAAATGGTTTCAAATGTTCGTATACATACTATTTTTCAAACTAATCAAATAATAAAAGCTTTAATCATTTTCAAATTATAGAGAGATGTTAACAGACAAAGCAACAGACATATTTATATAACTCAAAACAATCGTTCATGTTAAAAGACTAGAGAAAAATCACACTTCCATACTGAACATTTCCGTCATCACTGGAAGAAGATCTGAATTAATATGTTGACTGCAGATGATTTTCATATGTTTTAAACACACAAAGTAGTTACGTTTGCAACAGAAGAGCTTGGTTTCTTTGTCAGTATTTCTTGGGCAAACTTTGCATCTTCCTGATGTATATTTATTTATTTGAACTCTTCCATGTTTGAGAACTTTGCTGCCTTCAGTGGGATGGATCTTGGTAAAGACAAATTTGTAGACCTGAGGATGCATATAAAGGTTGGTGCACTCTGCTACTGAGCGAATTGTTTGGGCATTTGTGAGCACAGCAAAGCATTCTACAGCAGTCTTGCAGTTTTTAGCAGTTAGTTTGGTACCAGGAAACTGAGTTACTATTTTGCTTCCTTGTTCTAGTATTATTAGGTTTCGGTATAGTCATACATTTAAGTATTTTATCATCACTAAGCATAAACCTCTCCGTTGTTGTTGAAAAGGAGGATGACATATCTCCAGCAGCATCGTCATGAGACAGATCACTTCCAGTTCGCATTGCTCTTCCTCTTCATTGTCATCGGAATCTTCAAACTCTGGAATCTCACTGCCTTCATTATAATTAAAAACGTCCTCCAACATCGTTCTAAGAAGTTTTTGGTACTCCACATATGACATCATGATGTGCACTAATCGAAACAGAAAGTGGCACTACTAGGTAGGTGAGATGTTAACAGAGCCCCTACGTTTAAAACATGTTGTGCACAGTGTTGTATAAACAATGGTTTCGCAACAATTTACATCCCTTTGAACGAAGGTAACAAGCCGCTCATCAGTGTGACCAACATGCTTCACTAAATACCAGTAAACGTTTACAGCTGGGGTGCTGTGAACACCCCACATCCCCAATTAAAGGTTAAGTTGTCTGCAAATCTAGGTAATAATGACCTTAGCATTTTGATGGAGTATGTTTACAAACATTTGAAAATGACAAACCACAAAATAATTTAGCGAGAGATGAACAACAAGGTAAAGAAACGAATGGAAACCAGAGAACAGAGGAAGAACACAAACAGATAACGTTACACAACCCAGGTCACAGGAGCTTGAATACGAGAAAGAATAAAACACAAGAAAGGCAACTGCCCATAATGCACTCTTCATCTGAGTAGACAAGAAGTGTACAACTAAACATAGAACCTGGGGAACAGGTTACGATGTAATGCTGGAATGAAAGACGTGCCGCACGGAAATAGCCGCGTGGTTTGAGGCGCCCGCTCCCATCGCATGTTCAAGACTTCTTTCGGGCACGGATGTGTGTTCGTTTGTTTTGTTCTTAGCATAAGTTAGATTCTGGAGTTTGTAAGTCAATGAACGGATGACCCCAGTAGTTTGGTCCATTAGGTTAACAAACATCTGAACATCTGAAAATGTACGTCTTTCTAGGCTGAAAATAGACTCGTGACCCGATTGGGCAAGCCAAAAGTGAACACAATCTACCAAAATACGAGCTACAACAGACCAAGATGTCAGGGATACAGCTCTTCTGTTACATGAACCTCCTTGAAAACCGAAGAGATCAATGGTTGTTGTTGTTGTTTTTCGATCATTAGTAACGCCTCTACTTCGATCTACAGTGTACTACTGCTAGAAGGTGGGCAATATCCTCCATCTACACCTACATCTACATGGAATACTCTGCAAATCACATTTAAGTGCCTGGCAGAGGGTTCATCGAACCACCATTATACTATTTATCTCCCATTCCATTCTCGAATAACGCGCGGAAAGAAAGAAAATCTGAATCTCTATGTTCAAGCTCTGATTTCTCGTATTTTATTCTGATGATCATTTATACCTATGTAAGTCGGAGTGAACAATATAATTTCGCATTCGGAGGAGAATGTTTGTGATTGGAGTTTCGTAAGCAGCCCACGCCGCAGTAATAAGAGCCGTTGTTGTAATTATTCCCGTGATTCCATCCTGTATCATTTCCGTGACGCTGTCTCACCTGTATTGTGACAATACAAAACGAGCTGCCCTTCTTTGGACTTTTTCGATGTTCTCCTTCAAACCCACCTGATAAGGATCCCACACTGGGCAGCAATACTCCAAAAATGGACGGACAAGCGTAGTGTATTCACTTTCTTTTGTAGTTTTGTTGCATCTTTCAAGGATTCTGCCAATAAAACGCACTGTTTGGTTCGCCTTTCCCACGACATTATCTACGTGTTCTTTCCCATTTAAGTCTGAAGTAATAGTAATTCCTAGGTATTTTGTGGAGTTTACGGCCTTCATTTTTGATTGATTTATCTTGTAAAAAAAGTTAACCGGATTTCTTTTCGTACTCATGTGGCCGACTTCACACTTCTAATTATTTAGAGTCAAATTCCAATTTTTACACCATAGTGATATCTTATTAAGATCGGTCTGCAGATGGTTTTGATCAGATCCTTCTGCAGTTGGTTTTGATCTTCATATGATTTTACTAGACGGTAAATGACGGCGTCATTTGCAAACAACCTAAGGGAGATACTTAGATTTTCCCCTAAATCGTTTATATAAATAAGGAACAGCATAGGACCAATAGCTCTACCCTGTGGTACGCCCGATATCACTTCTGTTTTAGCCAATGCCTTACAATCGACTACTACGAACTGTGTCCTCTCTAACAGGAAATCCCCTATCCAATCGCAAATTTGGGCGACATACCATAACCATGCGATTTGATTAAAAGTCGTTTGTGAGGTACGGTGTCAAAAGCCCTCGGAAAATCAAGAAATGCGGAATCGATTTACGAACCCTTGTCGATATCACCTATCACTTCGTGTGAATAAAGAGCTAGTTGTGTTTCGCATGAACGATATTTTCTAAATCCGTGTTGACCTTGGGTCAATAGATCGTTCTGTTCGAGATAATTTACAATATTTGAATACAGGAGATGTTCCAAAACCCTGCTGCAGATTGACGTCAATGAAATTGGCCTGGAGTTTAGTGGGTCACTCATAATGCCTTTCTTGAATATAGGTGTGACCAGTGCAACTTTCCAATCTTTTGCTACAGATTCTTCAATGAGAGAGTGGTTGTATATGGCTGTTAAATAAGGAGCTATCGTTTCAGCATAATCATATAGAAATGTAATGGGCATACAATCCGGACCAGAAGACTTGTTCTACACTTTAGCAATACACTTTATTGTATAGAAGCATATCTGTGTCGGGTTCGTCAATAAACCAGCACATTTGCTAATCCGACAATAGTAAGTGTCAGAAATGTCTGCATTAGCAAGAGTCTAGTAAAATCTACTACGTTTATGACTTTCCAACTTCATTATAGCACATCATGAACGTGACAAATGTTTCTACATTTCCGGTACTGCGTATTCCATTTGAGATCTACTACCTGCTTCTCTATTCCTGTAAATCCCAGTTATATCTGCTGCGTGTCGGTACGAGTTTAGATGAATTTTTACATCATTTGCCACATTAAAAGAAATATAAATTTTCTTGAGAAATTTCTAATGCAGATATCCGAACACAAATTGTAGTGATACATTAATGAATTGTTTTATAAATAATTACTTGTGCGATGCTTGTCGCTCACTTCTGCCCTCTCTCTGTCAGCGTATCGATAAACATATGACATTTGCCACGTTCGACTTTTTTTGCAACAAGCTGAAGGGAGAGAGCGGATTTGTTCGTCACTTACTTTCTTCTCCTTGATGTGTTAGGACGTGTTCCAGGATTTTGCCTAATTATTGTAAGTGTGAGCTTCTTTTTTATTAATTTCAATAAATCCCCAAAGTTAATTTGAAATATCTTACTTACTTACAATCCCTTCTCTATTCTCACTAATTTTAAAGTTATTTATTTTCAGCAGATCCAGTACTTCATAAACTGATGCTCGAATATTGTTGCGATTTGTTTCGCGATTGTACTAGAACATTCTCTGTGCAACTTTTATTTATTTCGTGTCGATGAATGATTTATTACATTTTAATGCCTGCAGAAAAATCTTCGCGATGTTTATGAAGTCAGATAATTTTGCAATTTTCGGCAACTATCGTGATTAATTTTCAACACGGTCATAGAACAATAGTAAACGAAACGCACAATCCCAGGATCAATTTATCGAAGTAATATTCCAGTCATCTCAGCTAGAATCACTACAGAATATGATCGAAATATTAGTACCAGCTCTCAATAAGGTAAAATTTAGATTCCGCTGACTTCTTCTGTAATGTTGCTTTCTGGTGTTGTATTTGCTACCGAAATTACTACCGCTACCATTTAATAGCGGAATCCAATAAATTTGTTTAAATTGTCTCTTCCTTGTGAAAATTGCTCAGTATTTTCATTTAAAAATAATTCACTACCTGGTAAAATTTCATTTGCGGTCCCCAACCTCAAATTTAGTACGCAACACCCATTTTCATACGAAAGCAGCATTACAAGATTATTGTTATAGAACATTCGGAGTTGTTGAACTTCATAATGGAATAACAGAATTCGCTACAGTTGCTTTTTCCTATTGAAGAGAACTCTAATATTTATTATAACAAGTTATTATTCGCATCGTTTTATCCTTTAACAACTTGGTAGCCGACGCATATCTTGTTGCGCATCTCATGTGTTTCATCAAGTGTAACTAATAACGGTTTCTTCTTGTTATTTCAGGTGGGTAACCGGTATCTTCTGTCTGGCAGCATCGCCGAGCTACGCGGGATTTCCTTTATGTAAGGTACTGCTTTCGTCATGCAGAATTATTAAATTGCTGTAAATAATAGTGGCAGCAGGAAATGGAAAATTACATTCAGTGCAGAAAGTTTGGATAAAAAATTGAAACATTGTCATTGGCTGTAAGGTGAGTACAAAGGTATATTTCTAAACGTTGATATAACGCTGCGTTTCCAGCTACTCCGCTTTACTGTTTCTGCAAGCAGTGTAAAGAAATACAAATCAGTTCACACAACAAATTATACCTAAAATTATAATCATTGTGGTAAGTAAAGAAGCTTCTAACATACATAGTACAATTCGCAGCAGCAAAAAAAGAAGGATATAACTAATGAAACTAAAACCACAAGAACTTGAACAATAAGATGATTAACTGAACTTCCAACAGTTATTATTAAAGAACAAATTAATTTTCCGACGGTACTGCGCACATAAGACTTCAAATGAATTATTTTCAGTAAGCTTTGATTCCATCGTGTACTATTGCCACAAATTACTGGGTACAAAATCCGTGTAATTCCACATGTTCCTATTAGTTCTGTGGTCTATTAGAACTGATAATGTTGGCGATTAAACGCACACGCATAAAGTCTGAGAACTTGATCATTTTAGAGATAAGACTACTACTTACATAACTTTATTTCTTTCTTGCGCAATTAATTTTTGTTTGCACATCCAGTATATAAAGCAGAGTGTCCGTATGTTTGTACGTGTTGCATACAAATCTACAGTTTTGTTCCAATCTTTAAGAAATTTTGTACACGTAAGATGTCGCCGTAACTGTAAGAATCACATACGATATGACGTCATAAACAATGAGATGCGCGAAGAACTGCTGCATTTTGTGACAGTGCTGCTCATTTTCTCCTAAACCATTGGACCGATTTCAACCAAATTTGGTACACTCATTCCTTACCGTGAGGTAACAATTGCTGTATGATTAATAATCACATACAGCACATGGTTCAAAAGATATTACGCCATAACCAATAGAAATCGCAAAAAAATGCCATATAATGCGGCGAGACTTTCGAAATGAGAATGACAGTACTTAGCGACTTGCAACAAACTTTAAACATGATTTCAAACCTTTAAGCTTTTTCTCGCTGGTAACCATAGTAAAATGATGAAAGGAAAAAAGGTTCTCGCTTACTACTTTTCCGCTGTTTATGGAGTAAAACTACGGCTCTCGGTATGACGTTACAATTTATAATTTGAAAATTACAAATTGTAGCGACAGAAAGTTTTACAGTCAGTATACACATATATAGTTCAGTGTACCTTATAAATTGTATCACAGTATTCCGACATATATAGTTGAATGTAGCTTCTAAATTGTATCACATTCCGACACATAGTTCATGAGATATGAGCACGTAAACAGTAACGTTCATGGAAAATCGCCACATCACGCACAAAGTTTTAATCTATTACTTCTTTACTACTAACTGTATTCCCAAGAGATTTTCGACATACATCCATTATTCAAATGAATATATACCCGAAAAATGGCAGGAAGAAGGAAATAAATACCCGGACAACGCCGGGCATTCAGCTAGTATTTAAAATAAAGTCAGAAAAAACTCGAAGAAAGGGCATTATCACGTTAGAAATAGTATCAAAATATACTATTGGACACATGAAATGAAGTGAGAGACTTCATTCCCTGGTTCACAAGCTTGATTGCCTGACTGCTTTGATTGCTTAATACTTCGTACAAACCTCGCGGCCAGAGTAACATAACCGGCGTGTTTTTCCATCTTATTTGGTTTGGGAAAAGCTGATTCTATTGTAGACATACTAATTACTCAAGAAACGTCCTACCTATATGTGATCTTTTCGTTTACCAATATGACTGCGATGGGAACAATGATAAACAGCCAACCGACTGCAGCAGAATTGCTATACTTTTGCTCAGGATTCGCCACGGATTATGGATACTATCAGAATGTTACCAGTTACCTACAAACGATTACAAAATAACGTTAACATGTAGAACGGAACAAAACGCATTGATAAGAAAAAATTTACAAATGGACTGTATTCAAATGCAATTAAAGTTGAACAAAATTACAGCAAAATAGCTCTCGTTTGTAACGAGATGAAGAGGTTAATATGAAAAACACATAAAGTTAGAAAACGTAAAAGTGACATACAGCTGGTAATTGTTGCTACATGGAAGCATAGCGTTACATTCAGCTTAGGACTCAGTACTATGCGCCATCTACATCACACTCAGCAAACCACATTGAAGTATATGGCACAGGGTTCATCGAACCGCTTTTATTATGTTTCTCTACAGTTCCATTCTCTCGCGGAAAAAGGAATACCTACATCTTTTCGTTTTCGATCTCATTTCTCTTATTTCATTTCGATGATAATGTCTTATGTAGGATGGCGCTAACAAAATATGTTCGCATTCGGAAGATGAAGTTGGTGAGAAAAATTTCGCAAATAGATGTCGTCGTAACGAATAACGCCTTTGTTTTAATCATTTCCACCACAACTCGTGCATAATGTCACTGACACTCTGTCCTCTCTATCATGATAATACAAAACGAGCTGCTCTCCTCTGAACTTTCGGTAAATAGTCTTCCAGTCCCATCTGGTGGGGTTCACACATTGCACAGCAATATTCCAAAGGAGGACGCACAAGCGTGGTGCGGGCAGATTCTTTAATAGCACTGTTGCATCTTGTAAGTGTTCTGCCAACGAAACATAGTCTTTGGTTCAAATTTTGTATTCGAATCAAAATAAATTTTCGAGAAAATTGGGAATTATTGTAGAAGTAATAAACAATTAATAATAACAATTATATAATATCAACTCTGAATATTTTTAATTCGTTAGTTACACTATAAGCTTATTTCGACTTAATAGTCACCTTCAGGTGTTATGCCACATTCTGTTATGCTGAACATTTCAATATTATTGTGACGTGAAGAAGAAAATTAATAATAAAATATATCACGTCACAATAATATTGAAATGTTCAGCATAACAGAATGTGGCATAACACCTGTAGATGACTATTAAGTCGAAATAAGCTTATAGTGTAACTAACGAATTAAAAATACACCGTGTTGATATTATGTAATTGTTATTATTAAAATGTCGATGTACGACATCAATAACACTGTGGGACCTGCAGATAACAAGTTAATAAATAATTCCCGACGGAACAATAAATTCACAATATCCGTTTGTGCAACAGTTACACAACTAAAATACCGCGATATCGTTTGAGCAAATAGCTCCTGTATACAATTATTTACAGAAAATCGTCCTCCAAATCTTCTGTGAAATAACTGCTGGCGAAGTTTTCACTTTTGTCCTTGACAGCTCTTACACGTCGTTAAGCAGCGTGAGTGAGCCTTCACACACTTACATTTTCTTCCGCAACCTTGAGCACCGCCTCACGATATCATTAATAACATCTTGTGTCAAGATCTATAAAACTATTCGTACTTCTTTATTTCAAAGCAAACTTCAGTGGTCAACTGTACACAAAGTTATTTTTGTTTTAAATATTTGTGTGCTTTTTACTATATTCGATCATGAACAGTTGTCATACTATGGATTTATAAAAGCACTAATAGACAAAAAATTACAGTCAAACATACATACACATAAATTCTACCCCAGTCTTATAAACCTCCATACAATAGCATTACTGATGAAGAAACACAACAACTACAAAAAGGTCTAAAACGCAGTAACAAAATAAAATATTATGTAGAAAATTTAATAACAGAAATAGAACGTGTTGTAGCTCAAGAACATTTGTTCGAACCACATAGAATGACTCCGATTAGTGTATCATACAGACCATGAAGTAAACAAATAATGCTGTTCCTGCTTTATGGTTGACAGGTTCTTGTATGTACCCTCAGTAAAAATGATTGCCCTCGTAAAGCGAAGATTCTATGAGAAAACATCAGCGTTGTCAAGCGACTGTCTAAAATGAAGACTCACAGGATTCTCACTATTTAGCATCTGTTGTCAACATTATCATAGGAGGTCGCTGGGATATTTGGTCAAATTTAACCGGCACTGGGAGGTATGAAATGGTATCTTTTACATGTTAAGGAAAATGCCTGACACAATAACAAATAAAACCGGAAGTAAATACTTCTCATGCCATTTTCGAATCTTATAACTTTCATTAGCCTAATTTTGTAATGGAACTACAATTTCGATGTTCGTATATTTATACAGCGCCAAGAAATAATGTTATTTCGATACTGCGATATTCAGAATTCCAGAGCTGACAACATGTTGACTTCGTAGTTCCACCCGAGCACCGCTACATGCCTCTCCCGGCGCATCATCATTTATATCGGCATTCTCGACTTCGTAGTTTCACCCGAGCACTGCTAGATGCCTCTCCCGGCGCATCTTCCTTTATATCGGCATTCATATGAAAACATCCACTTCCTTTAACCACTCTTAATCACTACGAAAATGAAGCATTTGAACGGCACAAGAAAGTGAGTTGGGAGCACTCCGTGTTTCCATATTCACTTATTTTAATACGTTATTTAAAAACTGCAGATGCGCTGCATTACAGCGCTTTTGGTCGAGGCGAATAGCCAATTAGTGAGCTGATTGTTAGAGAATGTAGAACTTGACCCAAGCTGAAGATACGAAAATTTCTACTTTCTTTTACCACTTTTAATAGCTAAATGTACACATAATATTTATATTCATGAAATCTACGACAAACAATCTTTCAAATTGTGTAACTTTCTGCGGCCTTCTTGTATGAATAAATTAGTAATCTGTACCACAATTTTCGTGTTAGCGTATTTATATAATGATTTGTCAGCTTCAGTGGGACACCCGGTATATTGCCCAATTCTTGTCTTCAAACTCCGTGAATCTGATCATTCTGCTGTTCCTGCCGTCACGTCAACTGACAAGGGGAGGCCGCCAATTGTGAAATAATTCAGATTCGATTCATACTGCGCATAATGAAAGCTCATGGCCAGAGGTGTAATTTGGCAAAGCACCAAGATGCACTTCTTAGTTGTTGTCGAGAAAATCGACAAAATAGCCGTTGCGGTGAAGTACTCTCTACGATCTCTAGGAGTGGTAGTAGTGTTGGACAGAGGCGTGGCGTAGTGGTAAGTGCTCTGGTTGGTAATCCGAAGGACGCCGGATCGAATCTCGCGGCATGCAACTTCTTTTATTATTATTTTTTGTAATATATATATATATATATATATATATATATATATATATATATATATATATATATCCCACTAACCAGAGTGATAGTTATCATAGAAATATGGAAAGCAGAAAACAGCACGACATCGAGCACATCTGATAAACGATGCGTTTTTACAAGAACAATTGTTTTATTATTATTTTTTTTAATTATCTGTTGGGAAACACACCTGATTGACATTCTGAAAAATTGTTATATCAAAAATGTTCAAATGTTTGCATAGCTTATGGGACTTAACTACGTGATCATCAGTCCCTGAGCTTACAAACTACTTATGAACTAGCTAAGACTAAGGACGGCACAAATATCCATGCCCGAGGGGGGGATTGAACCCCCGACCGCAGTGGCCGTGCAGACCGTGACTGGAGCGCCTCAGTCCTCTCGGCCACCGCGGCCGGCAATTGTTCTATCGCCGGCCGCGGTGGCCGAGGGGACTGAGGCGCTTCAGTCACGGTCTGCACGGCCACTACGGTCGGGGGTCCGAATCCCCCCACGGGCATGTATATTTGTGCCGTCCTAGTTCGTAAGTAGTTCATAAGTAGTTTGTAAGTTTAGGGACCCCGTAGTTAAGTCGCATAAGATTTACAAACATTTGAACAATTGTTCTATCGTTCGTCAGGTTTGACTTACACTATACGTATTCGTTTCGGAATATCGTTTATATTTCTTCCGTTAACTATACGTGGTAAACATTATGAAGACAAGACATTTGTGAAATACAACTTTGTTTGCGGAAAACAATGATGTTCGAAGTCGCCAGTTGCATATAATAACTTGTTTGAAAGTCGTTTGTCGTTGAAAAAATGGCGACTTCGAACATCAAATGTTATTAATAAAATGTTATTAATGGTCTATACACACACACACACACACGTGCATTATATATACAGGGTGTTTCACTGTGTTTGCCTCTGTAACTTATAAAATATTAGGTGACGGGAAATTTTAATGCGGTAGGTCAACACAAGAAATGTTACACTTTCTGCGGAGCTATGAACATAGTTTATTGTATCATTTTCCAAAGAGTTACACCACAAAGATATATTTTCTCAAAATGAAACAAACGTTTTTTCTATCGTGTATTGAATTCGTTTAAACCAGCTACGTCCCAATCAATTTAAACTACATTCCTATCACTGTTAGTTTGGGAGCTACAACCCTTCAAAGTTCCGGGGCCGGAGGCTGCGATAGCGTAGCTGACTGGCCGAGTGCCTATCCCCTGGGGCACGGCCCACTGTCTTGTGACCACCAGCCAGTCTGCTACGCTGTCGTAGCCTCCGTCCCCTAAACTCTGAAGGGTTGTAGCTCCCAAACTAACAGTGATAGGAATGTAGTTTAAATTGATTTGGACGCAGCTGGTTTCAACGAATCCAATGCACGATAGAAAAAAACTATTGTTCCGTTTAAAAAATTATATCTTTGTGCTGTAACTGTAAACTATGTTCATAGCTCCGCAAAAAGTGTAACATTTCTTTTGTTGACCTACCGCATTAAAATATCCCGTCACCTATTATTTTATAAGTTACAGAGGCAAACATACTTAGTGAAACACTCTGTATATATATAGTGTTTGTGTGTATACATTTTAATTACAAAAAACACATAAAAAAGTTGCATGCCGCGAGATTCGATCCGGGGACCTTACCCGAGCGCTTACTGCTACGCCACGCCTCTGTACGATATTACTAATCGTAGAGATCACAGAGAGAATTTCATCGCAATGCCTTTTTTTTAATTGTCAATTTTCTCTACAACGGCTGAAAAGTGTATCTTGGTGCTTTGCCAAATTACACGTCTCGCCATGAGCTTTCATAATGCGCAGTATGAACCGAATCTGAATTTCACAATTGACTGCCTCCCCTTGTGAGTGAACCTACCTACGCAAACCTGTTCCCGGCTGTTCTGTAGTCTCGCTGTGTTGCCGGCGCATCCTGTTGTCAGGTGCACCGGGCTGAACGGCTCCCGTGAAACTTTCCGGGCCTGTGGCCACCTAACTCGGCCGCTCTAACCACTGAGCTTCAGTACACATATTCTCTCGGATTTCTGCCGTGACAAGTTGAGCTGCTATAAGGTTGCTGCGGCGGAGAGTGGGGTAGTCTTGCTAGCTAGAAGCAGAAGTCGTAGAACTCTGGGTAGACGAGGAGCATCTTTTGTTTGTTCGGTGGCGAATGACTTTCGAATAAGAAACTAGATGTCAGTCGGAGCGCTGTCTCTTGGAGCAGGTTGAATTCAGTTTGTATCCCGCAGTGCACACGTACGTTGCGGAGTGACTAACCGCTACCTTTTCTACCTGCAGGTGCGGAGGAAACTGCATTACCAGGAATTTCTGTATGGTGACGATTTACAGTGTTGATATATTTATCAATATTTTTTTCGCAATAGCGAATTTCACTTAGCTTCACTGTATAAGGTATAGATGTTCTACCAAATAGTGACATATGATAATTTGTGTCGGGCCGGGACTCGAAGCCGGGTTTCCCGCTTTCCGCGAGTGGTCGCCTTAACCACTAGGCTACTCAAACACGACTCCAGGAGCGTCCCAAACTTCCACATGCCACACTGACTATGCTTACGAGTCAACTACATTCATCCTTTAACACTCGCAGCTTAATCTTTATTGATGATTGATTGATGATTTAAAATCAAATGTTTGTATAGCTTATGAGACTTAACTACGGGCTCATCAGTCCCTAAACTTACAAATTATGAACTAGCTAACACTAAGGACGGCACAAATATCCATGCCCGAGGGGGGATTCGAACCCCCGACCGTAGTGGCTGTGCAGACCGTGACTGGAGCGCCTTAGTCTCCTCGGCCACCGCGGCCGGCTTAATCTTTATTCCCGCAGCAGGGAGAATGAAAACAACGAGGCATTAACCTACGCTATTATCGCCATTGCCTCGCTTAGGCATCTGTTAAATTACTGTATGGTGACGATTTACAGTGTTGATGTATTTATCACTATTTTTTTCCCGGCCCGGCACCAATTTTTATATGTCACCATTTGGTAGAACATCTATACCTTATACAGTGACGCTAAGAGAAATTCGCTATTGCGAAAAAAGTATTGATAAATTACCAGTAATTATTTGGCCGTTTATTCGGATGCAGTGCTCGTTCACGGGTTCCACCGGACATTGCGCACGTGATACGTCAATATTTTATAGGTATTTTTTTAAATTAAACTTAGGTCCTTAAGTTATAATTTAACTCTCTTGTGTTATTATTCTTTTATGCTTTTTCCTTCTTTCTTTTACTGTTCCGCAGCGCTTTCCGGGGCTCACATGCTCCCTCTTTTCCCTCCTTTATTCTCACGAAGTGATGAGTGCTATCGACAAGAGTTTGCAAATCGATTCCGTATTTCTTGATTTCCAGAAGGCTTTTGACACCGTACCTCAGAAACGTCTTTTAATCAAATTGCGTAGTTATGGTATATCGCCCCAAATTTGCGACTGGATAGGAGATTTTCTGTCAGAGAGGACACAGGATAAAATATAAGTAGCTCCCTTAGGTTGTTTGCAGATGACGCCGTCATTTACAGTCTAGTTAAATCATCTGAAGATCAAAACCAACTGCAGAACGATCTGAATAAGATATCACTATGGTGTAGAAATTGGCAATTGACTCTAAATAATGAGAAGTGTGAAGTCGTCCACATGAGTACGAAAAGAAATGTTCAAATGTTTGTTAAGCTTAAGGGACTTAACTACGGGGTCATCAGTCCCTAAACTTACAAACTACTTATGAACTACTTATGAACTAGGACGGCACAAATATCCATGCCCGAGGATTCGAACCCCCGACCGTAGTGGCCGTGCAGACCGTGACTGGAGCGCCTCAGTCTCCTCGGCCACCGCGGCCGGCACGAAAAGAAATCCGTTAACCTTTCTTTACAAGATAAATCAATCAAAAGTGAAAGCCAAAAACTGCACAAAATACCTAGGAATTACTTCAGATTTAAACTGGAAAGCACACGTAGATAACGTTGTGGAAAAGGCGAACCAGAGACTGCGTTTTATTGGCAGATCCCTTAAAAGATGCAGACGCTTGTCCGTCCATTTAGGAGTATTGCTGCCCAGTGTGGGATCCTTATGAGGTGGGTTTGACGGAGGACATGGAAAGAGTGCAAAGAAGGGCAGCTCGTTTCGTGTTGTCACGATACAGGGGAGACAGCGTTACGGAAATGTTACAGGATTGGGATGGGAATCATTACAACAACGACGCTTATCACAGCGGCGTGGGGCTACTTACGAAAATCCAATCGCCAACGTTCTCCTCCGAATACGAACATATATTGTTGAGTCCCTCTTACATAGGTAGAAATGATCATCAGAATAAAATACGAGAAATCAGAGCCGAACTGAGAGATTCAGGTGTTCTTTCTTCCCGCGCGCTATTCGAGAATGGAATGGGAGATAAATAGTATCACTGCGGTTCGATGAATCCTCTGCGAAGCACTTAAATGTGATTTGCAGAGTATCCCATGTAGATGTAGTACACACTATTTACTTCTAACAATTACTTTTCGAACTTTGCAGTGGCTATCAGTTTGAAGATTCAGTTCTGACTGTTACGAGGATGGGAGCGATGAATGGGCGTCCAGTCTGTTGATGTGATATGAGGCTGGTAATCTGAAGGCGACCAACCGCTAAGCAGTTTCGCTCCTGTTCAATAGCAAGCTGACCGCACTTACAAATGTACCAACAATCATAATTATTTTTATTCTGATGACTCAGTTTTCTCAACCTTTAGGCCCAACAATATTCCAGATAATACAGACATTTCTGTGGAATTTTTTCTTCTTTTATTCCCAATATATTTGCTTGATGGACTGTTATTTCAAACCAGTCTTTATGCTACTCATTTATCCAGTGATCCGAGACAAAAATATGGCAGTTTTTATGTGCAGGGCTGTTTAAGTAGGTGTCGCTCAGAAACCACCACTTTATGCAGTAATGTCAAATAAAAATTGAAAACAAACGTTTATTCCAGTCTCCCTGATGAAATTCAACTTAGTTGTGAACAATAAAATAATTCGTAGTTGAAAGGGTTTACTTTGACTGACAACAGACCTTACAACGGCCTTATGAAAATTACGTACAATAGCAACATTGGTTGGTGTGTAATAAATAATTGTTAACAGTGACAGACGTCCTATGTGTGTGTGTGTGTGCGTTTCCTGTTACAAAAAAATTTTTTGGTACTTGAAACGCGAAATATAATCTGAAGGTGTTTATAATAATTTTTAGCTGAATGTTGTTTATTACTCTGCATGCGAAATGTATTAACTATAACCTGAAAGTGCTTCTAATCGTTCATAGCTTAGAATGTTATTATGTTCCCTCATCCTAGCTGAAAAATTGGCATTAATTACAGTTTAGTGATATTTTCATTAAAAAAAGTCTGTCTCGATCCCAAAAAATAACAAACTCGTAGCAGCTCTTAGATGTTTGCTCTCGTGACCCCTGGAGACCACCCGTTTTGAATCACAGCTTGTTCTGCGCCCGCCTCCTCCTTCCAGCGATGCAACACCGCCCTCCAAAGATAAAACTAACTCATTCCTTGCCAACATAGAGCGTACAAAGAAGATCATGTTCAGTTGCAGGGTTCCCAATAAGACCCACACAATTTCGCAGTTAACTGGAATGAAGAAGGGAGGAGACTGTAAAGCGAGGAAAAAGAAGAGGCGAAGATGGGTTGGAAGTGAATGCAGAGGAAGGATAGGATTTTTCTGATAAATCTACATATTATACGTCGGTGGGTTCTTCAAAAGAGAAAGGTACGCTTTTACAGTGTTTGTGATGCTCATATCGTCTTAATATGTTTTCCATCTACGATATTTCTGATAGTCTGAAAAATTTTAATACATCATTCTGTATTTCGAAGCTCTGATATGTCAAAGGTCCTGTCAGTCATTCCAGTGTACAGTGACAGTGTCTGCAACTGAGCTGACAGATACCAACGAGTTTATATCTGGGCAATATTGGTTTTAGTTCAGAGCGTTGTCGACGTGTTACGTAGTAGGTGTGTGAGTGTCCGTACACTTCAACCCTTTGAGTTACAGTGGTGTCACTGCGAAACTACTTCTTGCTGTGCCTTATCCCCTTGTGGCATAGGTGATTCACTGTGAAACCACCGTCTCACCCTAAATCCTTAAAAAGTCATTTAGAATGAAAGTCTCTGTAGACAAAAGGCAATCCAATGAACCGTATTTGCCTGTTCATAGCAAATCGAAACGATGTGCAAATTGTAGTTCAAAAAAGAAGCCACATAGGACGATATGGTCATGCAAAGTGTGTGATAAATGAAACTTTGTCTTTGGAATATTGTGAGAAATAGAAAGAAGTGCTGTATGTAATAAAATGGAAAGAAATGTTTGAGCTTTGAAAAGTGCCCAAAAACTTTTCGGAAGCTATGTACAAAAGTAACAGATATGGATTTTTGTACAATAATTATTTCTTTTGTATCTGTACAAGTTTATTTTATACAAACAAACGGAACATACTTTGTGGACATACCTCGTATATAAATGAATGGTGTTTTGTTTGGATTCATAGAACTGTTGATTCAATACACACTTGATGAACAGTCTGCACAGTCTGGATGGAGTCGTTGAACATTCTTAAGAAATTCATTGCACATTCTGAATGAACACGTTGCACAATCTGGATGAATACATTATGCAGTCTGGATGAATACATTACATAGCCTGGATGAATCCATAACACAGTCTGGGTGAATACACTGCACAGTCTGGATGAATAAACTACACAGTCTGGATGAAAAAACTACAGTCTGGATAAATACACTACACAGTCTGGATAAACATTTTGCCAAATCTGGATGAACACGTTGCATAGACTGGATGAACACGATGCACAGTCTTGATGAAGACATTGCACAGTCTGGATGAAGACCTTGCACAGCCTGTATGAACACATTGCGTATTATTGATGAAGGCATTGCATAGGATGCACACGATGCATAGGGTGCCTACATGGCTTATATGGCTGAATATTTAACTATGCTTCAACAAATCAGGTTTCACTAACGTGGTTGAGTTCATAAAGTGCCACCCTTAGCAGGATTGCACTCTCGTGGACGTATCTGTATTGGTGTAGTAGTCTTTGGTTAACTCAAAAAAATTTTTAACGTATTGGAGCAAACTGTATTGGTCACCAGTCCCTAGACTTACAAGCTACCTAAATAAACTGGTTGTCTGTTCCATAGGACCCAATTGAGGAGTGAGACTCCATGGTCATGGAACAAGTAAATACATGATTTTTTATACAAGAATGGTAATAGAAAATTTTTAAGCAATCCTATGCACACGACAATCTTAAGACAACGTGAAAAGAATCAATAAAGAAAAAAAAAATGAATTAGCTTAATTGTTTAACTTTTCTAGGAGTTCCTCGACAGACTAAAAGGAGTGAGCCATGAGGTAGCTCTTCAATTTAGATTTGAAAATGTGTTGTTTAGTGCTAAGATTATTTAGTTCTTGTGGCAGCTTATTGAAAATGAATGCTGCAGGATACTGTACAGCTTTCTACGCAAGTGTCAAATTTGTGTGATGCAAATGTAGATTCGACTTCACCGTGTGAAAGATACTAACTCATGGGAATAATCTGGCATTATTAACAACCAACGACACTAAAGAAAAATACGTATTGTGACTCCCGTGTCAAAATTCCCAGACTACTGAAAAGGGGTCGATATGACGTTCGTGAACTTACACCACATATTGCTCGATCCGCCCGTTTTTGAGCCAGAAATATCCTTTTGCATCAGGCGAGTTAACCCAAAACATAATGCCCTATGTTATAAGTGAATGAAAGTAAGCATAATAGACTACTTTTCGTGTTGAAAAATCACTTATTTCAGATATTGTTCTAATGGTAAATATAGCAGAAATTTGTTTTGGAACAAGATCGTGAACATGAGCTTTCCACGACAGCTTACAATCTGAATACATAGAAATTTGAACTGTTCAGTCTCACTTATCATATGCCCATTATGTGTAATCAATATACCAGCTTTCGTCAAATTATGTGTTAGAAATTGTAAAAACTGAGTTTTAATGTGATTTAACGTCAACTTGTTTTCTACAAGCCATAAACTTATCTCCTGAACTGCATTATTTGATACTGTGTCAATATTACGAGCAACATCCTTCACTACCAAGCTGGTATCATCAGCATACAAAAATATTTTACAGTCACCTGTTATACTCGAAGGCATATCATTTATATAAATAAGAAACAGCAATGGTCCCAAAACTGACCCCTGGGGCACCCCACACTTAATTGTTCCCCATTGCGATTGTACATCATAGCCATTTTCTACACTGCGGAGAATTACCTTCTGTTGTCTATTATTAAAGTAAGAGGTGAACCAGTTGTGAGCTATTCCTCGTTTTCCATAATGTTCCAGCTTCTGAAAAAATATTTTGTCATCAAGACACTCAAAAGCTTATTGTAAGAAAACACACACACACACACACACACACACACACACACACACACACACAAAACTGACCCCTGGGGCACCCCACACTTAATTGTTCCCCATTGCGATTGTACATCATAGCCATTTTCTACATTGCGGAGAATTACCTTCTGTTTATTATTAAAGTAAGAGGTGAACCAGTTGTGAGCTATTCCTCGTTTTCCATAATGTTCCAGCTTCTGAAAAAATATTTTGTCATCACGACACTCAAAGGCTTATAGTAAGAAAACACACACACACACACACACACACACACACACACACACACACACACACATGCCCGAGGGAGGCGTGTAACCGCACGCTCCGCAGCAAGGCGCCTTAGAGCGCTCGGGCCCTGCACCGCGGCTTTGCCTCACAATACGCGATAGTACACTGGATGTACGTTTAAACGGAATCATCCGTTTTGTGTACCGTGTTGAGACCTTGGTTTTCTGCAAGGCTTAAAAGCAGTCACAATTTTTAATGTGAAAAAACATCTGGTAGAAGAAAACTCTTAGTCCGTACTGAAGATAGCTGGTCATTTATTTTGGATTATTGGCCATTTATTCTGACTGGGAAAATAGCTTACCGACGCCGGTAATCAAGAATAAATAACGAGTACCAAGTGTTTTCTTTCTTCTACTGAATTTTAAGGTCACCCCTCCACCCAACATCAAGACATTTTATTAAAAAATATTTATCATAAACTACAGATATTCACAATGTAATCCGCGTGCAAGAAATTCATTTTGGTGACCATTAAACTGCTGTTAACGCGGGCGGAGTGCGAGCTCGTGAGATACACAATTACTGTTCTTTCCTTCTTCTTTTCCATTGTAATTTTTTTTCTTTTAGTCCTTGCCTTTGTAATAATCTTCGCTGCAGTTTCTTGATGGGCGCGTTTACGTTTGGGATGGGTCATGATTGGATTAAAGAGTCCTGAAACAGAGATTACTTTTCTCGCGAGGCTGGGAAAATAGGGGGTTGAGGAAAGTGAAAACTAAGAAGCTGGTGAATGGGGAGGAGGGTGGTTGGGGGGTGAGAAGGGTAGTGTTAGCCGCCTCGCGGAGAAAACTGAAAGGGAATTTCTTTCCGGGGCCCCTAATGACGACTCTTGTTCAAGCGTCATCAAACTTCTTACAAACATTTATTTTAGAACACGGCGGAGTAAGGAGAGAGAGGTTGGAGGGCTGGAAGGGGGAGATGGAAGTGGTGGGGCGGAATGGGGGCGGAGGGAATATGAGCGGCAGTGGGGTAGGGAGGCCTTTAATATTAGTTGGAACGAGTTTGCAGCTTCGGAGCTTGAGTGGCGGTGCGCGAGGGGAAAAGTTAGTTTTTTTATGAAGGAAAGAGCGATTTCCCGCGTGCGGCTTTCAGGCTTATTGGTTCGGCGGCCGGCGGAAGTCTCGCCGATCAGTTGGGGGTCGCGGCTGCAATATTCCGACGTTACTTCCGGTACATTTCCAATAGGCCGGGCGGAGATAGCGAGCGCGCGCCGCTTATACAGCGCGGAGCCCAGCCCGACCACTGTGCGCTCCTGGCAAAAGACCGCGCCGCGTCTTTCTGCCCGCCGGAATGGGTGCCGGCCGAGTTGTCGAGTGCGGCTTTAGAATTCGCCCAGTTAATTAGTTCTGCTCGCGCGATTGCCGAAATTAAGCCGGTTCCCTCAGCGAGCGAGCGAGCGAGGGACGGAGGGAGGGGCCGTTTAAAGCGAGATCTGTATTCAGCGGGGGAGGGCAAGCGTTTGTTTACCCGAGCTCGAGCCCCTCCCCTCCGGGCCCCCTACCAACAGTCAAGCGCCCTTTGCGTTGTTCTTAAAATCATTAGAAAAAAGTGGTCATTTTGTGTCCTTAACGAATCTGAGAGAGAGTTTGCAACACTTAAAAGGCTGAATATTCGGTTATTTGTGTTTCAGAATGGCCTTAGACATTTACTGCGAAAATCAGTTATAGGGGAGACCGGGGCACATTTTCCATAGGGGCAAGTTTTCCAAATCCGTTAATTTTCGAAACAAACCGCTATATGTTACCACCGGCGATACTGTAGGAAGTAGCAACAAAGCACGCTTCATTTACGAAAGTTTCAGTGTTGTACCAGTAGTCACAACGTCGGAAGGGCTGTTTTCGTCATTTTTGCAAATGTAAGTAAACTTTCACGCTTTTAAGGGAGACTTAAAATAAACATTCTAGCTTTAAATGTATTATTTTGATATTGCACACACTAAACGTGGGTTTCTTTCTTCACTCAGCACGGCCACTACGGTCGGGGGTTCGAATCCCCCCTCGGGCATGGATATTTGTGCCGTCCTAGTTCGTAAGTAGTTCATAAGTAGTTTGTAAGTTTAGGGACTGATGACCCCGTAGTTAAGTCCCATAAGCAAAAAAAAAAAAAAAAAAAAAAAAAAAAAAAAAAAAAAAAAAAAAAAAAAAAAAAATTCTTTCTTCACGTAACTATGCATTTGTTTTGTAAATAGCTTACACTGTTACTCATGGACGTAGTGTTATATTTTCGAATTTGGCGACGGGGCACGTTTCCCGAGTGCATATATGGGCACATATTCCTTATTGCTTTGAGACTTACGCCAAGTCTAAAGCAAATGAAAAGTGGGTACAGTGCACGAAATGCAAGAAATGAGCGCATGGAGAGTGTACGACAGGTAATGTTCCATTTTTTGTTTGCTTACATTGTGATTCAGACAATCAGTATAAGTATTGTTAAAAATGTCTGTATTTGTAAAAAATTTAAGTCACATATTTTGTAAAACCATTAAATAGTATTTGATTTTATTTCATGTGGCTATTTTTACTATCCTCTTTTGTAATCTATTGTAAATTCATGATAATAATACGTATTCAGTGAAATCAAGATAATTATCTCTGTTTTAACATTGAAAGTTTAATTGGAATATTTGCCCCTGTACATTTTAAGTAAGCTGAAAACTTGCCCCGCATACGGGGCAAATTTTCCAACGCAATATGGTCAGACAAAACCATTTGCTACCAAGAATGACATTTACTATTTTCAAAAATATCTGAACAAGACTGTAAATAAAGGTGTAGGAAATATAATGATCCGCTATTTACCGCAAAATCGATAAAAATAAGAAGTACAAAAATAAAAATGTAAAATGGTTGAAAACGTGTCCCGGTTTCCCCTACTATTCAGGTAAATCTCATTTTATTCGGAGGAAAAATTCCTAGTATTGAAACTAGCATGCGTGTTTTCTCATTAGGTTAACGGTAGTAACACTAAAAGTGGGCCTTTGCGATCGTCTTTTGACAGCTCGAAATTTAAATGAAAATAACGGCTTAACCATTCATCTGACACGAAAATTGAATAACCGAATTTGTTGAGGAAAAAAAACGCACTGCCGTGTTTTACGGCCCACTTTAGATTTGTAGTTTTATAAGTTTTTGCAAACATTTTGGACCAAAATAATAATCTAAATAACAATAAATTAATTAATAAGAGTGTCTGAAACCCTTTTACGAAAAAAAAAAAATTAGGTAGTGACGGGTTTCGAACCACCGACCACAGTCCAGAACCTTGCCCACTACGCTACGGCTATAAATGAAAGCACGGGTTCTTTAAACTCATACTATTGATGGCCGTTGTTAACTGATGTTAATATGGCATTTGTTGACATTATAATTTATCGTAAGAAGAACGATGTGTTTTTATTAATTCCTCAGTGTGCCGTTGCTTTGAAATGGCAACGCGTAAGTTACAATAAGAAAATCATCAAATACGCGAGGAATGACACGTGACATCTCCGAACGGCTAGTTTTCGTTAATTCCATGGAAGGTGTCAAATCTCCGTTATTTTTGCAAATATGTCTCAAACGATACGAGATATGAAAAAAACATAAGGGAGATAAGTTGTAGAGAATTTTCTCCTCTACCAATTCAATTTTTGTGTCAGATGAATGGTTCGTCTGCAATTACAATTATATTACAAACGGCTTTTTTTTTGTTTTACTACCGTATTTTTTGTCCGAAAAATTTAAAAGAGGGAGGTTCTGGTCTCTGGCGGTCTACAATTATATCTGTAAAATTTGGTGTTGAGAGAGAGAGAATTTTCAACACTTAAAAGGCTGAATATTCGGTTATTTGTGTTTTAGAAATGGCCTTAGAAATTTACTGCGAAAATCAGTTATACTGTTGAGGTAAATTGCATTTTATTCGGAGGAAAAAAAATTCCCAGTACTGAAACTACCATGCCTGTTTTCTCATTTATTGGCCCAGTTTAGGTTACGATAGTTAACACTGAAAGTGGGCCTTTGCGATCATCTTTTGACAGCTCGAAATTTAAATGAAAATAACTGGTTAACCATTCATCTGACACGAAAATTGAATAACCGAATTTGTAGAGGAGTAAATTCTCTACAACTTTGCTCTTTTATGGTTCTTTTTATAGCTCCTATCGTTTCAGAGATATTTGCAAAAATAACGGCGATTTTGGGATGTCTGTCTGTCCGTAACTTGTTCCCTGTTTTAAAGATGAACCGTTCAACCGATCAGCACCATATTTTACAGACATAACTGTAGGCCGCCAGAGATCAGAACCTCGCTTTTTCAAATTTTTCGGACAAAAAATATGGTAGTAGTACCAAAAAAAGCCGTTTGTAATACATATCTAATTGCAAACGAACCGTTCATCTGACACGTAAATTGAATAACCTAATTGCAAAAATTCTCTACAACTTTGCTCTATTATGTGTTTTTGTTTTATATATATATATATATATATATATATATATATATATATATATATATATATATATATATATATACCTTGCATCGTTGCAGAGATATCTGCAAAATAACGGCAATTTGACGATGTCTGGCTGGCTGTAACGTGTTCCCACTTTTTAGGTCGAACCGTTCAACCGATCGGCACCAAAGCATACAGACATAATTGTTGGCTACTAGAGACCAAAACCTCGCTTTTTGATATATTTCGGACAAGAAATACTTTAGTAATACCAAAAAAGCTGTTTGTAATGTAATTTTAATTGCAAATAAACCGTTCATCTGACGCGAAAATTGAATAAACGAATTTGTAGAGGAGAAAATTCTCTACAACTTTGTTCTCTTTGTTCGTTTGAGAGATATTTGCAAAATTAACGGAGTTTTGACACCATCCATAGAATTAACGAAAACCAGCCGTACGCAGATGTCACGTGACATTCCTCGTCTAGAACTCTCTCTGGCATACGCAATCTTGCGTTGTCATTTCAAGGCAATGGCGCACTGAATAATTAACAAAAACACGTCGTTCTTTGTACGATAAATGATAATCTAGTGTCTACAAATGCCATATTAGCATCAGTTAACAACGGCCATCAACAGTACGAGATTAAAGAGCGCAACTTCTGTTAGTCGTAGCGTAGTGGGCAATGCGTTAGACTGTGAAGATGAAGGTCAATGGTTCGGAATCCACCACTACCTAATTTGTTTTTCCTAAAAGGGTTTCAGACACTCTTATGAATTAATTTTTTATTATTTACGTTATTATTTTAGTCCAAAATGTTAGCAAAAACATATAAAACTACAAATCAAAAGTAGGCCGTAAAATTCGCCAGTGCGATTTTTTTTTATTCTCACTATTTTAATCTTACATCGTGCGCGGCTGTTCAAATTGATACAAGTGGAAGTTTAGTGTATCTTATTTGTCAACGAGTGGCGTCACTGACGCCTCCTCGCTAGTAGCTTGCACTCTTCCAACGCTTTTCATTGTTGTGTGCTTCAGTGTCAATGCGACTGCTCTGTATTCGAGGAATGCGCTGATTGGTCAGTTTGTTTCAAAAAAATTTTCATATGTTTGTTATTATTTAGCGTAGGGCTACATCACACAATTTACAGTTATTTGATGTTTTAATAACAAAGACACATATAATATTACGCGTGTAACAAACTACAAACTAATATCAAGTCCATGTATATAGTCCAGTGATCCCTCCGTAACCATCAGGAACTCTGTTTGGTCGCCAGCGAAAGCTATCAGGGGACCTTCTTGAACCACATGGTAGACAGTCTGCTTTTCAGCGCCACAGTCAAAGCTTGGAGAAGCTATTTCCTTCCACTTGTACAGAAGGTCTGCACACCTTCTAGTGTTGGTTCTTATTCTGTTAAGTGCTGACCAATCTTTGCGCGGTAAATCAAAGCCAGGTGGCTTGGTTGATATGCACGGCATCTTCAGTTGTTCTGGTGTTGCATTAATCTGCCATGTTTGTCTCTAGTAGTCATCGGTATTAAAGCTGTTGGTAACTAAAGTTCTTGCAGTTTCAAGGGGTGGATGACGAGAGCGAAGCCTTGCATTTCTTATGCTTGGTATGTCTTCATGCACAGGAAGGTGGGGATTCTTTTGCAGATTTTTGTACTCGAATACTAGTGCATTTTTCAGCCGTAAAGATAGAGGTTTTATGTGGCTAAGTATGGGTAGCCAGAAATTCGCTGTAGGCCTAATTGTGCTAGTTATAAGACGCATGGTATGATTGAGCTGAGCGTCCACAAGTTTAGTGTGTGAGCTATTTAACCAAGCTGGGGCGCAATATTCCGCAACTGGGCGTACAAGAGCCAGAGCTGAAATACGGAGAGTGGATGCAGATGATCCCCAAGAAGTGCCACAGGGTTTTGGAGGATGTTGTTCCGGGTTTTAATTTTGGCAGCTGTTTTTGCTAGGTGTTTCTTGGAACTGACCGTTCTATCAAGTGTTACCCAAATATTTAGGGTTTCTGTTATGTCTCAGCAACTTTCCTTCAAAATGAACCGTGAGCTCTTTGTTGGCCAGCTTGTTGCTTGTGTCCCCTGGGTGGTGTCAAACGAGCAACAAAACACTGGCGACCGAACAATCCTTGAGATCTCCTGGTAAATATTACATCACATATCAGAACATGAATAAGTCAACAAATGTTTGTAATTCTATGGGACAAAACTACGTTGGTCAGCAGTCCCTACTCATACAAACTATTTAAACTAAGTTAAACTAACCTAAGGAAAACACACACATCCATGCCCGAGAGAGATGATTCGAACGTCGGACGCGGCGATCCGTAACGTGGCGCTCCAGACCGCCCGGCTACTCCCGCGCGGCGGTAGGTTTGTGTTGCGTTTCAAGAATTCATTTCTTTGGTTATCAACGAATCTCAGTAAGTAGTACAAACTTAATGTACAATCTAAAATACACTTAATTTCTTTTTGAACGGTTTACTCGTCAGTTACGAATGTCTCAGTATCCGATATCAAATTGATATACTGCGCCTGATTCCGTTATTTTATACGAATTTTATCATTGTGGGTTGGAGATCATGGCAGGCTTGTTCACGGCAGGCTGCTTGACCCAAATCATGTGGCAGAAATACAACGAATGTTGTTTGAAATGCAAGAGGATTTTGAAGATGAAGTGGAAACTAATTGTGAATTTCTACATCTACATGGGATACTCTGCAAATCACATTTAAGTGCTTGGTAGAAGGTTCATCGAACCACAGTTATACTATTTATTTGCCATTCCATTCTCGAATAGCGCGCGGGAAGAATGAGCACCTGAATCTCTCCGTTCGAGCTCTGATTTCACGTATTTTATTCTGATGGTCATTTCTAACTATGTAAGTGGGAGTCAACAATATATTTTTTGCATTCGAAGGAGAATGTTGGCCATTGGAGTTTCGTAAGTAGCCCACGCCGCAGCGATAGGCGCCGTTGTTGTAATGATTCCCATCCCAGATCCTGTATCATTTCTGTAACGCTGTCTCCATGTATCGTGACAATACGAAACGAGCTGCCTTTCTTTGGACTCTTTCGATGTCCTCCGTTAAACCCTCCTGATAAGTATCCCACACTGGGCAGCAATACTCAAAAACTGGACGCTCAAGCGTAGTGTATGCAGTTTATTTTGTATTTCTGTTGCATCTTTTAAGGGTTCTACCAATAAAACGCAGTCTCTGGTTCACCTTTCCCACGACATTATCTACGTGTTCTTTCCAATCTCACTCTGAAGTAATAGTAATTCCTAGGTATTTTGTGGTAAATGACGGCGTCATTTTCAAACAACCTAAGAAAGCTACTTAGATTTACCCCTGAATCGTTTATGTAAATAAGGAACAGCAGAGGACCAATAATACTACCCTGTGGAAGGCCCGATATCATCTCTGTCTCAGTCGATGCCTTACCATCGATTCACGAACTGTGTCCTCTCTGACAGGAAATCCCCTATCCAATCGCAAATTTGGGGCAATATATCATAAGCACGCAATTTGATTAAAAGCCGTTTGTGAGGTACGGCGTCAAAAGCCTTCTGGAAATCAAGAAATACGGAATCGATTTGCGAACCCTTGTCGATAGCACCCATCACTTCGTGTGAATAAAGAGCTAGTTGTGTTTCGAATGAACGATATTATCTAAATCCGTGTTGAGCTTGGGTCAATAGATAATTCTGTTCGAGGTAATTCATAATATTTGAATACAGGATATGTCCCAAAACCCTGCTGCAAATTAACATCAATGAAGTAGGCCTGTAGTTTAGTGGGTTACTTCTACTGCCTTTCTTGTATATATGTGTGACCTGCTGAAAATTAACGTCAATGAAGTAGGCCTGTAGTTTAGTGGGTTACTTCTACTGCCTTTCTTGTATATATGTGTGACCTGTGCAACTTTCCAATCTTTTGGTACAGATCCTTCTTTGAGAGAGCGGTTGTATATGGTTGTTAAGTAAGGGGCTATCGCTTCAGCATAATAAGATAGAAATCTAATGGGTATACAGTCCGGACGAGAAGACTTGTTCTTGTTACGTGCTTTTAGTTGCTACACTATTCCGATAATATCTACCTCTACGTTACTTATTACGTTACTCATTCACCAAGAAGATTCCGAAACAGACGAAAATGACAATGAAGTAGACGACGTAGTACTTGAAGAAAACGACAGTTATTATCTTAGAACAAATAGACAAAATGGATTAATGTTCCACCATCGCAGAGAGTAAGTTTGGGGGCCCACAATATTATTCGAAAGTTACCTGGTGCCAAACGTGCGGCAATAGCAGCGAGACCGCCTTTGGAATGCTGGAATTACCTCATAGATGAAGACACCTTGTCAATTATAGTTCAGTGCACTGATCAGTATATTGCGAGCATCAAAACTTCTTTTCAATTAGAGACTTAAACCTAATAGATGTTATTGAATTAGGAGTCTTATTTTTATCGGCTGTGAACAAAAGTAAGTGTCAATGCTTAGAATACCTGTGGGAAAGAGATGGGGATGGCACTGAAACATTTCGTCTCATAATGAAGATAAAACGTTTCAAATGCATCATGCGGTGCCTTAGATTTGACTATCGGGATACTCGCGATGAAAGGAGAAAATTAGACAAGATAACAGAGATTCGGGAAAAATTCTCTCTGTACAGAACTGCCAGAATTCCTACACCTTCGGAGAAAACTTTACAGAAGATGGTAAACTTCAAGAGTTTTGTGGAAGGTGAACTTCCAAACCTGACAAATATAGAATGCAAATATATGGTCTTGTGGATTTCCAAGTATTTTACCTGTATAACTTGAAAATATACGCTGGGATGCAACCTGTAGGGTTATACCACGTTAGCAATAACCTTTGCGACTATGTAAACCAACTTATCATTCAGGTCATGTGACCGCAGACAATTGGTTTATTAGTATTAGCTTGATAGAAGGGCTAAAATGAAAAAAAAAGCTCTCTTTTATTGCCACTATGAAGAAAAACAAGGGTGAGATTCCTCTGGAGTTTGCTACCAGTAAGGGAAGGACTGTCCATAGTTCCCTTTTTGGCTTCAAGAGATGATGCACTCAAGCTTCCTACGTTCCTAAAAAAGGGGAAGTCTTCATGATCTTGGCGTCAAGTTTGCGTGCAGATGCTGACACTGGAGATAAACAGAAACCATCCATTGTGACATGTTACAGTAGCACCAAAGGTGGAGTCAACACTACGGACAAGATGACTACTCCATGCAAAGTAGCAAGAAATGTGTGCCTTGGCCGTGTGTATCGTCAGGCGTGTACCAGTGGAGTGTGGTAGGACCGCTATTATTTTCTATCTATATAAATGATCTGATGGAAAGACTAAATTGTAATTTGCGGCTGTTTGCTGATGATGCTGTGGTGTATAGCAGGGTATCGTCTTTAACTGATTGTAATTGCATACAGGATGACTTAGACAAAATGTCTAGTGGTGAAAAGAATGGCAACTAGCTCTCAATGTAGAAAAATATAATGTGATGCGCATGAGTAGGAAAAACAATCCCATAATGTTCGAATACAGCATTAGTAGTGAGCTTCTTGATGCTGTCGCGTCGTTCAAATATCTAGGCGTAACATTGCAGAGCGATATGAAATGGAACGAACATGTAAGGACAGTTCTGAGTAAGGCGGACAGCCGACTTCTGTTTATTGGGAGAATTTTGGGAAGATGTACTTCACCTGTAAAGGAGACCGCGTATAAAACGCTTGTACGACCACGTCTTGAGTATTGCTCAAGTGTTTGGGACCCGCAGCAGATCGGTTTAAAGAGAGAAATAGAAGCAGTTCAGAGGCGAGCAGCTAGGTTTGTTACCGGTAGGTTCGACCAATGCGCGAGTGTAACGGAAATGCTCCGGCAACTCAGTTGGGGATCGCTGGAAGAAAGACGACGTTCTTTTCGTCAATTTCTGTTGAGGAAATTTAGAGGGCCGGAATATGAAGCTGAGTGTAGTACGATCTTGCTGCCACGTATTTAACATTTCGCGTAGTGATCACAATGACAAGATAAGAAAAATTAGGGCTCGTATGGAGGCATATAGGCATTCTTTTTTTCCTCGTTCTATTTGGGAGTGGAAGAGGTAAGGAAATGCCTAGTAGTGGTACAGTGTACCCTCCGCCACGTACCTTACGGTGGATTTCGGAGTATGTATGTAGATGTACTGATAATGTTTGGTATTAAATGCACGTCCATAAAATCTGAGAACGTTGATCATTTTAGACATTAGCCTACTACATACATTACTTTATTTCTTTCGTGCGAAATTATTTTTGATTGTACATATTTAAAATAAAGTCAGAAACAACTCGAAAAAATAAAGACATTATCGTGTTAGAAATAGTCTCGAAATATACTGTTGTGCACATGAAATAAACTGAGAGACTTCTTTCCCTAATAAAAAATCCACAATCTAGATTACCTGATCATACTTTGTACAAACCTCGCGGCCAGGATAACATAACCGACATGTTTTTCTATCTTATTTGGTTTGGGAAAAGCTGTTTCTATTGTAATCATAGTATTTAGTCATGAAACGTCCTACCTACATATGATCTTTTCGTGTACCAGTGTAGCTGTGATTGCAACGACTGTATGAAAATATGAACATTGATAAATATCCAACCGACTGCAACAGAATTACTATAATTTTGTCCAGGATTCGACAAGGGTTATCGGTATTATCAGAATGTTACCATTATCTACATAGGATTATAAATTAACATTAACATGGAGAACGGAGCGTAGTGATCACAAAGACAAGATATGAGAAACTAGGGCTCGTACGGACGCATATAGGCATTCTTTTTTTCCACCTTCTATTTGGGAGTGGAATAGGTAAGGAAATGCCTAGTAGTGGTACAGTGCACCCTCCGCCACGCACCTTACGGTGGATTGCGGAGTGTGTAAGTAGATGTAGATGTAGATGTATTTTTTGCAGTGATCAATATTAGTGGAATCACTCCCCAAATAATTTTAAATGGCAACAACGATATATTATCCGAAGAAACTAATTCCTGAAACAAGTACCTCACGCGTTAGTTCTATCCCACTTGGTTCGGAGAAGCATGGACACCTCAGGAATTCAGAGGGATCTTCGGCTACAACGTTATAGACCAACGAGTGAAGAAGAAAGAAGCGGAAACGAAGAAAAAGAGACTGGGATCAAGAGGAAAAGGAGTAATACCTGCCCAGAAAAAAGAAGACTGACAAAAACTTGTTGCAAAAGTGTTGGAATCCGATCTGTTTGATACACATCGAAATGTTTTGCTCTGATTGCGGAAAAGTTCCTCGTGTGTTACCACTGTCCAAAAGTGACGATGAAATAGCTGAGTGAGTGATAGTATCATTGTTGTTGTGCTCTAATCTCATAATAGCCTTTCTATAAAGATAACTTGGGGTTTCTTAGCGAAATTTAATACAGAAGCAAATGAAAAAGTCGTGTTTTTATCATTTGTTACCATAATCCTACACTGACAACAAGAAAGCTGAATGATTAATTTTTCTACTGCTGTTGTGATCATGTCTCATCTTTGTCTTTCTTTAAATATATGTGGCACTTATCATGTGTTTTGTGATCGAAATTTAATAGTCACATAAATAGAAGATGTGAATAATTTGATACACTGCGCCCGATCTTGTTGCGACAAACACCGTGTCCAAAAGATGGTTAAGGCACATTATCACTACTCTGCTTTGGACAACGTAGTACTTGATTTTGTCGAACCTTCCGGGGACTGCCTAAGGCTGCACTTAACGGCATGACTTTCGGAAGTACTAAACGACTCTCGGCGAGACCGTAGCATCTTTCCACATCACTCCTCAGACAAAGGATGATAGAACTATGAAAACAAGCCTCTATTTCTCAAATTAAATAGGTAGTGAAGTATATATACATGTGGCGTCTGTTCGGAAAGAACAGACGTCACATTCTGATCCTGCAGCTGTTATTATTTAATATTCATAGAATATATGACTTCAACTGCTATTGGGCAAAGCTTTGCCCAATAGCAGTTGAAGTCATATATTCTATGAATATTAAATAATAACAGCTGCAGGATCAGAATGTGACGTCTGTTCTTTCCGAACAGACGCCACATGTATATATATAATATGCCGGTGACGGGCAATGATCCTATCGTTAGTGGGGAGGGGTGGGCAAGTTTGAAGCCCTTACTCTTACGGGAATTAGTTAAACTACGAGTTTGAGTACTATGGGCAGGGCGAAGCTGGGAATTTGTATCTGACGGGAGGCGTGCATGGGTAGTCCTTGCAGTTGCGGTGATCACTGTGTCCCCAGTGGTGTAGGGGTCAGCGCAACTGCCTAGAAAGCAGGAGACCCGGGTTCGAATCCGGGCTGGGTACACATTTTCAGCTTTGCCCAATAGCAGTTGAAGTCATATATTCTATGAATATTAGGTAGTGAAGTGTTAGCAAAACCAGACTGCTCCAGTCGAGCAAATTTTATTAACAATAATACGTAGCACAAGTTTAATGTAATATAAACATAAAAAAATGTAAGAACACGGCAAGTCTTAAGCATATTTGGAAGAAGCATGTAATGTGAAATCATTTGTAGAATCACGAAAACGTTTAAAATCGATTATAATACAGGGTGTCCAGGAAAGGGCTCCATGATTTCAAAATTAAATATCCCGAAAAGAAAGATCGATATAGGAATGCAGTAAACGGTATGTTTATTGCGAAAACTGTAAGAAGTTTATACAGCAGTTTGAAATAATAGTTACAAAAGCTGCTAACAGATGGCGCTGTACGCCAGCATATCAGCATACATAAATTAAATAATAGTATCAAAACACTCTTTGCAAACAATCACATCACAAAATGTTCACCATTGACACTACAGAGGTGGCGCAAACGAAGATAGAAATTCGCCATCACATTTCGTAGTGTCTCAACCGAAATGGATTCACATGCCACAGAGATCGCCGATTCAAGCTCGTCCAGCGTGGCGGGATGCTTCGGGTATTCCATGTCTTTCACTGTGCCCCACAAAAAAAAGTCACAGGGAGTCAAATCCGGCGAATATAGAGGCCAATCCATGCCTGCACTAGTAAATTTGGGATATTCCAAAGCAATGACTCGATTCCCGAAGTATTCCTCAAGAAAGCGAAACACTTGTTCGGTCCAATGTGGTCGGGTTCCATCTTGCATAAACCATTCAGTACCTGGGCGATCCTCTAACGATTGCTATGTGGCGACAAAGTGTTCCAAAATTGCAACGTAACATGCACCAGTGACCGTTTCTCGAATGAAAAAAGGACCAATAATGCCTCTGCTACATACTGCAGCCCACACAGTAACCTTAAGAGAATACAGGGGTTTCGCTTCACACCAATATGGCTTTTCGGAACACCAAAATCGCCAGATCTGCTTATTCACGTATCCATTCAGGTGTAAGTGTGCTTCATCTGTAAACCAGATGCAGCCAACATCAAATCCTTCACTATCAATAATTGTGAGCATCTGATTAGCAAAGGCAACCCTTTGTTGCACAGCTCGTACGGGTATGGCCTGGTGCGTTTTAATTTTGAATGGAAACATGTATAGGCTCTTTCTCAGTATTTTCTGCATGCTGGAACGCTTCAGATGCAATTCTACGGACGGATGACATTGGATTGCGCTGAATAATTCCAGAAACTGTGGCGATATTTTCAGGCGTCCTGCGGTTTGCTTGCGGGCAGCCGCGGTGGAGTAGCCGAGCGGTCTAAAGCGTTTCGCTGCGGAGCGCGCGGTTGCTCGCCGTGGAGGTTCGAGTCCTCCCTGGGGCATGGGTGTGTGTGTTTGTCCTTAGGTTAGTTTACTTAGGTTTAAGTAGTTTGTAAGCTACGGACTGATGACCACGCAGTTTGGTCCGATAGATTTACAAACATTTGAACATTTTGACCTTGCGCCCAACATGCCCCTCTAGATCATCAGTTACGCTGCCTGTTCGTTGAAATTTTGCGAAGAGCGTAGAACGGTTTTCGCATCGGGTACTTTTGGAACATTAAATCGTACTTGAAAACTTCGCCTTGTTGCCGTAGGACTCTCTTCTAACCTGTGGTACACTAGCACCAGAAAAACGCGTTGTTCAGTGGAGTACATGGTTTTAATCTCTTCCTTCGGTACGCTAACCTTTCACGTTTCAATAGTAGAACTGATCGCTCTGGGCTTCGGATCACTATTTATACTAGGCATTTCGTATGGCGATTACAGCGCCATCTGTGAGCAGCTTTTTTAACCATTATTTCAAACTGCTGTATAAACTTCTTACAGCTTTCACAATAAACATACCGTTTACTGCATTCCTCTATCGATCTTTGTTTTCGAGATTTTTAATTTTGAAATCAGGGAGTCCTTTTCTCCACACCCTGTACTTATTTCGTGTGGGTCAGTTGCCTGGTGCAAGTCTTTCAACTGGACGCTACTTCGGCCCTTGCATGTCCCCAATCTACCCCATGTTTTCCAACCGGAGAAAGGGGAATAAACGTGAAATCCGCATGTCACATAGTTGAGAGGTGAATGCTAGGTTAGACCGCACAATGAAAGTACCCGTGATCTGAACGTGTTACGAATTCGTATCTTTAACTTTGTGGTGTCGAGCACATTACCGCAAGCCCATAAATCAAAAAGAAAAATTAAGCTGTCTATTGGAATCTTACCGAACCCAGATGGCAACATTTAATATGCAACTACGTATATTGAAGACATTCATCTAGATAAAAAACATCCTATCTTTAATTACGTTGGACCAATCCCATACACCTTGCAAAATTTCAGTGAGTCAGTCGAGTAGTTTCGGAGTTCATAGCTGACATATATATATACTCCGTTAATCAAATTTAAGTGCATGGCGGAGGGTTCATCGAACCGTCTTCATGATATTTCTCTATTTCTCTACCGTTCCATTCTCTAATAACTCTTATTTTATTTTGATGATCATGTCTCCCTTCGTCCGTGGGTGGTAACAAAATATCTTCGCATTCGAAAGTAAAGGCAGGTGACGGAAATTACGCAAATAAATACCGCCTTAACGAATAACGCCATTCTTTTAATGAATCCCATCCCAACTCGAGTATCATTTCTGTGACACTCGCCGTCCTATATCACAATAAAACAGAACGAGCTCCCCTTCTTTGAACTTCTCTATATCTAGGTGAAGATACCACAATTCGCAGCAAAACTCCAAAATAGGACGCACAAGTGTAGCGTACGCAGTTTCTTTATTAGAACTGCTGGCTCTTCTAAGTGTTCTGCCAATGAAACGTATTCTTTCCAATTTAACCTTTTCGTAATCATAGCAACGAACGTATCATGAACGTCCTAACACGCACCAAAGTTGTCTATCCCTTTCAGAACCAAGGTTGTACGTGATGTGACAATAATATAGAGGGATGCCTAAGATACAAAATACATACAGTAATTCATCAGAAAAGAGAAAATAAATTTATTAAAAAATAGTTTGTACCCACACAATTGTCTGGTTTGGGCCTTCATTACAAATTTTTTATGATTTGCACCATCTTACAGTAGCATGTAAGAAATGACATAATAACATCACAGCATCATACAAAATCAACTGGCTGTCAAACATGATAGCTTCTCATGTCAAAACAAAGATTCTACAGCTTGTCAACCAGTCTTTCTTGCCGCCATTGTATGTGTGCTGGATGTTTGCCGACTTTGCCAACTGCTTGTGTCAGCTAGTGTAGAAACATGAAACTAATACACGTTGCGCATCTTACCACAGTCCATCCACAACTGTGTGATGAAGGACAGAGCTTACTAGCGTGTATCACAATGAAATAAAACTAGAAAAACCAGAACCGCACAACTGTGCGTGCAGGGCCTAAAAGGGCTATATTTTTGCGTTTTGTTGTAGTTTTCTTTCCGGAGACTGGTTTGATGCAGTTTTCTACCCTTTTCCATCCTGAGCAACCCTCTTCATCTCATCACTAGAAAGGCAACCCACATCCATTTGAATCTGATTACTATATTCGTCTCTTGGTCTCACTCAGTGAGTCCCCCCCCCCAACCCTTAGAAACACACACACACTTCAATCAAATGCTAAATTTATGATTCCTTGATGTGTAAGAATGTTTCGTACCAATCAATCCCTTCTTTTAATCACGATATGTCAAAATCTCATTTTCTCACCAATTCCGTTGAGTACCTCTTCATTAGTTACGCGATCTACCCACCTAATCTACAGCATTCTTCTCTAGCACCACATTTCAAAAGTTTCTATCCTCTTTCTGTCTGAACTATTTAGCGTCCATCTTTTACTAGCGCACAAGGCAACATTCCACACAACTGCCTTCACAAAATACGTCCTTACAATTAAATTAATATTCGATGTTGCCAAATTAATGTTTTATTAACTTTTCTCTTCCCATTGCCATTCTGCATTTTAATTCCTCTGTACTGCGACCATCATATTTTACAGCCCAAGTAACAAAACCCATCTACCACCTTTACTGTTTCATTACCTAACCTAATTCCTTAAGCATCGCCAGATTTTCTAAGAGTGTATTCCATTACCCTTGTTTTGCTCTTGTTAGTTTTCATCTTATACACTCCTTTCAACGCACTCTTCGCTCCATAAAATAGCTCATGCAGGTCCTTTGCTGTCTCTGACTGTATTGCAATATCATCAGCAAACGCAATGTTTTTATTTCTTCACCCTGAACCCCAATTCCTTATCCAAATTTCTCTTTGCTTACCTTCACAGCTTGCTCAATGTACAAACTGAATAACATTGGAGTAAGGGTACAACCTTGTCTTAATCCCTTCCCAACCACTGCTTCCTTTTAATGTCCTTCATGTCTCTTAACTGCTCTTTGGTTGATGTACAAGTTGTAAATAATCTTCCGTTCCTTATATTGAATCCTGCTGAATTCAGAATTTGAAAGAGTGTACCTTCTGAATTCAGAATTGGAAAAAGTGTATTTCAATCACCATTCTCAAAAGATTTCACCAAATCTACAAAAGCTAGAAGTGTAGAATTGCCTTTCTTTAATCTATCTTCTAAGATTGCCTCCGGTGTTCCTACATTTCTCCCGATTCCGTACTTATCTTGCCTGTTATTAGCATCCTTCTGAAACAAATTAGTGATGAAATCTTGCATCCATGATTTATTAAACTGATAGTCCTCTAATTTTCGCATCTGTCTGCTTTCTTTGGAAGGGGATTATTACATTTTTCTTAAGAGTCTGAGGAAACTTTGCTGTCGCATACATCTTACGCACCAGAAGAAATAGTTTTGCCATGGCTGGTCCTCACAGAGACTTTAGTAGCTCTGAGGGAATGTCATCTACTACACGGGTCTTGTTTTGGCTTAGTCTTTCAGTGCTCTGTTCATCTCTCAATATAGTATCTCATATCTCATCTTCATCTACTTCCTCTTCCCTCACTACAATATTGTCTCTAAGTTAATTTCCTTTCTAGAGCCCCTCTATATACTCTTTCCACCTTTCATCTTTCACTTCTTTACTCAGAACTGGTTTTCCATCTGAGTTCTTGATATTCATACAGTTATTTTTCTTGTCTCCAATTGTCTTTCTTTTTCGTGTAGGCGGTATCTATTTTCCTTCAGTTGTACATTCTTTTACAGACTTGCATTTGCCTTGTAGCCACTCCTGCTTAGCCATTCTGCACTTTTTGTCAGTCTCATATTTTAGTCGCCTGTACTCATTTTTACCTGCTTTATTTACTGCATTTTTATATCTTCTTCTTCCATCAGTTAAATGTAGTATTTCCTGTGACTTCCAAGGATTTTTGTATGTCTTGCCTTTCTTCCTATGTAGGACTCTGCTGCCTTGACTATTTCACTCTCAAAGCTACCAATTCCTCTTCTACTGTTTTATTCCCTCCGGTTTCTTTCAGTTGTAGCCTAAATCTCCCTCTTAAATTCTCAATAACTTCAGATCCTTTCAATTTATCCAGGTCCCATCTCCATATACCCCTTTCCCTCAGTTTCTCCTATTTCAGTCTACAGTTCATAACCAATAAAATATGGTCAGTCTTTATGTAACAGATGAAAACCGTGCGATACCATTCTGTGAAGTGGGTCATGACGTCATATATAACTGCGATGACCAACACAATTCCAGAGCAAAAATGTGAAGTGTGTAACGGACGCTAATGCGATGTTCTAGAGTTCATAAGTGCTGATACTTACATACCTTAAATTCGCATTTTTTTTTCATTAAAGCTGTGGTTACATTTTTAGTTCCTTTTGTCCTGTTTTTTTTTTTTTTTTTTTTTTTTTTTTTTTTTTTTTTTTTTTTTTTTTCCACAGTTGCTATGTTATAATATTATAGTGTAGGTATTTCACTTATCTGTCTATGCAACTGATTTAATAAAATATGCTATTGCCATATGCATTTCGCCTTTATTTGGAAGGCATCATCAGTGGCCTGTAATATATACATTATTTTTTACAATATTTTATATTTACATTTCTCAGTATTTTTAGGTTATGAACAGTTCTGATGCGTTATTTTGGTATAGTATTGATATCTCGATGTTGTGCTTACAATATTTCATGGATATAGCTTTACATCTGGTGCTCATTGGTTGCTTCCAGCTGTTCTGCTTCAATTCTGTGCATTTTGCTGCTTTTGTTTTTCCAGCACTTCACAGTTAGCACCACTAGCCACATGCCATTTTGTTTGTGTTGTGTTTTTGTTTTTGCTGGTGTTGCCAACTGTTGAGTATGTGTTTGTCCTATCTTTGCTTTGTGTCAGTGTGTGTGTGTGTGTGTGTGTGTGTGTGTGTGTGTGTGCGTGGGTGGGTGTTATGTGATTACATAGAGGACAGCACCAGATACTGATATATTAATTATTGTTTTTTTGTGTATCCTAATTGTGAAGAGGTATAGAACAGAATTAGAGACAGAAAGGTGGAGAGGGACATGGATATAGAGACAGTCAAAGACGGGGATTGTGGGAGTGGGAGAGAGTTGTGTTTTTTTTCTCATTATTATTATTAAATTTTGTTTGTGTGTGTGTGTGCCAATTCTTTTCTCTCTTTGATTACTGTCTCATGTCTTTGACTAGATTTAGCAGTGAGTTTTCATTAATGTTTGTCTGTTCATTTATTACTTGTTTGTTCTCGGCTATAGCTTTCTGGATATGGTAGTTTTCTTGTGTTTGGATGAGGTGTTTGTTGTGGTTGTTGGTCCTGATAATTTTCATATCTTGGTCTATATTGGTTATGTGATGGTGGTGGTGTTTTAAGTGTTCTGCAAATGTGGAGTGGTTTGTTTCATATTTACAACATGTTGGAAACACAACATACACCTCAACCACAACAAACACCTCATCCAAACACAAGAAAACTACCATATCCAGAAAGCCATAGCCGAGAACAAACAAGTAATAAATGAACAGACAAACATTAATGAAAACTCACTGCTAAATCTAATCAAAGACATGAGACAGTAATCAAAGAGAGAAAGGAATTGGCATTCACACACACAAACGAAAATTTAACAATAATAATGAAAAAAAAACAACAACACAACTCTCTCCCTCTCCCACAATCCCCGTCTTTGACTGTCTCTATATCCATGTCCCTCTCCACCTTTCTGTCTCTAATTCTGTTCTATACCTCTTCACAATCAGGATTCACAAAAATAATAATAATAATAATAATAAATTAATAAATATTAAAAAAATTAATATATCAGTATCTGGTGCTGTCCTCTATGCAATCACATAACACACACACACACACACACACACACACACACACACACACACACACACACACACACACACACTGACACAAAGCAAAGATAGGACAAACACATACTCAACAGTTGGCAACACCAACAAAAAACAAAAACACGACACAAACAAAATGGCATGTGCCTAGTGGTGCTAACTGTGAAGTGCTGGAACAACCAAAGCAGCGAAATGCACAGAATTGAAGCAGAACAGCTGGAAGCAACCAATGAGCACCAGATGTAAAGCTATATCCATGAAATATTGTAAGTACAACATCCATATATCAATACTATACCAAAATAATGCATCAGAACTGTTCATAACCTAAAAATACTGAGAAATTTAAATATAAAATATTGTAAAAAATAATCATGTATATATTGCAGGCCACTGATGATGCCTTACAAATAAAGGCAAAATGCATATGGCAGTAGCATATTTTATTAAATCAGTTGCATAGACAGATAAGTGAAATACCTACACTATAATATTAAAGCTGTGGTTGTTCGACTAATAGATGAAATTTGTGCTGTAAACTATAAACATAAGTACAAAATTCTACTTCAATATGCGCTTGTTTTTCGCAACTGATGATTAACTTACCCCAAAGAAAGAAAAACACCTGAAGCAAGAATTTTACTGTATTATTCGCTTCATAGAAGTGGAAATAGTGTTATGGAGGAAACCCAGTGCTAGTAGCTTCTTAGTTCTATTGTGATATAACACTGAATGTAAATATCTGAACATCACTTACTCTAGGATGGGTGCGATAAAAAGGGCACTAAATTACGCAGTAACTCCTACACATATCAAAGCGATGGAGATGTATGGGGATTTCGGGTGTAACATCCGTGTCCGCGAGCAAGTCACCGCTTGTTCAAAATCTAAATGATCGTCTGGATTACTGCAGCTCCACACCACGGGCTACCGGGCTGGTCGTACGGGACGTTTGTTGACGCTGATATGTTGCCAGAAAAGTCGTATTTACGTTGGCTGGGCCGGTCGTGTATCATGGAGTTAATCTTCAATTGCGATCCTAGTTTTTCATGGCGCTTGACAGCTGTTGTCCATTCTTCCACCGTTTTTCACACACTAGCTGTATCACTGCATATCGCATCACTGTTTGAATATCTGTGTTACAGGCTTCCGAGTTCGCTACGCAGAATTTCGACTAAATATGTATAACATAGAAAGAGGGGATTGCACAACAAAAATTTTGGGCTGTTATTAGCTAATAACCTAATCATAATCAAATGTCATGAATGGAACACATGGGTTCGTAGGGGGGGGGGGTTTCCAGCCAAGATCGCTATTTACTTAACTGGCTACTTAGACATCATCTTCTGTCCTGTCAACAGTTTCTCAAGAGGAAAGGCCGCAGGACCTGATGGGATACCAGTTCGATTTTACACAGAGTACGATAAGTAAATTGTCCCCTTATTGTATTGGTGTACCTTAGGTCTCTAGAAGAGCGTAGCGTTCCAAAAGATTGGAAGAAGACGCAGGTCATCTCCGTTTTCAAGAAGGGACGTCGAACAGATGTGCAGAACTGTACGCTTATATCCCTAACGCCGGTCAGTTTTAGAATTTTGGAACATTTATTATGTTCGAGTATAATGTCTTTTCTGGAGACTAGAAATCTGCTTTGTAGGAATCAGCATGGGTTCCGAAAAAAGGCGATCATGTGAAACCCAGAGCGCTATTTGCCCACGAGACTCAGAGGGCCATAGACACAGGATCTCGGATAGATGCCGTGTTTCTTGGCTTCCTCAAGGACTTTGATACATTTCCCCACAGTCGTTTAATGAACAAAGAGCATATGGTCTATCAGACCAATTGTGTGATTGGATTGAGGCGTTCCTAGATTACAGAATGCAGCATGTCATTCTCAATCGAGAGAAGTCTTCCGAAGTAAGAGTGATGTTAGGTGTGCCACAGGGGAGTGTCGGAGGTCCGTTGTTATTAACAACACTGAGGCTTTTTGCGGATGATGCTGTAGTATATAGAGAGGTTGTAACAATGGAAAATTGTATTGAATTGCAGGAGGATCTGCATCGAATTGACGCACGGTGTAGGGAGTGGCAATTGAATCTGAATGTAGACAAGTGTAATGTGCGGCGAATACATAGAAAGAAAGATCCTGTATCATTTAGCTTCATTATACCAGGTCAGCAAATGGAAGCAAATAATTCCATAAATTATCTGGGAGTATGTATTAGGAGTGATTTAAAATGGAACGACCGTATAAAATTTATCGTCGGTAAAGCAGATGCCAGACTGAGATTCATTGGAAGAATCCTAAGGAAATGCAGTCAGAAAACAAAAGAAGTAGGTAACAGTACACTTTTTCGCCCACTGCTTGAATACTGCTCACAGGTATGGGATCCGTACCAGGTTGGGTTGATAGAGGAGGTAGAGAAGATCCAACGTAGGGCAAAACGCTTCGTTACAGGATTATTTAGTAATCGTTAAAGCGTTACGGAGATGATCGATAGACGCTTTGTAGCTCGGTACGGGCTATTGTCGATGGTTCGAGAACATACCCTTACTGAAGAGTCTAGCAGTATATTGCTCCCTGTTACGTATATCTCGCAAAGTGGTCTTAAGGATAAAATCAGAGAGATTAGAGTCCACACAGAGGCATACCGACAATGTTTCTTTTCGCGATCAATACGATACTGGAATAGGAGGGAGAACCAATAGTGGTACTCAAGGTACCCTCCGCCATACACACTGTCAGATGGCTTGCGGAGTATGGATGTAGATGTAGATTATTTAATCACATATTTTTAAATAAGATAACCAACTTATAAAATGTAATATTACAAAATGATGATTGCACAGTTCCGAAACGGGACGTCTTTAAATAAATTAAACATGCAATTCACCGAGTGGTGTCTATTAAATATACTTGCGCTAGGCGACCGAACAATCGCACAAGGGATCTCCCGGCCAAAAATGCCATATGATCATTTTATTGCATTAAATAAATAAATATTTCGCGATCTTGGCGTTACACTTTTGAAGAACCTTAACAGAACGTTTCCACAACATTAGTACCGCACTGAAATGTCGTCGTCGTCGTGGTCTTCAGTCCGCAGATTGGTCTGATGCAGATCTCCACGCTACCCTGTCCTGTGCAAGTGTCTTCATCTGAGAATACGTTCGGCAACCTACATCCTTTTCAATCTGCTTACTATATTCGTTCCTCGGTCTCCCTCTACGATTTTTACCCCACATGCTTCCTTATAGTGCTAATGTGACAATTCCTTGATGTCTCAGAATGTGTCCAACCAATCTATCCCTTCTCTTAGTTAGGATACGCCAGAAACTCCTTTTGTTCAAATGTTCAAATGTTTGTTAAGCTTAAGGGACTTAACTACGGGGTCATCAGTCCCTAAACTTACAAACTACTTATGAACTACCTACAACTAAGGACGGCAAAATATCCATGCCCGAGGGTGGATTCGAACCACCGACCGTAGTGGCCGTGCAGACCGTGACTGAAGCACCTCAGTCCCCTCGGCCACCGCGGCCGGCAAACTCCTTTTCTCCCCGCACCTCCTCATTAGTTACGTGATCTACCCATCTAATTTTCATCATTCGTTTACAGCACCACACTTCAAATGCTTCTATCATCATTTTGTCTGAACTCCTTATGTCCACGTTTCACTCCCATACAATGCTAAACTCCAGACAAAAGCTTTCAGAAAGGACTTGCTAACATTTAAATTAATATTGAATGTTAACAAGTTTCGATTCTTTAGAAACACTTTTCTTCCCAGAGCCAGTCTGCCTTTATATCTTCTTTACTTCGGCCATCAGAAGTTCTCTTGCTACCCAAATAACAAAATTCATCTACTACTTTTATTGTCTCATTACCTAATCTAATTCCTTCAGCATCGCCTGATTTTCTGACATTGCATTCTATTACCTTCGTTTTACTCTTGCTAACGTTCATCTGTCCATTCCATTCAATTGATCTTCCAGTTCTTTTGCAGTCTCTTGACAGAATTACTATGTCATCGGCAAACCGCAATGTTTTTATTTCTTCTCCCTCCACTTTAATGCCCTCTTTAAAAAAAACTCCTTCCATTCCTTCACTGCCTGCTCAATGTACAGATTTAACAACATTGGGGAAAGGCTACAACCCTGTCTTACTCCCTTCCCAACCTCTGCGTCCCTTTCTCGCCCTTCGACTCTAATAACCGCTGTCTGTCTTCGCTCCCTATATTTTACCCCTGATACCTTCAGAATTTGGAAGAGTGTATTCCAGTCGACATTGTCAAAACCTTTCTCCAAATCGACAAACGCTAAACACGTAGGTTTCCCTTTCCTTAGCCTATCTTCTAAGATACGCCGTAATGTGAGTATTGCCTCCCGTTTTCCTACATTTCTCCTAAATCCAAACTGATCTTCCCCAAGGTCGGATTCCAGAAGTTTTTCCATTCGTCTGTAAATAATTCGTATTAGTATTTTGCAACCATAACTTATTAAACTGATAGTTCTGTAATTTTCACACTTGTCTGCACTTGCTTTCTTTGGAACTGGAATTACAATGTTCTTCTTGAAGTCGGAGGGTATTTCCCCTGTCTCATACATCTTTCATACTAGGTGATACCATTTTTTCACGACTGGCTCTCTTAACGACAACAGCAGTTCAGACGGAATATCATCTACTCCAGGGGCCTTGTTTCGACTCAAGTCCTTCAGCGCTTTGTCGAATTCTTCTCGCAGTATCATATCGCCTATCTCATTTATCTCCACTTCGTCTTCCCTTTATAGACTACTGCCCTCAAGTTTATTTTCCTGAAATGTATTGCACAAAGTCTGGCCGTTGGGCACGTACAATCAGATTGATGAAGTTCACGATAATATCTAAGTTTCAATATGTAACCAAGTCTTAGAGCACTGTATCTATGTGATGTCTCTGTGCTGCGAGTCATAGCTAGTTGGTGCGAAGAATGGCAGCTAGCTCTCAATGTAGAAAAATGTAAGGTGATGCGCTTGAGTAGAAAAAACAATCCCATAATGTTCGAATACAGCATTAGTAGTGAGCTTCTTGATGCTGTCGCGTCGTTCAAATATCTAGGCGTAACACTGCAGAGCAATATGAAATGGAACGATCGTGTAAGGACAGTTGTGAGTAAGGCGGACAGCCGACTTCGGTTTATAGGGACAATTTTGGGAAGATGTACTTCACCTGTAAAGGACACTGCGTATAAAACGCTTGTACGACCACGTCTTGAGTATTGCTCAAGTGTTTGGGACCCGCAGCAGATCAGTTTAAAGGAAGACATAGAGGCGGTTCAGAGACGAGCAGCTAGATTTGTTACCGGTACCAATGCGCGAGTATCACGGAAACGCTCCGGCAACTCAATTGGGGATCGCTAGAAGAAAGACGACGTTCTTTTCGTGAATTTCTGTTAAGTAAATTTAGAGGGATGGAATTTGAAGCTGAGTGTAGTACGATCTTGCTGTCGTCTGCTTACATTTCACGTAAAGATAACAAAGACAAAATAAGAGAAATTAGGGCTCGTACGGAGGCATATAGGCATTCTTTCTTTCCTCGTTCAATTTGGGAAAGGAATAGGAAAGGAAATGCCTAGTAGTGGTACAGTGTACCCTCCGCCACGCACCTTACGGTGAATTGCGGAGTATGTATGTAGATGTATGTAGAAAAGACAAGCCAGAAGAAAATACGAAGTCACATTGGAGAATCACGGCGGTAAAACGACATTGGTGCCTCGATTGTTCTGACGTGTTCGGCGGGCACAAAAAGTTAAATGTTTTGTGCCTCGTCACCGCCGGTTGTCCTAGGTGTCGGTGGCCGAGTGGAGAGAGGCGGACACAGGGAAGTAGGATGCACGCGTGAGCGGGTACAGAGTTGAGGTGACCAGCCAGTGGGACTGCAGAAACTAGAAACATTAAGCTAGATTAGAACAAGATATATATTTCGTAGAAATATTACAATACTTAACTATGTAATCAAAATACTAGTGGAAAGTGCTTTCCTAATATCTGGAAGAGACAGCTTGCTCATTCCATCTGAGCCTCTAGCACTGCAGTTTTATGTTTCCAAAATTCATTTCGACGCAGTTGCAGATGATATGTAAATTTACACTCAGTGCATTCAAATTCCTTATTTGAAGATGCATTGAAGATGATCACTATGTGATCGAAAACGATCTGGTTTTAAAAATGAAATATTAACGACCAGTGCTGCTTATTACATCTGGTGTGTTCATCTGGAAGACTAGTAGAAGTCTGCCTACTGATGAGAGTCTTATCTAGTGACTGTACTATTGCCAAGTGGCCGATACAGTTCAGTGGTGGCCGCGAGAGGGGTTGCAGCAGAGGGCGCTCGCGGCTGAAGTCTTTAAAGCTCTGTACAGGGAAAGTACGGCCAGCCTCCCAGCGGCAGTCGTGCTGGGCCTATGGTTTCCGCTGCTGCTTACGCACCGGCCCCTACCTCGTTCCCAGCGCTTAACTATACTTATCAACAGATTTTGAGAAAACTATTCAATGAAAATATTTAACTTTTTCACGTGTTATTGTGTGATATATTAGCTCGATAATTATCTGATTTTCTAATCAAAATATCCACGGGTGTACTGCCGGTCTATAGTGTCCAACGGGTACAATATTTCAGCGATCACACATGTCGCCATCATCGAGGAGGAAGCCCTGGCATCATCCGTTAGGTGGACGACACTTTCGTCATCTGGCCACATGGTATGGATAAACTCCTTGACTTCCTTACACATCTGAACTCCATACATCCCAACATCAAATTCACTATGGAGTCTGAAACGGAGGGTAAATTGTCGTTCCTTGACGTCTTGGTCAAGAGAAGAGCTGATGGCACCCTGCATCATAGTGTATATGGAAGACAACGCACACTGATCTGTATTTACACGCAGACAGCTGTCACCACCCTTCACAGAGGAATGGTGTACTTAAAACTCTAGTACATAGGGTGCGCACTATCTCCGACGCAGAGAGACTACCCCAGGAATTAGAATACGTGAGAACTGTATTTCGAAAAAATGGGTACTCAGAGTGGCAGATTCAGCGGGCTCTTCGCCCAACCACAACATCACAACCTGTGGAAACGGATGAAAACACAAGGGAGGATGTAGGCACTGAGTTCGTTGCATATACCGGCGCAATCTCGGAGAAGGTCGCCCGCATTTTGAAAAAACACCAGGTTGGAACTGCCTTTTGTCCGCCGAATAAAATTCGTGCACTGGTGGGGAGCGTCAAAGATGATCTCGGTTTGAGGAAGGCCGGCGTGTACCATATTCCGTGTCAGTGTGGAAAGTCAAATATTGGACAGTCGATGCGTACCGTCGAGGATCGATGCGTTGAACACCAGAGGCACACACGATTGATGTATCCGAGCAAGTCGGCGATCGCTGAACATTGTCGGAGAATCATGCGATGGAGTATGAACGCACTAGGATTCTGGTACAGACGTCGAGATACTGGGACTGCGTCGTTAGAGAGGCCATTGAAATTCGCACGACCTAAGAAACCGTGACTGTGGCTATAATCTTAGCAGAGCTTGGGAACCAGCGATTGGGTTAAGAGTAAACCTAGCAAACGTAACGAAGTGACGACCACGGCGCACACAGCCCTCACACCGACGTCTTCTCAGACGCCGTCGCATTCGGTTCCACTGCACGGCCGCGGCGCGGGGCGCGGACCTCGGAGGGGTCGCTCCGCGAGCCGAGGGTATTTAAATGGCCCGCAACCGGGCTAGAACCCAGTTCCCTTCGAGCAGCCGTAGCGTGCGGAACTCCGTGCCGGCGCGTTTCCAGGAGCTCAGTCCGTCAGTTCACCTGATGTCGACATTTATGATCGCCGAAAAATTGTGCCCGTTGGACACTATAGAGCGGCAATACACCCGTGGATATTTTGATTATCAAATACGCCGGGAGAAACTGAAGAATCACATCTGATTTTCTATTCATTATTACGTATAGTTTCCGTGCTACGTCAAATTCAGTAAACTGCTGCGCAAAATTTTTAAGAGTTTGCAGAGGAAATATCGCATTGCGTAGACTTTGCGTATGGTTAATTCTAGCACATACAATGCTGCGGACGAAATGTAGGTAAATATCGAAATTTTATTTAAGGTTGAGAGCAGAATGATAACTCTTTTCATTCTCGAGATACTGGTTGCTATATCCGACGGACAGATGCGGACCTGGCGGCTCTACGAAATACTTATCGTTGGATTTTATGAAAACTGTTTGGTTTGTGGCTCCAGATCTAAAGAGTTCATCAATAAATTCAGACTGACCTGTACCGTAGCCAACTATTCGAAAAGACCGCGAACATGTCATCATCGGAGCATTGTGTAAATGAAGAAAACCATTTAGATTATGGATAAGACGTTGATGAGTTTTTTCTTGCGTATTAGGTAGTTATATCTTACAAGACCTACGAAAAATGCAAGGGGCTACCCACTACATGACTTTTACCAAAAAGAGAAATTAAAGGTGCCTTTAAAACGCCAATTACATGTGAATGTCTAATATTTGTCTCGTTTCAATTCTGTGTTTCCTGTAATGATACACATGAAAAAGAATGAGAAAAGCTTGCTTCAGGAACTATATATTAATTTCATATCTAAACGAGAATCTAGTTCACTCACTAATATGTTCAAAATTTGTATGTTTTCGGCAGATAAAATTGATAAAATACAAAAATAGAGTCTTTGATCGGGGCCATGAAACAACCTTTGTAGATACGTCAGACAAACAAAACACCAGACGTGATATCAAGAAAGAAAAAGTATCCCAGAATCTGCTAGTAGCAATCCGTTCAGGTTGATTTTGATTTTCTAAAGCAACGGCTTAATGCCTCTAAAGAAAGTTGTACCACGTAGCTGCAATTGTACATTAAAAAAAAAAGTCCGTTACTTAAGGACGAACCTTTAAGAATTTCTAATTCCTCCCAAATGTCGAGCTTCCGTCCCTTCCGTCTCCCAAATGTCGGCAGATAAAACCAACGACGCGTGAATAATTTTCCTCACGACATTATCCAGGAATTTTCTTCACAAATTTATTCAAGTTAAAAATATACAGATATCTGCTACGTGATCCATTCGTCAGTGAATCGTTAATCTATTAATTGGCATTATGAAATAAAATCATCACAGCACAAGAATCGTAGTTCACTTCTGGGCTCCTAGTTTTTTGACGACTTTCATCAGACTGTTCATTTTCCTGCATTTCTGATACCTAACGGAAGTCCTATGATGTTTACCTCCATTCTTCGCTTCTGAAGAACACCCAAAAGTACAACACTGTGGCATTATTCAAACTCAAACACACGAAATTCACAAGACTTCTCTTCGCAGCCAAGCAACGTAAAGGTCCAAGAAGGCGGAAAGAGCCACGTGATTCGATTTCAGCCAATCAGGAGCCGCAGACGGCGGCAAGCGGCGAGGAAAATGATGGCCATACTTTCCTTATACAGGGTTTTTTGACGTCTTAAGAACGCCGCGTCGTGCTTGCATGGCGGCGCGCGGCGAAAGTACTTGTGGGCCACCACAAAATGCCCATGAAAAATTACTGGCGTATAACAGCACACTGTTATAAGACACTAGCCTCTGCCGCGACGTGACCTGCTAGGTGAAGGAAGTAGGGGGGGGGGGGGAGGTGGAATCAACTGGGATAGAGGAAAAGGAGGAGGGCCGGGAAGGAAAGCGCAAGGATTCTACGGTCTGGGAGGAGGGAGAATGGGTTAGGGGGTAGTAGACGGGAAGAGAAGGCTGACCTACGAAGGAAAGGAAGGAAAGGAAGGGCGCAACCAGAGTTGGTTGGAAGGATAGACTGCATGACAGGGGGCATCACACGAGAGGGGAAGGTGGGATACGGAGGGTGCTTAGGTGCAGGAGTAGGAGGAATACAATGTTAGAGGCGTGGCAGGGGCCCAGGATTCTTCAGGACAGGATATACAGGGAGTTGCTGTAGTCTAGTTCACTGGTAACATATCGGATACGGATGTGTTCGAGGGAACGGGGTGAGGCTACAGGAGGGACGGTGTGCGTGGTGTCCCAGGATATGGGGATGTAAAGCAGGCGGTAGAGACGAAAGCTCCGGGGAGGGGGGGGGGGTTGAAGCTGCAGAGAGCCGGACGCACGAGGGAGTGATAGGTGCAGAGGATGATGCATGGTTGAAGGCTCCATGTCAGGAGTTTGGGAAAACAGTGACAGGTTGCTGAATTCTATTGAGGTGGAATTTCCTCTAGAGGCAGCGAACCAAGGCTGGAGTGAGCGGATGGATAAGATGGATGACATAAAGACGGAAAGGGTGGTGCAACCTTTGAGGATAGACTGGGATTTGGCGTGGTTGATGGCAATTGGCCACTGGGTAAGCAGGAGGAAGAGTGATGGGCACTTTTGGAGGAGGTGTTGTGAGTGGTGGATGGTAGGGGTGACGACAAGGTAGAAAGGGACATCAGGAGGTTGATGGAAGGTGCTGGTTGGAGCATGTGTGCAGTATACAGAAGGTAGAGAGGAGGGGGACAGAACGGAACCTTCTGGTAACACGATGGAAGGGTAGAACAACCTTCAGTCGGAGTTGTATACAGTGACATAAGGCCGGCCGCGGTGGCCGAGCATACTGCGGCGCGCCAGTCACGTTCTGAACGGCCACTACGGTCGGGGGTTCGAATCGCTCATGGGGCATGGATATTTGTGGCGTCCTTAGTATTAGCTAGTTCATAAGTAGTTTGTAAGTTTAGGGATTGATGACCCCGTAGTTAAGTCCCATCAGCTCTGAACATTTAGTTACATAGGAGGAACTATCAGTTTAATAAGTCATGTTTGCAAAATACTAACACGAATTACTTACAGACGAATGGAAAAAGTTGTGGAATCCGTCCTCGGGGAAGATCAGTTTGGATTTAGGAGAAATGTAGAAATACAAGAGGCAATACTCACATTACGACTTATCTTAGCAGAAACGCCCAGGAAAGGGAAACCTACGTTTTTAGCGTTTGTCGATTTGAAGAAACCTTTTGACAATGTCGACTGGAATACACTCTTCCAAATTCTGAAGGCACCAGGAGTAAAATATAGGGAGCGAAGAGTTATATTCAAACTATACAAAAACCAGACAGCGGTTATTAGAGTCGAAGGGCAAGAAAGGAACGCAGAGGTTGGGAAGGGAGTAAGACAGAGTTGTAGCCTTTCCCCAATGATGATCAATCTGTACATTCAACAGGCAGTGAAGGAATGGAAGGAGAAATTTTGAGATGGCATTAAAGTGCAGGGAGAAGAAATAAAAACATTGCGGTTTGCCGACGACATAGTAATTCTGTCAGAGACTGCAAAAGAACTGGAAGAGTAATTGAATGGAATGGGCAGTGTCTTGAAAGGAAGATTTAAGATGAAGATAACCAAGAGTAAAACGAATGTAATGGAATGCAATGTCAGAAAATCAGGCGATGCTGAAGGAATTAGATTAGGTAATGATACAAGAAAAGTAGTAGATGAATTTTGTTATTTGGGTAGCAAGATAACTTCTGATGGCCGAAGTAAAGAAGATATAATATGCAGAATGGCTATGGGAAAAAACGTTTATCAAGAAGCGAAATTTGCTGACATCCGCTATTAATTTAAATGTCAGGAAGTCCTTTCTGAAAGAATTTGTCTGGAGTGTAGCATTGTATGGAAGTGAAACGTGGACGATAAGGAGTTCAGATAAAAAGATGATAGAAGCTTTTGTAATGTGGTGCTACAGACGAATGATGAAAATTAGATGGGTGGATCACGTAACTAATGAGGAAGTGCTTAACCGAATCGAGGAGAAAAGGAGTTCTCTTGCATATCCTGACCAAGAGAAGGGATAGATTGGTTTGAAACGTCAAGGAATTGTCAACTTAGTATTAGAAGGAAGCGTGTGGAGTTAAAATCGTAGAGGGAGGCCGAGGGACGAATATGGTAAGCAGATTCATAAGGATGTTGGTTGCCGAACGTATTCTCAGATGAAGAGGCTTGCGCAGGACAGAGTAGCGTGGACAGCTGCATCAAACCAGTCTGCGGACTGAAGACCGCAACAACAACAGGAGTAATCGTGTGGTGAGAAACGGTACAATGAGTCAATTAAGGGCGTTGGTGTGGTGCTTGAAAAGGTCAGGATGTCATACATGAGAGAGACGAAAAGGGTGGACCGATGGTAGGGTGGGAGGAGGTGGGAAGGCCGAGGAGTTGGTCATCGGCAGAAGAGGACGGTCCGAAGCTGTACTGAGATTTCCCCAGCGAAGTTCACAAACGTGCCAATGTTCTTGTGGCGCAGCCTCTGGAGGGAAACTGCGAACATAATGGAAGTTGTCACTGTTCCCGTGGCCGTATCGGTGGTGGTGTACTCGTCTTTGGTAACATCTCAATACACGACATCAAAGTGTTCAACTATAAGTTGCTTCGGAACAAGTACAAATGCAATATGACCTTTTCCAGAAATAATAATTGGTACTGATGACCAAGTAGTTTAGTCCCCTCTATACAACAACAATAATTGGGAAAAATGTAATACATAATTTGGAGCCAATTACTGCGCATCTGCAAAATTCTGGTGTTTATAAGCTTTCCTGTGCTATGTCGTGAATTTTACATTGGACAGAAAGGACGAGCTTCTTCATTTCGCGGTAAAGACCACTCTTTTGCAGACCCATTTATTAATCTCAGGGCATTTTCCTAATAATATTGGAAACCTAGTAATTTTGCACATAGAGAAAGGGACGGAACTCGATATTTGGGAGGAATTAGAATTCCTCCTTAAGTGACGGACTTTTTCTTAATGTGCAGTTGCAGCTATGTGGTAAAAGTTTCTATAAAGGCATCAAGCCGTTGCTTTATAAAATCAAAAGCAACCTGAACGGACTGCTTCTTGCAGATTCTGAGATACTTTTTCTTCCTCGATATCACGTCTGGTGTTTTGTTTGTCTGACGTATCTACAAAGGTTGTTTCATGGCCCTGATCAAAGATACTATTTTTGTATTTTATCAATTTTACTGTATATGTCGTGCCTTCACCACTTGTCGATTTTTATGTAAAATATTAGGCGGAGACTTCAGACGTCTACCTTCCTGGTACGTAAGTTAGCTGCCATATTGATTATTAATTTGGCCACTAGATGGCGACAAGCGTGTATAGTCGCTTAGCACACTAGCACATCCAGTTGCTTTTCAACCATCCGAACGACTACATGTAGCCCTTAGTGACTGTTCCTGCTTTTCCTATTTTATGGTTTGACTATCTCTCCACGGCAGATATGTTATTGTAATTTTCTTTTCTTTTAGATTTGGCATGTAAGTTTTGACGTTTTATCTCATATTGTCTGAAGAAGGTGTCCTTTGTGACACTGAAACCTAGCAACATATTCATTTGTAAATTGCGACTGAGGGCTGTAGTGTTTAGAAAAATCTTATCTCGTTGTTTTTGATATAAAATAAGTAAGCACCAATGTTGTTTTCAAAAAACAATTTTGTATGTTACTCCATGTTGTGTAACAGTAAGTAACTGTCATTTATTTCTCTTTCATTTAGTTTGTTGATGATGATAGCAATTGCCGAAACCATTGGAATGTGACAAATAAAAGTATTTCACAACTCTGCCACAAGAATGATTTTTTCAAAGTACATCGTGGACGTAGACCGCCACCTAAAAACTATATTATTTTAGTTCTGCCGACGACAATATTTCAGAACCTAGATATCTCTACTGATTCCCTAATTGCTTTCAACAGTGTAGATACGGTAAGATGGAGCCAGAAACTTGACGAAGCAAATATTTCATGAGTCTCTTTCAAGCGACAAGCTATTGTTCAAACTGTCTCTCTCTCGCTCTCTCTCTCTCTCTCTCTCTCCCTCTCTCTGCGCCGCGGTGGAATAGCCGAGCGGAGCGCGCGGTTGCTCGCCGTGGAGGTTCGAGTCCTCCCTGGGGCATGTGTGTGTGTGTGTGTGTGTGTGTGTGTGTGTGTGTGTGTTGTCCTTAGGTTAGTTTACCTAGGTTTAAGTAGTTTGAAAGCTACGGACTGATGACCACGCAGTTTGGTCCGATAGATTTACAAACATATTTTATTTCTCTTCCTGCGGCCTTGGCATATCCGGTCAGACCTGACATGTAAAAGATCAAGAAATATCACCCGACAAAATATAATTTCTTCCGATTTTTTGTTACTTTTGTAGTATATTATTGTATCATTATAGCGTTTGCAGGTGAAGATGACAGCCAGCAGGAATTGTGATATTTTTTGTTGTTGATTTGAGACATCTTATCATACTGCTCATCCTCCGTAAGTAATTTCCGAGACGTGTAGCAGGACCTGCCATAGCGATCCACAAGAGATCTAGTCGACATGGGAGCAAACAAGGACTGGAAACTCACAACTGTCTTTAGGAACCTCCAAAGAAGTTATAGCTGGCTTAGGGTATTGTATATTGTGAAGTAAAAGCAATAAATAAATTAGAAAAAGGAGTATTATAAAAGGGCGATGATTTTAGATGTAGAGAGATGAATAATAGTTTAATGACTACAGTTTGTTTGCTTCTATTTGACTTCTAACGTTCATTTATAAGACAGGAAAATAGTTTAATCGTTTAAGTCGGTTGTTTTAATATAGAGAATTAAATTATTCGATCTTAGCTTAAAAGAATTTGAATACATCAGTAAAAACGAGTTTGTGACACTTGCGGGGAGTGACACTTGCGCGGAAAGGAAATGTGTAGACACTTGCGCGGAGACCCGGACGCTGCAGGTAGTGAACAGGGTGTTCCAGAAGTAGGGATACACCACCCCTACTCCTCGCCCTCCAGCCGCTACCTGTGCCGTATTCAGGGAAAGGCCCACCGAGCGAGGTGAAGCTGTAGTAACGGCCCGGAGATATCACAGCCTCATTCAACAGGGAGATAACACGTCATACAAATATCACTCGATTTACAATACCGCACCATGTGAAGAGGAATGTGATGAAATCGGAATTGAGCGCAACCGTTGCTAACTACAATTTCGGATTTACTGCATTTTGAGTCAGAATTCGCATCTGTTTTCGCATTTATCGCAAATGCGAATTTTTTCCTGTCCCTAGTAATACCTCTAAAAATAAACATCTGATCAAGACACTAAAAGCAAGGGCAGATCTTTGGGTGTATTACTACAAATAACTAAAACACAATTTGATCGTGGAATTATATACAATCTCATTATAAAGGTTTTTTGTGGGTGGTTTTGAGCAGCTTTTAAATATGTTAGGAACAGCATTATGAAATAAAGACAGCTACACCTTATGTTTATTATGAGATATCGATTTCGGCTAAATTCAGGTCATCTTCAAGTCTCAAACAACAGGTGTTACTTATGCATTTTTCCAGTGGCACTCATAACCTTTAAGTGTTTACACACGCCGGCCGCGGTGGCCGAGGAGACTAAGGCGCTCCAGTCACAGTCTGCACGGCCACTACGGTCGGGGGTTGGAATCCCCCTCGGGCATGGATATTTGTGCCGTCCTAGTTCGTAAGTAGTTCATAAGTAGTTTGTAAGTTTAGGGACTGATGACCCCGTAGTTAAGTCCCATAGACTACACAAACATTTGAACATTTTGTTTACACACGAGGTCTAACGTTGTTAGTCGCGTTAGCGATGAAAACAGAACCCAGAATCTTTGCGTCTAAATGATACATATATTGGTGTGATGCCTTATTTCGAAAAAAACAGACATCACACCAATACATATATAGCTCTTGGTGAAATGGAACGGTATGATGTCGTTACGTACCACAGCACGGCCGACTGGAAACGCAGGTGAAGTGCAAACAACGTTCTCTCCTCAGAGGTATGATTATAATTAGGTTCGGCGTAGACTTCTACAACATACAGTCTACACGGCGAAGATTACACCAAAAAATTTAACGTTTCGTCTACTTTGGCGATAGCAACCAAATTTTAAAATCGTATCTACTATGTAAAGATGTAGCAACACAAAACGCTTCAAGTCCAAAACTTCACTGATTTTCTTGTTCTGAATTTTTAATATGTTTTTAATGTTATACAGAAAAAACATATTTGGGACTCACACTACAATTTTCATATGGCAGAATTTGCAGGTACATTCACAAGACATACGTCAACGGTTGTGTGCATTCATCTTATGAGAAATATCACTCATTTGTTTTCAGTGTTTACTTCAAATTTCTCTTTTAAGTTTCTTTAATTATTAGTACTTAAATGTGGTTATGAAATAAATAAATTACGTGTATATTTGTAGTCTTATGCGGCCAAACTACTTAGATCATTGGTCGCTAGACTTACACACTACTTAATCTTACTTAAAATAACTTAGGCAAAGTACAAACAAACATACCTATGTCCGAGGAAGGACTCGAACCTCCGATAGGACCGGCCGCGCAATTTGTGACACAAATTACATGTTTGATAATATTAATGCATTGAAGTATGAAATCACGTCAAGACTAATTTCTGCAAAAATTTCGACAAAAAAAGTTGGCACTGGGTTTAGAAAAACAAAATTCTGGTATATTGAATTTTAACATTTTATCAAAAATTAAATATTTCTACAAGGGTTACAGCCATTCAAATTTACGGGCACCATAACGTTTTCCTTTCCTGAGTAAATGAGCTGCTTCTTATAGTTTCAACACCTTTTTCTTGAATGTTCTGAATATAAATCTTCACACAGACTTCTTGAGGAGGAGAGTGATACGAATATCTGATTGTAAACCACTGCCTATTACCTTAGACCTTTTTGATTGTACTGAACAGTAGTTCCGCGTATTCCGTAATTTATATTTATACAGTTAACAGGCAATGTAATTTATAACCAACTATTGGCTGCCAATTTCGCTTCATTTTTCCTGGAAGTCTTGCAACTTGTTTCTCCCTGTTGGTTTATGCTCAGTTCTGAGTAAAAATGGTTCTATATGACGGAAAATAGAATTTATCTTTAGCATTTTTCGATGTGTGACATTCCCTTACACATTCCGTATTTCATATATTTCTTAGATATATTTGTAATTCGAATACAGCCAAATCGTTTTGGGGTCTACGAATAAACGCTTTAAGTATGTAAAATACTCATTGACTTATTATTAACGTTTTTTAATTGAAGGTTTAAGGTTGCATCTCCCATTAAAAAGCATAGTAGCTATTTTTAAAGAGATGGAAGTTGCGTGATAGTGGGGTTAACTACATAGCGGTCAATTACATCAACGTATCTGTGCAGGATGCCTAATATATTTATTGCTTGCGCAGGTGTCTTAATATGCTTAGTGTTCTGAATAATATGCTTTTAGGAGGTATGACTGTGAAAAGTCATAGTCTTGTAGTAGCAGAGACTAACTCTCCAAACATTATCACTATTAAAATACCTTTTTGTTTACAGGAGGAACATTCAACGGATTAATATGTAGTTAGAACAAGTTACTATATTGCTCTTCAGCTTGCAAAGGGTTGTGCAATTTGACTGATTTTCGTGTTATGTTGACAGTGTGGAAACTTGACAACAGCAGTGTTAGACTTCTTGGTGGGCCTGTACCCAGGAAAAGCTATTAGCCGCCCCAAGGGCCCCGGGTTCCGCGCAAGTGTCACTCGGCGCAAGTGTCACTCCGCACAAGTGTTCCAACCCCAGTAAAAACATGTCAGGTAATAACAGAAAGAGTGGTTATTGGATTTTGCCTTTGTAATGTATCTACAAGTTGCTGCATTGTTAGTATTTCAAGATGGCTACATGTCGTTCCTGTCAACAAACTTTCCTCATTTCGTAAAGATAATGAGAGGGCGGAAGTTTAAAAAGTCATCTAGAATAATCTGAGAGTAAATAAATGGGCAAGGAAAGTACGGGGATTCAGTAGATGGTTGTTGTTGTAGTCTTCAGTCCGCAGACTGGTTTGATGCAGCTATCCACGCTACCCTGTCCTGTGCAAGTCTCTTCATCTGACAATACGTTCGGCAACCTACATGCTTTTGAATCTGCTTACTATATTCGTCCCTCGGTCTCTCTCTACGATTTTTACCCCACACGCTTCCTTCTAAGTTGACAATTCTTTGATATCTCATAATGTGTCCAAAAAAATCTATCCCTTCTCTTGGTCAGGATATGCCAGAAACTCCTTTTCACCCCGATTTGGTTAAGCACCTCCTCATTACTTAGCTGATATACCAATCTAATTTTCATCAATCGTCTATAGCACCACATTTCAAAAGCTTCTATCATCTTTTTATCTTAACTCCTTATTGTCCACGTTTCACTCCCATACAATGCTACACTCCAGACAAATGCTTTCAGAAAGGACTTCCTAAAATTTAAATTAATATTGGATGTTAACAAGTTTCGCTTCTTTAGAAACGCTTTTCTCCCCATAGCCATTCTGCATATTATATCTTCTTTACTTCGGCCATCAGAAGTTATCTTGCTACCCAAATAACAAAATTCATCAACTACTTTTTATTGTATCATTACTAATGTAATTCCTTCGGCATCGCCTGATTTTCTGGCATTGCATTCCATTACCTTCGTTTTACTCTTGTTAATGTTCATCTTATATATTCCTTTCAAGACACTGTCCAATCCATTCAATTGCTCTTGCAGATCCTTTGCAGTCTCTGACAAAATTACTATGTCAACGGCAAACCGCAAATTTATTTCTTCTCCCTAAACTTTAATTCCCTCTCCAAATTTCTCCTTCCATTCCTTCACTGCTTGCTGATTGTACAGATTGAAGAACCTCTGCGTCCCTTTCTTGCCCTTCGACTCTAATATCTGTTGTTTGCTTTTTGTATAGGTTGAATATAACTCTTCGCTCCCTATATTTTACCCCTGCTACCTTCAGAGTTTGGAAGGGTGTATTCCAGTCGACATTGTCAAAAGCTTTCTGCAAATCTACAAACGTCAAAAACGTAGGTTTGCCCTTCCTTAGCCTATCTTCTAAGATAAGTCGTAATCTGAGTATTTCCTCCTGTGTTCCTACATTTTTCCTAAATCCAAACTGATCTTCCCCGGGGTCAGATTCCAGAAGTTGTTCCATTCGTCTGTAAATGATTGGTGTTAGTATTTTGCAACCATGACTTATTAAACTGGTCTGTAATTTTCACACTTGTCTGCACTTCCTTTCTTTGGAATTGTAATTACGATATTCTTCTTGATGTCGGAGGGTATTTCCCCTGTCTCATACATCTTGCATGCAAGGTTGAACATTTTTTTCATGACTGGGTCTCCTAACGACATCAGCAGTTCAGACGGAATGGCATCTACTCCAGGGGCTTTGTTTTAACTCGTCCTCCAGCGCTCTGTCAAATATCCTTTCTCATCTTCCTCCATATCGTTTTCCCTTTCGAATACTGCCTTTATTTCCTTTGTATAGGCCCTCTATAAATTCCTTCCACAGTGGGTACACAACTTCTAAATGCATTCCTTTATGAGAACGATATCTTAGGATAACATTGACCAGCATGTTCTACAGACATGACCAGAATCTAACGTGCCTATGATACATTGTACAGGATTGTGTGTGAGCGAGACAGGCCACCAAGCAATCTGAGAGATGATCATCTTGTGATGGTGCATCTCTTGTATCTTCCATGCTTGCTGTATTTAATTTGTGGTTAAATCCATCTTAAGCAAGGCACCCTGTTTTCTTTTAACGCGCAAACATGTGTCGGCACATACTGTGCCATCGTCCGTGTAAATTTTTCCACATTCCACAATACAGAGTACACTAGGAAAACATTCCACCAACACTAAAAACTACAGCCAATCAGGATCATATCCGGTTACGGGCAATAACTGCAAATTTGTGTATGTGGGTCACACATGCGGAAAGTTCAAAAGAAGATACACTGAACACCTCAGACCATTAAATAGTAGCAGGTGCCACTCAACATTTGCTGAACATTTAATAAAACAGAATCACACCCCAACAAACATAGAAACTGACCCACAAATTTTCAAACACAGCAACAGCTTATTCCAAAACTAACAATAGAGGCAAACTATCATATCCAGAAAGCAATAGCCCAAGGTAAGCCAGAAGATAACCAATAGACAACACAATGCAACAAAACGCTCTTTGAGACCATAAAGGACATTATACAAGACATTATTCAGAGACTATACACACATATAGCTGAATTTCTCAGTACGACACACATATAGCTGAATTTTCTCAGTACGACCCGTTGTTCATTAGATATGAGGACATAAACAGTAACGTTCATGGAAAACCTCCCCATCACGCACCAAGTTTTAATCTATTATTTCTTTACTACTAATTGTGTTCACAACAGATTTTACCGACATGCAGTACTTATAGAAATCAATGTATGCTTACAAAATTATACAATTTTTCAACATATAATTCAATAAATAAGAGATCGTATATACAGCGATGGGTGAAAGCCTTTCACATCTGCATCACGTTTACATTTACCACTAACACACTTCTGTATTCCAGTCAGCTGAAAGAAACTGCTGAAAGCTGACAGTGCTGTTGACAACTGTGAACCAACTGTGAAGCGTACTTGACTGTAAGCGAAAGCAAGAGACTTCTGTAGAGCTACAGGGAAAGAAAGAGAACGAAACAGTGGACATCCAAAGAATACACATTATTTCCGGCAGATATACCTTTTAATTTCAAAAGACTGTAGTTTCCAGCGAGACTTGCATTTTGTATTACAAGACAACCTCTTAAATACAGCAGAGTGGTTTTAACAACTCCATGTTTCTCACACAGACAACTACATGTCGCTTGCTCAGAGGTGTGCATCAAAAAGAATTTATTCATATTATATTTAGGACAAGTAACCAGAAATATTGTTTGTACTCAAGTTTTAAATTAAATGAATGAATTAAGGTTACATATCATTTGCTTCTTCATGACTACCTTTCTTTGTTTGGATAGTGCAGTTATTATTTTGTACATTATGCAAGACAGCCTTATTTCTTGAATATAAAGGTAAAGCAGTCAACAATCCGTAGATTGGTTTGAACACCACAGTGCTTAACTAGGCATGGTCCTTTTTGGAGTTGGTATGCCGTTGCCTTCCTCCGACCTTCGAACTGACTTACCCAACCAGTTATAGGAGAACCTACAGTTTAACGTGGGCTCCGAACCACGGTGCATCTCGGTATTTTTCACATGAGAAAAATTGCCAGAGGTGAAAGAAGTGGAAAATGACAGATAAAAATCCAGGGACCCGGCGGGGATCGAACCCTCGACATTTGTATGTGTAGTCTGGCACTCTACCACTGTGCAACCGAAACGCACTATTTCTTAAATAAAAAACTAATTCAAATCTTGAATAAATAAGTAGATACCCGGGAAACGCCGGGTTTTCAGCTAGTTCGAGATAAAATGAACGGCATATACTACCGAATCAAACGAAATAATTTCAACAGTGCCCACTCCAGCACAAATTAGGAAAGTACTATGAGTTATGGCTGTGTGGTGGGATAAACATAGCCGGCTAAGTAATATTACCATTTTTGCGTTGCCAACATGAGGAGGCTTCGTGATGTAGGGTTATAAGGTGGTGGTGGTAGTTTAAATTAAATTTTGAGTGGAAATTAATTAAAAAATGGCCGTGAGTTATAAATCGTCGGTTTCGTGTCTTTCAAGCTGCATACAGTGCCATACAACAGTTTATGTAATATTTTGCCCTGTAATTTAATTCGCTGCTCTTTTACGAAATTTGTTTCAATCCTTTTTATTCACTGTTTATAGTTACTACGCTGTCTATTATTGTATGAAGGGTGTGCAAAGAAGAATTTTTTTTTATAATTTTTGTCGAGTTATTATTCACTACTAAATATTTTATAACACATTAGATACATATATTTTGTCATGCCTCTTCTCCTGGTCCTCCGCGTTTTCCATGTGCAACACAAAATCCTTTTGTTGATGGTACAGCTGCTTTACCATTCACCAACACAACTCAATAAACAACGTACAGTGTCACTTTCAAGTACTGTGGATAAAAATATTTTTCGCATTCATAACATTTCTTCTGGGTCTAAATACGCGATTTCATGTTCGTCTCCCTGTTGAGACAGAAACGTTGGCCATCGATTGCTCGCGACGCGAATGTTTGCGAATGGCGCGATACCGAGCCAGATACTTTTTGGCACTCACTTACGTTACGTCACTCCCGCACTGAATAAAGCAAACTTTTGTTCACAGTAGATACAATTACATCCAATGAACCACGCGGTTTACGCGATATTTAATGGCGTTGCCGGCGATTGCACCCGAGCCGCGAATTCCGTCTGTTCACGACGCGACCCACCACTCGACTACTCCGTCGTCACACTGCTCTGCGCTGATCGTTGTTTGTTTACAAAATTATGTCTCTGGATAACAGCTACATATTTATCTCTGTTTAACTGACATATGTGATCAAATGAGGCATGAAAATATTAACAAATAAAATTAAAGAATTACACAATACATACATGTTAGTCTATAGAGAATACAAAATAATTAAAAACATACATTTTTAGAATGTGATGTGGAGGCGTGCTACGATACGAGGTGCATTCAAGTTCTAAGGCCTCCCATTCTTTTTTCTCCGGACTGGAAAGAAATAGAAACATGAGCATTGTTTAAAAATGAGGCCGCGTTCATTGTCAATACGTCCCAGAGGTGGAAGCACCGTACAACAGATGGAATTTTACCGCTAGCGGCGAGAATGAGAACTGTTTTAGATACTTAAAATGGCGACGTTTTCCTTACTTAAGCAGCGTGCAATCATTCGTTTTCTGAATTTGCGTGGTGCGACACCAATTGAAATTCGTCGACAGTTAAAGGAGACATGTGGTGATAGAGTTATGGATGTGTCGAAAGTGCGTTCGTGGGTGCGACAGTTTAATGAAGGCAGAACATCGTGTGACAACAAACCGAAACAACTTCAGGCTCGCACAAGCCTGTCTGACGATATGATCGAGAAAGTTGAGAGAATTGTTTTGGGGAATCTCCGAATGACTTATGAACAGATCGCCCCCAGAGTTTGCATTTCTGTGGGTTCTGTGCACACAATCCTGCATGACGACTTGAAAATGCGAAAAGTGTCATCCAGGTGGGTGCCACGAATGCTGACGGACGACCACAAGGCTGCCCGTGTAGCATGTTGTCAAGCAATGTTGACGCGCAACGACAGCATGAATGGAACTTTCTTTTCGTCGGTTGTGACAATGGATGAGACGTGAATGGCATTTTTCAATCCAGAAACAAAGCGCCAGTCAGCTCAATGGAAGCACACAGATTCACCGCCACCAAAAAAATTTCGGGTAACCCGCAGTGCTGAAAAAATGATGGTGTCCATGTTCTGGGACAGCGAGGTCGTAATCCTTACCCATTGCGTTCCAAAGGGCACTACGGTAACAGGTGCATCCTACGAAAATGTTTTGAAGAACAAATTCCTTCCTGCACTGCAACAAAAACGCCCGGGAAGGGCTGCGTGTGTTCTGTTTCACCAAGACAACGCATCCGCACATCGAGCTAACGCTGCGCAACAGTTTCTTCGTAATAACAACTTTGAAGTAATTCCTCATGCTCCCTACTCACCTGACCCGGCTCCTAGTGACTTTTGGCTTTTTCCATCGATGAAAGACACTCTCTCCGTGGCCGCACATTCACCAGCCGTGCTGTTATTGTCTCAGCGATTTTCCAGTGGTCAAAACCGACTCCTTAAGAAGCCTTCACCGCTGCCATGGTATCATGGCGTCAGTGTTGTGAAAAACGTGTACGTCTGCAGGGCGATTACGTAGAGAAGTAACGCCAGTTTCATCGATTTCGGGTGAGTAGTTAATTAGAAAAAAATAAATCGGAGGCCTTAGAACTTGAGTGCACCTCGTATGTAAACGTAAGGTTCATCTGTGACCTTACAGGATTAAATATAAATTGTTTAGCAGCAGGCTTTGTGTTCTTGCTGCGGGTGAATCTTGATTTTTGCCGACGCCAGCTCCCTGCGCTGATGGAGTCATCATCGTTAGGCGCGGTGGCGGTGCAGGCTGGCTAAATGTGAAGGCTGGCGCGGAGGCCCATCTCGGTGGGAAATCTCCGTGAAATGACTCGCCTCTGGCCAAGGTGCGCGCCTCGCGCCTCGCCGCGGCTGAAAGGCGCCCCCCGCAGCCAACCATCAGTCACCCGCTGTACGCCCGCCATACTTCCGCCCTGATCACTTCTCACCCCTGACGTCTTCCTCATCGTCAGTGTGGAGCTGTCTATTGGCGATTCCTCTCAGTAGGAGGTCCCTAACGCCCGTCCACTTTGTGTAAATCTGGTTAGAACATAAACTCTTCCTTCCGTCTTCTACATCTACATACAAACTCCGCAATCCACCGTAAGGTGCGTGGCGGAGGGTACTGTACCAGTACTAGGCATTTCCTTTCCTATTCCTCTCCGAAATAGAACGAGGAAAAAAAGAATGCCTACATGCCCCTGTACGAGTCCTAATTTATCTTGCCTTTGTGATCACTACGCGACATGTAAGTAGGCGGCAGCAAGATCGTACTACACTCAGCTTCAAATTCCGGCCCACTAAATTTCCTCAACAGAAATTCACGAAAAGAACGTCGTCTTTTCTCCATCGATCCCCAACTGAGTTGCCGGAGCATTTCCGTGACACTCGTGCATTGGTCGAACTTACCAGTAACAAACCTAGCTGCTCACCTCTGAACTGCTTCTATGTCTTCCTTTAAACTGATCTGCAGCGGGTCCCAAACACTTGAGCTATGTTCAAGACGTGGTCGTAGTAATGTTTTATACGAGGCCCCCTTTACAGATGAAGAACATCTTCCCAAAATTCTCCCAATAAACCGAAGTCGGCTCTCCGCCTTACTCACAACTGTCCTTACATGTTCGTTCCATTTCATATCACTCTGCAATGGTACGCCTAGATATTTGAACGACTCGACAGCATCAAGAATCTCACTACTAATGCTGTATTCTAACATTATGGGATTGTTTTACCTACTCATGCGCATCACCTTTCATTTTTCTACATTGAGAGCTAGTTGACGTTCTTCGCACCACTAGAAATTTAGTTTAAGTAATCCTGTATGCTATTACAGTCAGTTTAAGACATCACCCTCCCATACACCACAGCATCATCAGCAAACAGCCGCAAATTACAACTTGCTCTGCCCATCAGATCATTAATATAGATAGAAAATAATAGCGGTCCTGTCACACTCCCCTGGGGCACGCCTGACGATACACTCGTCTCTGATGAACACTCGCCTCCGAGAACAACGTATTGCGTTCTATTACTTAGTAAATCTTCCAGCCGGTCACAAATCTGTGAACCTATGCCATAAGCTCGCATCTTAGTTAGCAGTCTGCAGTGTGGCACCGCGTCGAACGCCTTTTTGAAGTCGAGAAAAACACAATCCGCCTGTTGCCCATCATTCATGGCTCGCAAGATGTCATGTGAGAAAAGGGTAAGCTGAGTTTCACATGAACGATGTTTCCTAAACCCGTGCTGATTCCTAGAAAGAAGCTTTTCCGTTTCAAGAAAATTTACTATATTCCAACTGAGAATATGCTCCAAAATTCTGCATGAAACTGGTGTCGACGATATTGGCCTGTAATTGTGTGGGTCAGTTCTCTTTCCTTTCTTATAAACGGGAGTCACCTGCGCTTTTTTCCAAACACTAGAATCTTTTCGCTGAATTAAAGATTCGCGATAAATGCAAGCTAAGTAGGGGACCATTCCGCAGAATACGCTTTGTAAAAGAGTAAGAAGTATAGAAAAAGCTTTCGATCGTAATTGTGTTACAACGGTAGCACTGCATGTAAGGACATGTAAATTTATCTAATGGAATATTATTAAAATTGACCAGTTATTTATTAGTCTTAGTATCCGGCGTTGTCCAAGTATGTACCGGGTGATCAAAAAGTCAGTATAAATTTGAAAATTTAATAAATCACGGAATAATGTAGATAGAGAGGTAAAAACTGACACACATTACTGGAATAGCATGGGGTTTTATTAGATCCAAAAGAGAGAGAGAGAGAGAGAGAGAGAGAGGAATCAGATGCACCAGCAGTCGCAGCATTATGACGACACCTGAAAAGGCGCTTTTAGTGTAGCTGTATTATCAGAATGGGGAATGTGCTAGTTCAGCGTTACTATCCTATCGCCATAGGAAGGGGATTCGAACGGGTAAAGGTCCGTTGACAAATGCAGCTGTGGCGAGAATGATTTCGAAATTCGAAGCTACGGGTTTTTAGACGATAGACCCGTAGTGGCCGACCGAACACAAGGCGTAATGCTGCTGAGACAGTTCAGGAAGAAATGGAGACTGTAGCGCGTTCGTGTATGCACGGGGAAGTCAGCGCTCGTGCAGTCGCACGTCGCAATGACATTGCATAAACTACTGTTTTTTTTTGTTTTTTTTTTTTTTGGCACTTCGGCGTACCCTCCGATGCTATCCTTACAAAATCCATCGGCATCATGAACTGTTACCTGGCGATTTAGTGAAGCAGAGGGCATTTGCGGTGTGGGCGTTTTAAAAGATGGCGTCTGGTGACGATTGGTTGAGGAACGTGTCGTGGATCGACGAAGCTCATTTCACACTCCGAGGGTCTGTTAACGCCCACAGCTGCAGAATTTGGGCTACCGAAAATCCTAGAACTGTCGTGGAAACCATTGCACGACGTGAAAGTCGCGGTATGTGTTGGATTTATCACATCTACGTTATCGGGCCCTTTTCAATCGAGGAACTGCCCGACTCTGAGGTTTGTAACTGCTACCGTGACTGTTGAGAGGTACGCCGATCCAACTTGGCTGATAAACACTTGCTGGGATGTACGATTTTTATGCAGGATGGCGCTCCACCCCATATTGCTAGACGCGTGAAAGATCTCTTGCGCGCGTTGTTTGGTGATGATCGTGTGCTCAGCCGCCACTGTCGTCATGATTGGCCTCCCAGGTCCCCAGCCTTCAGTCCGTGCGATTATAGGTTCTACTTCTTCCGCTTCTGGTAAGGATAATGCTTTTTAATATATGAAAATAACAATTGCAAACAACTACACGAATATGAATTTGTCACTCAATTCACTACAATATTACATCTCCTGATTAGCTAAAATATGCTGATATTAGCCCTGTATTCAAGAAAGAGGATAAAGACTACAACAGACAGACTACACTATTCCCAGCATTCTAGAAAATTCTAGAAACGGTAATGGACAGGCAGCTTCTCAACCACCTGACCACTAATGACATATTGTCCAGAAAACAGGTTGGAATTCTCAAGGGTTCCAATATCGGGAAGACTATTTACACCTACAGCAAGAATGTACTTAATTCATTAGTTCATAAATTACTCGTACAAGCAGCAGGTATTTTCTCTGATTTGTCAAAGACATTTGTTTGTTTGAACCACAACATTCTCTTAAGTAACTCAGACTTCCATGGTATCATGGACAATGCCCCAAAATGTTTCATGTCATACCTCACTAACAGGAAACAAAGAGCGTCACTGTAAGGGACTACTGAATTAAGCCATTAGTCATCATCAGATTGAGAGGAAATTACATGTGGTATCCCACAAGGATCCACATTAGCACCACAGCTTTTTCTTGTGTACATTAATGACCTCTCATCTCTTAAAAAGGAAGAAGCAGAGTTGATTTTGTTCGCAGGTGATACAAATATTGCAATAAATAGCATGTCGAGCATAGTTCTACAAACATCTGCTAATTATATTTTCATAGATATTAATAAATAGTTTAAAGCCAATATATTGACATTAAACTGGGAACAGACTCAGTACATGTAGTTCAGATCATGTAATAGGTTTCCATCCAGCACGTGCATAAAGTATTAATAACAGCAGATGTAAGAGTTTTGACAGTATTAAATTCCTAATATTACAACTTGATAATAAATTCATTTCGGAGGAGCACACCACAGAAATGCAGAAACGCCTTAATAAATCCGTATTTGCAATTTGACTGTTAGAAGACGTCGGCAATATTAAAATAAAAAAAGCTTGCATACTTTGCTGACTTTCATTCCATAACGTCATTTGGTATAATATTTTGAGGTGACTAACTCAAGCCGCGGTGAACTGGTCGAGCGTTTTAAGACGCATTGCTGCGGAGGGCGCCGCTGCTCGCCGTCGTAGTTCGAGTCCTCCCTTGTGCATAAAATGTTCAGATGTTTGTAAGGCTTATGGGACTTAACTGCGGGGTCATCAGTCCCTAAACTTACAAACTACTTATTAACTACCTTATTCTAATGACAGCACAAACATCCATGCCCGAGGGAGGATTCAAACCTCCGACGCGGGAGGCCGCGCGATCCGCAACATGGCGCTCCAGACCGCTCGGCTACTCCCGCGCGGCCCCTAGGGCATAGGTGTATCTGTTGTTCGTAGCATAAGTTAGTTTAAGCAGTTTGTAAACATACGGACTGATGAACATGGTATTTAAGTCCCTTAGATTTACGAACATTTGTATTTTGAACAAAGTCAAACAAAAGTTTTCAGAGCCCAAAAGCGTGTAATACGTATTATTTGTGAATTCACGGACATCCTACACAAGCCTCTTCAAAGAACTGAGTGTACTAATTACTGATTCTCAGTATATTTATTCCTTAATGAAATGTGTCATAAATATTTCTCCCTTTTTCCTACAAATAGCTCTGTTCGTCAGTATAATACAAGGAACAAAACAATCTACACTAGGACTTACTGTAGTTAAAAAAAGGGCATGTTACTCATGAACACACATTTTCAATAATTCGCCAGTAGCCATGAAAATTTTGGCTACAAATAAAGGTCAGTTAAAGAGAAGCTGAAGACTTACTAGTGGTTAACTCCTTTTACTCCATTGACGAATTTTTAAACAGAACCAAATGTTGTATTGTATATAAAAATAAATAAAATATATTGATAAGTTTCACATCCATGAGGACGCCTCTGTATAAATCTATGGAACGAATAGCTAATACAGTCTAATCTTCTGCCTCTTTCTGAGACAATCGCTTTTTCGTTTCCACGTAGCTCGGTCCTGGTGACATAATGTCTCGTGAATAGTGTCCTACTATAATACAGTTTCAATTCACATGATATAGATGAAACAATTAATTCCTCTAACTGGGGAGTTATCAAAAATGGGGTCCCAGAAGGTTCGGTCTTGGGTCCCTTGCTGTTCTTAATATATATTAATGATTTGCCATTCTACGTTCACGAAGACCTTAAGGTAGTACTTTTTGCTGATGATACAAGTATAGCTTTCACACCTGACAAAGAGGAATTAACTGATGAAATTGTAAATGATATCTTTCAGAAAGTTATTAAGTGGTTCTCTACAAATGGACTCTCGTTAAACTGTGATAAAACCTAGTACATACAGTTTCATACAGTAAATGGCATGACACCATTAATAAATTTAGGCTTTGAACATAAATCTGTAGCTAAGGGAGAATATTCAAAATTTTTAGGTGTTTGCATTGACGAGGGAATGAATTGGAAGAAACATATTGAAGATCTCCTGAAAGTTTCAGTTCAGCTACTTATGCTACCGGAGTCATTGCAAAATTTGGTGATATATATTTCAGTAAATTAGCTTACTACGCCTATTTTCAATCATTGCTTTCATATGGGATCATCTTCTGGGGCAATTCATTATTGAGTAAAAATGTATTCATTGCACGAAAGCGTGTAATCAGAATAATTGCTGGAGCCCACACAAGAACATCCTGCAGACATTCATTTAGGGATCTAGGGACACTCACTGTAGCTTCACAATATATATATATATATATATATATATATATATATATATATATATATATATATTCACTCATGAAATTTGTTATTAACAATCCGACCCAATTCAAAAGTAATAGCAGTGTGCATAGCTACAACACCATTAGAAAGGGTTATATGCACTATTCAAGGTTAAATCTAGCTTTGGCTCAGAAAGGGGTGAATTATGCTGCCACAAGTCTTTGGTCACTTAGCAAGTAGCATCAAAAGTCTGACAAATAGTCAACTAGTATTTAAAAATAAATTAAAGTAATTTCTGAATGGCAACTCCTTCTATAATGTAGATGAATTTTTAGATAAAACTTAAAAAAAAGAAAAAAAGAAAGAAAAAAAAAGAAAATGAAATAAAATAAAAAATAAAATAAAAAACAACAAAAAATGTAATAAAAATCCTTAAAATATTGATTGTCAAGTGTAGACAACATTTACTAGACTGACACGTTCCACATAATTACGAAATGTTGTATATATGATCTATGGAACAATTATTAATCTAATCTAATCTAAAATAGTTTCCGTTAGTTGGCCATATACTATGCTGCTGTTGTTGTAGTTGTTGTTTTGACTGGACTAAACATCTAGGTTCCTAGATAATAGTTGACTGTCAGAAGCTGTTTACCATGTCTCTCGCTGTTATTACATAATATCTTCTGAACAATTTGCCGTAGGTCTTACCACTGCAGCAATTATTACCTGACGGTAACGAATATGTGCACCAATAGTTGGTGGTTCAAGAGATGCACAACATAATTGCGTGTTACGGCATTTTTCGTGCATGTAATGTTTATGACTTAATGTCTCGCAAACTATTAGTTGTTGGTAATCTTTAAGCCCACGGCGACTGTTGTGTGTAGACCACGACAAAACGTAATTGTAAGGCTCTTCGGCACCCGCAACTGCTTAGGGCGTTGCGGAACACGCGGTAGCTGGGAAGGACAACTGAAACTCTGAGAAGTATAAGTCGACAAGACAACACCCCGGTTGTCATTATCATACTCATATATATATATATATATATATATATATATATATATATATATATATATATATATATATGCTGACAGGCAGAAGATACAGATGATACATCGTTCAAGGCTGGCCCCATAATACGACACCTCTCTACATTCTTGGCGGTCGTCTCGCCTACAGCCTATGTAGCAACACGATACCGCCACGTGACAAACGTCAACTAGCTAATGGTTTTAATCAGACTGTAGCTGAATAGGCAGATACTTTTTACTTCGTCCCTTCCGTTATCTATATGTTCATCTCTACCTTTCTGGTGTTGTATTTGCTATCGACGTTACGACCGCTACCATTTAATGGCGGAATCCAATAATTTTGTTTAAATTATGCCGTCCCTTGCTAAAATTGCTCAGTAATTCATTTAAAAATATTTCACTACCTGGTAAAATTTCATTTGCGGTCCCCAACCTGAACTTTAATACGCAACAGCTATTTTCATACGAAAGCAGCATTACACACATATAGCGACCTTCATCTTGCCTCTAAGGTTAAGTGTGCAAAATTCCATCAAACGTGGATCAAAACTATCGTTTTTTATGCAATACAAACTTACAAACACAATACTTCACATGTAAATAACATTTTCTTCTGAGAGTGTTGGTCAAGAGAAACATGTGGTGCGCAGTACCTGTGTGGCTGCATTCCTAGTATCGTATTGAAAACAACATAGTCAGTACCTGGCGAAATGTAGGAGAAAATGCGCCTAGTGTCTCGTGGATGACACACCTGCACGTACAAGTAAACTCAAATGCCAAATATGTGAAAGATGCAGGTCAGAGCGAGTTGAAAACAGAAGCTTCGGCGGGAGGTGGCAGCTGCGCTCTTCAGAATGCGAGTGCAGTGTCCCGACACCGGTCCACCTTGCCTTGTGCAGCCAACCGGTTTCCTTTGTGAAACAGGAACTGGGCAGCGATTGCGTAACACGGCGGGCGTGCTGTTTCCAAACACTGGCTCTGCGTACGGCCAAGCGGCAAACAATGTCCGCCTTTTCGTGAGTGGAGGGCATCCAGAGGTCTTACAAGGACACCACATGGGTGTCGGATTTTAGAATTTTTTCATGTTTACGGTACATGTAGTATACAACTTAAATAACAATCAGTCAAAGCAATTCGACGCAACTCTCAAAAATTCTCGAGAAAATCAACTTTGAAGTTTTGCAGGTACAGGTAAGCTGTGTCACCTGTTGGTGCTATCGACAAGGGTTCGCAAATCGATTGCGTATTTCTTGATTTCCAGAAGGCTTATGACACCGTACCTCACAAACGGCTTTTAATCAAATTGCGTTGTTATGGTATATCGCCTCAAATTTGCGATTGGGTAGCGGATTTCCTGTCAGAGACGACACAGTTCGTAGTAATCGATGGTAACGCATCGACTACAACAAAAGTGATATCGGGCGTTCCAAAGGGTAGTTTTATTGGTTCTCTGCTGTTTCTTATTCACATAAACGATTTAGGGGAAAATCTAAGTAGCTCCCTTACGTTGTTTGCAGATGACGCCGTAATTTACCGTCTAGTGAAATCATTTGAAGATCAAAACCAACTGCAGAACGACCTGAATATCCCTATAGTGTAAAAATTGGCAATTGACTCTTAATAATTCAAAGTGTGAAATCGTCCACGTGAGTACGAAAAGAAATCCGTTAAACTTTGTTTACAAGATAATTCAATCAAACGTGAAGGCTTTAAACTCCACAAAATACCTAGGAATTACTATTACTTCAGACTTAAACTGGAAAGAACTCATAGATAATGCCGTGGGAAAGGCGTTTTATTGGTAGAACCCTTAAAAGATACAACAGAAGTACTAAAGAAACTGCACACACTACGCTTCTCCGTTCTTTTTCGGAGTATAGCTGCCCAGGTGGGTTTGACGGAGGACATCGAAAGAGTCCAAAGAAGGGCAGTTCGTTTCGTATTGACACGATACAGGGGAGACAGCGTTACGGAAATGATACAGGATCTGGGATGGGAATCATTACAACAAAGGCGTTTATCGTTGCGGCGTGGGCTACTTACGAAACTCCAATCGCCAACATTCTCCTCCGAATGCGAAAATATATTGTTGACTCTCACTTACATAGAAATGATCACCAGAATAAAATACGAGTAATAAGATCTCGACGGAGAGATTCACGTGTTCTTTCTTTCCGCGCGATGTTCGAGAATGGAAAAGTAGTATAATGGTTGCTCGATGAACCCTCTGCCAATTTAGATGTAGATGTGTATTTCAGGTGATAGCGTTTTACGTTCACAAGCGCAGGGTAGGTGGTTTGATTCATGTAGCCGGCCGCGGTGGCCATGGAGATTGAGGCGCTTAGTCACGGTCTGCACGGCCATTACGGTCGGGGGTTCGAGTCCCCCCTCGGGCATGGATATTTGTGCCGTCATTAGTTTGTAAATTTAGGACTGATGACCCCGTAGTTTAATGCCATAAGCTATACAAACATTTGAACATTTTGATTCATGCAGAAAATATTTTATAATATAAAAATAATTTCAATCAAAAAACGTACGTTACTTTTTTTACAGTATCGGCTTCAGCATTAGTTGATGATTGTAGTCTTTGCTAAGTTTGTGAGAGCTATTTTGTCGTCGTTTTAGAATTGAGTTGCCTAAAACATTACATTACAAACGGCTTTTTTTGGTATTACTAACGTATTTACTGTCCGAAATATTTAAAAACGCGAGGTCCTGGTCTCTGGTAGCCAACAATTGTCTGTAAAATTTGGTGCCGATCGGTTGAACGGTTCGACCTAAAAAGTGGGAACAGGTTACAGCGAGACAAACATCGTCAAATCGCCGTTATTTTCGCAAATATCTCTGCAACGATGCAAAATATGAAAAAAAAAATTGAGCGAAGTTGTAGAAGATTTTCCCCTCTACCAATTAGGTTATTCAATTTTCGTGTCAGATGAACGGTTCGTTTGCAATGACAATTACATTACAAACTTTTTTTTTTTTTTTTTTTTTTTTTTTTTTTTTTTTGTATCACTACCGTATTTTTTATATAAAAAATTGAAAAAGGGAGCTTCTGGTCTCTGGCGGCCTACAATTATGTCTGTAAATTTGGTGCTGATTGGTTGAACGGTTCGTCTTAAAAACAGGGAACACGTTACGGACAGACAGATAGACATCCCAAAATCGCCGTTATTTTTGCAAATATCTCGGATACGGTACGAGATACGATAAACAAAGACAGAGCAAAGTTGTAGAGAATTTTCCCCTCTACAAATTCGGTAATTCAATTTTCGTGTCAGATGAATGTTTAAGCCGTTATTTTCATTTAAATTTCGAGGTGTCAAAAGACGATCGCAAAGGCACACTGTTAGTGTCACGACTGTAACCTAAAGTGGGCCAAAAGGCAAGGAGGCTCCGGAGTTTATTCGACAATAGCTGTATGAGAGGGGCCTATCCCCGATATCTGAATTTCAGTTCACTTTAATGTTATGTACATTATGTTTCCTGTTTGGCTCTTTGACTTACATCTATATATTAAATACTTTGATTTCGATACCACCTGCATTTCATGTATACTATGTTTCTTGTTAACCTCTTTGTCATATATCTGTGGATACCTAAGAGTATATTATTGTCTCTGTCAGTAGCGTTCGCCAGTGAGTCTTGTGCGGGAGATGTGCAGTTGTTAGTCTGTTGGAAATGTTTGGAACCTAAATTCTGGGTAAATTTACATCAAACTGAAGAGTTTTATTACTAATCAGACTATGTGAGATGTGCAATGGAGTAAGGTAAATATAACTATGTAAACGGAGATGCTTTGTTACTCATTCATCCTAATCCTCGAGATTAAGCAGTGTAGGAGAATTTCACTTACTTTGGTGAAGTGACAAAAACTTGCTATAAACACGTAGACTTTTTGTTATAGAAACAGTCGCAACACTAAAATAAACCAAAACACAAAAATGACGTCCTATATTTTCGTAAAAATCCCGATATTTACAAGCTAATCATTCACCTCATTAACTACAAACGTTTTAGTTTGCAGATGACAAATTGTCAAAAATTCACAGTGACGTTTTGTGAGTTAAAGAACCACAAACACAACTACATGTGGTACTAAGGTAGCCCTAGTATACCAATAAAAATAAGAAACGATTTATATTAGTTTCACGATTATCTGTAGTTTTTACACTTAATGTACAAAAAGTAACAATCATTTCATTGTTAATTTTACAGACAGTATGAATTAAACATCCCACTGATAATGCTGCAACGCTAGCGAAACATGTCTGGGAGAAACTTAAAATAACTGTGTTTGCTCAAGTCGGACCATACCTATAAAGCAAATTTATTTGTAAGCAAACACGGAGAGTGAAGAGCTTTTCAAACCTCAAGATGAAATGATGCCTCTGTTGGGATGTAAATAATCGCAGTTTACTCATTCACTATTTGAGAATAAGAGAATTCAACTACTTACAGCAAACTTTACACATGGTTTCAAACCTTAAGAAACTTTTCTGGCTTAGAACCCCAGCAAAATAAGGAAAGGAAAGAAGTTTACACATTACATCTTTTCCATTGTTCTCGCAGTACAACTGCGCGGTTACAGTGTAATACTTCTACAATTTTTACATATCATTTTTATAACAGATACTATGGACTGCACGGCAATAATCAACTTCATTCTAGAGTTAGGGTGGTTTTTGTTCCGGCTTTGACTTCCTGCACAGCACGTGAAGACCAACGATGAGGGCTGCTTTATGCTCTTCGCATGTTGGTGCCTTCATAAAGTCTTCCTAGTCATTCAACAATCTTCCAAGAAAGTCCCTGTTATGTTTCTCGATCTGAAAATATAAATGTAATTAATTTTTAAATATAAATATTACAGACTGCCGAGTCAGCTTTGACCGCGGACCTGTCGGCATGGCATGCCTGCCTGCCACTGGATATTTTATTCTTCAGACTGCTAGTGCTCATCTATCTAATACGTTTTATAGCTAACTTTATACAATATGAGGGCATTTAGTTCTATATGTAAACGTCTCATGCTCTAGTTTTATTTCTGATGAAGACAACCTTAATGGTAGTCGAAAGCTACATACAATGATATGATTTTAAAGCTACTTCTGGGGCTGCATTTCTCATACAGTACGTTTCGTCACAACAGTTGCTGCTTCAAGACAGGTCATGTTCAAAATAATACAATAGAAGTATTAAGAAGCAAGGATATTGTGGTTTAATGCCACGGAAAAAGATGATGTATTTTCTTATTTGGGTAGAAGAATTCTGAGTTTAGATATATCACACAACTAATGAATAGGAATTCAAATCTAGAAGTAAAAAAAAAAATGTCTTCACTAAAAGAAGGGATCTGTTCTTGAAACACGTTCTGAGACATCAAGGAATAGAGAATTCAGTACCAGGGAGAAATGTGTGAGGCGTAAAAATCTCAGAAAGAGACGAAATATGTTCAAAAGGATGTACGTTGCCATTCTTATTCTTATTCAGAGATGAAAAATGCTTGCATAGGGTAGAGTAGCGTGGAGAGTTGCATCAAAACAGACTGAAGACCATAACGACAACGACTTTAAAAGGCCATTGCTGAACCAGGCCATAGGAAAGGAAGAAAGGATAGTTTGAGGTCTCGTCGGCAGCTTAGCCATTACAGATAATAGAAAATGGAGGAATGTGTACATATTAGTTGATTCCTCAAATGGGGAGCTATTAAGAATGGGTGTCCACAAGGTTCGGTCTTACGTCCTTTGCTGTTAATGATTTGCCATTATGTTTTCACAATGATGCAAAGGTGCTTATGTTTGCTTATGATTGAAGTATAGTAATCACCCCTGAGAAAAGACGATTAACAGATTAATTTTTAAATAATGTCTTTCAGAAAATTATTATGTGCTTATATACAAATGAGCTCTCATTAAATTTTCATAAAACACGGTACACACAGTTCCATACGGTGAATGGCATTACACCGCTGGTAAATGCAGTCTGCGAACATACGTCTGCAGCTAAAGGTAGCATATTCAAAGTTTTTTAGATGTGTGCTCCGATGACAAATTGAATGTAACACTTTTATTATCTACTGAAAAGTTTGCGTTAAGCAAGATATGCTATTAGGATTATTGAACATTCTGTTGATAAACATGTCAGTAAATTAGCTTACTGTGCCTATTTTCATACACTTATTTCATATGGCAACATATTTTGCGGTAATTCATCACTGATCAAAAAGTATTCATTGCACAAAAGCGAGTAATTAGAATAATTTCTGGAGCCCACCCACCCAATTCAATCCCGCAGACGCTTATTTAAGGACCTAGCGATGTTCGCAGTAGCTTCGAAATATACAGTATATATTCACGTATGAAGTTTGTTATTAATAACCCAACCAAATTCAAAAGTAATAGCAGTGTCCCTAACTACGAGGAGTAAGGATAATCTATACACGGTTAAATCTAACTTTGGCACAGGACGAGGTGAATCATGCTGCCACAAAAGTCTTTATAGTTTTCAAAATGAAAAGCCAAGATCGCACATTAATAATTTATTAAATGACCACCGGTTTCGGTGCACTGTGTCACCATCATCTGGTCACATATTTGTTATAAGCTGGTCATTTTGTTCAAAAATTTGGGTATAAGCCGCGGTGAAGTAGCCGAGTGGTCTAAGGCGCCTCGCTGCGGAGCGCGCGGTTGCTCGCCCTGGGGCATGGGTGTGTGTGTTGGCCTTAGGTTAGTTTACCTTAGTTTAAGTAGTTTGTAAGCTACGTACTGATGACCACGCTGTTTGGTCCGATAGATTTACAAACATTTGAACATTTTGGGTATAAAATAACAAGTGCAACATTGCACTTAGTCGCTATATAAAAAATACACAAGTTATAAACATGACAGCTTGCAAAATACTCAAAGCTGTAAGCTGTCATGTTTTTTATTTGTGTATTTTTTTATATAGTGACTAATTGCAATGTTGCACTTGTTATTTTATACCCATTTTCTTTTTAAAAGATGACCAGCTTATAACATATATGTGACCAGATGATGGTGAAATAGTGCACCGAAATCGGTCGTCATTTAATAAATTATTAATGTGCGATCTTGGCTTTTCATTTTGAAAAATATAAAACGATCAGATCGCCTCCAAACCCGACTATGTCACGTAATCTGAATAAAAGTCCTCGGTCACTCACCAAATCACATAAAATTTTTGAAGATAGCCAACCATCATTTAGAAACAAACAAGGAATTTCTGAATGACAGCTCCTACTCAGTAGATGAACTTTTACATGGAGATTATTGATTTTAATATATATGGAAATGAAAAATATTAATAAATAAAGTAAAATAAAAATGTATTTAATGCTATCTTTTACTTAACTGATACGCTCCGTATCATTACGAAATCTCGTATGCATGATCTATGGAACGGGTATTAATCAATGCCAGGGGCGCCGACTCCGTGGGTGCTCCGGTGGTGGTGCACCCCCCACGATATTTTTGGGGGTGCTCAGCACCTACACAAAATAAGAGAAGAGAATGAAGTAGCAAGTCATAGCTGTCAATTATGCATTTTTGCCATCGCAGTGTAGCAATCACGACCTAGCCGCTAGGCTGTTCCAACAGTGCCCCAAGGAGCACTCACTGCACAGGCTGGGAGCCCGTTCGGAGGGGCGAGGCCACTGACCCCTGGCCGCATGAGGTCGTAACCGATGCAGCAATCAGAGTTCAGTGACAGCCATAGTTTGCTGTGGTAGCTCCATTAATTCACTTCATTAAGATAGAATGAAATCTGCACTATCTTTTACGTCAAAGTATTTAATTCTGCTAACAAGTACAGCATACTAGTATAGTGGCGTTACACACGACTTCACGTGAAACGTCGCGGTCGAAGCACCTGCAGGGCAGTACCCGAGCTTAATAAAGACACATATGAAATGAACTCGAAAGTGAACCCAGGGAAGACGTTTTGACTATTCTTTGCTCCAGTCACGAAGCGCCATTATCTGCAACCAGGCGCCGCAGTGGCGTAACTATGGGGGGGGGGGGGGGCATAGAACCCCCCCCTCCAAAAAAAAAAAAAAAAAAAAAAAAAAAAGGAAATAAATCGTATAACAGCAATCTGGTAAAGGTTAAGATTGAAAACGTGTTTTACCATAATCTTTCATTGGATGGGAGTGAATTAGTTTCTTCAACAGGAGTGGTAGATGGTAGTCTGTCTGGAAACTGACTAAAATTTTGCTCGTCAAGCAGATCTATCTCCCCCCCCCCCTAAAGCCAAGTCCTAGTTACGCCACTGAGGCGCCGTATTAAAAGACATCACATGTGTGGGATCTGTACTTTGTCGCCATATAAGTGACCGCCGTTTCAAACGTTTCCTGAAACTTATACAAGTGGTGCATGGGTATATATCTTGGCACAGTACAATTCGTTAGCTTAGTTTTCTTTACTTTGTTTGTCAGTCATGAGGAAATATGTATAAATGAAAGGGACAAAGTTCATTGTCGAATAGATTAAAACTGAATATTAAATTTAGCATTCCATAATCACAAAACTATGCATTTTAAGAAATTAGTAATTGCAGTGGTAAGAGAATCTAATAATAGAGATGCAGGACCAAACCAAAGTGTTCATGAAAGAGTTTCGTCTATCTGAGAGGCAAATATGTAACGAAATTGTAACATACTTCAATCGTCTGATTCGATTTAAACTTCTTAAATTTCCTGGACGTACCAAAGGTGCTAATTTTCAAATTAATGATTTTTTGTTTCTTATTTTGTTGTCTATAATATTGAATCTACCACAGTTGAAGTACTGTTAATAATATCGGTGGATATCTCTCTCAGTTTTCTCCAGACATCAAATCATGCAATGTTATTACTACTGACAGAGCGACAAAAAATGTTTGTAAATCTATCGGACCAAACTGCGTGGTCATCAGTCCGTAGCTTACAAACTACTTAAACCTAGGTAACACACACACCCATGCCCCAGGGAGGACTCGAACCTCCACGGCGAGTAACCGCGCATTCCGCAACGAAGCGCTTTAGACCGCTCGGCTACTCCACCGCGGCAGAGCGACAAATATGACTGGTACGTTTCTAGGTTGCAAGAAAAAATCAGCGAAATTGAGCACTGCTTGACCCATTCTTTGAATCTTGTGGCCGAAAAGGTAATTACAAATGAAACCACCAGCACCCACGCTGATTTTCAAAAGTCGGCGCCCCTGACTAATGCAATCTAAATGTTCGTGTCTGACGTTTCATTGCGTCGACTAGTAGGAGCCAGCCACCATACGATCATAGTTCTTTGTCGAACGCCACGTGCTCTGTGCTGTGTTGCCTGTTATGTAGGTACGTTCGTTCAGCGTCTTGTGGAGCTCGGCTTCCGGCACGCCGGCAACACTGCCTCCTGCCATTACAACCTGTCAATCGCGTAGTAGTTTTAATGGCGCTACGTTGGCGCCCCCGTTGCGCGGTTATCGGTGCTGACACCTGCAGGTGTATGGCCCGGGAGGCGGGCAGCAGTGCAGTGCTCCCAACACACTGGAGCTGGGGTGTGGGCGGGGCGGGGCGGGGCGGCCTTGGCTGCGGCCGCCTTGACACGGCACCGGGCAGCCACTGTGCACCGGCGGCCGCGGCTCCGCACTGCTCTCCAGGGACACATAACGGAGTCTGCCCGACCACCTCTCTCTCTCTCTCTCTCTCTCTCTCTCTCTCGCGTAGCCGCGCGCCAACAACGGCTGCGTCGCGACCAGTGGCGCCGCGGCCTTTGTGTTCACCGCGCCAGTGAATATCCGGAAAAACAACTGTGAAGTCCCACAGGGTTCAGTCTTTGGTCCTCTGCTATTCTTCATACAAGAAAATGCACACTTTCCATGCTAGAGACCATTTATTGAGTCATACGTTTTTACAGCCACAGCCACAGTCTGTGACATCCTATATTTGCTTGGTAGTAATTTATGGTTTGTATGTATTGCTTCTGTATGATAGAGGCGGTGTCTGCGGGCGTGTTAGCTTTCGTCGTCTTCAATGCTAGGGTTCGATAGGCTCGTAATATTTTTAAGTTGATACACCTAATGATTATTCATATATTAAGTTTACTAATACCTCTGTATTAAACCTTCCAGAGCCTTACAAAGTTTCTTGAATATTTTTCTTACAGGAGCTCTTTATTTCTCAGGGGCTTATTTAAATTACCAAGTCCGTTTTACAATAACATCTTTGCTTTCCCGACAGTTCCTTTCCAAGAAGCACGTCACATAAACTTTTTTTTTAATCTTTGTATTTAAAAATCTTATTACTAATGTGTTTGACCCTAAATATCTTTACTGGATATTACGTCCTCTAATAACTTTCATTCACTTTATTTCAGAGACAAGTCAAAGATATTTTCGCTTTTGAAAAGTTCCTGGAATTTCAATATTTAAAATAATAAAAATGACTTGAATTGCGGTGTTTAGACGTGGTTATTCTGTGACTTTAATATTCCTAAACTTCATAGATATTCTGATTTTACTGGAATTTTTGAAAAAAAATGTGGAAATTCAGCCTCTTACAAAATTATTAAGACTGAAATTGACTGAAAATGGCTGGTTTATTCGATGATTGCAATGTAGTGTCACAAGTCCGTGAAGCCACAGTTACATTACGCCTAGGTGTTGAAAATGTTTTCCATGTGTATCATCCAACAAGCTTAAATTTCATAGAGTGCCTAAGACACGAGATACAGAACTCCTTGCTGTAACCTACGTAAACTCGGCCGCCATATTGATTGTGGTTAGTACACAAGAGTTGTTATAGAAGGTGAAGTGTTGTAATTAGCGTAATTTCCTGCTCAATTTTTACTTCTGAAATATGCCTGAAGTGTGGTAAAAGACAAATATTTAGTTCAAAAACACGAAATGCTTGGATTTGTTTGTTCTCAGACTGTCTACTACATTCCTGATTAATGGCACTTAGCTGGTCAAGACTGATGCTTCAGAAGACATATCTTGCAATTCCTTTGCAGTACATACCATAAATGAATTCTCAGTTCTCTGCCTAATTTCTATGTGTTTTTGAGACGTTTCTTCTTCTGTTGCTGCTATGGTTGATCAGAGTATCTCATGATGAATAATAAAATGAAAGTAACAGGTGTAATATGTTTAGTTCTGCTTCTTCATGCGGCCATATGACGAATGTATCGTACACATACCTCAGCCAACAGCCAACAGTACTGTACAGAGTCAAAACCACTATCTAGTCCCAAAGTGTATAATGGAACCTGCAGCCTGGTAATACCATGTTCTCGGCCAAACGAAGAAGCAAAAGTATCCCTCAAACGCCTGTCAGGGCACTTTATAAAATCGATAAAGTGATAACCGATAATATTTTCCACCCCAGAACTCGTGATTTGACAAATAGCAGATTTAGGCGAATCCTATTGTTATGACGTCATATCCCGTGAACCATGCGTAAATATGGTTCTTACCCCTACAGAAATTGTTACCCCATGGTAAGGAATAAGTGTATCATGTTTGGTTGAAATCGGTTCAGTGGTTTAGGAGAAAATGCGCGTAGCTTAATACTGCAGTTTTTCGCGCATCTCATTGTTTATGACATCATACCTCGTGAACTGTTTGTTTTACGTGATTCTTACACTTACTGTGAGAGTCCTGACGAATTGAAATTTCATAAAGATTGGATGAAAACTGTAAATTTATATGCAATACGTACACACAAACGAATATGCGTACACACGGACACTCTGTTTTATGTATAAAGATTTTATAGAACTTTCAAAGCTTTGGAAACGCTGACGCACCTACAATATCGAATTTGTTCGCGTATCCATAGTCTACAGTTTGCAGTGCTACTTCTCAGTCTTCGGTATGACGAACACTGGTCACGGGCGAGTGAACTCCAGCGAGCTGGAGATCCTTAAACTGCCTCGAAGAGTAACGCCGAATGCTTCCTTGATGTGGGGTTCGAGGCGAAGTTTGTTCCTAAGCGTACGTAAGTATCTGTCCTCCCAGCTGGGGCACGTCAGCTAATATGGCAAAGTTCCCGCGGGAAAACCTCCCCCCGCCCCCAGCTCGCGACGTAAACACCTGAAAGCGGATAATGAGCACTCACCCGGCAGAAGCGTCCGGCTAACTTCCGACTGACCTGGAAGCACCTCATCCGAGATGGCTCTTGACATAATATCGTAACTCGACGCGAAGCACCGGTACCAGCCGTTCTGGATAAGGGCGTCATGGGCTGCATACTTTGGTGGAAAATGCCCTTCAGGATGGCGTAACTTACTTAAACGTGGGGGGTAGTTGTTTTATCTGAGGGCCGTAAGAAATTGACGCAGATCCAAAGTTTTGTGTTAATAAAAAAAGTAGGTAAGCCATCATCTATCGAAACATGTCGTCAATGGATAAAGTCATTAGGGTCTCCAATAAAACCTCTGTTATAACTCATTTTCACCGTGGACATTCAGGCAAAATTTGTGATGTGCTGAATACATGTATAATTATTTCTTAACTCAATGCTGATTCGTTGCAAATTGGTTTAACTGATAACTTTATAACCGGTTTCGGGCGTTACACTTCGGCATGCACATCATCAGACACTTAGGCATGCCGAAGTGTATCTGAGGATGGGCAACGCCCGAAACCGGTTATAAAGTTATCAACTGAACCAATTTGCAACCAATCAGCATTGAGCATTAAAAAATAGTTGCTCACCTCATGAACTTTTTAAATCGTCTTCTGAATACATGTGTCGTTTTAATTTCATTCTCGCAGTTGGTTCCAGGTGCTACATTGTCATGTAAACCTTTATTCATGCGGTTTTTCCTGGGCTCGTCGGAACTGGGCAACTTCTACCTGTTGGTGATAAACGAAGACTCGAACTGGGCAACTGTCCCCTAAGTGCACCCTGAGTGGCAAGCACTAACTGAGCAACTCCTACCTGCTGCTGCCAGACCGACTGCACAATATCGCAAAATGCTTCCAAATCTGAACTTATCGAGTGCGAAACCTCTGCCCCTATTTGTAGAGTCGTTAAGGAATAATGTCAATACTGTGCCAAGGAACAAGATATAAAAACAAAGAAATTATATATGCAAATACATAGATTTTTATTACAAATTTCACAAACAAAAATATTTGCAGACAAAGAAAAAATGCATTTAGTTTAGCTCATATTCTGCTAACGGCTGCTTGGTATGAAACGCACTTTTCAAAGTCTAATTTTCAAATTTCACCATTCTTAAGTAATTGTAATTTCTGTTGCATGAAAGGGTGCCTCTTCCTGGTTTTTGATTCAGTTTGGTTAGTGACATTATTTTTTTGCTGAGTTGATTCTTACATCAGTTGGTTAATGCTTCAGACTTTTCACAAACTGAAAGATGTTTGGGCGAGGAGATGCACATGAAGCATTGATTCGGGAATGAAAGCTTCCGCAAGCGTTAGTCGTCCTCCACAAGGAAGCGCAATCTGTTGCGCTTGGAGGAAACACTGCATCCTCTTCAGCAATGTAGTTTTCAGTTATGTTATCCGCAAATTTTGTCATGTTGTCATCTTGTGGTTGTTCCAATCGCGAAAATATATGTTTGCTGCTTACTGTAAATAACAGCACACCGCGAAACACTATGTGAGTCTTCACAGATATCAGCGAGCTGGTGTTACTCACAGTTCAATTAGGCCAGGAACGCCTTGGGTCCGACCGTCCTGCTACCTGCGAGCGGAAGTTGCCCAGTTCGAGTGTGGGATTAAGGGCGGGCGCACACGGGACACTTTTTGTCGCGCAACTGCCTCGTCTTTTCCACAAAGACTGTACAATCATATGAAAGGGCGCACACGCAGCGACATGACGGCGACACAACTTTTCAGTTGCTGTGGCCGCGACTGTCTCTGTCCAATCTGCCCTCCCACGGGCTATACGTGCGCGCGCACACGGCCGACAATGTAGTTGCCGATAGTGAATTGCTCATAAATGAAGTAGAAAAGAGGCCTGCATTGTTCAATAAAACTTTAAAAGATTATTCTGACGCTAATTTTAAAAGCAAACTATGGGAAGAAGTTTGTGTAAATCCATCAAATCAAATGTTTGTATAGCTTATGGGACTTAACTACGGGGTCATCAGTCCCTAAACTTGTTGTTGTTGTGGTCTTCAGTCCGGAGACTGGTTTGATGCAGCTCTCCACAATACCCTATCCTGAGCAAGCCTCTTCATCTCCACATAAGATCGGCAACCTACATCTGTCTGAATCTGCGTACTGTATCCATCTCTTGGTCTTCCTCTGCGATTTTTACCCCACACACTTCCCTCCAACGCTAAATTCACAATTCCTTGATGTCTAAGAATGTGTCCTACCAATCTATCCCTTCTTTTAGTCAAGGTATGCCAGAAATTTCTTTTCTCCCCAATTCGGTTCAGTACCTCCTCATTAGTTACGCGATCCACCCACCTAATCTTCAGCATTCTTCTGTAGCACCATATTTCAAAAGCCTCAATCCTCTTCTTGTCCGCACTGTTTATCGTCCATGTCTCACTCCCATACAAGGCAACACTCCACACGAATGCCTTCAGAAAGGACTTCCTTAGGCTTAAATCAATATTCGATGTTAACAAATTTCTCTTTTTCAAAAATGCTTTTCTACCCATTGCCATTCTGCATTTTATATCCTCTGTACTGCGACCATCATTTGTTATTTTACTGCCCAAGTAACAAAACTCATCTACCTCCTTTATTGCTTCGTTTCCCAATCTAATTCCTTCAGCATTACCTGATTTTCTTAAGCTGCACTCCATTACCCTAGTTTTGCTCTTGTTAATGTTCATCTTATATGCACCTTTCAGCACACTGTCCATTCCGTTCAATTGCTCTTCCAGGTCCTTTGCTGTATCTGACAGAATTACTATGTCGTCGGCAAAACGCAATGTTTTTAATTCTTCCCCCTGAACTTTTATTCCTTCACCAAATTTCTCCTTGCTTTCCTTCACAGCCTGTTCAATGTACAAATTGAATAACAATGGAGAAAGACTACAACCCTGTCTTACTCCCTTTCCAACCACTGCATCCCTTTCATGCCCTTCAACTCTGATAACCGCTGTCTGGTTTTTGTACAAGTTATAAATAACCTTACGTTCCCTATATTTTACTCCTGCTTGCTTCATAACTTGAAAGAGTTTATTCCAATCAACATTGTCAAACGCTTTCTCCAAATCTACAAAAGCTAGAAATGTGGGTTTGCCTTTTCTTAATCTATCTTCTAGGATAAGCCGTAAAGTGAGTATTGCCTCCCGAGTTCCTACATTTCTCCTGAATCCAAACTGATCTTCCCCGAGGTCGGCTTCTACCAGTTTAAACTTACAAACTACTTTGATCTAAGTAATACTAAGGACGGCACAAATATTCATACCCGAGGGGGGATTCGAACCCCCGATCGTAGTGGCCGTGCAGACCGTGACTGGAGCGCCTCTGTCCCCTCGGCCACCGCGGCCGGCGTTTGTGTAAACGTATGGAGTACGACCTGGGGACAATTCTCCACAGAACAAAAAAAAAAAAAAAAAAAAAAAAAAAAATTATATATATATATATATATATATATATATATATATATATATATATATATATATATATTGACAGCAGATGTAGTTCTATCCCGGGGTTCAATGTCTGTACTCTGCAGTGGACATTCATAAGCCATATCTGTAAAGTTGATTCCATCTCTTCTGCGCACAAAATTGTGGAGCACACAACATGCTTTGATTATTGTATCGTAGAAATCTACGGTAACATCAAAAGGTCTATGAAAAATACTCCATTTGTTTGCCAGTATGCCAAATGTGCATTCAACCATACGACGAGCAGTTGTATGCCTACGATTGAAAATTTTCTTTAATAGGATTAGCATTTTTTTAGCAAATGGGCGCAAAATGCGCCTCGATAAACCAAATGCTTCAACAGCAACCAAACAAAATGGCATTGGCTTGCCATCGGGGTCGTTAGGCAAGGTTCGGTCGTTCGGTATGTTCAGAAGGTTACGTTGCAGCGTTTTTTTCGAGTTATTAAAAACTGAGGAATCTCCTGCTGCTCCATTCGCACCAACATCTATGAAGACAAATTGATAATCAGAATCGACCCAAGCCATTAACACCACATAAAAGAATTTTTTATAATTAAAAAATTCTGAGCCAGAACTTTAAGATTGTATTATTCTGTTTTCCGTCTATAGCACCTATGATGTTGGGGAAATGGGTGTTTTTATAGAAGAGTTCAGCAATGTGCAATCAGTGTTCTTCAAATTTTTTGGCATAATCATAGGTCGCAAAACATTCCAGATTGCAGTGCATGTTTCTTTCACTATTTTACGGATTGTGCTAGCACCAATCAAGTAGTTGTGTGAATGATCGTTGAAACTTGATCCAGTTGCTAGATACCTGAAAAGAAATTGTAATAATATATGAAGCTTCGTAAATAATTTAAAGTAACTGAATTAAAATCGTTTGCATTTTATTTCACGAAAATCAATTAAAATCTACAAAAATGTCAAGCGTTTCAATTTACTATGTTTCTTGTCGAATGATAAGAGCACAAACCACTGCAGTCTCAAAACAATCCATCTCTGTGCACTGGTCGACTGCACTACAGAAACCCTTGAAAATGAGTCAGCTGTCAGGAAACAGTTGCTCATCGTGTGCGAGCTCTCAAAAACCGAAGCAACAGAAAAGCAACAAAGGCAAAATTGTTGCGCGGCACAAAGTCTCCCGTGTGCGCCCGACCTAATTGTCCTTTCCTAGGGTACTCTTCTAATGGCCACTAAAAGTTGCCCAGTTCTGGTCTGCCCTTTTCCCCATGTACCTCTTACTCCCTTATATATAATTTCAAACAAGAATAGTATGCACGACAGTGAGTTCGTTTACTTTCCTCCTCGCTATGGGTTTTACAGAAAAAAAAGGAAATTTGTGTTTACAGCTCATTAGCTGATAATTAATATAATTAGCTGTGGGTCGCGATCCCAAGGGAGGTCGCAGAGTCTTGTTCTGGGGTCGCGGTCAAAAGGGGAAATATTTATACCATAAAACAACCACTCCAGTGTAGGTCTGCATCTAGGCGTTGCACAGTACCAAAATTGCCTAAGAAAAGTAGAATTTATTTAACCTGAAACTACTTAATTCTTTGTTATCGTCAGTTATGGTTTGAACAGAACACACATTTTTACAGCAAATACGCCATGCTAACAATGAATAAACGAAAAGCCTATAAAGTGTTTTCAGGAAACAATTGACAGCTAAATTAAGGAGAGGCTATAAGTAATTCTGAGAAATTGGGTAAGAACTTCTGTAGACATGGCGTATACAGTTGGACTTTACGTGCATAAATCACTTCCAAATCTTAGCTGGAACGCGAAACACTGGTCATACAAAATATATTTTTCTGTCCAAATTAATGTAAAAAATAGGATAGTGTATTCCTTCCGGAAAATGCACTGTAATGTTCACCCTCTAATACAGAATACTGTACTTTCTACCTTCCCTCCCATTTTTTTTTTTTTTTTTTTTTTTTTTTTTTTTTTTTTTTTTTTTTGAGAAAGTTTTATCAACAGAAGAACTGAGTACACACACACATAGATATGTTACAGTACGGTAAGGGCGGGGTAGGGGAGGGCGTCGAGAGAATATTCTTACTTGAAAGGTGGGTCGCATACTCAGAAAGGTTGAAAAAACACTGGTATAAAGGATCGGAATCCTCCCAGACATTCTAATCCAGCTATTCATTCATTAAAATTGTAATACTGTCGTTGAATCTAGCCCCAAAGATTCGGCAGCTTTCTTATACCTGTGATCCAAACCGATTTATCAACTCATCTTTAGTAACTTCAATTATCAATTAAATTTCGTTTCAAAAGTAGTAAAATGTCGAAAATGAGAGAGAGAGAGAGAGAGAGAGAGAGAGAGAGAGAGAGATAGGGAGGTAACGGGAGTCGGAGGAGAGGGAGGAAGCAGAAGAGGAAGTGGAACCTAGAATTACGTGTTCGAGAAATACGAGGTGAAGACGATTACTTAGGAGAGGACGAATGTTGAATCCCCATTACTTGGTTGTGTACAATTCCAGCCCAAACCATAACTGAAAAATCATTCATCAAACTGGCTGTCAGCTACGGCTCAAGGATACCAGTGAAAACAAATTAAACCAAATTTATGGATACATAGCGTCGGACGTCACACCACCAGGTAGGTTGATGGCTTTTGATGTCACTTCCATCGTGAATTGCGTCAGCGACCTCATGTTCCTAAAAATGGTAGCCTATTTCATACCTATCTTATTTACTTTACTTTATACGCAGCAAGGTCCTTATCGACCATACGCCTGCTCTATGAGCTTCTTCCACAACTTTCTGTCGAGTGTGCTGTGTGTCCAGTTGATGTCGCTGTTTATCCTGACTGTGTGTGTGTCTTCTCGAATGTTCTCTCGCCACCTGCTACTGGATCTGCCTCTTCCTCTCGATCCAACTATTGTTCTGCTGAATGCCATTCTCGGTAATCTATTTTCTGACATTCTCGCTTCATGGCCTGCCATGTTCAGTATTCTCTACTTGAGCACTTCGACGATGTTTGTTGAGCTCTAATACTTCATTTTTTCTCCTTGTTCTCCACTCCATGTTAATTTCATCGTATATAGTTCCAAACATTTTCCTTACTATTTTTCTTTCGAAAGCGTTTTTCTTCAGCTTTCTTTCTAAATGTTAATGTTTCACTTACAAATAAAAATTAATAAATAAATAAAAAGCTTGGATATTAGTCCCTGGCTTACAAAACTACTTAAACTACGTTAAACTAAACTAAGGACAACACGTACACCCATTCCCGAGGGAGGACTCGAACCTCCGACGCTCAGTGGGCAGGACTATTTTTCCGAGGCCTTTCACATGCATATAGCGACACCGGTATAATGGTTAAATGGTATAAGCAGATTTTGAAGTTACTGCTAAGTGATATTTCATTAGAATTATTTGGTTCCTTAGAATTTACTGGAAGCTAAAAGGCGTCTTAAATAAATGTTTGTTAAGTTTATGGGACTTAACTAAGGGGTCATCAGTCCCTAAACTTACAAACTACTTATCAACTACCTTATACTGAAGACGGCATAAATATCCATGCCCAAGGGGGGATTCGAATCCCCGACCGTAGTGGCCGTGAAGACCGTGACTGGAGCGCCTCAGTCTCCTCGGCCACCACGGCCGACAAAAGGCGTCTTATTTGCTGTTGCTAAACGGGCATCTATATCAATGTCTATTCTATTGTTTTTGCTAACAGTGTGAAATGTGAATCCATCAACAGTCAAAGATGCCTCTTTTCTCCTTTTCTTACTTATAATCAGGTATTTCAAACCTGTCAATCTTCAAATATTTTTACAATTTGTATAGGTTAGGTGACCGTCTTATGCAACTGTAAATTAGTCTAATTGAGGCAAGACGTGTTTCGCTTTACTCTAAAGCATCTTCAGTGGTCAACTGTACAAGTAATGTTTTGTTTTAAATTATTTGTTTCATTTTTACTAAATTCGATCGTTAACAGTTCACATGCAATAGGATTATTTTGGCTCTGAATAAAATGGATTACTAATATTACTCACGTATTTTTAAGTTGTCCACTTCATGTGTTTTTTGTAGCACATTGCCATTTGCTGTCACGGTTTATATTTATACTATTTACAATTACACTTTCTAATAAATGTTTTTGAAAAATCGCTATTTCTGTGGCCTGGCAGGCTTTTTCAATTGTATGTGTTTTATTTGATTACAAGTACTTTGGTTCGCACTGTGATATGTGTTTTTGTTTCGCTTCTGTCAAAACAGGCGTCTGCTAGAAACTTTGTGTGTGATGTTCTTAGTGTATTGTGTGTGTTTATAAATACGGTTTCAGTTCAAATAGCGCGCGCGCGCGCGCGCGTGTGTGTGTGTGTGTGTGTGTGTGTGTGTGTGTGAGAGAGAGAGAGAGAGAGAGAGAGAGAGAGAGAGAGAGATATTCCGATTATCTGTAGGTGTGTGTGGGTAGGTTTTTTGTTGTTGTTGTAGTTGTTGTTGTTTTTGTATTATGTGGCCATTTCATTTGTGGGTTTGAGGGTGGGGGAGGTTTGTCTTTGTCTACTATGTGTTTTATTAGTTTAAATAAGGTTTGACTGCTGATGTTTACTTGGTCATTAAATATGTGTTTCTTTTCTATTAATGCTTTCTGAATTTGCGAATTCTCTTGGAGATTGCTAAATCTGATTATTTTCATGTCGGATTCTGTGGTAGTGGGATAGTGGTTTTCTTGCCTAAGGTGTTCTGCAAATGTTGAATGGCTCTTGCCATATTTCCATGATCGTTTGTGTTCTTTACATCGTGTTGAAAATGTTCTGCTGGCCTGTCCTAAGTATGGAACATCACAACTGTTACATTTGAGCTGGTAAATACCAGATTTATGGAGATGTCAGCGTTTTTTGTTTTTGTTAGACATTTGTGTAATGGGTTATGGCTTTGAAATGCTATTTTTATTCCTTGTTTCTTGAGGATGTTTCCAATTCTGTGTGTCAGTTTATTTACAGAATCAAGTGTTAGTTTGTTGAGTTTCTGTGTTATATCCTCCCTTCGCGTTGTTGTTGTTTAATGGTAGTTGTGAGTGTTCTAAGTCCTAGGTTTTGTGTGTTTAGTTTCTTTATTTTATTTTGTATTGTCTTATTCAATTTTGTAATGAGGGTTTCTTGGTATCCATTACTCTTTGCTATGGGAATTATTATGTCAAGCCTCTTCTTGTAATTTTGTTTGTCTACTCGTATTGTGTTTAATCCGTGTAACATGTATCTGAGAGCTGATTCCTTCTGGGCCTGTGGGTGGTTTGAAGACTGGTGTAATATTATGTCTGAAGCAGTACTCTTTCTATAGATGCTGAATGAGTGTGAGCTATTTTTCTTTGTGATGGATATGTCCAGGAAATTAATTTGACCTGCTTCTGCCTTCTCTAGAGTGAGCTTTACGTTCTTGTGTACTGTATTTTATTTTCTGGTTCATCTTCATGCAGAGGATGTCATCCATGTATCTTCACCAGTATATTTACTGTATTTGCCAAGTACTATTTCTTCAAATATTATTTTTTTCTATTTTGTTCAAGAAAATGTTTGCTAACTTCCCTGAAATGGAAGATCCCATTGGTAGCTCTTTAGACATTCTGCATGTATGTAGAACTCTTTATTGAAATCAAAATAATTTTGTTCTGTGATGAGGTGTAGGAGTGTACTTATATCTTGTATGTGTTCTTGTGGTAACTGATTGAAGGTCTCTAGGTCTTGTTTTATTATTTTGATTGTTTCTTTGACTGGTGTTGTGGAGTAGTATTCTAAGCTCATTTCTGAAACAATCGATACGCCGTTTGCCACATCGGCTCAGTCTGATGTCACTTCCTGTTGCTTGGCAGTTGGCGACGTCAAGCTAGCGTCTGTCAGCTGCCACACGCCACATATCCCTTAGGCCACGAGTCCACCCGCTCGATGGTAAGCTCGGCTGCCCGATTGGTGTGATTACTGACAAAGCCACAGTGAAAAAGGGGCCTATGACGCATCAGTAATACACTCACACCGCCAGTATATCGACCGCCTCAGGATACTGACTAGCAGATTTTACAAATTATAAATAAAACCGAAGCAGAAATTAAATATGGACCTAGGATGTACACTGGTATGGACCTAGGATGTACACTGGTAAAAACAGACAAAGAACAACAACATAGTACTGAAAAGAGCTCTTCTGGGCATTTTTGGTGTAAATTTGAGACGGGTGGCGAAGAAATACAGAGAAGTAAGAGTCGGGAAATGATAATATAAATGTGACGTCTATTGTGTTTGTAAATCTATGGGACTGAACTACTGCGGTTATCAGTCCCTAGGCTTACAAACTAACCTACGGAAAACACACACCCACACACACACACACACACACACACACACACACACACACACACCCATGCCCGGGAGAAAGAGGAGCAACATCGTGCTCCGCAGTGGGGTGCCTTAAAGCATTCGGCCATTCGACCACGCCTAAATGTTACCAACAAGTTGAAACACGACCGTCTGTCGTCTTCCATATATATTTTATAAAATTGTAATTTTTTTGATGTCGCTAGATTAGCATTTTGTTAAAACTAGAACCCCACTCTTTTCGAGGCATAGGGAATAGCATTTTTATTTCATGTTTTAAAATATTAGTTTCTGAAATGTTAGTTAATATTGCTTGGACTTCGTTATTTTAATAATTTATTATTGTCCCTGCGAGAAAGTGTACTTGTTTTACTGTTAAATGGATGTGCGAGAATCTAATGGCTGTCTGAATGTGGGTAGTAATAGCTCGCTTTGCATGGTTCTCTCTGGCTCACAGTCGATAGTTAGTCGTTACCAACCCCTGCCGCTGATGCTACCAAAGAGGTTTCAACACCCTTTGGTTACAAGCCAGTCGGCGATCCCTCGCCAGGGCGAGTCTCACGTCGCCGGCCGCGGTGGCCGAGGGGACTGAGGCGCTCTAGTCTCGTTCTGCACGGCCACTACGGGATTCGAATGCCTCCTCGGGCATGGATATTTTTGCCGTCCTTAGTCTTAGCTAGTTCATAAGTAGTTTGTAAGCTTAGGGACTGATGACCCAGTATTTAAGTCCCATAAGTGCTACAAACATTTGAACATTTGATTTTTTGCGGTCATGTAGCGTAACCGTGAACCGCTGTTACCGTGTTTGCTCGCGGTCTAATCTAAATGCAACTTGGCTATAATCATACCCCATCTCAAATCAGGCACGATAGACGAGAGCCATCTTCGCAGTTTCATTGTATATTGTGTTGTGTGGTACCTCAGGCTTTGCTGAATTTCGCCTACGATGGCGGCGCCTGCTTCTGCCTCGCTTCAGCACGCTGATTTTGGTGAGTTTCGCTGTTGCATTGCTTGTGTGTGAGCGAGTGTGTGCTGTTTATAAATCCCCACCCCCCTGTAGCGTTACGTTTTGTGTAATTTATGTTAAATTCAATGCTGGGCATCGTCAGTATGTCAGTATTAACTTATGTAAGGAGATGCACTTTTATTGTATTAACAAAATTGGTTCCCCATTTTGCTTTTGTTCGACCTGAATAAACAAGTTCAGTATAATTTTGACTTGCCTATAAATTTTAGTTTTCGAGCACCTTCCCCCTTTTATTTAATATTGTTTTTCACCAGTGCTGAGAACAAGCGCAGATGCAATTTTTTTAAAGTTCCATTGCGCGATAAATGTTTTTCTTAACCACGTTTATGAAATAACTTTAATTGTGGTGGCATGTTTATTAGGACCTGTGTAAATTCGTGTGAGCTGCTACGTATATTGGCCACTGTGTCGTTAACTTCCTGTTGTTAGAGTAATTTGAACCAAGTCAATTCTTTGTTTGGGCCAGGGAACAAGGTTTTGCAGCAGGGAGTAGCCGGTACTTCACACGGACCTTTTGCTAAATTTACTGCTAAAATTAAGTTTTTTCGTAACAGTAAACTCGTATCTGGGTACCTCCAACCGGAATTAAGCTTTTATTTCGTACAGTGGCCCATGTTTAAGGTTCATAGAATACCATCATCGAAACTGAAGAATGATGAATCAGGAAGACTATATCTTTAACGGATGAAATAATCTGCCTGGTTTTTAAACGAAAAAGAATCGCAATATAATTAACAGAAGACTTGATGTGTAGTGTGAATACTTCGCTCCATTAGTGCAATAACAAGAAAAAGTTGCGGAAAAAAGTAAGTTGAATGTGCACTCAAAGCTTTCTTCGGAATTAATTAAGAATTTAAAAGCGCAATTGAAAGAAGTTGATCGTCTGAGCGTTCTGAGATCAAACCCAACTGCATACCCAACAGAAGAATCGTAAGACAAACTGATAAAATATTCACTGCAAGGGCAGAAGGATATGGCGTTTGAGTATTAATAAAGGTTGGCGAGATGACAAATCTGTGGATTAATATCTTTAAAACTAAAATCAAGGTCATCGGTTGGATACAACGCCGTGCCCGAATGACTTTAGTTCACAGCTACGACATTTCCATAATAAATGTAACGGTACGAAATAACATTTAAATTAAAGAAAGGCCAGAGTTAAGTGAATTTTGATTCTTGATGACGGATCTGTGTGGATGAAGATCTTTCATTTAAAACAAAAACGAAATTAGTCCTGGAGAACGGTCTGACCTCCCTACTTTATTTTTCATACATATTTCTTCAATATATGAGATTACTTACCTAAAAAATGTTTATATGTGGAGCTTAGCGTAATATGTTTCAGAACATCCCGTACAAAAATGCGACTCGAAAGGGTCCTATACCTCGGGTTCATTTGCTCGCAGATATATGGGGTAAAATTGGTTAGGATGTCCTAGTTCTAATGAGCGTTTGCATACCTATCAGAACAATTGTATTTTAGGTATCCTTACGCACATTCTGCAGCCCATCGAAATTGAGCAAAGCGGTTTTCTCCATACGTCTTCTAAAAGCACCATTTGCGTATGTTTGGTTCCTGAGAAAACCACGAAAATCCATATTTTTTTTGGTAAGGAAACTGCGTATCGTGGGGATTATCACCTTTGATTCATTGCGAAACGTCTCAAATTTTCCACGTGTTAATGATATTCTCAAAATATATTTTCAATTTCTTCGATATTTTTATCCGTTACCGAAATCCACAGGTTCACAATTACCGTTCTTATGCACAAAATTTTAAAAAATCTGTTCTTTTTATTTTTTTCTCTTTCTTTTATTGGCGCGTTTGCACGGTGGACCGAAAATAATAAATACAGCAAGCCGCGGCGGATCAGCCATGCACACTGGGGCGCCGTGCTGCGGTGTGCGCGGCCGTACGCCGTCGGGAGTTCGAGTCCCCCCTCGGTCATGGATGTTTGTGTTGTCATTATGTCAAGTATTTTTTAAGCCACGGACTGATGACCAAGCAGTTGAGTCAGATAGGTTTACAAATAGTTTGAACTTTTTTAACTACATCAAACTGCTCAAATTTAACAACTTATCCTTTACGCATTTATCTAGAACAGCCATTTTTCCGTTTTTGGAAATAGTAATCCAATATCAAGATGCACCCGAAAAGCTACTGTGTCTGAATATAAAAGGTGCGAATGGAATGTGTCAAAAAACATGTTCGGCGAAGAAATAATGTTGCTCATCTAACAGCTCGATATTTTCGCTCGATGAAGTCTTCATTTTATTTTCGTTACTCGTCACAATTACTGTGAAGCATCAAATTAAGAAAAATATAAATTTTAAAAAGTTTGCAGAGGAAAAGACACTTGCGAAGACTTTGCGTGTGTTTGATATTTTGCTCAGATACCACCATTTGAAATTCAGAAGAGATATCGAAATTCTATTTAAAACAATATCTCTTTGCGTTCTTGAGAAATTGGTTTCATATCCGACCGACAAAAAAAGCAGCATATTCCCAACTCTGTATGAGCGGTTTAGGCACCACTGTAAAACACTTGCCATTCAGAAAGCGTTCAAAAGTTTGAAAACTCTATGGGAGTTCTTTACTCATCACTCCCTAGGCTTATAAACTAGTTAATCTAACTTAACCGAAATCAAGGACAAAACACACACACACACACACACACACACACACACACACACACCTGTACCCGAGGGAGGACTCGAACCTCCGACGGCGGGCAACCTCGCGCGCCGCAGCAAGACGCCTTAGAGTTCTTGGCCACTCCACCACGGCACTTTCCATCCTATTTCAAGAAAAGTACTCTGTGAAAAATTTCTCATGATAAACTACTGAAAGTCATTTTGTTATTTATCATGCCCTGTATAGAAATGTACCTAGTCATATAAAGAACTTACCAAATTTTACTAATCTGCTGATTCTGCGTTATATGAGCACACACTGCTGTTCCAGGAAAAGAAGGTTATATGCTAAAAAATTATCCTTTGAGAACACTAAAAATGCTGATGGTTTGCTGTTTAACAGACGTCGGCAGCGAAGTGGGGAACCACTTGCTTCATTCCACATTTCACCTGATTCATTCAAAAAATTCGGCGTTCGAGTATACCGTTTTTGTGCTGAAAAAGAACAACGGAGTGGCCGTGGAAGAAAGAAGATTAAATGGGAGAAAAAGACAGCGCAGACGGTATTATTGGGAAGAGACAGCGGCAGTAAATAGATATACGGAAGCATTAGATATGACAACAAAAGAGTTGGGGCAGACAATGAAAATGAAGAAGAGAGATCACTGGCGACAATGCACACGGTGTGAGTTCTAGGTCCCCCAGACCTGTGAACTTTAACAACATGAATTTTTGTCCTCTTTCCCTAAACCCCCATACTTATTATTGGTTTCTCGGCCAAGGATTTAGAAGTGAGAGCAAACCATCAGCAAGGAGAAGTGTAGAGAGGAGAAAATGATGATTCAATAGAGTGAGAAAAACAAAGAGACGGTGACAATGTAAAAGAAAAAAAAGAATGGGACAAGAAAACTGACGAAGGCAGTGGTTAAGGAAGTTGAAGAAAAAGTGATGAAAGCAGTGACGGAGGGACAGACATAAGACAGTATCGCTAAGCGAAAATTGAGAGAGAGGGAGAGAGATGTATGCAGAAGTATATTTTCGGAAACATTTTGCTTCCTTGAGATGACAGCGCTCTTATGATAATTTCATATACAAGAAACAGTCTATAGCGCAATATTGGTTATTTATTACGAAACGATTTCAATCCAATGTTGGGCCATCTTCAGAGTTTTTTTCTCCAAGATTGTGTGGAACGGCGCAGGAGCTGCGAATCCTCAGGTGCTGTCACCCAACATTCGGTTTAAACCGGTTGTTAATAAATAACCAATATTACTAACTAGACTGTTTTTTAAATTTATTTTAGTAAGCAGAAGTGGGATTAAATGAGCGCGGCTGTGTATTTAAACATTACGAAGATCGACTTCGTAAAAGGATTTAGTATGTTCTATGTTAAAAGGGCGCACTTACATTCGTAGGAATGAAGGATGGAAAGAAAATGATTTAATATCCTGACGAAATACATTCTAATGTTAAAATTATTGGTGGAAAGGCGGAATGAAACTGAATCAGCCGTTACCACTTCTCTGTCAGTGTCTCTTAACTTTTTATTTGAAGCTAAAAAAACTACCACAATAAATGTATAGTGCGTATATACTGAGAAAAATATTGAAAAAAAATTTTTAAAATTGTTCTGTACTACTATCAACAAAAAGGTTATATGAAAATTCATCGTGAACATGGGGCAGGATCAGCAACTGGATATGTAATGAAAACCAATTTATTTTTCTTTTTTCGTTACTGTTGCACTATTTAGAAGCTGGTGACTAGTTTCGGACTTGTTCGTCCATTTTCAAACCATATGCCTTATTCCAACCGTAACAATACACTGCAAGAAGCAAATGACTGATAATATCTACATGTTGTCCACTGTTAAAACATGATTACATTGAAATTTAAAACAGGTTAAAATAGATGTTGCGTTCACGTTGGAGGCCTAAATTTTGCCTACACAAAATATCCGCGAGTAGCTGTTTGTGTACTACACACAAGAACAGCACAAAAACAAATACTCCACCAGTTTGCTTACAGACAATTGTGAATAATTTCAGTATTCGTAAAACTGACATTTACAACAGCGAAGCAGACTGAGGGAATTTGGCACTTGGTTCCTCCTCACGACTTCCCTCGTGCTTCCCTCCCACCCTTCCCCAGCAGGTATCGTCAAAAATTTGCGGGGCAGTTTCCCGTCCGCATTTAAGGGCGGAGTGTGGAACGATGTTAGCGGGAACAATCAGCGAGCCATTAGCCGGCGCGCCGGATCCGGCAGAAGCCGCGGCCGCGGTGTCGGGAAGTTTGTTTCCTCGCTTCGGGGAATTTCCTGGGGATTGGCGGCCCTGCCGCTGGCCGCAGCTGCTCTCGACCGCAGCCAACTCCGGCCGCCATCGCCACCCTAGCCCCCTAAAGAGCTGCCTGCAGGGGTGTGGGTTTCGTTTTTTGGAGAGTCACTATGAGTCACGCGGTTCACGAAACGACGATACCGTACGCGAAGTGACATCCTGTTTTATAAAGGTCACGTGACGGTGGTGCATGTCACTGGTGAAATATGATGTCGTAAACCCATTAGATAAATAAAGGGGATAGGTCTGACCCCCAACAACTATCACCGTCTCATTTCTGACCGATACAAGATTCTTGAAAATTTATTCTCGAAAATGTATTGGAGGGTACCTTTATCTATATCTATAAATGTGAATGTCTGTTCGGTATACGTTTATCACGTCTGAACCACAAGACACAAAGAGCTAAAACTTTGTACAATAATTAATGTCTATCCGAGGAAGGCTTGAGGAACGGTTTTATGGCGATCGGATATATATTAATGTGAATGTCCGTGTACGCTTTTCACGTCCGAACGTGTTGCACAGTTACTAATTATACCTGAGGAAGGTTTTAGGCACGGTTTTACAGCGATCTGATAGATATTTAGTAATTTGAAGAATATAACGCGAATTTCGGAACAATAATTACTCTCTGAAAATTATATTTACTCTTTGAAAATGGTTTTATTGCTTGCATTGTTGCTTCAGGGTTGATAATGATAAAAGAGTGGAGTATATTGGGATGGAAAGTTATCGGTGTATATAAAATTCTACGCGTGTGTGTGTTAATATTTTGCTCTGCAGCGAAAACTACAGAAAGCAAACGAATGGTCTTTGTGTAATTGTTGTCCGAAGTCTCCCGTTGTACACCATAGCAGTTCCATGCCGATAGCTATAAGGGGGTAGAAGCTATGGTAGTTGAAATTCGTCAAATTATAAAAAACGTCCGACTGAAGACCAGTGATGACGTTGGCGACTCTATAGCGAGGAGGTTACAACAGCGAAACTTGTTGCCAAGGACCATATCTTTCGTCCTTGCGTGCTACAATGTCTTCAGATCTTTCTCTGTAAGGATAAGCATACGAATAAGGAAATATAAGAATAAATAAATAAATCATTAAGAAAGTAATTTCCTTTAATACATTTCTTTAAAAAATCGATTTGACGTTTTGTGTATTACATCAATTGATCGACCTCTGATATTATTACAATCATTATTGTTCAATTTCGTGATTGGATTCTTCGAAACGAGTGTTATTGTAAATCATTAAGCACTGCACATAAATTTAATCTTTTATTTGAACGTTGACTACAAATGTTTGTTTCTAAAGAAGGTATTGTATTTCACTTAATCCTTCAAAACCATTCTCATAGCACACTACTGAAAGATACCTTATCTATCATAATCAACCAACACGCGAGCGGAGCCGCGGGTTTAAGCTAGCATATTTATAAAAATAAAGTACCTGCAGAATGTCGATTTTCAAAAAGGTTTATCAACAGAAAATTACACATACGCTTTTACTGATCAAATATTAAATACTTTGAACAATTGGGCGTCACCCATTGGGATTTTTTTGTGCTCTTTCAAAGGTTTTGAGAGTATAAATCGTGGATTACTTCTAGATAAGCTTCATTACTGTGGTATGAGTGGAGCAACGTACCAATGGTTTCATTCTTAACTTAACTGGAAGAGTGTAGAAAGTTTAAGTAAGTGGTACGGATTTAGGAAACATCGTTCATGTGAAACTCAGCTTGCCTTTTTCTCACATGACATCTTGCGAGCCTTGGATGAAGGGTAACTGACGGATTGTGTTTTTCTCGACTTCAAAAAGGTGTTCGACGCGGTGCCACACTGCAGACTGCTGATGAAGATACGAGCTTATGGAATAGGTTCACAGATTTGTGACTGGCTGGAAGACTTCCTAAGTAATAGAACGCAGTACGTTTTTCTCGACGGCGAGTGTTCATCGGAGAAAAGTGTATCGTCAGGCGTGCCCCAGGGGAGTGTGTTAGGACCGCTATTATTTTCTATCTATATAAATGATCTGATGGAGTAAGCTGTAATTTGCGGCTGTTTGCTGATGACGCTGTGGTGTATGGGAGGGTGTCGTCTTTAACTGACTGTAATAGCATACAGGATGACTTAGACAAAATTTCTAGTTGGTGCGAAGAATGGCAACTAGCTCTCAATGTAGAAAAATGTAAGGTGATGCGCATGAATAGGAAAAACAATCCCAAAATGGATGATAGTTGTGAGTAAGACGGACAGCCGACTTCGGTTTATTGCGAAAATTTTGGGACGATGTACTTCATCTGTAAAGGAGACCGCGTATAAAACACTTGTACAACCACGTCTTGAGTATTGCTCAAGTGTTTGGGACCCGCAGCAGATCAGTTTAAAGGAAGACATAGAAGCAGTTCAGAGGCGAGCAGCTAGGTTTGTTACTGGTAGGTCCGATCAATACGCGGGTGTCACGGAAATGCTCCGGCAACTCAACTGGGGATCACTGGAGAAAAGACGACGTTCTTTTGATGAATTTCTGTTGAGGAAATGTAGAGGGCCGGAATTTGAAGCTGAGTGTAGTACGATCTTGCTGCCGATACTTACATTTCGCATAATGGTCACAAAGACAAGATAAGGGAAATTAGGTTTTTTTTTCCTCGTTCTATTTTGGAGTAGAATAGGAAAGGAAATGCCTAGTAGTGGTACGGTGTACCCTCCGCCACGCACCTTACGGTGGATTGCGGAAATAAGCTGTTTCCTCAAACTAGGGGGGGGGGGGGGGCTATCAAGAATGGGATCCAACAGGGTTCTGTCTTGGGTCCTTTGCAGTTCCTATTTCGACATTCACGAAGGTAGCACTCTTGGATGAGGACACAAGTATTGTAATCACACCTGAGAAACAAGAATTAATTGGTGAAATTTTAAATACTGTCTTTCAGAAATTCATTAATTGGTTCTATGAAAATGGACTCTCGTGAAATTTTGATAAAACACTGTGTATACAGTTCTGTATGGTAAATGAAGTTACACCTTCAACAAACATAGATTTTGCACAGCACTCTTTAGGTAGGACAAAATATTAAATTTTGTAGGTCTGTCCACTTCTGTGCGTTGTTATTAGCGAAGTACTCTACTCATCAATCACTGAAAGTATTTTTAAATGCGATAAATTTCAAACGTCTAAGAATAAATAGGTTTTCCAAGGAGTCTTCAAGCGTATCAGAACCTATAAGAGAAACCTTGATGCTTGGTTGTTCCATATTTCGAATTTTATACTTAAAATCAACAAATATATTGAATTACACACTTTCTAAAGTAGCGTATGTTCTTCTTCAGCGTTCAAGCTTTCTCCATACCCACTTTAATTAATATCGGCTAAGCAGTTTAGTAGTGAACTCGTGACGGAGAGAGCTCCTTTAACATTCATAAATTTATATTATGACGTCATATCTGCTGATCAATGTGTCGTTCAGAAAATACTATAGCTCCTTTCCGTGGTATATTTGGATAACTGCTTGCGGAATGTGCTGCGAACAGAGTAATAAAGATTTAACAAAATGACAAACATAATGCAGTACCTATTTACGAATGTCACGTTTATGAAGTAATATCTCCTGAACTATGTGTCCTACAAAAACATTATTTACTAGGTTCATAGAGTGGAATATTAGGGAACTGCATGCGAAATGTGATGTAAATGGAAATCGTAGCAAAGACGTAGTAAACTACATCATGTTCATTAGGGTAAATTTTCATGCATTTCATTTTCTATGACGCCATAACACCTGAACCATATGTCGTAGCCGGCCGCGGTGGCCGAGGTGACTGAGGCGCTCCAGTCACGGTCAGCACGGCCACTACGGTCGGGGGTTCGAATCCCCCCTCAGGCATGGATATTTGTGCCGACCTAGTTCGTAAGTAGTTGATAAGTAGTTTGTAAATTTAGGGACTGATGACCCCGTAGTTAAGTCCCATAAGCTTAACAAACATTTGAACATTTGAACATATGTCGTAATACGATATTATTTCGAAGGTACATCCAGTGCTGTAAATGTAATACGTCTGCAAAATACGTCGCGAATAGAGTTGGTAGGAAAGAAGTAATAGCCGGCCGCGGTGGCCGAGGAGACTGAGGCGCTCCAGTCACGGTCTGCACGGCCACTACGGTCGGGGGTTCGAACCCCCCTCGGGCATGGATATTTGTGCCGTCCTAGTTTGTAAGTAGTTCATAAGTAGTTTGTAAGTTTAGGGACTGATGACCCCGTAGTGAAGTCCCATAGACTATACAAACATTTGAACATTTTTTTGAAAGAAGTAATAAATCGAAACGTCATGCGTGATGAGACTGTTTTTCATTAATCCATTTGTTCATGACTCCATATGTCATGAAATGTGTGTCGTACTATGATAAAATTTCGAATTTACGTTCAGGGGTATGTGTGTATACTGTCTGTAACTTTTCTCGCGAATACTATCAATAGTGTACGAGTAGTAAATTGTAACGTCGTGCCAAATGCCGTAATTTTACTGCCGAAAAAGTAGTAAGCGACAAACTTTTTCCCTTTCATCATTTCGCTGGGGTTGTCAGCGAGGAAAAGTTTCCCAAAGGTTTGAAATTATGTTTAAAGTTTGTTTCAAGCCGCCAAGTGCTTTGCTTCTCAAATAGTAGACTGATAAAGTCAAGTGTAGCAATACAGGGAAATTTTCATTCTGAAATATCGGCTCTATCGCAAAATGTTTTCTTAGCTTACGTCTTCTACCTATAAACTACGTTCATGCCAGACTTCAGCTTCATAAGTGAAGTAGTTTTCGAGATTTCAGTGAGTGAGTGAGTGACTGAGTGTCCTTTCACTTTTATACAGACAGAGATTAATAATAATAGTAATAATAATAATAATAATAACCTTTGTCTCCAATATGGATGTCTCCGTTTGTGCAAATTTTTCGTCTATAACGAACCTACTTGTAAAGGAAACGCGTAACCTCCATTTCAGTCATTATGAGACAGATGTTTCTGTTTTTATCGTCATGTTCGCATTAGGCGTTTTCAACTGTTTATTGAGGATGGATTTCAGAAGAAAAGGGTTACCGGAGCTGTTTGTATTGATTTGACTGCTGCCTACGACACTGTCAACACTCGACAACTAATTGAAAAACTGTGCGAGATCACTAGAGATCGAAAATTTACTGATATAATTAGAAATCTACTTCAGAATCTTCGATTCTTTCTAGAGTTTCAGGGAAAACGTAGTCGATGGCGGAACCTGACCAATGGCCTACCTCAGGGAAGTGTACACAAGCGACCAGCCACGTCCTGTCAACACCAGCAATTACATTTATGCTGACGACCGAGTCATAGCTGCTCAGGGACAGTCGTTTGAGGATGTGGAGAAGAGTCTGAATGAGGCACTGGTCGAGCTTGACTAATATTACTGCGGTAATCAACTGAAACCCAACCCAATGAAAACTCAGATATGTGCAATCCATCTGCGCAACAAACAGGCATCTCGTCAGCTGCAAATGAGGTGGAGGGGTGTTGATTTGGAACACTGAAAAAACGAAATACTTGGGCGTTACTTTAAACCGAGCTCTGACATTTAAGCAACATTGTCTTAATACCAAACTGAAAGTTTGTGGTAGAAATAACATTCTGAGACGGCTGACGGGTTAGATCTGGAGCGCAAGACCAAAGCTTGTAAGAACGTCAGCCCTATCTCTAGCCTACGGCGCTGGCGAATACGTTAGTCCAGTTTGGTACAGGTCAGCACACGCCAAACAAATCGACGTCGGACTCAATGAATCTGCCAGAATAGTTACAGGATGTTTGCAGCCAACCCCTGTAGACAAAAATCTATCATCTTGCCGGTATTGCACCTCCAGCAATTTGAAGAGAACGAGCAGATAAAAAGAGAGAGAAAAATCTATAATCTCCAAGTGGCACCCACTCCATGGAATGGAGCCAGCAGCACAGAGGCTTAAGTCTAGAAACAGTTTTCTCACATCAACTGAGAAGGAGAGTGACTACAGAACAACGGTAGAACGCTGGAGGAATGCGGAAAGACACCCGTGGATGGGACCCTCCGAAGCCTTAGCTGCTGGCAACAACGAAAGCTGGACAACGTGGAAGTCTTTGAACCGATTACCCAGTGGCATAGCAAGGTCTAAAGTAAACATAAGCAAATGGTGAAATAAATCGCAATTTGCGATGTTATGGCTTCACAGTATTAGTTTTAGATGGAATAACAAACTGTGGCGAATGAAAATTTGTGCCCGGCCGGGATCTCCTAATTACTAGGCAGACGCGTTGACCACTCCGCCACCGAGGACACAGTGACCAGCCCGACTGCAGAGGACTCTTCCCTTCACGTCTCCCGCCACACACAAATCTCCATTCGCCACGCCACGCTGTCTCTTTCCTATACCACAGCCTATTTATTCCATAATACTCGCAGCCGCAGTACTGTATTCCCACATCAGGGAGAACAGACCAGGAGATATCGAGACACAATTAATTGTCGTCAGGAGCCCAGCCTCGGCTTGTATACAATTATATTTATATTTTTTACGAATTTCAGAGTTCAAATGAATGAAATAAATCGCAATTTGCGATGTTATGGCTTCTCTGTATTAGGTTTAGATGGAATACCAAACTGTAATTGCGATTTATTTCATGCGAATGGAGATTTGTGTGTGGCAGGAGACGTGCAGGGAAGAGTCCTCTGCAGTTGGGCTGGTCACTGTGTCCTCGGTGGCGGAGTGGTCAACGCGTCTGCCTAGTAAGCAGGAGATTCGGGCTTCGAATCCCGGCCGGGCACAAATTTTCATTCGCCACGGTTTGGTATTCCATCTAAACGTAATGCAGTGAAGCCATAACATCGCAAATTGCGATTTATTTCATTCATTTGAACGCTGCAATTCGTCAAAAAAAAAAAAAAAAAAATATATATATATATATATATATATATATATATATATATATATATATATATATATATAATAAGCAAATGGGGCTATCAAAATGATTCCACCCTCTGTGTCTGTGGAGCCATTCAAACAACTACCCATTTGTATAACTGTCCGCTCAGTCGCTCACTCTGTACCTTTGAGGAGTTATGTCGGCACAACCAAACGCTATTGACGTAGCTCTCTTCTGGGCTAAGAATGTTTAGAAACCTTTCTATTCATCTGATTATACTGAAGCGATAGGTCCTTGCTTAACAGTCATATACAACCGCTCTCTCATAGAAGGATCTGTACCAAAAGATAGGAAAGTTGCCCAGGTCACACCTATATTCAAGAAAGGCAGTAGGAGTAACCCACTAAACTACAGGCCTATTTCATTGACGTCAATTTGCAGCACGGTTTTCGAACATATCCTGTATTCAAATATTATGAATTATCTCGAACAGTACGATCTATTGCCCCAAGTTCAACAAGGATTTCCAAAATATCGTTCATGCGAAACACAACTAGCTCTTAATTCACACGAAGTGATGGGTGCTATCGACAAAGGTTCGCAAATCGATTCTGTATTTCTTGATTTCCAGAAAGCTTTTGACACCGTACCTCACAAACGGCTTTTAATCAAATTACGTTGTTATGGTATATCGCCCCAAATTTGCGATTGGATAGGGGATTTCTTGTCAGAGAGGACACAGTTCGTAGTAATCGATGGTAAGGCATCGACTGAAACAGAGGTGACATCGGGCGTTCCACAGGGTAGTGTTATTGGTCCTCTGCTGTTCCTTATTTACATAAACGATTTAGGGGAAAATCTAAGTAGCTCTCTTAGGTTGTTTGCAGATGACGCCTCATTTACCGTCTAGTAAAATCATCTGAAGATCAAAACCAACTGCAGAATGATCTGAATAAGATATCAGTATGGTATAAAAGTTGGCAACTGACTCTGAATAATGAGAAGTGTGAAGTCGTCCACATGAGTACGAAAAGAAATCCGTTAAACTTTGTTTTTCATGACAAATCAATCCAATGTGAAGGCCGTAAATACCTAGGAATAAGAATTACTTCTGTCTTAAATTGGAAAGAACACGTAAATAATGTCGTTGGAAAGGCGAACCAGAGACTGCGTTTTATTGGCAGAACCCTTAAAACATGCAACAGCACTACAAAAGAAACTGCATACACTACGCTTGTTCGTCCATTTTTGGAGTATTGCAGCCCAGTGTGGGATCCTTATCAGGTGGGACATCGAAAGAGCCCCAAGAAGGGCAGCTCGTTTCGTATTGTCACGATACAGGGGAGACAGCGTTACGGAAATGATATAGGATCTGGGATGGGAATCATTACAACAACGGCGCTTATCGCTGCGGCGTGAGCTACTTACCAAACTCCAATCGCCAACATTCTCCTCCGAATGCGAAAATATATTGCTGACTCCCACTTACATAGGTAGAAAGGACCATCGGAGTAAAATACGAGAAATCAGAGCTCTAACGGAGAGATTCAGGTGTTCTTTCTTCCAGCGCGCTATTCGAGATGGAATGGGAGATAAATAGTATAATGGTGGTTCGATGCCTCGCTGCGGAGCGCGCGGTTGCTCGCCGTGGAGGTTCGAGTCCTCCCTGGGGCATGGGTGTGTGTGTTTGTCCGTAGGTTAGCTTACCTAGGTTCAAGTTGTTTGTAAGCTACGGACTGATGACCACGCAGTTTGGTCCGATAGATTTACAGACATTTGATCTGATTTGGTGGTGCCTTTGCGAGGCACTTAAATGTGATTTGCAGAGTCTCTCATGTAAATGTAGATGTAGACGGGTCATAGTTTGTGTAATTTTTTTGTCTGTTACGAACCTTCTGCTAAAGGAAATGCGTAACCTCCATTTCGTTCATTATGAGACAGATCTTTCTGTTTTTATCGTCATGTTCCATCAGGCGTTATCAACTGGTCGGAGCCGTTTACCTTTCAGTGTCTGATGTCACAGTGACGTCACTGTTTTCCCTCTGGTGTTTCCATTGTTAGCCCGCGTGTCGGTTCGGCCATTATAACGGCGGAGAGATCGCGCCCAGCGGGCTCGGTGGGCTGGGCTGTGATTCACGGCGAAAGGTCGGCTGGCCGTTAGCCGGCGCCCGGCACGGCGCGCGCCAGATTCGCCAAGTAGTGGTGTGGTGGTGTAGTGGTAGGCGAGGCGAGGCGAGGCGAGGCGGTGCCCCTGGGCCCTGGGGCAGCCCGGGCCAGGCAGTGCTTTCACTTTCTCACGCGGCCGTGGACGGCCGCCGCGGCGGTCAAGTTCCGCCTCTGCGGGGACCGCCGGGTAGTTCGCGTGGGTAGTCCGCGATTTCAAGGCGCGGTACTGTACCAGCCTGTCTCCACCGACGAGTGTTGTTCGGTATCCCAGGACTCCTGTCCCTCTCAGCAGAGATGCCTTCACACGTGGCATCGACGACACCGATTTCCCTTCGCTCTATCTCCAGCTTGATCATTTCCTTCAATGACCACATGAATTACATACGTGGATCCAACGGTAGGGGGGGGGGAGAAGCTTTATTTCTTTTGCCTGCATACACTGCTACTCACCTTATCGTGACTTGGACCAAAGTAAAAAGAAAATAAATAAATAAAATAAAATAAACGGAAATAACGTAATACAGATTACGAACGCTATACAGGTCCTTCCAAGTTCCCTTTTAATCAGTGTCGACCCTCTGACAACAAAACATACGAAAGTGTCCACTTTTCGATTTTTCTGAAATTTGGATATGTTACATTACATGAAAATCTTAGGGAAACGTACTGTTTTGGTTCTACATCTACATTTACATGGGATACTCTGCAAATCACATTTAAGTGCCTGGCAGAGGGTTCATCGAACCACCATTATACTATTTATCTCTCATTCCATTCTCGAATAGAGCGTGGGAAGAAAGAACACCTGCACCTCTCCGTTCGAGCTCTGATTTCTCGTATTTTATTTTGACGATCGTTTCTACCTATGTAAGTGGGAGTAAACAATATATTTTCGCATTCGGAGGAGAATTTTGGCTATTGGTGTTTCATAAGTAGCCCACGCCGCAGCGATAAGCGCCGTTGTTGTAATGATTCCCATCCCAGATCCTGTATCATTTCCGTAACGCTGTCTCCCCTGTATCGTGACAATACGAAACGAGCTGCCATTCTCTCGACTCTTTCGATGTTATCCGTCAAACCCACCTGATAAGGATCTGACACTGGGCAGCAATATTCCAAAAAATGGACGGACAAGCGTAGTGTATGCAGTTTCTATTGTAGTACTGTTCCATGTTTTAAGGGTTCTGCCAATAAAACGCAGTCTCTGGTTCGCCATTCCCACGACATTATTTACGTGTTCTTTCCAATTTAAATCTGAAGTAATAGTAATTCCTAGGTATTATGTGGAGTTTTCGGCCTTCACTTTTGATTCATTTATCTTGTAAACAAAGTTTAACCGATTTCATTTCGTACTCATGTGGACGACTTCACACTTCTCATTATTTACCGTCAATTGCCAATTTTTACACCATACTGATATCTTATTCACATCGTTCTGCAGTTGGTTTTGATTTTCAGATGATTTTACTAGACGGTAAATGACGGCGTCATCTGCAAACAACCTAAGAGAGCTACTTACATTTCGGCCTAAATCGATTATGTAAATAAGGAATAGCAGAGGAACAATAACACTACCCTGTGGAACGCCCGATATCACTTCTGTTTTAGTGGATGCCTTACCATCGATTACTATGAACTGTGTCCTCTCTGACAGGAAATACCCTATCCAATCACAAATTTGGGGCGATATACCGTAACCACGCAATTTGATTTAGAGCCGTTTGTAAGGTACGGTGTCAAAAGCCTTCTGGAAATACGGAATCGATATGCGAACCCTTGTCGATAGCACCCATCACTTCGTCTGAATAAAGAGCTAGTTGTGTTTCGCATGAACGATATTTTCTAAATCCATGTTGACCTTGCGTAGTCCGCGACTCGAAGACGTAGTACCAGCCTGTCTCCACCGCGAAGTTTTCTCTGTTTTGTTCGGTTGCCAGGTCTGCAGTCAGTTTCAGCAGAGATTGTCTGCACCCGCAGATGCCTTCACGCGGGTCGATTCGCGCTTCGCGCCTCGTACGTCGTATCGGTGACACCGACTTTCCTTCGCCCTTCCTGCTATTTCCAGCTTGATCATTACCTTCAATAACGGCACGAATAACACAGGGGGATCCAACGAGATGGGGGGAAGATCTATTTTTTCTTACTTTTTATGTTTTATTAGGTTAAACCCACGGCTCCGCTCGCGTGTTGGTTGATTATGATAAATATGCGCAAAACGTCAAATCGTTTTTTTTAAAAGAGATGTATTAAAAGAAATTTCATTTTTTCTGCTCTATTTATTTATTCTTATTTCCTTATTCATATGCTTATCCTTACAGAGCAAGAGCTGAAGACATTGTAGTACGCAAGGACGTAAAAGTAAAAGTGAAGCCTGCCTACGCCATGTTGCTAAGTTTTGGAGAAGTTTCATATTGTAGAGCTAATGTTTCATGTCACTTAAAACGGAAACAAAACTTCCGACAGTTTTGCTGTGATGTACAACGTGTTAAAAGAGTGCAAGTTAGTCGTTAAAAATTACGTTTTCAAATATATTATGATGCGTATTTATTACTATTTATTCAAGAAAGTATATTATTTAAAAGTACATATGTTCCAATGACTGTCAGTTCAAAGCTTTAGCAATAATAGGGTCAACTTGGCGCATAGTTTTAATGGAGAAATAGCATTCCAAAATTGAGCAAGATGGCGGACAGGCTTCAACTGATGAATGTGCTCAGCAGAGATAATGCCATGTCACTTTATTCTAACCTCCTTGGTAGCACGCATAGACCAAAGATATGGTCTCTGGCATCACGTTTCTCTATATAGTCGCCAACGTCATAGCTGACCTTCAGTCCGAATTTTTTTTATAATTTGATGGCTTTCAACCACCGTATCTTCCACCCCCTTATAGCTATCTGCATGGAACTGCTATGGTGTAGAACGGGAGACTTCGGACAACAATTACACACAGACCATTCGTTTGCGTTTTGTAGTTTTTGCTGCAGAGCGAAATATTAACGCACACACGCGTAGAATTTTATAGACACCGATAACTTTCCATCCCAATATACACCACCCTTTTATCATTATCAGCCCTCAAGCAACAATACAACCAATAAAACCATTTTCAAACAGTAAATATAATTTTAAAGAATAATTATTGTTCCGCATTTCGCGTTATATTCTTCAAATTACTAAATATCTATCAGATCGCTATAAAACCGCGCCTAAAACCTTCCTCAGGTATAAATTAGTAACTGTACAAATATTTAAGTCTGTGCGTCTTGTAGTTCGGACGTGATAAGCGTACACCGAACAGACATTCACATTAATATATATAGACTAGTCGACCGGTCAATGCTTCGCAATTACTAATATGTATGTTCCCTTGCTTTGAACGTCAAATTTTATCGCAGTCACACGAATTATATTGATATCACATTGAACAAAGATCTTTCAGTTTCTCGTGAATTTTCAAATTTTCCGGATAGCTTTCCCAAATTTTTAATTCATAAGATCGTTCATCTTTCGTTGCACGTAAAATGATCAAAATTTTATCTCAGTCGGATGAACAGTACTCAACTTAGTGTTGAGTACATTTAGAAACACATTGAAAAGGGAAGCTGGTTCGAATTTTGCAACTTTGCTTTTTAACTGTCCCAATTTTTTTTTTACCGAAAACTTTTCCAAGACCATGAGAACGAAACAAAAAAATTACCCCTCTCCGTCGTGAGAATAGTCAGTAAAGTGATGAATTCAATCCAAAACACTTTCAGTTTTTCTCAATTTTCCGGTAGATTTTTCAAGAAATTTATTTCATACAAATCTTGTCCTGTCAGGCCGTAGTCAAGTGATGCTCTTACAACCATGTGCCAATTGATTTTTATTCATAGAAAGAAATCGCTTTCGGTTTTTCCTAAATTTTCCTACTTACTGGACTTTTCGATTTTTTATTTGATGCGAACCCTCCTCTTGCTTGTAACATGAAATGTACAAAATTTTATCGCAATTGGACGAACAGTATTGATAGCTCACTGGAAAAAGCTGTTTCAGTTATTCCCGATTCTCCTATTTTTGGGACAATTTTTCCATATTTTATGTTAAGTGTTTGTTAAGCTTATGGGACTTAACTACGGGGTTGTCAGTCCCTAAACTTACAAACTACTTATCAACTAGCTTATCCTAAAGACGGCACAAATATCCATGCCCGAGGGGGGATTCGAACCCCCGACCGTAGTGGCCGTGCAGACCGTGACTGAAGCGCCTCAGTTCCCTCGGCCACCGCGGCCGGCCCATATTTTATAACCGTTTAATCTTTCCCTGGACTTACACGAATATTTCAAGACTAAAATTAGCCAAATGGGTTCAGCCGTTCTCGAGTTTTAGCGAGACTAACGAACAAAAACTCATTTTTATTTATATAGATTAATAATAATTATTTTTTCTTTTTTTTTTTTTTTTTTTTTTTTTTTTTTAGAATGCTGTCTTTAAAACTGTGACACTTTTGTTTGATTGTGTTTGGGGTAAAAAGGGGTGACGGGTACTGGAATCTTGCACTGAGCCAGAGTTCAGCTGACGATGAGATTTATTTCTTACCCCCTCCCTTCTCTGAGCAAGCCTTCCTGGAATAAATAGTGAATAGCTCTAGAGTCATGCACAGATGTCTTACTGGTACCAGCGTAGAAACTGAAAACACAGTGGGCTAGGGTTGCATGGTTTCTTAATTAATGAATCTTAGGGTTCCAAGTCATGACGTATACTTGCAACGAATGTAGGGTTACATGTCCGGCTTTTTTATGCTTTTTTCAATTTCGGGCCGAAAAATTTGTTTCTCAGGAACTGTCCGGCTTTTTGGTAATGAAGTTCATCATCTGAAGAGTTTCAGTGAAGCGTAATTGCACCAAAGTATAAGCTGCACACAATTGGCTATAGGCTATATTTTTTCACGAGTTCCGCTATCAATTATGTAACTGTTGAAGAAGGGTTCTACATCTACATACATACTCCGCAATCCACCGTACGGTGCGTGGCGGAGGGTACACTGTACCACTACTAGGCATTTCCGTTCCTATTCCACGCCTAAATAGAACGAGGAAAAAAAGAATACCTATATGCCTCCTTACGGGCCCTAATTTCTCTTGTCTTTGTAATCACTACGTGAAATATAAGTAGGCGGCAGTAAGATCGTACTACACTCAGCTTCAAATTCAGGTCCTCTAAATTTCCTCAACAGAAATTCAGGAAAAGAACGTTGCCTTTCCTCCAGCGATCCTCAATTGAGTTCCCTGAGCATTTCCGTGACACTCGCCCATTGGTTGAACCAACCAGTAACAAACTAAGCTGCTCGCCTCTGAACTGCTTCTGTGTCTTCCTTTAAACTGATTTGCTGTGGGTCCCAAACACTTGAGCAATACTCAAGACGTGGTCGTACAAGCGTTTTATATGCGGTCTCCTTTACAGATGAAGTACATCTTCCCAAAATTCTCCCAATAAACCGAAGTCGGCTGTCCGCCTTACTCACAACTGTCCTTACATGTTCGTTCCATTTCATATCGTTCTGCATTGTTACGCCTAGATATTTGAAAGACGCGACAGCATCAAGAAGCTCACTAGTAATGCTGTATTCGGACATTATGCGATTGTTTTCCTACTCATGCGCATCACCTTACATTTTTCTACATTGAGATCTAGCTGCCATTCTTCACACAAACTAGAAATTTTGTCTAAGTCATCCCGTATGCTATTACAGTCAGTTAAAGACGACACCCTCCCATACACCACAGCGTCATTAGCAAACAGCCGCAAATTACAACTTACTCTGTCAATCAGATCATTTATATAGATAGAAAATAATAGCGGTCCTGTCTCACTCCCCTGGGGCACGCCTGACGATATACTCGTCTCTGATGAACACTTGCCGTTGAGAACAAAGTACTGTGTTCTGTTACATAGGAAGTCTTCCAGCCAGTCACAAATCTGTGAACCTATTCCATAAGCTCCTATCTTCGTTAGCAGTCTGCAGTGTGTCCTTGAAATTATACTTGACAAGTAAAATTCATTTTACTGAATCACCAAACGGTTCCTCTCTTTTGTCCACTGAGCGGCGATAAGAGAAAAAACACGTTCAGTAGATCCATAGCTACCAGGAATAGTAATGAAAAATTTGAAAATTTTCAAAATTTCAGAAAATATTTCGATATTTTGACACTTTTTAAACAAACGCCACTACTGTTGGTCTATTTGAGAGTTTTCGTTCAGCACTGCAGATTTGGCAAAATTCTTGATGCATAATTGATCATGCAGTTTTGAATCATTTATTTTGTTTATAATTTGTCTATGAACTTCCACTGTCTTCTTCGAATGTCATTACTAGTTAACTGACAAAACGGCAGACCGTACTTCACATCACACAATAACCAACAACGAAACTTAATTTCACAGTTATTCCGTAGCTAAAAAGTGAAAAGTATCTCAAATCGTATGCTCCTCTATTAACATATCGAGAGAGTACTAGACAAATAATATCTCCCATCGAGATACCATATAAGCGGACTATGAATGCAAACTGTCTTGAGCAGTTAAACCGGCAACCAACGCGTAATGGAAATATTTTGGACCGTATAGCTCCGAACAGGCCTGACCGTATTGACGATGTATGTGTAGAGACAGGAATTAGTGAACATGATATCGTCATAGGGTCGATGGTGACCAAAGTTCATGAACCAATCAAGAAGGCTAGGAGCGTGTTTTTGTTGCGAAGAGCCGATAAGCAAATTTTATGCTCGCACTTGGAAATAAATGGAAATAATTCTGGGACTATGGATGTAGAGGAATTGTGGACTAAATTTACGTTAATTGTAAATAAAGGGATAGAGAAATATGTGCCAGTAAAGACGATTAAGGATGGAAAAGATCCACCGTGGTATAGTAATAATGTTAGAAAGCTGCTGAGAAAGCAAAGACTGCTGCACTCTCGATTCAAAAAATAACACGCAAATCATGACAGGCAAAAGTTAGTAGAGATTCGTGCGTATATAAAGAGATCGATGCATACAGGAATTACCACAGCCATACCTTACCAAAAGATCTTTCCGAGAAACCGAAAAAATTCTGGTCCTATGTAAAATCGATAAGCGGGTCAAAGCCCATTATCCAGTCACTCGTTGATCATTCCGGAGCAGTAACAGAAGAAAGCAAACGGAAAGCTGAAGTTCTAAATTTAACCTTTAAGAAATCTTTCACGCAGGAGGACCGCACAAATATACCATCATTTGATCAACGTACTAATTCCGAAATGGGGGACATAGCAATAGGTATTTCCTGTGTAGAGAAGCAGCTGAGAGAGCTAAATACGAAAAAATCTGTTGGTCCGAATGGAATACCAGTTCGGTTTTACAAAGAGTATTCTGCGATGTTGGCCCCCTACTTAGCTTGCATTTATTTTGTGGCATCATACCTAAAACTGATGCCCAAAAAGAAAAAGGTTGTCGTATGTTCCGATCCATGCTTGGTTATGGCGTTTTTAGAAGTGTCAAGTGCACAGTAACTTTAAATTTCAGAGCGAAATCCGTGGGAACTGAAAGCTTCATAATCCAAGTGCTATGTTCCCAATGACCCTCCCTCCTTCACCCCCCCCCCCCATGTTTTGGAGATGAATGAAAACAACTTGAAATTAACGATCCAATTCAAATTCCCACAGTATAACCGGATTTCGTAAGCCGATGTCACTGTTCCGCTTTCGGTTGATCAGGTAAACACTTCAAGATCGATTCTGGAAATTTGCTTTTATAAGGCCGTTTTCCAGTTCCACGATCGAATTTCGTGCCCATGTAAACAGCTCGTCTTTGCGTATCTACTGAACGGCAGCTGTCAGTCCATAGCTGCAGCTAGCAGGCGGCATTGCAACAGTGTACTGTCAGTTGGTAGTTGGCAATAGTTTAGCTAGAGCTAACAACTTCAACTACTACTTGGCAGTCAGCCTCGACTATAAACAAATTAGGAAAACAAACACACTCTCTTATTTCTATATAAGAAGACAAAGCATTTCACAGAATGTAAGACATTTTTTTCTGAAAGGAAACAATTCTGGCAGGGGAGGTTTACCTTTTACAAGGTGGCACGTGAAAAGTCCTCATTTGTTTACACTCGCAGCCACCTGCCACAATATAGTCTCAGGGTAATAGCAAGTAATTTTAATTGACGTATAGGCAGGCTATATCTTTAACTGAGAGGACAGTATATATTATAAAGAAAAGAAATTAGCTTCAGAGACCATTTTAATTTTCGTAACAAAAATATCAGTTTTTATTAATAGTGAAAGGAGCAGCTTTAGCAGTAAAATCTTTTGCTTTATTCAGACAAATCGATTTCGGTTTTCCATCTTCAGTGCTGTCAGCAAGTTCAAAACAGTCAATCTTGACTTCGTATGACAACAGATAATATCACATGTATGTAGCTATGTTGTCAACGGATATGTTAGACGTAAATGTCATTGTACATTTCACAAAAATTCTGTTTTGAACTTGCTGACAGCACTGAAGATGGTTTCTTGGAAAAACTAAATCGATTTGCCTAAATAAAGCAAAAGATTTTGCGGCTAACGCTGCTCCTTTCATTATTGATAAAAGTGATTTTGTGGCCGTTGAGCACACCCCTCCAGATAATGGAATCCAATTAAAAATATAAGTGCCAACAGAATTCTATTAATTGTAAATGATAGAAGACAAAAACAAAATTCCAACACAGTTATAGTTCAGGTGCGTTCACTGAGCATCTACGAAGAAAAATGCTTTTTTCTTTACTGTCGAAATAATGGAATCCTAATGTGACGGTTGAGGTTGCTTCTGATGACACAATTTGTAAAAGTTGGTTTCAATTCTTGACAACTGGAGACGGACGTCTGGTTCCGCATCTAGACAGCTTCGATAATTTTATTTATTTATTTATAGTTTTTTTATGTTCCATAGGATGCAATTGAGGAGTGAGACTCCGTGGTCATGGAACAAGTCAATACATTAATTGTTACAGAAGAATGCTAACAGAAAATTTTTAAGTAGTCCTTTTTACACGACTATCTTAAGACAAAGTGAAAAGAATCAATAAAGAAAAAAATGAATTAGCTTAATTGTTTAATTTTCTAGGAGTTCCTCGACAGAATAAAAGGAGTGAGCCATGAGGTAACTCTTCAATTTAGATTTGAAAGCGTGTGGATTAGTGCTAAGATTCTTTAGTTCTTGTGGCAGCTTACTGAAAACGGATGCCGCAGAATACTGTACACCTTTCTGCACAAGTGTCAAGGTGGTGTGATGCAAATGTGGATTCGACTTCTGTCTACTATTCACCGAGTGAAAGCTAATAACTCGTGGGAATAAGCTGATATTATTAACAACAAACGACATTAAAGAAAAAAAAAAACGTATTGTGACGCCAGAGTCAAAATTCCCAGACTACTGAAAAGGGGTCGACAGGAAGTTGGTCAACTTACACCAGATATTGCCACAGTTACTTAGTACTTAGTTTTGTGAGCAGCATAGATCGAGAATCCAGATTCACACATGTATGTTGTGGCAAACGGAAGAAGTACACGTTTTGCCTTTTCAACAAGGGGGTTGTATTTCTTGTTATCCAAACAGATCCAAAGTGCGAGTAACAGTCAATATGAAAACTTGATTTCAAGGTAGGGTCTGTGGCAATTTCTATCAACAACTCATATTCATTTTATGATAGAATGTTCCGTTTTTTGGATATCGTGAATGGTTTTACCACCCATTCGTATTTCTGCAGCTTCTCATCTTCAGCTGTTGGGAAATAATGCTCCAACAATGACATCAAGCTTCGGAGATGTTCCAGCATTTGATGAAACAAATTCTTCCCAAGCGTCAATGTTTTGTTTTTCAAAAACTCCTTGAGAAGAGGAAAACACTCGACCTCCCCCTCCTCGACACTCTCTGCCCAAAAATTGATTTTCCTCTTGAATGCTCGAACTTTGTCGATAGCAGTGACCCTTACATAACTTTGCCCATGGACTGAAATATTCATTTTGTTCATTTTGGAGAAAATATCTGACAAATAGGCAAGTATGCATTGCCAATTTTCGTCATTAATAAGGTCTGCTAATTTGGTGTTATGCTCCAAGAGGAAAGCTAAGACTTCCAATTTTAATTCGTACAACCGAGAGAGTGCATTCCACGTGAGAGCCACCTCACTTCTGTGTGGAGGAGCAGGGAACGATGAAGGCTTCCCATGTCTTCACACAGTATTGTGAAAAGTCTTGGCTTTAACGGCCTTGATTTTATGTAGTTAATGATTTGAATGGATTCGTCTACAACATTCTTGAACTAAAAAGATTTCGTAGCTAAAGCCTATCTGCGGAGAGCGCAATGACTACTGCAGCAATTCTTGGCGTTTTCTTTCATTTTCGTTATTGCTCCGACTGTAGGGCCCGTCATAGCTTTAGCAGCATCTGTGCACACATCTATGCAATTAGACCATGGAACTTCGTTAGTCTTTAAAAATCATCCAATAGACGGAATATTTAAGCAATCTTTGTGTTGGCAGGTAGTAGTCTGCACAATAAGAGGTCCTCTTCAAAACATCCAGATTATTCATAACGGACAGTGGATTAATCTATCTGCAGAGAAAATGAATTGTGTTGGATGCGAGAAACAAGAGTGTTTTTCACATCATTTGACATGTCAACAACGCGTCTCTTGACAGTGTTGTTTGATAATGGCACCGAAGATACAAGCTTTACTGCGTTTTCGTCTAGCATGCAAGAAACAATATCATTAATCCACGGCTTTAAGAGATTTCCTGCAATGGTATGTGCTTTGCTGTTTTTGCCACTCGATAACTACCCAATAATGAAGCTTTAAATGAATTAATTGTTTTTGCATGAGTTTTCATGCAATGCTGAGAAGCAGCTAGTTCAGTACCCTTCCTTTTGATAAAATCGATGGCTTTAGGTTGGAAATCCGGGTGGGTACCTTCGAAATGACGGCGCAATTTAACTGGAACCATTGAACTGTTCGGAAGGACTCGCTCACAAATTACACACTGAGCTTTACTACCCTTTGTCTCCATAAAACCCATTTCTAGATAGCTTTCGTTATACTTACGCTTCTTGGTTATTCCACTTCCACAGAATACTTGCAGCGATTTCACATAATAAATCCGGCTGTGGAGTTTCTTGTGATTGTTCTTCCTTTGGTCGTCCTTTCTCCTCATTCATTTCAACTGGAAGCTTCCCTTGTTGTGAAGATGGAGATACTGCACCCTTCTTCAATGATCCTGACTTCAGCCACCGATCCATGTTAGAAGTAATAAACTGGTCAAAATCGAATTATGAAATAGGTAGCGCACTGACAAAGCAAGTTTAATATTTAATGATGCCTGGGGCAGCATATGTGCCAGCGAGCGCTGTGATTGGTCTACAAAGCTCACTCCGCGCATGCGTAAAAGATTTCAGCGCATCTCTCGCCGTGAGCCGGCGAACAAACGACCTCGGTATTGTTGCGAAACAGTCGATCTGAGAAGCCGCATTCTCCGGCACTAAACTGTGTATGCGTTCTCACTTAGGAGTCACAAAGGCTGCTTGGGAATACGACCTTAAGTAAAAGAACACGTTTTTCACACAAAAAAGTGATGAATTTTATTTCCACATTTTTATTCAATAATTTTACTCATTATTTTACATCATTTTGTGAAAGGTGGCCGCGGACCCCCTAGAAAGAGCCGGGGGACCCCTAAGGGGTCACACACGTTGGGAAGACCTGATTTACAGTAATGCTGGAGCTATTATATAGAATTGTAAATAGTTACAATATGCATATGCACGATGTCAGTTCCTGCCATACATACAGAATGTAAAATCCAGCTCTGCGTACGCTGCGCAGAGAGCGGGTACTTCTGCCCATAGCAACGCATCAATCCAGCACTCGCTGGCATACACTGCTAAACATGTCCTTCGAAATTTTCTTGTAATTAGTGTCGACCCTCTGACAAGTAAACCTAAGGAAGTGTCCACTTTTCGATGAAATACGTAGGGAATTCTTTTTTTTTTTTTTTTTTTTTTTTTTTTTTTTTTTTTTTTTTTTTTTTTTTTTTTTTTTTTAGGTTCGCTAAAGCATATGTAAGGGGTGAAAAGGCCCCTCAAAATGGGGTAAAATGGAAAAATTGAGATAAATTAGACATTACCAAAGCGATAATAATTTCTTGTGGCTCAATGGCCTGGTGTCAGTCTTTCAATTGGTTGCCACAAGAGGTACAAGAGGGTTTCGAAACCCGAAACCGCGACCCTTCAGTTTCCAGTTCCACTCGAGCGCTTTACCACCAGGTCCGACTCCCAAAGCGATTATAATGGTGTATGTTATGAAAGTATCTTTTGATAAAAGACGAAAATCGGCATAGTTAGAAGGGGAGTGAAAATTAGCGGGACAACTACAAAAAATTAGTTTTGATGTAATCGATGTACAATCTATTAAAATTTCAAAAGGAGAGCTAATTAAGAAACACGTACGCCCGATTTCAGAAAGCGTCGTTTATGACTTTGACGGTTGTTTAAACTCTGACGATCGTTTAATTTTCATTTTTGAGTTTCATCGAAGTCTGTTTAGTGAAAACTAACGCGCCGATTTTGCGTCGTCAAACCATTTGACGAATCGTTTATACACGACAGGTTTACTGTAGTTGGAATATTCAGGAGTTTTTGTGAAGGTAACATAGATGTTGTTGTTTGGATGTTTTAGGGGGACAAAACTGCAGAGGTCATCAGTCCCCCGTTCCATCACTGGGCGTCACAAGAAAAGGCATAAATGTGGAAAAGAGCCCAGAAATTAAAATAGCAAAAGAGACAGTAAAAGAACAACAAAGTCGATAAGAGTCAACACAAAATGAGACATAATAAGAGGCATGAATGTGAAAACGAGTCCAGAGATTAAAGTAGATAAGTGGAGGAATATCCCTCTGAGTCAGTAAAAGGACGACAAAGTCGAAGACAGACAACACAAAATGAGACTATCACACAGAAACACCAACTACAAGAAATGGAAGGTAAAAGTCGTTGCCTGTGGTTGACCGACCGTGAGACTAAAAGGAGGAAAAGTCAACCACGCGGCAACACGTGGAAACCTCCAATAACAGGACATGTGACAGGAGGAACACAGTGCACTGAAGCAAAGCTATTAAAGAGAGTGATAAAAACCACCTTCAACAATAAAACTTAAAACAGGATAAGCCATTTTCGCATCGTCAATAAACACATCGGCAAAAAGTGCAGGAAAATTAAAACTTCGCCGCAGGTCGGCTAAAATAGGGCAGCAAAGTGTGGCCAATGCGAGCCGGCACAGGAGTCCTGGCTGGAATCCCGCATGGAGGAACGCCACAGAGCCATTGGCTCCTTTATAGCTCTGGGTTGGGCGTGGTCAGGCTGCGCCACTCAGAAGCCCAAAGCTCACGAACTCGAATCCGGGAGGCCGATATCGACAGCCTGTGTGGCTAGCCTATCATCACGTTCGTTGCCTGGGATACCGACATGACCTAGAGACCAGATGCTACACTGATCTACCGGACCTGTCAAGGACAGAGAGACTCTCCTGTATTCCTAACACCAGAGGAGAACGCGGATAGCACTGGTCGAGGGCGCAAAGGCTACTCAGGCAATTGCTGTAGATAAGAAAGGACTCACCTGAGCACGATTGGATGCGTGCTAGGAAGCTCGGGAAAATGCCACCAGGTCTGCACTATAGTCACTGCAGCAATCCAGCAGAAAGTGTTGTTCAACCTGGTTGCCAAGAACAGTTGCGAAACCAGTCCGGCTCTCGACCTTTGAACCATCTGTGTAAACCTGGTCATGTCCAGGAAATGGAGCTACGACCTCGAAGAAATGGCAGAGGAGAGCTTTAGGGCGAACTGAGTCTTTGGGTCCACGGGCCCAGTCCAGACAATTATGCGGCCTTGGTACACATCACAGAGGTCCGATTCGGAGGTGGTAGTGGATAAGTTCCAGCAAATGGGACCGGACTCGAAAGACGATCATATGACCTGACCTGGGTCGTCGCCGTTGGTCACAGACAACCACGTGAGAGAAAAGGACACGATAGATTCGGTGGCCTGGCTAGCTATGCACATGTGCCGCTTAGGCCGCAAACGTTGGCGGCGGATCTGCAAAGGTGTGACCCTGGCCTCCACAAGTAAGCTGTTCACAGGACTGGTGCAGAAGGCACCCGACGCTATGTGAACCTCACAGTTGTGAACCGGTTCCAGCAAACGCAAGGCAGAGGGTGATTCAGAAGCGTAGGCGATACATTTAAAGATGGGACTGCACCAGAACTTGATAGAGCCGGAACAGGGTGGAGTGTTCAACACCCCAGGCAGTATGGCCCAGGCAGGGTAGAACATTGAAATGGCGCCAGCACTCCTGTTTTAGCAGACAGATGAGGGGGAGCCACGTTAGCCAGCAGTCAAAGACTAGCCCTAAAAGCCGATGAGATCTACTACCTCTAAGAGGTGGCTGAGGGTGAACCGTCTGACACAGAGAGAAGTGCATAACCCTTGTCTTTGTAGGGAAAACTGGAAGCCATCGGCGAGAGCCCAGGACTGCGCCTTCTGAATGGCTCCCTGTAATCTACATTCGGCAACTTGGGTGCTGGAGGAGCTAAATGAGATACAGAAGTCAGCATAGAGAGAAGGGGATACTTAAGACCCTACTGCTGTCGCTAAGCCGTTTATGGCCACTACAAATAATGAGATTCTCAAAAGAGAGCCCTGAGGAACCCCATTTTTCTGCACATCAGAGGTGATATCGGAGGAACCAACATGTCAAAAAAAAAAAAAAAAAAAAAAAAAAAAAAAAGATGGCAACAAGATGGTGGCGCCTGAAAAAGGCTGTGCCGATTGGGGACTGGAGGTACACCAGGTTATCTGTGGTTGATCGACCCTGGCGGAAACCACCCTGGCATGGAACAAGTAAGCCCCGAGTCTCATGAATCCTACGCAACCACCGACTGACCACACTCCGTTTACAAACGACGTTGGTCAGGTTGATGGGCCGATAGCTATCCGCATGAACAGGGTTTTTGCCTGGGTTTATCACCGGAATGATGGGAATACCCCGGCGCATCAGATCCGCTTGAAAAGAGCGAGGAGATTACCCTGGCTTTCTGCTGAGAGATGTTGCAGCGTTTGGGCATGCAAGAGCACTGAGTAGCTCCCACTCACTGAATGTGGCGTTATAAGTCTAGGCGCGGCGGGCAGTAAAGGAGATGGGCTGGCGTTCTACCCGCTCCTTTAATGTGTGGAAGGCCAGTGGGTAGTTTACAGAGGCAGAGGCACGAGCGTAATGCTCAGCAAACTTCTCTGCTAGCGTGGCTGGGTCCGTAAATATAACTCCATTCACGTAGATCCCAGGGGTTTCTGCTGCTCTGGTATCCCTTTAAATTCCTGGTCTTGCTCGAGACCTGGTTGGTGGAGGTACCTCAGCAAATAGTGGAGGCGTACCTCTCCCAGCACTCGTGCTTGCGTCTCTTAAGGAGAGCCGTTTGAAAGAGATGAAATGCTCCATAAATGGGTGCCACTTATACCGCTCTAAGGCCTCAGTCACCATAACCGCCGGGGGTACCCTGAGGGGCGAGGAATCGTAGCTTCTGCAGCAGAAACAAGCGCTTGTGTGACCCACCTCGACACAAACATCGATGTTTTCATGTGGGGGAGGTCCATCGATGGCAGCAGAGGTGTAATCTTCCCAGTTAGCCCTGTTTAGGGCCCACCTGGGCAGGCGCCTTGCGGACTGACACTGTGGGAGTGATAGGAAAATGGGAAAATCGTCACTACCACACAGGTCATCGTGGGCCCTCCAGTGCACTGATGGCGGAAGGCTGTGGCTGCAGATGGACAAATCAATGGCAAGAACGTTCCATGCGCCACACTGAAATGTGTTGGGGCACCTGTATTTAAGAGGCACAGGTAGAGTTAGTAAGTCCTCAACAACCCTGCCACGACCATAGCTCGTGGAACCACCACACAAGGGATTATGGGCATTAAGTCACGCAGTAATAAGAAAGACGGAGGCAGTTGAGCTGTAAGGGCAGACAAATTATTCAGAGACACATCATCATGTGGTAGGAGATAGACACTACAGACATCTCCGATGTTGTCTTCACCCTGACAACCAATGCTTCGAATGCTGTTTGAAGCGGCACACACTCCACCTGAGACTGATGTACACAATACGATTACAATAATATCCGCTATAGCCGCAAAGGGCAAGGGTCCGCACTAGCGGAAACCAAGTTTCCTGAAGTGCAATACAGAGAGCAGGTGTGACGCTTAGACGTCGTAGCTCAGCCAGGTGGGGGAAAAAGCCGCTGCAATTCCACTGGAGACTTACGTTTTTTCTGATTCAGTTGGCGCGAGATCCTCCAGGGACGCGAGGATCTCGACCTCATCCTCTGAACTAGAGGATTTGGGGTGGGGGTTTAAGGCGTTGCTTCCAAGGTGAAGAGAGTGGAAGCAACCGGAGAAGAGGTACCCCCAATTGTCAGGGTGGCAGGGGTAGTAGTTGTTGCCTGTTAGCGCTGTACTCAGATGTGTTGATTGTAATGGAGGCTGCTGAGTACATGATGTACTTTCTGAAATTTACAATTTGCCTCTGAATACGTCAGTCAGTCCAAGGCTTTGTATTCCATAATTTTAGGTTCTTGCTGCAGAACTGTGCTTGTAGGGGAGCAATGGGAGTAATTCTGGCCGGAGGAGGGATACAGTGGACTTTCGGATGGACCACACGTTCGCACTCCTGACATGTGGTGTTGACATCACATCGGGAGGACATGTGCCCAAAACTCCAGCATTTGAAGTAGCGCATGGGGGGAAGAACGCAGATTCTTACGTCACACCGGTAGATCATCACCTTGACTTTCTCAGACAATGAATCACCGTCGAAAGCTAAGATGAAGGCCCCAGTGGCGACCCAGTTGTCCTTCGGACCCCTATAGACTCGCCGAATAAAATGGACTCCCCGACGTTCCAGGTTGGCACGCATTTCGTCGACCGACTACAGCAACAGGTCTTTATGGATTATTATTTCCTGGACTATGTTCAAGGTCTTTTTGGTGTTATCGTACGGGAAACATCACCTAGCTTGTCACAGGCAAGCAGTGCAGGCCCAGATCGCATTTTCGACATCCTTTCCATCTTACCGAACTTGTACAAATTCTCAACGAAGAACAAGTGCTCTGTTGTCTTGAACGAGCTCTTCAGATGCGCCATCAGTGCGGCTATGTACTAGATATTTAGGAGCGGAAGCCTGACGCTGAGCTTCGGTCTGACGTTCCTCACATGGGGTGGCCAGGGAGAGGAACGTTTGCGGATTGTATTTTGCGGCATCGTAATCGCCTTTACCTCTCTTAGAGACGCCGGCGTTTCGTCCGGCAACACTATGATTCGCTCGTTTCATCGTAGTCCCCCGAACAGCTAGGGATAGAAAGAGCCACCAAGGCAGAGCCCCGCTTGCCTGGGTAAGCCTTATACGACTCAGGTGCAGCAGGTTCCCCAGAGGTTTCCCGCTAGCGACTGTTCAACCTCAACAGCCTTGCATCTCCTCGGCACGTAGCACACCTTGAGATTGAGGTTTCCACCGTCCTCTCAACACGGGTCAAGATTTCCGGGCTCTGAAACGTACAACATTCCACCGTCGCGCCGAACTATGGTCGTGGCGGACAATTGGCGCAACACAGTCCACATCTCGGGACCCCAGGTTCGCCAAGCCCGTACTTAGCAAATACATCTGTGCCCCTGAGGGGGGGTAACATAATTTATTGCTGTTCACCTCTTCTGGCTGTGAAGGTGGGAGCTAATATTGATGCGGAATTATTGTACATAGAATCGCTAGAAGATCTAGGGCTTGAATGCGTAATTTCTGAGCGCAATGATCATTTCTACACAATGAATGATATAAAATTCATTACAAGGTAAAAGTTGTCCAAAAAGTAGCATTGAAACTTCGGGAACAAATTAAAAATAGACTATAGTATCCAACTAAGAAAACGGATCGTTAACTCCAATACAACACCTGCTTTTACCTTTGCGATTCTCTGCTACTCTATCTCTTCAAATGGTAATAGCAGACTTAAATAGGGTTTCGAAATGAGCCATCTGCCGATATATCAAGAAAGTTTCAGAAGCAACTGCATCGCTAAGACCCCAACATGTGAAATTCCCGCAAGCTCGTACAGTTATTCAGGACTTGATTAGTAACTTCCCTGGAGTAATCGGAGTTACCGACTGTACTCACACATCGATTTTGTTGGTCACAATGCGGAAATGTATCGCAATAGAAAGTCACATTTCTCCATTAATGTGCTGACAGTTTGTGTTGCTAGCCTGCTAATTAGGAATATGACAATATTGTTTTTCGACAAATCAGAAATTAGAATGGTTTTTGAAACAGGAAGAATTCAAGAGGAATATTTACTTGGACTTGGTGATAATTGCTACAGACTTACACCATGTATTCTAACGCAATTCTTAAATCCAAGAAATCAAGGAGAAGAAAATTATAACAGAGTGCACATTAGTACCAGAAACACAATCAAATGGCAGTATGGAATATCGAAAAAGAGACTCCCGTCTCTGTCATTTAGATTAAACACATCAGTAACAACATCGCTCATTATTATTGTGGCCACTTCTGCACATCACAACATTGCTGTAGAGACAAGGCTACCTTGAAGAGAAAAGACGAATTAACAAAAATTATTTGGTATTTGAAGAAACAAACGTTGCCGGCCGCGGTGGCCGAGGGGACTGAGGAGCTCCAGTCACGGTCTGCACGGCCACTACGGTCGGGGGTTCGAATCCCCCCTTGGGCATGGATATTTGTGCCGTCTTTAGTATAAGGTAGTTCATAAGTAGTTTGTAAGTTTATGGACTGATGACCCCGTAGTTAACTCCCATAAGCTATACAAACATTTGAACATTTTGAAACAAACGTACCTTGTGTCACATTTCCACGTGATGGACCTGCAGTTGCTAATCGGAACAGAATTATCGAAAACCAGTTCCTCTAACAGAAATATGTGGTAAAATGTGGTGAATAGTGAACGCTTATTGAAGTTTTTATAATGTAAAACACTAGCACATCATATATTCAGGCAATAGTTTATAAGAAAGACCTTTTTCATATACAGTACCTATAAACTTTACACTGGAAAAGCCATGGATTGTGATGGCTTCAGTTCCATTAAAAAAGCTGTCTTATACTGCAGTAATTTATTTATTTAAGTATAGGTCTACTTAATAAACACAGCAATATTAGTGTGTCCTTGATTGGTAATTAAGAACTAAAGTATAATATACAATATTACTGGTCAGTTACATGAGAACGGAAATAAAATTATTTACTTCAAGAAAACAATATTATTTTTAATTCATTATTAATATATTCATTTAAATAAAAACGGTTCCTCCAAAATCAAAATTTCGCTGTCCTCAGTGTGAAAACCACATCTGATGTTTCGTGGTAGCTTTCATATGTAGGTGTTACATATGCAGCATCACAGTCAAATCTGTTTGGAAGTAAATTTACTTGCGTACTTATTATATGAAGTGACTGCAAGGCTGTTTCGTCCAATATAGGGGTTTCAGTACCTCACCTGTCTTAAACATGTTTGCTTTGTCTTGGCTTCTTTTCTGTTTTGCCCTTTGTTTAAAATTGTCGTAAAACATTTTTAATTGCTTTACTGTGCTCTTCTTTACAAATTCATGTGAATTTAAATATTTTGCTAGCTCTTCTCACTTAACTAAAAATCCTACGAATTATGGCGTTGGCGCCTACCATGGCGTCTTATAAACACGCTACCTAATGGGGAGATTGCCAATATAAAATATACAGTAAAGGTGGCAACTAAAGCACTTGCTAAAAAGGCTAGTTTCACGCACAGTGTAGAAGAGCACACACACTTAAAACGATATACAGGGACACAAATTACCATAAACGATACATACACAACATATACACGATGGAAATAAGCTTGGACAAAAAAAAAGAAAAGGGGGGAGGGGCTATGTGAGCCAGGCAGCCTTATAGCTAACAGGGACACTTAAACATGTCATGCCACACTTTTTTTTTTTTTTTTTTTTTTTTTTTTTTTTTTTACAAAACTGAGCGTCAAGGTAACGTATGTCTAACAGCTGACCAGATGGAACTGGCAAATTGCTGTTATCCACCCCAATAAGGTTTGTTTGTATGTTTGTATGTTTGTATGGTTTATGGGACTTAACTACGGGGTCATCAGTCCCTAAACTTACAAACTACTTATGAACTACTTACAAACTACTTACGATCTAGGACGGCACAAATATCCATGCCCGAGGGGGGGGATTCGAACCCGCGACCGTAGTGGACGTGTAGACCTTGACTGGAGCGCCTCAGTCCCCTCGGCCACCGCGGCCGGACCCCAATAGGGACGTCTACCTTATAGTACACAAAACACGCATACAACATGAAGATGCGTTATAGCGAAATGAAATCGCACAACAAACACATACATATACAAAGGACACATACAACAAAATACACTATTAAAACAAACCATTTAAAGAAAACACTGCAATAAACATACAAAATACAGCATAAATCTACAAACACAAATGACATGGGTGGTAGGAATATCATTTAAATTTACCTTAGTAGACACAAAATTACATAAAAGTTATGGCATAATTAGGCGCCTGGCTACTCGTGGTAGAACCTCAGGCTCGAGGCATGGTCAGTCCTCTGGATTTCCTAGCGCGAAGAGGTTTCAGGTCCACGGCGTTCTCGTGGGCTATACGTCTGACACGGTAGGGTCCGACAAAAAGCGGGAAAAACTTCTTGGTAAGCGAATGACGCTTGATCGAGAATCATCGAGAGCGTAGTAGGACGTTCTGGCCCACTTCGAACACTCTTACTGCGCGACTGACTTTGTCTTGGCGTCGTCTCCTCTCTGCGGCATCTCTAATATTTGCCATGGCGCGTTCGATAACATCACGGTGTCTCAGACGAACCGGCAGATCGAGAGTTATAGTTTCATGCACCTTGTCCTCCGGGTGCTGGTTTTTAAGTACCAGCACCGGGGGCATAGAAGTGGAGCTGTTTGGGAGGTCGATCAGGACGTGCTGAAACCCTTGTATACACCGATCCCAAGCCCTATGACGACGGTAGCAGTACAGGCGGCACAGCTTCCCCAGATCCTTCATCAGTCGCTCACAAGGATTTGACGCAGGGTGATAAACAGATATGAAAGCCGACTTCATGCGTCTCCTCCGCAGCATTTCTTTCCAGATGGGGGAACGGAACTGAGAACCGTTGTTCGCAAGACTTTCTCTACAGGCCCGACTTGTCATAAGACGTCTTTGATAAAGGCCTGAGCAACGGACCGTTCGGTCGCTCTCCTTAAAGGAGTCAAGGTAACAGATTTTGACGTTAGCTCCACTGCTACAAAGATGTAGGAATAGCCATTCATTGTGCGTGATAGCTGTGGTGTCGCACAAATCTGAAGTGCGCACCACGTACTTTCGCCATGTACTCACGGCGCGGTGTTCTTACGACGTCAGCCACGAGCGCCCTCTGCTACAACTCCGCTCGTGGCCACCACTGAACTGCATCGGTCACTTGGGATTAGGACAGGCACTAGGACTCATCAGTAGGCAGGCTTGAAACTTGTAAAAGTTAAGTAATATCCTATTTCTACGAAATATACAACTTGTTCTAATCTAGCTTAGTGTTTGTAGTTTCTGCTGTCCCACTGGCTGGTCACCTCAGACTATGTACCTGCACACGCGTGCATCCTATTTCTCTGTGTCGGTCTCTCTCTACTCTCCACCGACACCTAGGACAACCGGCGGTAACGAGACACAAAAGTGGCGACGAGGATGGGATACAAAAGTAGCGGTCCGAAGAGATCGACCGCAACTAACTCACGAAGCCGAGAAGGGATTATAGGAAAGAGGGGAGATTGGTGTGTAACCGTGGGAGATTTACATTTTTGACAAAGCTTACAAGTGGCCAGCACTTTCCGGATCTTTTTTTTTTTTTTTTTTCATATTTAGGAAGTAACAGCTATCACGGAGTTTTCGTAGCACTTGCGGGGTCTATAGTGCGCGTAGCTTAGGTGAGTAAACCAGATGAGTTTGTTGACTCACTCATCTGGAATGCACACAACCCAGTTCGACTTCCCAGGGTCGCTACGTAGTAATGTCGGATCGACGGATGAGTCTGATCACGCCATTTGGCCTTCACATCTCTCAAAATGTCATCCTCATCCCGCGCTATGTCCTGAAGGGAGGCGGTAATAGAGTTCTCGAAAGAAACGCCACGGAGATATAAGACACTGAATTCATTTTCGTTCAGTTCATATTGGTCCCTTGCGTCAAACCAACCGGAGAGCGAGAAAGAGCGTCAGACACCACATTCTCGCTTCCGGGTATGTGAATCATGGTAAAACGAAATTCCTGGAGAAACAACGCCCACCTGGCCAACCTACAGTGCGTCAACTTAGCCGACATTAGAAATTCTAAAGCGCGGTGATCGGTATATACTTTGGCCGTTCTCACAAACAAATACCCTCTGAACTTAAGGAAACCGGAGACGACGGCAAGAGCTTCAATTTCAGTGACGGACTAATTGCGCTCACACATGTTCAGTACTCGACTCGCGAAAGCAATCGTTTTTCGCTGTACCACCCCATTTTCCTCAATTTCTTGAAACAGATCTGCAGCTATTCCGACCTTAGAGCTGTCCGTCCCTAAACAGAAATCCTTCGATAGGTCTGGGTGAGCTAACAGGGGTGCGGCTAACAAGGCACGTTTCACGTCCTCGAATTCCTTTTGCGTGCTCGGAGTCCACTTCAAAGCCTTATTCTTGCTCGCAAGCCCACAAAGAGTTGGTGTATCTATACTCTCTATTGACAGTAATCGTTTATAAAAATTTATAAGCCCTAAGTTTGCTCTGACCTGTTTCTTCGTTAGGGGACCGGAAATTCTCCAATTGCTTCTAGTTTGGTCGGGTCTGGTAGGATACCATCCCCCGATATAATGTGGTCAAGAAACTTCACTTCCCGGCGGCCGAATTCTGATTTCATTAGGTTTACAGTGACTCGCGACAGTCCGAATACCTGAAGTAACTGCTTAAGAACATCATTATGGTCTTCCCACGAGTTCTCGGCTATTAGTACGTCGTCCACGTACGTGGTTACCCGTTTCCGTGATCATCGGACAAGATATTGTTAAACCCGGGGATAAACGCAGCAGAACTGACGTTGAGTCCGAAAGGCAACTTACGGAATTGGTAGCAGCTTCCAAAACATAAGAAGGCAGTGTAAGGTCGGCAGCTCAGGTCAAGTTCAATTTGCCAGTAATTGAAGCGCAGGACTATGGAGGAAAGCACGTGCACGCCTAAATTATACATGATTTAACGCTACTGGGAGGCAGGATTCACAAACAACACTCATTCGCGCACACACACGCAATACCACAGCGAAACTCACCAAAATCAGCTTGCTGATAACGAGGCGGAAGCAGGCGCCGCTATCGTAGGCGAAATTCAGCAAGTCTGACGTATCACATAACACAATATACAAAAACACTTTGAAGCTGGCTCCGTCTGTCTGTTTTGACATGATGCGTGTGTATAACCAAGTTAAATTACATCTGAATTGGACCGCGAGCAAACGCGCTAATGGCGACACACGGCTACGTTACATGATCGCACTCCACTGAAGGTGAAGTGGTTGAATACCGGATTCATTATACAAAATCACGGTGAATTCTTAAGTGGCAGTCTGTTAGAAATCGATCTAGGTACTGGTCTTATATGAGAAGTGGCGTGAATTCAGGCGACTAGCTGCAGACCTCGGAAGTCGGAACTCGGATCCACGTGGTTCCGAAAACCGATAAAATTGAATAAATTCAGTTTCCGAAAAATAAAGAAAATTAACTACGCCACGTAACCCATAGAAATGCTTAGTATTATACAAGGACACGAATGAAATACAGCTACACGCGATAGGGAGCGCTTACAGAGACGGATGAAGTCCAGTCTCAAAAAAACACGTAAAAGTGAAATAATTACAAGGCCAGAAAAATAAAATTAATAATTACTACATGCAACCCATAGGAATGTTTGGAATTGGATAAGGAATCTATTGTAGGAGGTTGTACAAGGCTCAGAGAGAATTACTGATTGTAGGAGGTTGTACAAGGCCCAGAGAGATAGATTACTGAAAAAGACAGAGGGAGTACTACAAGTCGGAGATGAAACGGCAAAATTAAAATAGTCGGGGATAGAAGATAGAGAAATATTAGTGGAAATTAGGATACCCACATAGTTACTTGCCTGATGGGCATGCAAACAAGAGTGGAAGCTGAAGGCTTTGTTCTATGAATCAACCACGCGGAACACATATCAGTCATGGAAGGAAACATATTTTAACTAGCCTTGTTTCGACCCATAGTTTTTGCCGATTTTCTCCACCGGCGCGCTACTAGTTCTATTGCGTCTAGGATAAAAGCTGTGTGTGTGTTGTGGATGTTGAACCTATCGTTAAATCAGACAACAAATTGTTCATTAACATAGCACTTTAGTTTAATAATGGCCCTGATATGATAACTGATTATGTGCGCAACGGATTTTTTAAACACAAAATAATTGTGTTAAGTCACCATTTGAAACAGACACTGACTATACTCAAAAATTTTGACTGCGAGAAAGATATTAAAAAAAAAAAAAAAAAAAAAAAAAAAAAAACAACCACAAACCACTTTCTTAATGCTTGACCGTGAGAATTTTTATGCAGATCAGTTTCTGATTATTGAAATTTAGTATCATAGTCAATTAACTATCATTTACTATGGCACCAATAATGAAATCTGTTCAACAATATTATTCAAATCAATACTCCACTTTAAATCCACTAATAACTAATTATCAAATGAAGGAAGTAGGTTAATTTTCTAACTACGTAAATGAAACAGGAAAGAAAGGTCAAGTTACTTATTATTAATAATCAGCATTACATTACCTACATAATACAACTTCAGACTTGCTGGCAAAGCAGCCTCTGCTCTACATCGGAGCCATACACACAACTCAACCGCTCTCTAAGCGAGCTGAACCACTAGTGCTACTCTCTCTCAGTGCGAGCTACAATGCTATGCAATACATGATCTTTGCCAAAGATGAAACTTCACAAAGGACACATATCGATACATACAGTAGAAACGATATTATACATTTTCTTGCAAGCAAGTTACTCTATACAAAACAGGAGGAACAATATTAGACATTTTCTTACAAAAATAATTTTTTATGGACACGTTTCAAGGTGGCTTCTGCTTTGGTTTCGCGCACGCGCGGTGGGTCGTCAGCGGTGTATAAAGGGGCCGCTGTTTCTTGTTCTGCCTCAGTTTCCGACGAGTAAGTGTATTAGCGCTCTCACCTGAAGATGGCAGCCAGTTGGTGTGCCGAAATATCGTGTCTAGTTGACGACGGTATCCGGTTGCATACCCGAGATGAATATTATCAGTTACTACGCCGGGAAAGTCTACGCAACCACACACACACACACACACATGAAAGTAGAGAAGACACACCAATGTCCTTCCATGTTAATAGCAATACTAAACCAGTCTATGTTGTGAAAAAAATTTCAGATTTTTCTATTTGATAGTCGTTGTTGTTGTGGTCTTCAGTCCGCAGACTGGTTTGATACAGCTCTCCACGCTAACTTGTCTTGTACAAGTCTGTTCATCTGAGAACACTTTCGGCAACCTACATCCCTTTGAATCTGCTTACTGTATTCGTCCCTCGGTCTCCCTCTACGATTTTTACCCCACACGCTTCCTTCTAATACTAAGTTGACGATTACTTGATGCCTCACAATGTGTCCAACCAACCTATCCCTTCTCTTAGTCGGAATATGCCAGAAATTCCTTTTCTCCCCAATTCTGTTGATCACCTCCTCATTAGTTACGTGATCTACCCATCTAATGTTCGTCATTCGTCTGTAGCACCACATTTCAAAAGCTTCTATCATCTTTTTGTCTGAACTCCTTATTGTCCACGCTTCACTTCCATACAATGCTACACTCCTACAGAAAGGACTTCTTAACATTGAAACTAATATTGGATGACAACAACTTTCGCTTCTTCAGAAACGATTTTTATTCCCATAGCCATTCTGCATATTATATCTTCTTTACTTCGGCCATCAGAAGTTATCGTGCTACCCAGGTAACAAAATTCATCAACTACTTTTATTGTATCATTACTAATGTAATTCCTTCGGCATCGCCTGATTTTCTAACATTGCATTCCATTACCTTCGTTTTACTCTTGTTAATGTTCATCTTATTCTTTCCAAGACACTGCCCATCACATTCAATTGCTCTTCCAGATCCTTTGCAGTCTCCGACAAAATTATTGTGTCATCGGCAAACCGCAAACTTTTTATTTCTTCTCCCTGAACTTTAATTCCCTCTCCAAATTTCTCCTTCCATTCCTTCACTGCTTGCTCAATGTACAGATTGAACAATATTGGCGAAAAGCTACAACCCTGTCTTACTCCCTTCCCAACCTCTGCGTCCCTTTCATGCCCTTCGACTCTAATAAACGCTGTTTTCAGAATGAAGTTTGGAAAGTAGGAGGCGAGGTACTGGCGGAAGTAAAGTTGTGAGGCGGCATCGTGAGTCGTGTCGGGGTAGCTCAGTCGGTAGAGCGCTTGCCCGCGAAAGGCAAAGGTCCCAGGTTCGAGTCCCGGTTCCGGCACACAATTTTAATCTGCCAGGAAGTTTCAAACGCTGTTTTGTTTTTGTATAAGTTGAGTATAACTCTTTGCTCCCTGTATTTTACCCATGCTACCTTCATAATTTGAAACAGTGTATTCCAGTCAACATTGTCAAAAGCTTTCTCCAAATCTACAAATGCTAAAAGCGTACGTTTGCCTTTACTTAGTCTATCTTCGAAGATAAGTTGTAATGTGAGTATTGCCTCCAGTGTTTGTATTTTTTTCTTCTACTACTGGTTTCGTTATGCTTAGCATATCATCATCAAAGGTGAAAACTGTTCTTTATATGACATTTGTTGCAGAATGGGATAGGTACGTCGTCACAGATGTGCAAATCCCACTCTGCACCAAATCTAGCATAAAAACCGTTTTAAAATATGATATGCAAGGCATAACGAAATCAATAATGGAAAAATTACAAATATACTTCATAGAATTTAACTGGTTGCTGTTTGTTCAAGATACCTTTAAACAGTGAAGGACAGTGGTTTCAGAGAGAACTCGCAACTTTGATATTGGAACACTTCATTCGTCATTTTGAATGAATGTGCTTAAAAAAAAAAAAAAAAAAAAAAAAAAAAAAAAAAAAAAACAACTAGCTGTGAACTTAATAGCGCCTAATGTTGAATGGACTCATTACTTTCTTCATCGACAAGGTGTGGTAACAAGTCTTTACCGTCTGATTAAAATTATGAGCTCCTATCACAGGTAAAGCGTTTCAAACTCGACATTTTAGAACAATGTGTAATAACACGGCTTCGCTCTGTCAAAATAAGAGGTCATGCAATTTTCCATAGATTGTACTATGATTCTCTGCGAACATATACATTCCTTTACTTCCTCATACTGTCAGGGAAACGAAATGTCTATATTTCAGTTTAGAGAACATAAGCGTACCCCACATATAATTAAATCTATTGTCTCTCCTAACAAACAGTACGATACCTTCATTCAAATCAAACGATGATAATCCTGGTTATGTAACCGGACATCATAAATGTATTGCGAACTTGGTTGTTTTCTTCCTTGGTCTACCACTGTTATTTTATTCGGGGAATTTTCTACTGACTGCTGACATTTTTCTGATTTATCGATTTATTTATCATGTTCCAAAAAATGTTCAAATGTTTGTAAAGTTATGGAACCTAACTGCAGTGGACATCGGTCTCTAAACTTACAAACTACTTAAACTAACTTATCCTAAGAACAACACAAATACCCATCCCATGGCAGGACTCGGACCTCCGACGTCGGACAGCCCCGCACACCGCAGCAGAGCGCCTCAATGCGCACGTCTACTCCGCCGCGGCTATCACGTTCCCCTCAACCTAACTGAGGAGCAACGATTCACAGAACTATTCAGTGAAAGAAATTGTAACAGAAGTGTAGTAATAGATAAAAAGTATCCTATATCCATAAGTAACCCGGAAATTCCCTTTTTCGTCCACTTGAGGTTACGGCAGTAACACTAAAAGTGCGCCTTTGCAATGACCTTTTGACAGCACGAAATTTAATTGCAAATAACGCCTTAACGTTCATCTGAGACGAAAATTGAATGAACGTGTTTATAGAAGAGAAAAGTCTCTACAACTTTTCCCTCGTGGTTATTTTAATTTTATTCTACAACTCGTACCGTTTCAGGGATATTTGCAAATATATATACAGGGTGTTTCACGAAGTGTGTTTGCCTCTGTAACTTATAAAATAATAGGTGACGGGAAATTTTAATGCGTTAGGTCAACACAAGAAATGTTAAACTTTCTGCGGAGCTACAAACATAGTTTATTGTATCATTTTCCAAAGAGTTACAGCACAAAGATATAATTTTTTAAATGGAACAATAGTTTTTTTTCTATTCGTTGAAACCAGCTGCGTCCAAATCAATTTAAACTACAATCCTATCACAGTTTGGGAGCTACAACCCTTCAAAGTTTAGGGGTCGGAGGCTGTGACAGCGTAGCTGACTGGCTGCCCCAGACAGTGCCCCAGGGGATAGCCACTCGGCCAGTCAGCAACGCTATCGCAGCCTCCGCCCCCGGAACTTTGAAGGATTGTAGCTCCCAAACTAACAGTGACAGGAATGTAGTATAAATTGATTTGGACGCAGCTGGTTTAAACGCATCCAATACTCGATAGAAAAAACTATTGTTCCATTAAAAAATTATATATTTGTGCTGTAACTCTTTGGAAAAAGATACAATAAACTATGTTCATAGCTCCGCAGAAAGTGTAACATTTCGTGTGTTGACCTACCGCATTAAAATTAGCCCGTCACCTATTATTTTATAAGTTACAGAGGCACACACACTTAGTGCAACACCCTATATACAGTGAATAACTTTAATATTCGGACACTGTGATATTTCAATCTTGGAACATCGTAACTTTATTTATAACAAAACAAACAAAACATGTAACCAATTATTACATTACGTGATGTGTCTTGTAAGTAATAATATAAATTTTATTAAGATAACTTACATAACTTCCTTAATAATACAATTTAAATACAACTCGGTCCTATATTCACGTTACTTTAATATTCGGACACTTTCCAGAACTAAGTATTTCAAGACTAAATTTTATGGAAAACAAATGTTTCAAAATCTTGTTAGGTAGCTATTCTGTTTTATCACTTCTTTCAAACGCTGCGACATACTGCTAATGATATTTTTTAAATGGTCTACACGTAGACCGTCCTATTCTTCCTTTAGTCGACGCTTCAGACTTTCTTTGGAAGATATTGGTGTACTTCTAATACGTCGCTTCAGTTCTCCCCACACATTCACAATCGGGTTGAGATCTGGTGACTGAGGTGGGGGTTGTAGGACTTTGGAGCAGTTGTAGAGCAAATATTGCTGCACAATGCGAGCCTTATGTTTCAGGTCATTATCCTGGTAAAATTTGAACTGTTTGATATCCCCATGGTTTCATCACTTTTTCGTAAATTGTTCTTTAATATGTTCAAATAGACATATGTGTCCATAGTAATGTCGTTGAACACCAATTCGCCCGGTCCAAATGTCGATATACAGCTCCAGACAAGGACGTTGCCACCTCCATGCTTTACAGTTGGTTTAATATTTGTGACTGTAAATTCCTCATTCTTCTTCCGCCACTCCATGCTTCGTCCGTCCGACCCACAAACGTTAAATTTACTTTCGTCGTAAAAAATGACGTCATTCCACCAAATTGCATCCTTCGTAATAAACTCCCTAGCAAAGTCCAATCTTTTCTTGTGATTCTGTTGATTCACATACAGTTTCTTCCTAGCCACTCTTCCATTGTATCCACTTTCTTTCAATGCTCTGCGAATCGTTTCAGGATGTAGCTTCTTGCCAGTCTCGTTTAGAAGCTCACGTGCTAATCTCGTTGCACTGAGTGTAGGATATTTCTTTATTTTTCGCATTAGCTTCCTCTTGTGACGAGCATCCAACTTCTGTGGCTGGCCCATTTGTGGTATGGAGTCTATACGGTCCTAGTTTTTGAAACGCCTGACAATATCTGCCACAGTACTCTTACTCATGTTGAGCGTGGCAGCAATTTGTCGATATAATTTTCCTTTCGCATTGTGAAAAATCAGAAGTTGTCGTACCTCAAAGCTGGTATTAGCTTTACGTGGCATCGTACCGCCTGGACAGTCGACCGCGCTTGTAAACACACACCTGCCTTCTGACTAGAAGCAGGCCTAGTCACCCCGGCGTGAACGGTGACAAGTGCGACACTGCCATCTGTCCGGATATTAATGTAACGTCACCATCGAAGAATGGTTTGTTTTAATCGCATTCTTTAACAACTGCATTACGTTTTCATACTGTTGTTTACAAGACATGTACCTTCATATAATATTTGGTTATATTATATTTTTGTTTGTTCAGAATACAGTTATAACACAGCAAACTAAAAATATCTTACTGTCCGAATATTAAAGTTATTCACTGTATATATATTGAAAGTAGAAAAGACACTCCAATATCGTTCCACGTTAACAGCAATACTAAACCAGTCTACGTTGTGAAAAAATTTCAGATTTTTCTATTTGGTAGATTATTCATAAATGTTCCTAGAACTTTGTGATTTTAACATGGGCAGAATATGCACCTTTAAGGGCATATTAAATTAACGGAAAAGCCGTGAAAACTATAATAAAAGCTAAGTAAATTTAGAAATTAGGGAGACTGAGGGTTATGAGGTCATATTTTTTTTTTACATAAAATCTCATTGCAGGAAGTAGCCAAGACGGGCTGACTCGGCCTCTGGGGATCTCTCTGGCCCTTCTCTCGTGCTGACCTTCGCCGCTAAGGCAGCAAGGACTCGGTTGCGGCATCCGGGAAACTCTGGCGAAACTGGGCGGATCGCTCCGCTCCTGCAGTGATGATTCAGAGCGCCGCCGACCGCCGTATGAGCGATGTGTTTGCCGCGGCGTGATTTCTGGCGACTGCGACAAACGATCGGCCGGTAAGTGGGACAAAGCGGGAGGACGCACAGATCACGCGGCCGCCTGAGTTACCGCTTCCTGGCTGCAGGGGGCACAATGGGAGCCAGCGGCGCCCTACATTGTCTGCAGTCCCAGCCGCCCAGCCGCGGAACTGCAGCGGCTGACGGGGAGGCGGACGCACAGTCCTGTTTGACGTCGAGCCGGTGTAGAGGCCGTAGGCGGTGGATCCCTAGGACAGGAAATGAAAGGATGGGGCAGGAAGGCAGCCGGGGTCTCCAAGTTTTTATCAAGAAACATCCCGATGTATTCGGTTCCTTTTTTTTTTTTTTTTTTTTTTTTTTTTTTTTTTTTTTTTTTTTTTTTTTTTTTTTTTTTTTTTTCGTTAATTGCAGTTTAATGCCCCGCGGAGCCGGCTGGCAGCGGCCTCGTGCGCTGCTCTTCAGCCCAGGGTACATATTTAATTGACAGCAGAGAGGATAGTTTAAAACAGGAGATAAAATTGTTGATTTTAACGATAAAAAGGAGATAAAAATTAATAACAGCCGACATTTGTCGGTAGGAGAGTGATCGTAAATGGTTAGAATGTTCAAATGTTTGTTAAGCTTATGGGACTTGACTACGGGGTCATCAGTCCCTAAACTTACAAACTACTTATGAACTATCTAATCCTAAGGACGGCACAAATATCCATGCCCGAGGGGGGATTCGAACCCCCGACCGTAGTGGCCGTGCCGAGCGTGCCTGGAACGCCTCAGTCCCCTGGGCCACCGCGGCCGGCTAAATGGTTAGAATGAAACACATCTTAAATAAGAGTAGTCTAGATCACATTTAAAGCAAAATTACTTTATTTCACTACTAGTTTCGGCAGTACTTGTTGCCATTATCAAGTGACAGGCCTACATTAAAAACTACAGTCCACCTGTGCAGGAAAAAGACTTCTCGAATTCGTGGTTTACCAAATGGCCGACCAATAGCATAGAGGGGAGGGGAAATTTGAAACAACTGTTGGACATGTCTTACAATTGCTGCTGGAAACTTCAAATCAGCTGTATTTACATGTCAGTCACCTGCAGCAGCGACCCTTGTTTTTATCTGTTATTATTAGTCGCAATGTACCATGGACTTTTATTCGAATGTAACCGCTTCTGGCCTGTTGTTGCATTTATTGTGTACAGTTGTTCGCTGTCTGTCAATGACGGCTTGCTTGGCACTAAAGCAGTGGTATGTCACCGTTTTATTTTTGACAACACACATTATTGTGTGTCTTTCACTTAATATCAAGAGACCCACCACTGAACATGTAGCACCAGCTGATTTGAAGTTGCCAGCAGCAATTGCACGACATGTCCAACAGTTGCCCCTCCCCCCCCCCCCCTTTGCTATTGATCGGCCATTAGGTAAACCACGAATTCGGCAAGTCTTTTTTCCTGCACACGTGCTAAAAAAATGTTCAAATGTTTGTAGAGTCTATGGGACTTAACTACGGGGTCATCAGTCCCTAAGCTTACAAACTACTTATGAACTACCTTATACTAAAGACGGCACAAATATCCATGCCCGATATTGGATTCGAACCCCCGACCGTAGTGGCCGTGCAGACCGTGACTGGTGCGCCTCAGTCCCCTCGGCCACCGCGGCCGGCTATTTGTGCCGTCCTTAGTACTAGTTTGTTCATAAGTAGTTTGTAAGTTTAGGGACTGATGACCCCGTAGTTAAGTCCCATAAGCTATACAAACATTTGAACATTTTTTTTTTGAAAGTTCTAACAAAATGTCAGTTTGGTTTTCACAAAGGCTTCTCAACAGAAAATGTTATATATACGAGGCGTGTCCAGAAAGTAAGTTTCGTTTCACTTTACCTCCGCTGCAGTGCTGCGATTGCAGTTTCGCACATGCGCTGCAGACGATGTGTATCAAGGAGAAGAACGTGCGCCATTTCGAAATCGCTGTCAGTTACGTACTCTTTGTTGTGCTTGTTTGAAATGTCGGCGTTGATTGAAAATCCCGCCGCCTGTGAAATCAAGTCGGTAATTCGGTTCCTGAATGCGAGGAAAGTGAAACCAAGTGAAATTTATCGGCAAATTTGCGATCTTTACGGACCAAATCTGATGAGTGATTCGACGGTGAGAAGATGCGTCCGACAGTTCAATAGCGGGCGTAGTGATGTGCACAATGAAGAACGAAGTGGGCGTCCACCTTTGGTTACAGAAGAATTGGTTCACGCGATTGATGACAAGATCCAGGAAAACCGTAGGTTTACAATTAGTGCTCTCGCTATGGACTTCCCCCAAATTTCACGATCACTGATGCATGAAATTGTTACCAAACAACTGGAATTCCGTAAACTTTGCTCACTTTGGGTACCAAAGATTCTTACTGAGCAACACAAAACACAACGAATGGGTAGTGCGCTTGAGTTTTTGACCCGTTATGCTGAAAGCGGCTAAGAATTTCTGAGACGGATAGTCACACGAGATGAAACGTGGGTTTCGTACGACACCCCTGAGAGTAAGCGGCAATCAATGGAATGGAGGCACACTTCATCCCCACCAAACGTAAAGTCGAAGCAAATCATGACACCTCGGAAAATGATGTGCACAGTGTTCTGGGACTGGAAAGGAATCATACTCATTGACTTCTTACCGCGTGGTCAAACAATCAAAGCAAATGCTAATTGTGAGACACTTCCGAAATTGCGCCGTGCAATTCAGAATAAGCGCCGGGAACTGCCGTCAAAAGGTGTTGTTTTGCTCCACGACAACGCACGACCAAACACTGCAAATGTGACGAAAAACCTCCTACAGGGATTTGGCTGTGACGTGTTTGACCATCCTCCGTACAGCCCTGACCAAGCTCCTAGCGACTTTCATCTGTTCTTACATCTCAAGTATTTCCTTGGCGGTCATCACTTCACCAATGACGACGAGCTGAAAGAAACTGTTTCCAACTGGTTGAAGACACAGGCGGCAGATTTCTATGAAGAAGGTATACAAAACCTGGTGCCAACCTATGACAAATGCCTGCAAAATTTCGGAAGTTATGAGGAAAAGTAGTTTAAGAGTTGTAGAATTTTGTGCAATAAAAATTTCTTCTGTATATGTGTACAATAATTTTATTACCAAACGGAACTTACTTTTTGGACGCACCTCGTACATCGTAGCTACAAGAATTCAACCTCATACTAATTGTAGTTTCACACATAGGTAAAAGTAAAGTTCTAAAAAAATGTCAGTTTGGTTTTCAGAAAGGCTTTTCAACAGAAAATGCTATATATACTTTGACCAATGAAATATTAAATTCTATGAATAACGGGACATCACCCGTTGGGATATTTTGTGATCTCTCCAAGGCTTTTGCTTGTGTAAATTATGGAATTCTTCTAGATAAACTAAAGTATTGTGGTATGAATGGGACAGTGTAAATGGTTTAAATAATACCTAACAGGAAGAGTGCAGAAAGTTTACATTAGTAGTTCTCATAATATGCAATAAACACCTGAGTCCTCAAACTGGGGAGCAATCAAAAATGGGGTGCCACAAGGTTCGGTCTTGGGCCCTTTGCTGTTCCTAATATACATTAATGGTTCTTTTTGCTGATGATACAAGTATAGTTATCACACCTGACAGACAAGAACTAATTGATGAAACTAACTGACGTCTTTCAGGAAATCATTAAGTGTTTCTCATCAAATAGACTATCATTAAATCTTGATAAAAAAAACAGTACATACAGTTCCATACAGTCAGTGGAATGACACCATCAATAAATAGAGACTTTGATTATAAATCTCTAGCAAAGGTAGAATATTCGAAATTCTTAGGTGTAAGTATTGATGAGAGGTTGAACTGGGAAAAACACATTAAAGATCTGTTGAAACGTTTGAGTTCAGCAACTTATGCTATTAGGGTAATTGCAAATTTTGGTGATGTAAATCTCAGAAAATTAGCTTACTATGTCTGTTTTCATTCTCTCCTTTCGTATGGCATCATTTTCTGGGGTAATTCATCATTGAGTAAAAAGGGATTCATTGCACAAACGCATGTGATCAGAATAATTGCCGGAGCCCATCCAAGATTATCCTGCAGACACTTATTTAAAGAGCTAGGGATCTTCACAGTAGCTTATCAGTATATATATTCACTTACAAAATTTGTTATTACCAATCCCAAATGCAGCCACAAAAGTCTTTGGTCACCTACCAAACAGCATCAAAAGCATGACAGATAGCCAACAAGCATTTAAAAATAAATTAAAAGAATTTCTGCATGGTAACTCCTTCTACACTATAGATGCATTTTTAGATATAAATTAGTAAATTTGAAAAAAAAAATTAATTGTGTCATTTAATATTTTGTACAATGTAATAATTTCTAAACACCTTTCACTAACCTGACACGTTACACATCATTACGAAGTGCCGTATTCATGATCCATGGAACAAGTACTAATCTAATCTTATCTGCAGCTGACAGTCAAGATACAGCAATGAAGCAAACTGAGACTTTTAAGAGAAGATTGGCCTGCAAATCTCCACTCAGAAGACTGAATTCACCTGCTCCAAATTACATATTCTATGACACAAAACAACTTGTGGTAAAATCAAGCCGGCCGCAGTGGCAGCGCGGTCTGCGGCGTGCCAGTCACGGTCTGCACGACCGCTGCGGTGAGGGTTCGAATCCGCACTTGGGCATGGATGTTTAAGCCGTCTTTAGTATAAGGTAGTTCATAAGTAGTTTGTAAGTTTATGGACTGACGACTCTGTAGTTAAGTCCCATAAGCTATACAAACACTTGAGCATTTTAGTAAAATCAACAGAATCAAACTCTTTCTCGGCGACGTTATTGAACCAACAGGACTTCAGAAAATAGCACGATAAGCCGATTACTGAAAATCAAGAAAGCATTCGGACTTGCTCATGGAAATGAGCGTATGGCTTTCTTCGCCGGGAGATCCCTTACGGGATTGTTCGGCCACCTGAGTGTAAGTCTTTCTATTTGACGCCGCGTGGGCGACTTACGTGCCAATGATGATGAGATGATGATGATGATTAGGACAACACACAACACCCAGTCCCCTGCCGGGAATCGAACCTAGGCCTCCTGTGTGGTAGTCAGCGACGCTTCCACTTAGTACGGAGGCGGACGGACTTGCTCAAAATATCTGTAACATAAATCCCTGTCAAAAGGCACTAAAATAAGAACACGGTTATCAAACCGACAGTCACATGTGCAAGTGAAACACTTTCACTGAATAGAAGACTAGTTTGACAAGAAATTAAGAACGCAGACAGAAAAACTATAGGAAAAATTAAGGGGCCACGATGCACACAAGATGAATATAGACTGCAGACCATCGAGACAACCTAAAAGTATCGAAACTGACATCAGAAAGAAACGAATGAAGTATTACGTCAGATAGTAACACAGTCCTCCGAAACCGGTCGTCATTACATAAATAATTAATTCGCGATCTTAGCGTTTCATTTTTGAAGAATACTGTACTAAGAGGAAGTTCGTGAGTGGGGTTATTATAGAAGCAGAAGAAGACTTACTGGCAAGGAGGAAGAAGAAAATATACAGGAAGGTCTATATATATATATATATATATATATATATATATATATATATATATATATATATATATATCCTGCGTCCAGATCAATTTAAACTACATTCCTATCACAGTTTGGGAGCTACAACCATTCAAAGATTCAGGGGCAGATACCACACGCTGTACAGTACATAATACATGGCTGTGCGGTGGGTGATGGATGTTATGGCGGTGGGAAATTGATTTACATGAGATGTTTGACTGTGGTCCATGTTCCTCAATGCAAAATGCTATGCGCCGTCGAAAGGATCTGCTGACGAGGTGTAACATCGCCGGTGTGACGGAGTGACATGCGTCCTCGATGCGCCGTTTTAGATCATCTGGGGATGTGGGCTCAGTGACATAAACACGATATTTTAGATATCCCCACAAAAAGAAATCTACTGGTGTTAAATCGGGCGACCTTACGGGCCATGAATGAGGACCATGGCGCCCCAACCATCTTCCAACAAACCTGTTGATTAGTTCTTTCACAACAGCATGCGCAGAATGGGCTAGGTGACCACCGTGCTGCAGCCATATATGAACTCTCGTGTGTAGACACACATGTTGAAGGAGACCACCCAAACTGTCGGCTATAAAAGCGCGATATAACTTTCCTGTCAGTGTACCTGGGAAGTAGTGTGGACCGATGATTTCATCCCCAAGGATTCCACACCACGCGTTAAAAGACCACCTACGTTTAGGGTGGACAGGTCGTACCCACCGAGGATTGTCTGCGCCCCAGTAGTGCATGTTATGGCGATTCACTGCACCATAATTTATGAACGTGGACTCATCGGAGAACATAACACTTTGTAAAGACTCCAGCGAGAAATTACGCATGGCCCACTCACAGAATGTCACTCTTGCACGGTAACCGTTCCCATGCAGCTCCTGGGTCAGTGACAGACGGTACGGGTGAAACCTGTGGCCGTGTACTATACGCCACTCAGATGTGAGACTGACACCAGCGACTGCAGCAACAGCTCGTAAGCTGACATGAGGATCGTGGTGTAGTGCAGCTAAAACAAACACCTCCGTCTCCTCACTTCTTGCAGGTCTTCGTCTGTTACTGCGGCGCGTTACCAAGCTGCCTGTTTCCCGAAGTCGTTTTTCGGCACGAAAGAACGTAATGGCTGCCGGGGCTCTTCGCCTAGGATATCTCACGGCACTCGCCGAGCATCAGCAACATGTCAACGTACTCGTTGTTCGTGTATTCCATCGTCATACGATGTCAGTAACTGTGGCATATTGAGCCCCGGTTGTTTGTGTGGCTCCAACTGTCTGGTATACGGCCGTGTGCGGCGACAGTCGGCAGTCTAACAGCACATCGTGGAAGCTTCTCGCTCCGTGACACCGGCGACGTTACAACTCGGCCGCACCACATTTAGAAGGCGCATTGCATTATGCGCAGCGTTTGTGGTATCTGCCCCTGAAACTTTGAAGGGTTGTAGCTCCCAAACTAACAGTGATAGGAATGTAGTTTAAATTGATTTGGACGCAGCTGGTTTCAACGAATCCAATACACGATAGAAAAAACTATTGTTCCATTTAAAAAATTGTATCTTTGTGCTGTAACTCTTTGTAAAATGATACAATGAACTATGTTCATAGCTCCGCAGAAAGTGTAACATTTCTTGTGTTGACCTACCGCATTAAAATTTCCTGTCACCTATTATTTTAGAAGTTACAGAGGGAAACGCACTTAGTGAAACAATATATATATATATATATATATATATATATATATATATATATATATATATATATATATTGTCTGTATATGTGTTCATAAGCCATTCATTCGATTGCAATGAAACTTTGGTGAACTGTTCACGAATTTTTCTGAGCCAAAAACAAAAGAGCATGACATATAGTTCCGGAGATATGATGTCATAAAGAATGAGAGGTCACGGCGTGAGAAAACCCAGATTTATGCGTCAGTTATTGGAAAATGGAAGTAGTTAGGGACCTGCATCAGAGTTTGCATGTAATTTCGAATTTCGGACGTTTATGAAGCGTTTTGTAACTGAACCCCCCCCCACCCACCCACCCACCCACACACATACACATACACAAAATAAAGAAAGGAAACAAGTCTGCCGGTCACAACAGTTTCCCTGCAGATGACGCAAAACTGTCGCATCAGGCATGTCCTTGTATCAAATAAAGTTTGCATTACAGATTTGCACGTTACTATTTATTTTTGTCTGCACGTCTCCCTTAATTCTCTTGCATCGAAAATTAAGCACTCTGTTTCCTTAAACTCTATCTATATAAAAGCGAAAGATATTCACTCACTCACTCACTCACATAACGTGAGAACGGCTCCACCGATTTCACGGATCCTTTTTTTTTTTTTTTTTTTTTTTTTTTTTTTTTTTTTTTTTTTTTTTTTTTCTCAGAACATGGGTTGTATGAAATAAAACTGGAATATTTGAGAACAAAGAAGTGCGTTTCTCAATGTGACCCTGCGTTACTATCGCATAGAAATCTATAGTTTTGTTCCGATATTGCTGAAATTTTTCACTCTACCTAAAAAATAAGAGGAATAGAAGTTCGTTCGGTGCATAGTGGAGGGTAATTAACTTAGGTAATTTTAGAAAATGCTCCAGTCTTTATGAATTTTTGCACACATGACCTTTAAACCAAGAGGAATATCACTTGGTACATAAATGTTCGTATGGTACATGATAATGGGTACCTTGCAGAAAACTTTGCCGAGAGAGGGAAAGGTGGAAACGAACAGAGAGATGGGAGAGAAAGAGATGGTTGCCGAGAGAGGTGGGAAGGGGAGGTAGACCTCGAGAGTGTAGGATAAATAAACACCCGGGCAACGCCGGGTTTACACCTAGTGTTCAATGTTTGTTGGTATTTGCAGTGATACAAGATTGCTTAATTCTATCACAGACGTTCGCTTCCTTGCTGTACTACCCCATGCTTGTTTCACAGCGGCGGCACCGGCCGCGGTGGCGGAGGGGACTAAGGCGTTCCAGTCACGGTCTGCACGGCCACTACGGTAAGGGGTTCGAATACCCCCTCGGACATGGATATTTGTGCTGTCCTTAGTCTTAGTTAGTTCATAAGTAGTTTGTAAGTTTAGGGACTGATGACGCCGTAGTTACGTCCCATAAGCTCTACAACCATTTGAAACATTTCACAGCAGCGGCGTCTATTAATCAAATAGGTATGAAACGCTCCCGCACTGCTGTGCTTAGCTATACGTCTCTGTCTTACGTTTGTAAATCGCAATTTTCTTAACGTGCCTTTGGCAACACTTCGTCATAGTTCTATAGAAAGCTACTAATTTCGCTTGCAGCTGTTTGCGCTTCACAGTTTCAAGATGTCAACAGCACAGTCAGCTTTCAAGAATATCCTCTAGCTGACTGGAATGCACAAGCGTCTTGTTAATAGTAAATAAGTGATGTATTAAAACGCTGTGCATGACGTGAAATGTTTTTACCTATCGCGGTGTTAATTTACTATGTCATATGTCTTGATGTTTGTGTGTCACAATGATATAATTTTGCAGGTATATATTCATTGGTATAAATGCTTTATGTAGATTCCTCTGCCACATCTGTTGTATTTATTCCTTCCTTATCTTAGAGTATATCGTTCTTCCCTTACTGTCCATCGACTTCTTCCTTACTATCCGATTTAAGTTTTATTTCCATGCAGATCATTTGTAGAGAGTAATATTAGCAAATTGTCTGCGACGAATAAATAGTGGACGAATGAAGTCTCGTAAATCACGCGTCGCTTGGTGGGAAAGTTTATTGTTTACGGCATCATATGTCCTGGACTATGTTACCCACAGCGATTGTTATCTGATACCAAGTTTAATTTAAATGGGTCCTTTATTTTAGGAGGAGATGTAGAGAAAGAGAGCATGATGTAGCAGTTACTCGGAAATTTCATTGTTTATGACGTCATATCTCCTGAAATACGTGTCGTATTATGATGTTAATTCGAAGGTACATTCAGTGGTATATGTGCCCAATGTCTGCATAATGTATAGTGGTTGGTGTTAGCAGTAAAGACGTAATAAATCGAAACCTGATGCATGATGACGCAGTTTTTCATGAACCAGATTGTTTATGACTTGTATCTCATGAACTATATGTCGAAATGTGACATAATATCAAAGGAACATTCAGTGGTATGTATGTGTACTGTCTGTGACTTGTCTGGCGTATAAAATTTACACTGTAGAAGAAATAACTTGTAACGTAAATATACATCATGAACATCGGAAAAGTTGTAAGCGATAAACTTTTTTCCTTTCATCATTTTGCTGGGGTTGTCAGCAAGGAAAAGTTTCGTAAAAATTTGAAATTATGGTTACAATTTGTTTCACGCCGCTAAGTGCTCTCATTCTGAAATAGTTGACGAAAAAAAGTCACGCTATCACAAGCCGCAAAATGGGGCACATACCATTGTATATGAAGTGATATCGTATGAACTATGTATCTTATGTGGCTTGGAACCACAGCAAATGATTCCTGACCTTACAGAATATTTGTACCAAATTTGGTTGAAACCGCTCCATCAGTTCAGGAGCAGATGTAGAATATTGTCGCATGATGCAGCAGTTTTTCACGATTGTCATTGTTTATGACTTCATATCCCCTTGCGTATGTGTCGTACGTGGTTCATCTACATCTACATGGGATTCTCTGCAAATCACATTTAAGTACCTGGCAGAGAGTTCATCTCCCATTCCATTCTCGAATAGCGTGCGAGAAAAAAGTACATCTGAATCTCTCCGTTCGAGCTCTGATTTTTCAAAAAATGTTCAAATGTTTGTTAAGCTTATGGGACATAACAACGGGATCATCAGTCCCTAAAATAACAAACTACTTATGAACTACTTACGAACTAGGACGGCCATGCCCGAGGGGGGATTCGAACCCCCGACCGTAGTGGCCGTGCTGACCGTGACTGGAGCGTCTCAGTCACCTCGGCCACCGCGGCCGGCTCTGAATTTTCGTATTTTATTCTAATGATCATTTCTACCGATGTACGTGAGAGTCAACAATATATTCTCGCATTCCGAGGAGAATGTAGGTGATTGGAGTAAGTAGACCACGCCGCAGCGATAGGCGCCGTTGTTGTAATGATTCCCATACCAGGTCCTGTGTCATTTACGTGACGCTCTGTATCGTGACAATACAAAACGAGCTGCTCTTCTTTGAACTCTTTCGATGTCCTCCGTCAAACCCACTTGATAAGGATCCCCCACTGGGCAGCAATACTCCAAAAAAGGACGAACAAGCTTAGCGTATGTAGTTTCTTTAGTAGTTGTGTTGAATCTTTTAAGAGTTCTGCCAATAAAATGCAATCTCTAGTTCGCCTATCCCACGACATTATCTACGTGTTCTTACCCCGACAGTGATCGTTGCTTGATAGTGAAAGACGACCGTCTGTAGTCTTCCATATATTTTTGGTATATTTCTGTAAAGTTATAATTTATGTAATGTCGTTAGATTGTCATTTTGTTAAAACTTGAACCTCGCTCTTTTCATGGCGTGAGGAATAGCATTTTTATTTCATTTGTTAAAATATTAGTTAATAATTCTAGGTTTTTCTTATTTTGTTATGTTAATAATTTATTATTCTATTAATTAATGTGGCATAAATGTGGCTTCTCCGATTCTCCACTGTCCCTGTGAATATGTGTACTTGTCTTACTTTTAAGTGGATGTGCGAGAATCTATGGCTGTCTGAATGTGGGGAGTGATAGCTCGCTTTGCTCTCTCTGGCTCAGAATCGATAGCTGCTGAGCCGCGGTGGAGTAGCCGAGCGATCTAAAGCACCTCACTGCGGAGCGCGCGGTTGCTCGCCGTGGAGGTTCGAGTCCTTCCTGGGGCATGGGTGTGTGTGTTTGTTCGTAGGTTAGTTTATCTGGGTTTAAGTAGTTTGTAAGCTACGGAATGATGACCACGCAGTTTGGTCCGATTGATTTACAGACATTTGAACATTTGAACATTCGATAGCTGCTGACGCTACCAAAAAGGTTTCTACACCCTTTTGCTACAGTCCAGTCGTCGAGCGTTCTCTAGGGCGAGTCTCTCCGTCCCCACCACCGCTGATCTTGGATTTTCCGGCTTCCGGAGGCTTCCCGTGTGTCGTCGCCGCTCGGTCTGGTCTTTCTGTGCTGATCTTCTGGTAAGGTTGGTTCTACTCTTGTGTTTAGATATTTTAGCGTTTCATTGTCAAGCACGTTTAACTTAGACTCGTGAACTTAGAATCATTTATTGGAATATTTTCTCCGATCATATGCGGAAATGTGTTTTCGTTTTCCAATTCAGTGACAGATAAACGCGGTGTGTGTGATTCTAGTTGCAGTTTGACAACGGCCTGGTATGTTAAAACCTTTTGTGATCATTTGGCGGTGTATGTACTTTGTGTAAATATATCCTGGCAGATTAAAATTGTGTGCCGGAAACGGGACTCGAACCTCGGACCTTTGCCTTTCGCAGGCAAGCGCACTACCGCTTGCCCGCGAATGGCAAAGGTCCCAGGTTCGAGTCCCGGTTCCGGCACACAATTTTAATCTGCCGGGAAGTTTCATATCAGCGCACACTCCGCTGCAGAGTGGAAAGTTTCATTCTGGAAACATCCCTTAGGCTGTGGCTAAGCCATGTCTCCACCATATCCTTTCTTCCAGGAGTGCTCGTCTTGCATGGTTCGCAGGAGAGCATCTGTGAAGTTTGGAAAGTTGGAGGCGAGGTACTGGCGGAAGTAAAGTTGTGAGGCGGCAATGTGAGTCGTGTCTGGATAGCACAGTCGGTAGTGCGCTTGCCCGCGAAAGGCAAAGGTCCCAGGTTCGAGTCCCGGTTCCGGCACACAATTTTAATCTGCCGGGAAGTTTCATAACAGCTCACACTCCGATCTTCTCATCGTTTTTTCCCTCCGTGACTGATATGTGTTCCAGGTGATTGGTTCATAGAAAAAAGCCTTCAGCTTCCACTCTTGTTTGTTCCATGCCCGTCAGGCAAGTAACTATGCGGGTACCCTTCTGATTTCCACTAATATTTCGTGATCTTCTCTCCCCGCCTATTATAATTTTGCTGTTTCTTCTCCGACTTGTAGTACGCACTCTGCCTTTGTCAGTAATTGTCCCTGAGCCTTGTACAACCTCATTCAGTAGCTTCTTTATGTAATTCTAAACATTTCTATGGGTTAAATGGTGTAATTCTTAATTTTATTTTTCCGACTTTGTAATTATTTCACTTTTACGAGTTTTTGAGACTGTACTTCATCCGTCTCTGTAAACGCTCCCTATCGTGTGTAGCTGCATTTCTTTCGCTTCTTCATGTAATTCTAACCATTTCTAAAGTTTGATTGCCGAAGTTATTATTCTTATTTTTCCGACTTGGTAATTATTTCACCTTTAGAGTTTTGAAGACTGGACTTCATCCGTCTCTGTAATCGCCCCCTATCGCGTGTAGCTGTATTTCGTTCGCTTCCTTAAGTATTTCTATGGGTTGCATGCTGTAGTTAATTTTCTTTATTTTTCGGAAACTGAATTTATTCAATTTTATCGGTTTTCGGAACCACGTGGGCCCGAGTTCCGACTTCCGGGGTTTGCAGCTAATCGACTGAATTCAAGCCACTTCTCAAATAAAACCAGTACCTAGATCGATTTCTAACAGACTGCAACTTAAGAACCCACCGTAATTTTATATAATGAATCCGATTTTCAACCACTCACCTTCAGTGGAGTGCGTTCATGTGACGTAGCCATGTGTCGCGGTTCGCGTGTTTGCTCGCGGTCCAATTCAGATGTAATTTAACTTGGCTATACTCACGCACCATCTCAAAATAGGCTCGACAGACCAGAGCCAGCTTCAAAGTGTTTTTTAATATTATGTTTTGTGATACCTCCGACTTGCTGAATTTCGCTATGATAGCGGTGCCTGCTTCCGCCTCGTTATCAGCACGCTGATTTTGGTGAGTTTCACTGTGGCATTGCGTGTATGTGAGCGAGTGAGTGTTGTTTGTGAATCCTTCCCCCCAGTAGCGTTAAATCATGTATAATTTCGTCTGGGCACCGTCCGCATTAATCTATGTAAGACATGCAATTTTATTGTATTAACAAAATTGGTTCCCCATTTTGCTTGTTTTCTATCTGAATAAACAAGTTTAAGTTCAGCATAATCCTTAAGTTGCCTATAAATTGTAGTTTTAGAGTACCTTCCCTCTTTTATTTAATATTGTTCTTCACAAGTGCTGAGAACAAGATCAGATGCAATTTTTCTTACGTCTAAATTCCATTGCGCCATAAATGTTTTCTCAGCCACTTTTCTTAGATGAATTGTGGTGGCTTGTTTATTAATTTCTATGGGTAATAACGTGTGAGTTATATATTGATCACTGTAGTATTAACTTCCTGTTATTGAAGTAATTTGAAACGAGTCAGATCTCAGTTTGGGCCAGGAAACAAGGTTTTATAGCAGGGAGTAATCGGTAGTTCACATGGACCTTATTTGCTAATTTTAGTGATAAAACAAGGCTCTTGTTTCGTACAGTGGTCGACTTTGGTTGAAATCGGTCCAATAATTTAGGAGGATATGTGGAACACACACACACACACACATACACACACACACACAACCTCTAACAGAAAAATAGGATGAATAGTCCTGTAATATTAACGTAAATGAACTATGAACTACAGTCACCTTACTCTTCTAGAAAATAGTCAACTCTCGTTCACCGCTAAGTTCTGCGATACATGACCTACAAACTTTTCACGAAGTCATCATGTTTCGTTGGATATCACCAATATCGAAACATCTTTATCCTTACAAAGCAAGTTTGGGTCGAGGAAATAGAAGTCTGGAGGATTGAGATCCGGCGGGTATAATCGATGTTCAAGTTGTACAACCATTTTTTGTATATTTATTTTTTATTGCCGGGGACTGTTCAACAATATTGGAAGGATACTTGTGGGTGAGCGTTGTCGTACAACTTGAATATCAACCATACTCGCTGGATCTCATTCTCCCAGACTTCTTCCTATTCCTTAAACTTGCTATGAAAGGAAAGACATTCCACGATATTCATAACATCCAACGAAACGTTACGGGCTTTTGATTACCATCCCAAAGTTCATCTACGTCAGAGCTTTCCAAACAGGGTGTCGCGACACGCTGGGGTGTCGCGTAGTAATATCAAGGGTATTGCGAGACTAACAACTTTAGACTCTAAACAAAAATACTTGTCGTGAAATAACACAGAATATCCTTCTCTTCATACTACCCTGAAGGCTCGCCTGCAGCTTATCATACTACTCTTCATTCAGTGAAACACAGATCACATATTAAAGGAATGATCGGCACCCATTAATTGCCTTACTGGCAGTCACTCCTCCCCCCACTACCCGCTTCTCTATGATGACCGCATTTTCCTGACAATGCCAGTAAGGCAGAACACTTTGCCTCCTACCTCTCCGAAGTCTTTTCCATTCCTGATGATCCTCTCTTTGACTATTCTCTCTTCCCGGACGTCCATGAGCGAACCGATACTTCCACTCCTCCACTCGCCCCTGGCTTCCAGGAATTGGACCGCATGCCCCCCTCAGAACTGAACACACCCATTACCGCCCGTGACATAATCGACACTCTTCGGACTAAACCCAACACCGCCCCCAGTCACGACCGGCTGACCTATTGCCACCTCTGAGCCTGCCCCCTCTCCTTCCACGAAGCTCTTGCCACCATATATAATGTCATCCTTTTCACTGGCTTTTACCCTGACCTATGGAAGACCTCCCGTATTCTCATGTTCCTAAAACCTGACAAGCCCCCATCCCAGACCTCATCCTACCATCCCATCAGTCTTACCTCCGTGTTCAGCAAGGTCCTGGAAACCATCCTCTCCCGTCGTATCCATCAGCACCTCCATCGCCACCAGTTCCTCCCGCTTTCCCAATGTGGCTTCCGACCCTCCTTCTCTGCCAATGATCAGCGCCTTCGCCGAACTCATCTCATATCTGTCCAACTCAACTTCCGGCGCTCCGCAATTTTTGTCTCCCTCGATATCCAAGAAGCCTACGACCGTGTATGGCATTCCGGTCTCCTCTTCAAGCTCCAGTTCTATGCCCTTCCTCTTAATTACGTCAGCCTCATTGCTTCCTTTCTCACCCACCGCCCCTCCTATGTCACTGTCTGCAACTTCGACTCCCGTTTGTTCTACCCCTCTGCCGGGGTGCCCCAAGGCTCCGTCCTCTCTCCTCTCCTTTATATCATCAACATGCCCCAACCCGAGGTTCCCGTCTATCTCCTATAATATGATGAGAACACCGCCTTCCTAGCCCTCGCCCCCTCCCTTGCCCGCTCCCAGTTTTGCTCCAGTCCCACCTCACTGAGTTCGCCTCATGGTGTAACTGGTGGCTCTTCTCCGTCAATCCTGACAAATCCCAGGCAATTATCATAGGTCATACCACCCCTTCCTACCGTCTCCATGATTTCTATCTTACCCTCCACAACTGCCCTATCCGCCACACTCCCACCCTGAAGTACCTTGGCCTAACCCTCGATCGTAGCCTTTCCTGGACCCCCCCACCTCCGCACTGTCCGGCAGAAAGCCTTCTCCCGCCTTAACCTCCTCAAACTCCTCACCAGCCGGACGTGGGGTCTCAGCCCCTCCACCATCCTCTACACCTACCGCTTCCTCATGCGTCCTGTCCTTTGCAGCTTTCATCCTGCCTGGGTCCCTGCTCCCACATCCTATTATAGAACACTTCAAGTCCTTGAGCGCCACACCCTTTGCCTCGCCTACCGCATCCGGCTCCCTTCCCCCCACGCGGATCCTGTATGACCTGATACCGTTTCACCACCTCCTTGAAAACCTCCAGCATATCCGTATCCTCTATACCACCCATAAAATAGACTCCCTCAACCCCCTGGTCCACCCCATCCTTACCAACACTGGGCCTCTGCCACGCCTCTACCGCGTTATACGCCCTTCCCTTCATCTCCACACCCTCCATGTCCTCTCCCAGGATAATTTCCGCCGCCTCCCCCTCCCTGATGACGTCCTCCGCTCCGACATATACCCGTCCTACCAGCTCTGATTCCCCCCCCCCCCCCCGTAGATAAAGTGCCCCTTCTCCTCCCCCCCTCCCTTTTCCCTTCCCCACTTGACTACCCCCTCCCTGCCCTGGTATCCCTACGGCTCCTTCCTATCGCCTCCTTCCCCGCCGATTTTCCTTTCCCCCGCGCTTCCCTCCCCCCTCTTCTCGGGGTCCAGGACGGACAGTTTTAACAGTGCTATGTCAAGTGTTGTGTACTGTGCTCCAGTGAAGTGTATGATTTTTAACTGCGTCCACCGCAATCAGACAAGCGTCGCACCATGTGTTTTAATTAGTGTCTCCGTGTACTCGCCGTCCTGTGTTATTGTTGTCCTACATGGTTTTTTTACGTCACCGTGGCTCATCATTTTTAACTAACTAAATGTGATTTTAATAATCTGTCTATTCTACTGTACTCCAAACTGTCGCCTTGTCTATGTTATTGTATCTCTGTTGTTTTATCTCCTGTTCTGTCTTTTTAATTCTCCACTCACATATGTATTTTAATTACTCTCGGCTAAAGAGCAGCCTATAGTGCTGCTGCCAGCCTGCCAGTGTACTGCTGGTATAAAACACAATAAAGGAAAAAAAACGCATTAATTGCGTGCTCAGCCGCTAGGAGGCAGCTCTACTTCGGCAGCAGCGGACACTCAGGGTTCGTTCAACCAGCTGCCAGTTGCCAGAATCCAGCAAACTGCGCATGCATAGAGCTGCTGCTGATACTCGATAACAGCTCTTCCTCCGCAGTTTGCTGGAACTGGCAGCTGCTCGAACGAACCTTCACTGTAGAATGCTTTCCTTCTCAAAATGCTGCATTTGAGCGTTTTTTAATGGGTTTATCAAAGCCACGTCACCCCCGGTAGCGGTTCTTACAATTAAATGTCAATCATTGACACAGTGGCTGTAAAAGCTGTCACAGATTGTAAGAGCAGTCACAACTGTTTACTGACTAAAGCTATTCAGTAGCGATGTTTAGTATGGACTATGGCCGAGTAGTATTTTAAATGCAATGATCTTGGTTCGAACCCTGGTATGCTGTATGTAACAGATTCTGGGACCAGAAATGACATTCATATTCTTACTTGTCACAAATATTTATCGATGTTTTCCGAATATGTCGGAACTTCCAAAGTCGTGGTTAAGCAAGAACCTAACAATAGAACAATAATTCATCACTTGTCATAAATACATCCCCTTTATTTCTGAAAATAATGTGATAATATTGAACTTAAAGAGAACAGCCTCTGTGTTGTGTAAATCAGAAATCCGAGCAGCTAATTTTCAGATTCTGTTTTCAATCGATCCAGCAAAACCGTATCTGGCCCTGACACTTACACACGACAGCGAAAAACAGTATCCGAAATTCAGTTATCGTATTTCGGAAGTTGGGTCGCATATAGAAGAAGCAAGTATTACTGGATGAGTTAGGCATTGTTGTCTGCAGTGTTACTGTTACACATCTCCGCAGTTCCTAATGTTTCCTTTTCTTGTGATGAATGTACTTAATTGCTGCAGTCAGGATCAACATTAAACATGTCAATGCGTACGAGGATTTCAGTTTCGTTTCCAAACTACATTTAAGCGATGCTTTATTTCCGCACCCCCCCCCCCTCCGCTAGAACGATATAAATTCTACCATATGTATTTATATTAGTGAAAGGGTGTCGAGCATAGCTGTAAGCTATAAAAGGGTGTCGTCATGAGAGAAAGTTTGGAAAGCACTGATCTACGTTAATGTTACAGGACTATTCGCCAAATTTTATTATCAGATGGTTGTACATACATCTTTATAATATGTGCAGATATAAAACTTTGGTTGCAATAATATAGCTAAACATAGAAAAAAACTGGCCACATAAAATGAGTCTGATGATTACAATATGATATAAAAGGGCCGTAAACAGGTCACGCAATGTGAAACAATTTATATGGTAGTTAATTTGTCATTAAATGAGGTATGGCTGCATTGATTACAGAAACAAGCCTGTTGAACTGAATTTATACAAACCGCGGGCTGAGATTAATGATTCAGGGTAACATATGACAGAACGGGGGCGAAACAGACCACTTAATGTGAAACTGATGAAATGTATTCGTAATTGCATATATTGTTACATATCAACTATGCAATTTATTAGTGACATGAAAATTTACGCCAAAGCGGATTTGGAACGCGGATTTTCTGTTTATCACGGTCGGTCGCGTAAATCACATCAGGTATCCGCGCGCGTCTCTCGTACTGACACAAACCTCGCACACACAGTGATAGCTGTGACAGTAAAGAAAAAAATGCGAATCCGTAAGTATCCGTTACTAAAAGATATAGTACTCGTTACAAACGTATCGCTACTCGTTACTCTAGTTAACAGTGCCACGCAAAAATACAGCCGCGTGTAAAAATTTCAACGGTTACTGTTAATATTACTTTAACATTTAAATTAGTCACATAGTTACTGTGTGTTTGATTTTTGAGTCAATTATACTAATGAGAAAAATATCAGTACAGTCATGATTAAAATGCAGTTGTCATGCAAATTGATCAAAATTAGCGAGACCCACCTGCGACCTGTTCCCACACTTTAGAGGCTTGGAATGTCAGAACCTATCGCAATATTTCGTGACGAATACCAGTGTGAGCGGCCATCGTCGTAGCACTATATTTGAAACTATTGCACTGTATTATGTGACATTAACAATTAAGATAATACCGTCATGTATGAAAATGTTCAGATCATAACTTTAGAGTATCAATAACATTCTTCCGGGTCTAAGACTGCGTCGTCATTTTATAAACTATACCGACGTTTCGGCCACTGTTGCAGGCGGCCTTCATCAGGGTCTGTGTCTGACAGGAAGAATTTTATTGATAGTGACAACCGCGGAAGCCTACGTTTCCAACTTTAGAGTACTTTAAAAAAAATTATGGTAGACAAGATCAAAAACAAATAACTAACCGTTAAACTGAAACGTTTACGCCGCGGCGGAGCGGCCGAGCGCATTCAGCGCTATGTTCCGATGAACGAACCCGTTCCCCGTCGGCGGTTCGAATCCTCCTGGGGCATGGGTTTTCGTGCTGTCTTTAGTATAAGCTACTTTATAAGTGATTTTGTACGTTTAGGGACTGATGACCCCGCAGTTAAGTCCCATAAGCTTTACAAACATTTGAATTTTTTAAACGTTTACAAGTAAAAAATTACAATAAAACGTATGTTTGCGTTAAAAGCGGACGTTATATGATCGAGGAGTAATCTACAAACACGGACAAAGAAATTTAATCCTAAATGTTTAAAAACAAAAATAACCATCTAAAATCGTAGAGCTACGGAATATGTACTTAAATTTCGTCACCGGTGTCCATATAAATTACTCATCTCAAAATAAATAATATATATATATATATGTAAAAAAAAAGATGAAGTCCACTTACCAGGCGAAGGAGCACAGGCAGTGATAGCAACAAATACACACAGACACACACACACACACACACACACAAACGCTAGCTTTCGCAGCCTAGCTGCTTCGTCAGGCAGAAGGGAAGGAGAGGGAAAAGGAAATGATGAGGGTTTTAAGGGAGTGGGTAAGGAGTCGTTTCAATCCCGGGACAGGAAAGACTTACCTTGGGGGGAAAAAAGGAGGGTAAACAAATACACACACACCCACACATTTACACAGACGCAAGTACACTTAGGCAGACATACTGTAGAAAGCATAATCAAATGTTAAGTGAAGCGGGGCTTTTGGGTTGATTATATCCTCGGATTAAAGCCACAGTGCACATGGATTCAGAATGTATCGTTCTTGTGAAACACAGCTAGCTCTTTACCCACATGAAGAAAGAAAGAAGCTTACGGTTTAACGTCCCGTCGACAGCGTGGTCATTAGAGACGGAGCTCACGCTCGAATGTTTGGGTTTCTACAGTATGTCTGCCTAAGTGTACTTGCGTCTGTGTAAATGTGTGGGTGTGTGTGTATTTGTTTGCCCTCCTTTCCCCCCCCCCCCCCCAAGGTAAGTCTTTCCTGTCCCGGGATTGGAATGACTCCTTACCCACTCCCTTAAAACCCTCATCATTTCCTTTTCCCTCTCCTTCCCTTCTGCCTGACGAAGCAGCTAGGCTGCGAAAGCTAGCGTTTGTGTGTGTGTGTGTGTGTGTGTGTGTCTGTGTGTTTATTTGATGCTATCACTGCCTGTGCTCCTTCGCCTGGTAAGTGGGCTTCATCTATTTTTACGTATATTTTTCCTGTTAGGAATTTTTCCTCTATGATATATATATATATATATATATATTCCCCGTTTTGGTTTTAGTTACTTAGTTCGTATCGATACGGTAGATGCGAGCAACTAAATGTATTCATGAGTAACGATTCAGTATCTCGTATCTGCCAAAGTATTCGTTACTCAGTACCGAATACATACGGTTTGCTACAGCTCGGCACAGTGAGAGACTTTTTATTGGCAGTGTCGCAACCTTTGCCTTGTCCAAATTGTCTCTCCTTGTGCGGGAAGCACTGCATAGCTTTGAGAACGAAGACGTACCGTAATGCAAGGAGGTTTGGATACGTATGGAAGAAGTAAACAGATAAGCAGAATTAATAACATTCTTTAATATCCGTCTCAAGATCGCTTTTATTTTCTAAAACATCGCCGGTTTCGGGACAGCTGCCCATCTTCAGATCAAATTTTTAAGTTACAGAGTAACCTGTCCTGTGATGAACGAATGTAATGACTGTGAACATTCGTTCATCGCAGGACAGGTTACTCTATAACTTCAAAATTTGATCTGAAGATGGGCAGCTGTCCCGAAACCGGTCATGTTTTAGAAAATAAAAGCGATCTGGAGACGGATATTCAAGAATTTTATTCATATAACGATCGCAGAAACTCCCTGGAGACTAATATAGAATTGATAACGTCACCCCTCATGAGAAGGGAATTCGCGTTGGAACAAATTTTCATTTTCCCACAATAAACTGTAAAGCTGCTATCTATGGTCACAACTGCAAAATCATTTTTTTCTGTTTGAGACATACATAGTTCACTGTAGTGTCCGTTCACTCAGGCATTAATGTGTGTCTTAATAAAATTGTATAATAAGAAACAATTTTTAGTTACTTATTTTGTCACAGAAAATGAAGGTAAGACTACGTTAATTGCTGTACCCTGATATCGGAATGCTAAGTTTTTCTGCATCATATTTGTTTCACATACAACAAATCTGGAAATGCTGCTCTCCTGTTTGATCCAGAAGGCTTGGCTACTTGTTTCAAAGTCAGAAAATGTACAGATAGGGGGTGGGGGCAACACACTCCCATTGCTATTTCGAAAATATTCACGATTCTTACTTTTCTAAATCAGTTTCTTTCTTATCACCAACTGAATCACGATTCGCTGTCGTTCTATTACTTATTGCGCTCATCTAAATGTAGTGAGCCTATTCTTAAGAATTATGTCATAAGCTTTACTGTTTACTGGATAAATCTGTACGACTTTTCTCATTATTTGAAATAAGGGGAACGATATAAATTACAAATCGGAATCAAAATTTAATGTTTACATCTATTTTACAGAGCGGTTTTTATGTTGCTTCTTTTACTTTCTTTGACGTTTAGGTTATCTAAAGATAACTCGCCAATTTCAATGCTTTCTTCTTTGTTATTTTCTCTTTTTCCCCCAGTATTCTTTAATTTGTTTCACTATGAATCCATTTTCTTTCCTCAGACCGTTATGCCCCTTTTTCTCCATCCTACTTTGGAACCCTGCCATTTTTATCATCTTCTTTTTTTAAAAAATCTCTCTTTTTCCTGCAAATTTATCGCTTCTGTTGATTCTTTCCAAATATTTTGGGCGGCCGCGGTGGCCGAGGGGACTGAGGCGCTCCAGTCACGGTCTGCACGGCCACTACGGTCGGGGGTTCGAATCCCCCCTCGGGCATGGATATTTGTACCGTCCTTAGTCTTAGTTAGTTCATAAGTAGTTTGTAAGTTTAGGGACTGATGAACCCGTAGTTAAGTCCCATAAACTATACAAACATTTGAACATTTTGAACAAATATTTTGTAACTTCTTGAAACGTAACTGTTGTTTACATCTTTTCAATACAGGTTTTTAAGAATTATTTTGGTTAATCTGTTAGAATGCATTCTGTATAATTGTAAAAAAAGAGCGGTCGCCGCATACATAGTGTTTCAGTTATAGTTTCTATGTTCTGAAAAACTTATTCATTACTCCTTAATTGACATAGATCTGTACGTTTCAGTGGACCGAGTATTTTTGAATGATTCTTCTTTTCATTTATTAAATACTAAACATTCATTTGCATAAGACATTACGTATTTACTACTATGTCGTAGTGCTATATTTTAAAATTTTCAGACGAAGATATTTTCTTAAACGTTCGTGGTTATTCCATATATGATCTCTACATTTAGGTATTCTTTCTTCTACAAAGTATTTTTGTGATCAATTTTCTTGAATCACTTCTCTCAAATATATAATTTAGGTACCTTCTTTTAATTGACCACTAGGATTTCTGGAGTATTTTTTATGTTGGTAATAAATTTTGATTTGTGGACAAACTATGTCACATGCACTGTTTGTTATTACCTGTACGAGATTGATTTATATTTCTGCATTTGTTATGTTCTAAGAAAGGATTGCGAAATCATGTGCAAATGTTACTGAATTTCCAATACCTTTGTTCTTAATCCCCAGCCTTATTGGTGACGACTATGTTCTTTTCGTTTCTGTTTGTATTCTCTTACCATTTTCTTTAGGAGTTAGGCCGTCACCTTGCCTTACAACTGTTTTTATACCCCATGCGTTAGATATTTCACCAATATTTTTTTTTTTTTTTTTTTTTTTTTTGTGTGTGTGTCTGTGAGAGTTTCAAGAGTAAAGAAAGCTTGTTATTTCAGGAGGATGCACAGCCCATATATTTCTTCCGTTGCAGGCAGTAGTGTAAATATTTTTCTTATGTTGTGCTGTTTCCTGATTTAGACCGTATTTCATTACGAAACACATTAGAAATCAATGTAAACAGGTCGTACAGTCTGCATACATATCTAAGTTGACACAATGTCTTACACGGTTCGCATTAACGTAACCACTTTTACTAACCACACAGAAATAGAAAATCAAGTGCAGCCTAAAACGGATCATGTTTTATTTCGTAAAGTATAATAATTATGCCTTATTTGAGTATAAATTCAGTTTTAATACTTGTGCGTAGTTTGGCTCTGATTCAGGATAACTTAGAACCAATCTTGAGAAAGAATTTTTCGTGTGTTTAATGCTCAGGGTAAATTTACATAATACCAAAAGTAAATCTAGCGTTAGCAGGAAGCAACAACAACAGAGTTAATCCAGTGTGACAAGTTAACTCGAAAATACTTAGACGTACTACCGGTGTGGCATTATTAAAGTACGTGTCGCCAGAAACGTGATTAAAAAAAGAAAAAAGAAAAAAAAATCACAATCGTAAGAGTTTGTAGAAATGTGGAAATAAAATTTCAATACTACCTTGAAATATTGAAAAAATACTACCTTGAAATATCGAAAGTTACTTTTAGCAGAACCAGCAATTTGCAACAGAAATGGAAACCGGTACATTTATACCCTGATTGGTGAAAAGTTTGCCCTTGAACACGCCCACATGTTGGCTGCGAGAATTCATCACCTTCCCAGAGAGAGAGAGATGTTCTTTCAAAACGACGCACGCAGTTCACAATGGGAACCAGCGGGTTCATTACCACACAGTAATACGCTTCATCATTTGGCAGCAGAGCTTCTTGCCGCACGAGATGAGGTAAGTGTCCAGACCTTGGACAGAGTAGTTTTAGCAGGTAGAGGACCTTTCAGCGCCTTTCAGTAGCCACCCGTCCTTGGATAAACATAGCTGTGTTCCAGAATAGGACTACGTCAACGTTGGTAGAAATAACATCGAATCAGTTGCGTCAGTTTTCATCAGGAGAACTGTAGGGCTTGTTAAAAATAAGTATTTGAAGCCAAGTGTAATGTAGTATCTAGTAGGACGCAATGAAAGATATTGCCTCAGATTCACAATCATCATAGAAAGATGTTGTTGTTGTTATGGTCTTCAGTCCGGATATGCCAGAAACACCTTTTCTCCCCGATACGATTAAGCACCTACACATCAGTTACGTAATCTTGCAGTGAAGGCTTTCACGACCGGCTGAAGTAATAGCTGTTGTATCTTCCGGGTTATGTGGTCGTGAGTCTTGCCGACTCACCGCTACCAGTACCTCTGAAGATGTCCAGCGCAGCTCTGGACGAAACGTCAGGAACAGATATGTTTCTTGGACCACGACCACATAACCCGGAAGATACAACAGCAGTTACGTAATCTACCCATCTAATTTTCATCATTCGTCTGTAGCACCAAATTTCAAAAGCTTCTATCATCTTTTTATCTGAACGAATTATTGACCACGTTTCACTCCGATACAATTCCACACTCCAGACAAATGCTTTCAGTAAGGACTTCCTAACATTTAAATTAATATTGGATGTTAACAAGATTCTTTTTTTAGAAATGCTTTTCTTCCCATAGCTATTCTGCATTTCATATCTTCTTTACTTCGGCCATCAGAAGTTATCTTTCTACCCAAATAACAAAATTCCTCTACTACTTTTATTGTCTCATTGCCTAATCTAATTCCTTCAGCATCGTCTGATTTTCTGACATTGCATTTCATTACTTTCGTTTTACTCTTGTTAATGTTCATCTTATATCTTCCTTTCAAGACATTGTCCATTCCATTCAGTTGTTCTTCCAGAACTTTTGCGATCTCTGACAGACTATGTCATCGGCAAATCTTAATGTTTTTATTTCTTCATTCCATTCCTTCACAGCCTGCTCAATGCACAGATTAAAGAACACTGTCTTACTCCCTTCCCAACCTCTGCGTCCCTTGCATGCCCTTCGATTCTAATAACCACTGCCTGGTTTTTGTATACGTTGAATATAACTCTTCGCTCCCTATATTTTACCCCTGCTACCTTCAGAATTTGGAAGAGTGTATTCCAGTCGACATTGTCCAAAGCTTTCTCTAAATTGACAAACGCTAAAAACGTAGGTTTCCCTTTCCTTAGCCTATTTTCTAAGATAAGTCGTAATGCGATTATTGCCTCCCGTGTTCCTACATTTCTCCTAAATCCAAACTGATCTTCCCCGAGGTCGGATTCCACACGTTTGTCTGCAAATAATTCGTGTTAGTATTTTGCAACCTTGACTTATTTTCACACTTTTCCGCAATTGCTTTCTTTGGAATTGGGATTACGATATTCTTCTTGAAATCGGAGAGTATTTCTCCTGTCTAATACATCTTGCATACCAGGTGATGTAATTTTTTCACAACTGGCTCTCCTGACGATATCAGCAGTTCAGACGGAATATCATCCACTCCAGGGGCCTTGTTTCGACTCAAATCCTTCCGCGCTCTGTCAAGTTCTTCTCGCATTATCATATCTCGTATCTCATCTTACTCCACCTCGTCTTCCATATCTAGAATACTGGCATCAAGTTTATTTCGTTTGTGTAGTCTCTCTATATATTCCTTCCACAGTTCAGCTTTCCCCTCTTTGCTTAGTACTGGTTTTCCGTCTGAGTTCTTGATATTCATGCAGCTGCTTTTCTTGTCTCCAAATATCTCTTTTATTTTCTTGTAGGCAGTATCTATCTTCCCCCTAGCTATGCATTCCTCTACGGTTCTGCATTTCTCCTCTAGCCACTCCTGCTTAGCCAGTATGCACTTCCTGTTAATTTCATTTTTCAGACGTTTGTACTCCCTGTTTCCTGTTTCACTTGCTGAAATTTTATATTTTCTCCTCTCATCAATTAAGTTCAGTATATCCTGTGTTATCCAGGGATTTCTATTAGGCCTTGTCCTTCTGCCTATATGGTCCTCTGCTGCCTTCACTACCCTATCTCTCAGAGCTACACATTCTTCTTCTACTGTATTACTTTTCCCCGTTTCAGCCAGTCCATGTCTAATGCTCCCTCTGAAATTCTCAACCACCTCTGGTTCATTTAATTTGTCCAGGTTCAATCTCCTAACCTTGCTACCATTCTGCAGTCTCTTAAGTTTTAATCTGCAGTTCATAACAAAGTTATGGTCAGAGTCTATATCTGCCCCTGGAACCGTCTTACATTTTAGAACCTGGTTTCCAAATCTATCCCTTACCATTACAAAGTCAATCTGGTACCTTTCAGTGTCTACTGGTCTCTTCCACGTATACAGCCTTCTTTCATGATGATTAAACCATTTGTTGGTTATCATTAAATGGTGCCCTGCGCAAAATTCTACCAAGCGATCACCTCTTTCATTCCTGTTTCCCAGTCTGTATTCGCCTACTACATTTCCTTCTCTTCCCTTTCCTACTACCGAGTACCAG